>OZ025302.1:211035699-212235699 GCA_964019185.1 Maratus speculifer
ATTCTTCTCCATGTTATTGCATGATTGATGTCACTTTTTATCTTCAATCGCACCATGCCATTTACATTATTATTTATATTGATACTGACACAACACCAATTCAGTTTAGCAACAACCAAAGACAATATTTCTTACAATTTAGTAGACACGATTTCTCTGTTATTAGTTTATCACTAATTATGTGTCAGTAAAATCACAAATAAAATTACTCACCACTCACCAAATCGAGAAAAGTTTTGCTGACACATAGTGTTGAATTTGCTCTTTATCATACTATTTACTTGAAAAGAATCGATCGTTGGCCAATCAACAATTTTTTCTTTCGGTTATAGTCGAAATATCCTAGAAACTTACTGCTGTAAGAATGTTTGTGATATTCACACATTTAGGAGACATTTAGAAATGTACTTATTTTTTTATGGTATCTACAGCATATATCAGATTTTCTATTTTCTAAGCAATGACAAAAGATTGTTACTTTAAACTGGTTACTTAACTATGTTAACTTAAAACTAAAGTTAACTTAAGCTAACTAATGTTAACTTAAACTATGTTACTTTAATTCACACTGTGGGGAAAAAAAAAAAAAAAATACAATAAGGGGTTAAAGTAGATTTTTCAATGTTTCACACTGAATCTATTTTGCTAACATCTTTTTCATTTGGCTAATGTTTTTTATTTCTTATTCGCCAAATTTCCAATGTTTGTCAAAAGCTAGTGAGAACCCTGGTTCAGTCATATTAATGAGAATTACTTTTAAAATACCTATAGAATGGTATAAAAATAAAAAAGTCTAATTTTAATCCTACATCTGAAATGAAAGTTTCATTGTTTACGTCTGTGATGATGTGCAGATTTTAGGTGCTGTGTATTTGAGGGAGTCTACTGTATTACAAAATTATAAAAACATTATAAGAAAATTATAAATGTTTGATTAATCAAAAGAAAAATCTTTAAAAGTTTAATTGTAACAAAAAATCCTCATAAAATTATCCCTGATTCACAATTTTAGTATAAATTTCCAACTTCATTTCGATGTGCCTGTCATTTTATTATTATTATTGTTAATACAATGTCAAACTAAGCAAAATAAGCATTTCCATCCCCTTTAATAAGTTTTCATTATTGATAATAATACCAGAGTATGCCACAATTTTTAATGAAATTTTGTAATAAATAAATTATTATGCACTTAATTTAAGAAAGAGTCCAGGTTATATTGAGCATGTGCTGCATTTATTTAATCCAGTTTTGAATATGTGCATGTAACATTTTCTAACAGTGAATCATCACTAATTAATGAAAATCAAAATCTTAAAAAATTAATATGACTATAGACTATCTATCATCTATAGACTAAATTTTTCATTTAAGAACAAAATAAAGTAAGTCAATGCATTTGTTTTCTTTTAGACTATCAAAAGAATTGACCTTGTGTTTTAAATATATAGAGGTTTAAGAATTGTCTTGCACAAAAAAGACTATTTTATATTTATGTTTTATGTTTTAAAAGACAGATTAGGTTATGGACTACTGCACATCTGTTCCACAATCTTATTGTTAATAATAGTAATTTGAGTTGTATTTTATTATTTTTAAAAATTGGTGAGGAAGGGGCATTCAAAGCTATCCTGTGGCTATCATATGTCCATGATCACAATATTTCCTACTGGAATGTATGCTTTTTATTACACAAAAAAGTACTCTTATAGTACTTTGAAAAATACAATTTGTTTGTTTGTATGAGTCAATGTATGTATTCATTTGCTGATGATATTTTTATTATTTTGTATATTTTAATAATTTAGGTTTTAATTAAAGGTCCAGTTGAATGTAGGTTTGGTGTTTTGTTGCTGACTTCAGAAAACATAAGCATATTAGGAGGTGCAGTAGAAAGCAAATTAGAGCAGTTTTCTAGAGAAAATATGCTAAGAGAAGTACTGTAAGTTTCATAAAAAAAAATTAAAAACTAAAATGAAATTTTAAAAATCAACCTGTATGTTTTTAGATTTTTAACCTTCTTGCAGTTGCATGTAAATATTTCATACAAAAGGGTGTGTAAATGTCATTTTCTAAACAAAAATTATGCTATTATAATTGCAAGATTTTGCATAACTGTAATAACTAGCACATAAGAGTAAATATACAAGTACTAAAAATTGAATTTTAATTTTGGTATCATTTATGAAAGTAAAATTTTGGAAAAATCACATTTGTCATTAAATTTGAAACAGCATACCTGATAAAAAGTTAAAGAGTCTACTTCAGTCAAGCAAAAAGACCCATTTGCTAATGCAAATCTTATAGAAGAAATTTATAAAGACATTGCTGCATTTCAATATTTTTATTTATGTATTTATTTTGCATAAAATTGCTTAAGGTTGATTTGCGCAAAGATGTTTTACTTTTTCAATTTTGTTTACAGATATTTTCATTTTCTGAACAGATTTCAAAAGTAAAAGCATCCTCTTGAAAAAAATCTGCAAACAAAATTGAAAATAAAATATATGTAGAAACTCTATCTCTCACTTTGAAAACATCATATTCACCTTAATAAAATAAAAAACAACATGAATACTTAATTCACAGTACATTTATTACTGAATAGGTGCAACTATATAGAAGTTTAAAAAACATTTAAAATTTTTCAAAATGTTAAAACATTGATGTCAGAAGATATGAAAATCCATAGTGCTTTCAGCTGAATATTAGCTGTCCAAGGGAACTGTTGTAGCTTCAGAGATATATACTGGTTAAATATCAGAGAATAAAACAAACAACAAATAGGAGGGAGGGAAGGAAAAAAAATAAGAGGATTATTTTAGAAACCAGAAAAAAAAGGAGGTTGGGGAGGGAATGGTTATTAAAAACCAAATTAATCAGATATTTTAAAGTATGTTAAACCGTATATGTTGTATATTATAAGATAAAAATCGTTAAACATCATCTCCTGTTTCTTGTCAGTATCTTCAAAAACTCTCTGATTATACAAATATTACATCCTAATGTATGTGCGAGGATTTTAACCTCATTAAATAAGATGTCATATGTATATCTTGATTTAAACAAGATAGAGCTGTAAATTATTTACCCCTTTTGATACTATCATATGTTCTTTAATCCTTACAAGTAATTTCCGAGTGGTCATGTCCATATATGTACACATTTTCAAACTGCTATTAACATTAAAAGGGATAATATAAACTTCATATTTATCTATGGGATCAATCATTCTGTGCACAAGATATTCTAACTTTGTTGGTAGTTTAGCAATGAGAAGTATATTATATTTCTTCAATGCATGCCTAATCTGCTCAAAAAGTTATGAAATATATTCCATGCTGCAAAATTTAGTAGTTGACTTTTCTTTAATTTTTCTAACACTAGTAGATATTTTATTACTATTTTCATACTCATAAATTAACTTGTTGTTAAATTTACTTGAAAAATCATTTTTACAAGCAGGCTCCTTAATTTTAATCAATTCATCATTTAGATCAGTGTTCCTCAACCTTTTTTGGTTAACAGTACGCTAAAAATATCTGCAATTATTTGCAGCACATCTGAATATAAAAAGAATACAATGTAAAAGTAATGTAAAATAATAAATGTAAAAGTTGCCTAATACAAAAAAAATACTCATTTACAAAATTTATTTATTGACAGACTTTGTTTGCTTTATTTATGACTTCTGGTTATGAAATTTCCTACTATCTCTTCGGTTTACCAAAAGCAAAAGTTTCATTTGCAAGTTTTTTTTTTTTTTTTTTTTTTTTTTTTTTTTTTTTTCAAGACTACATAGTAGATATTTGAGGATCTTCCATTTTAATTGTGTTGAATCAGAATTTGATGCATATATCTTTACACTTCCATTTGTTTTTTTCCATGTGTGCAGCACATTATTTATATTATTCGTCCATTATGTTTTCCTTTATTACAATTTTTTTTTCTTTGCATTTTTACCAATTTAAAGAAATGAAAATCAAGAGTCTTCCTTCACTTCTTTTTAATAGCAATACACAACTTATGTTGTATCACTGATCACTAAATAATGTTAATTAATTTTTCAAAAACCTTTGGCACACACTTGACAAACTCTCATGGCACACCAATGTGCACACAGGTTATGAAACAGTCATTTAGATAAACTTCTGAACAAACTTGAAATGCTCTCTTGACATAAAATCGATATATAGCTGTTTTATAGTTGAATGGAACATTACTACTATATAATATTGTTTTAGATTAATTTTTTTTTTAAACACAATTATTCAATTGGTAAATTAATTATAACAGAAGTAATTTATTCCACTTTTCATTATTGGGTGAAAAATGAAATAAATTGGGTTCGTTGAGGTTAATTGGGTGAAATAGTCCTCCAGTGTTCGTGTCCGGGATAGCTCAGTTGGTAGAGCATTGGCGGCTTCAGCCAATACATCCCTGGTTTGAATCCTGGCCCAGACTTTTTTCACCCAATAATGAAAAATGGAATAAATTACTTCTATATGATATTGTGTTATTAGATCTGCAAGACTTTCTGTAGATCAATGATATGAAAAGCTATACACACAGAGACAAAAGGAAGAGGCAATTTTTATTTACTTATATCAGCTATTAACTTCTTTGATACAAGTGCCATTTAGATAGTTTCCAAATGCTTAAGGGAAAAAGAAAAGACTTTCTCTGATACCATTCTCCTAAAATGTGATACCTCTTAACAACTACAACGACAAAAATTGATATTTCAAAATTATTTTCTCTTGCAAATTTTCAATACTATTTTCAAGAATTCAGTAGTTGCCATATCATAATCTAACAATTTTCAGCTAAGCTCATTCATAATTGCTCAGAAATTTTTATTTATTAATACTTATGATTCTTATTAAACTTATTTATACTTTTTTATTTTGAAAATTTATAAAATTTTGCAATAGTTTGCCTGTTTTTAGATATCTGTAAAGAGATTTAATTTCTTGTTGTAGACAAATTGAAAGAGAGGATGTTGATGAAAGTGAAATAACAGAAATTTCCATTGGTGACAATCAAGAACTATCAAATAATTCCAGAGCTTCAAACAGCAATGTTGAAATAGGTCTTATCCAGCAAAATCAAGCTAATTCGCAATCGCGTTCCCTGAACTCAAATTCATCCACAAGTTTACCAAATTATGATTCTAATACCGAAGATGTTTTAGATCATTTTGATAGTGATGATGATTTTGATCAAAATATTGACTATGGAGTGCTAGATGAAATAGAAAACAGCCAAAGACAAGTAAGTGAAATATGTAGAATCTTCTGATTTTTCATATCCTCTAATTTTGTTCCTGCAGTTTAATGTTTTCCCTTTCTTTCTATTTGGCTTCAAAACAATATATATGTAATGAAAATGGAGTGCATCTTTATGATTCGGCACAATTTCAGAAGCTTTGTGCGGCTGGCAGTTACATTGCAGCTTGTCTATTATGTGCAGTTGTTGGGTTTTGTTTCAAAACATTCATCGAAGATACTAAAGTTCTTGGGACCTGGTTTATTTCCTTTTATATAGAAGTCTACTTTGAAATCAGGCCCGAGCTGAATTGATTCACACTTTCATTCCATTGACATAGACTTTGTTAATTAAGCATGATAGGAAAAAGCCATGTAAAATATCAGCTTCCAACCATTTAAATATCATAATTAAAATTATTATTTTCACTGGAGTGTGACACTAAAGAAATGGCAGGTGATCTCATTTAATAGGGTAAAAAGAATCCAGGCATCGTAACATTTTTATGGGCTTGGCATTCTGGGCTTTTAGCTCTGACTGCAAAAACAGAGAATTGCATTAAGTCAGTTTTTTTATTTTTGAAGATTGTCCAAAAGTGATACCTGAAAGTAATAAGATGTGTTGCTGGAAAATAAAATTATCAGGGGTAAAAAGCTTTTTAGCATCAGAATTAGAGTTTAAAAAAAAATTGTTGTTGGGGCTTTAAATGTTAAAATTTTGAAATTTAAGTTTGCAAAAGGGATTAGACTTTATCCTGTCATATCGCCCCCTCTCCCCATTGCTAAACAAGAACTACAGATCTTATTTCTTTAATGAAAGTGGGATGCACGTTTATGATCTAGCATGATTCCAAAAACTTTGTTGCTAGCCGACCATTACTTCATGGCTTGGCTATTACATGTAGTCGTAGGATGTTGTTTCAAGTCTCATCAAGGACATTGAAGTTCTTAGGACCTGATTTAATTTCTTTTAGGGACAAAACTCCTTTGAAACCAGGCCTGAGTTGAATTGATTCACACTTAATTCCACTTATGTGGACTTTGTTATAGCAAAGCATGGTGAGAAAAAGCAACATAAAATATCAGCTTATGACTATTTAAATGGCATAATTAAAATTGTTTCCATTAGAGTATGACACTAAAGAAATGGGAGGTGATCTCATTTAATAGGTTAAAAAGAATCTAGACATTGTGATATTTTTATGGGCTCAGCATTTTGTGTTTTTAACTTTGACCACAAAAGTAGAGAATTGCATTAAGTCGGTGTTTTTACCTTTAAAATTTGTGTCAAAATGATATCTGTATAAGAGTGTTGCTGGAAATATAAAATGTGTTGCTAGAAAACCAGAGTTGGCAAAATACATCAAAAAATCATTTTCGATACAAAATACAAAATACATTAGTTTTAGAATGTAAAATACAAAATACAAAATACTTTTCAAATCAAAAAAGTTCAAAATACAAAATACATATATTTTGAAAATACATTCAAAATACAAAATACTTTTGAAAATTTAGAAAAAAAAATGTCTATGAGACTTGATGTTTGCTCGGGAAGTGTCCGACAAAGTTAGCGGGCCAATTTTAATCCCGACACTCGGGTCAGGCCTGACCATACTGTTTTTCAGTCGTTCCGGGCCTGTCCGGGTCGGGTATCGGGTTTATTATTTTTTTTAGAAAGATAGACTTAGATGGGCCTCGTCATCACTTTTGGGTCCCGGGCTTTTTTTTCTACAGATTCGGACCGGCCCTGACTAATTCCTTCCAGATAGGATCGGGATTGGGTTTCATTCTTCCTAGAGCACTAATTGCGGTAGTCAAAAATATTGGGTATCAAAAATTTCTTTGGTATAATTCAGCTTCATTTTAAGCATAGGAGTAAAGTATTATCAAAACAATGTATAAATCAAAATTATGTTTGGAAATTACAATTGGCCTTCAAAAGAAAAAAAATCTCAAATTGAAAATTACTTAATAAATATCTTTTTGGAGAATTTATAATTAAGGATAGACAGAGCAGGTTTTTAAGGCCGAAACTGAATTTCGGTGATTGGTAGTAATAGTTAATAATAATACATAACAGAATGTGAAGTTTGGTGACATTCAGTGCATTAGTTCTTGTTAAAATCCTGTAAATCCTGAAAAATGCAGCATAACAGCGCCACCTCCTGGACGATTTGCACCAACACTTAATTAGTGACGATTTATGTTAAGATCAAACTAAATCTGAAATTCGTTGAGAATCCATGGATTACTACTTGAGATAGAACTAGTGCAGAAATCTTGAAAAATGTAGCATGGCAGCGTCACCCATCTGCCGAGCAATTCACATCAAAACTTAATCGGCAACAACTTATGCCAATGTCTAACTGAATCAGAAATTTGATGAAAATCCATGCACTAGTTCTTGAGATAAAGTTTTTGCGAAAATTGTCAAAGATGAAGCATATCAGCGACACTTTTTTGAAGAGTTACACAATTACCTAATATCTAAAATAATTTATGTAAATAGATAACTGAATCTAAAATTTTATTAAATTCTGTGCATTAATTCTTGAGATAGAGGGCCCACAAAATTTGTATCATACACTGATAAACTCACAGATAGACATTTCCTAAAAACTATCAGTGTTCAGGACCTTCAAAAATATAAATCCGTCGACAATCTGAAGTCGAATTTTTTCACGAATCCTATACTTTTTTGTTGTAAAGATACAGTAAAGTAAAAAAAGTGTGAGTGAGTAAAATTCGAAACGGCAGTTCAATAGTTTTTCTTGGACGTATACATAAACACATACATGTAAAAGAATTGTACAGCCTCCATCGTAGGTTAAATATATAATCATAAATACATAATTCGGTTTGTTAAAAATATAATTCGTTAATGCCTCAAATACTACTACACTATGCAAATACAATTATGCTTTTCATGAATAATAAGTAAGAAATAATTTAAAAAAGGATATTAAATAAACATGTTAAATATTTTCGTTTAAACGTTGGGAATATCATAATGTGTAGAAATACGACGTTTGGGGTATCATGATACCAAACAAGTTTATTAAGTTAATTTTTTGTGTTAAAGTCATGTTTTTGTGTTTAATAAATGTCTTCTATCAACGCATCATTCTTCGTCATGGTCCGTTTTAAAAACGCTCCAATCTTGAATGAGTCATTACATTAAAAATTAGGGGCGTGCGAAGAAAAAACTGCGCTCGAGGCAAAGTTTCAATTTGGCGCACCCCCCTCCTATTCAACTTCTCCTTATAATAGGCTAATAATAACGTTGGTACTATAAATTTGGCGCCCCCTCAATTTCCGCGGCCAGGGAGACAGTCCTCTCCCCCCCCACCCCCCCCACCCCTTTCTCACGGCGCTGTTAAAAATATTTTAAATACTCATAACGTAATTTTCCGTCAGTTTTGTTGTAAAGATGCATTTAAACATAAGCATGCTATATTTGAAATAATGATTGCAAATTAAAAATTGCTATTGCTATTTAAATATGAATACACTGCTTTCTCTGAAAAAGTAATTTATTGATATTTTTTTTATTAATTTGCAAGTTAAATGTTAAACATTTTGAAAATCTCTGAACAATAAACATTGATCTCGGTTGATACATAAATACGCGGGATACTCAGGATACATAAATAACTTCACAATTAGTAATGTATAAATTTCTATATTTTTAAATCTGTGCAAAATACAAAATAATGTTTCATTAATCTTTTATAAATTTTAGTCTAAACAAATATATGCACATTGCCCGCATATTGAAAATCATAAATATTCTTCTAAAGGGGGGAGGGTAATTTTGTAATTAAACAAATTAACATTCTCATTGATATTAAAAACTTTCATCTGTAAACCTTCCGTTTACAATCGAAACTCAAAAAAGAATCAAACTTTGGTTTCGTACAGCACTTTTTGTTTTGGTCCGATACTAGTTTATATTTTCATTGTGCTATTTTAGTTTAAACAGTATAAAATAAAACATAAAATGGGTAAAAAAAAAAGTACTTACGAAGTTACGCTAGATAAACATATATCTCCAGTAAGGATAGTTCTATAGTCAAAAATCCAATATTTGATATACTCAATAGTAAATACAATTAATGAAAATCTGAATTGTCTATCAAGAAATAGAACTATTTGTATAATAAAATTCGCTCGCAAATGAATATTACAAGTAACTTAAAATTTACCCGAACTTTTATAAAATAGATACAAAAGGACTAGAAAAATAATGTTTCGATCAATGTATAACGGTATAAAATTAAAAATCTTACCATTAGATGTGTTTTAAAGTTGATTGTTGCTTCAAAAGTTCCACTTGTAATGTGATAGATCTTGTCTTACACATTTGTCATGCTACTTTAACAACTGCCATTATTATATACAGAAATTATTTTTTTAAAATTTCCCATATAGTATAGCGCAACGTGTTTACATTAATTATTTTGATACATTATCATTTGAAGCTGGAAAAATATCAGGCATTCTTTCTTAAAACAAACATTAAATTGCATTTCTTTTCTACTACTACATTACTTTTTTTCTGTGGTTGTTTAAAAAACACTAGACATAGCAAAAATCTAAATAATTCTTCCTGTTTATCCCACATTAGTTTTTGTCGTTCGCTAAGAAACGTTATAATTATAAAATCTAGAACTTTAGAATTGTAACAGTTCAGCAAAAATGCCTAATAAAACAGAAGCATTGATTTTAATCATTATCGTATCAGTAGTTGAAAAGTATGTTTTCATTAACTTTCAGAAACAAACCCTATAAGACAAAGCAAAACACACAGGCTCGTATTATTCTTTTATGAATTTTGCATCTGCAGTTTCAACGAAGCAGTTGGAAACCTACAGAAATGTATTTTGAATATGAAATGTATTTTCAAAATACAAAATACTTGAAAAAATCATTTAAAAATACATTACCAAAATACTTTTGTTTAGTGAGGTCAAAATACAAAATACAAATGTATTTTGAAAATGTATTTCAAATACATGTATTTTCGATACTGCCCATCTCTGTAGAAAACAAATTTATCAGGGGCAAAAAGCTTTTAAGCTTCAGAATTAGAGTTAAAAAGAATGTTAGATAGGTCTTTAAGTATTAAAATTTTGAATTTTATTTTTTTTAAAAATGATTAGACTTTATTCTTTCACATATACAGGGTGAGTCATAAATATCGAAACAATAGACTATCTCCTTAAATATTGCCCCTAGACCCATACTTCCAATTGCAAATATTCATAAAAAAAGATGAATTTTTTGATAAGATAAGTTGCAACTCCATGGGGGGTCTGTTTTAAAAAATACGAAAATTAAATTTTTATACGGGCCCCAGAGGATAAAACTTCCAATTAGAAAAAATTTCTTTATCCCTTCCTGAATTGAACAAAAAAAATTTCATCTCGATATCTGCAAATCCCCGAAAGATATTAATATCCAAAATTTTCCAAAATTCCTGACTTACACCACTTAAGCATGCCTCTGAGCGCAGCAAAATCAGTTCATTTGAAGTACAATTAAGGGATCGATCATAAATTTACGTATTGTTAAATGTCGATCCAAGACAACACTTAAACTTTTAGATATAAAATAAAAGCATATAGGTTTTTGCTTTAAATTTCGATGAAATATGCTAGATGTCTGCAATATTTCGACCTTGCCGCCAACTTCGTAACTGGCACGACTCATTGAACAGACCGTCTTATTAAACACCTATTAAAAGTGTTATCAAATTAAGTGATATTAATTAAACTCTCATTAAAAGTGTCTTAAAAACTTATTGGTTATAAGTTTAGTAAATATACTAATAGCGAAAATGACTCTTCTATTAGCGGAATCAATGGAAATATATTTTAATAAATTGCATAGAAATATTTTAAAAAATCTACTTAATACTACAGTTAAACTGCTATAACGGACACTCCCAAATAGCAGACACCTCTGTTTAACGGACTATTTTCCAATCCCCATTCTCAAAACCTAAATTTGTGTATGTTTAACCTCTGAATAACGAACATTCCGAATAATGGACACTAAGGCGATAAAGGATGAAAAAGTATTTTTTAAGGACAAAAAAATGAAAAAAAGTAAAAAGGCCTCTAAATTTATCAGGGAATTTTGTGATAAATGAGCTGGGGAAAATCCCCCCCCCCCCCCACGTTCAGAGTTAAATTGAAGGGTTTGCCAAGGAGGGACATCTTCCAGAGCATTGAAATATCCTCTCGGAAAATTGAGATTTTATGCTTTTAACAGCCAAAAAGTGCAATCCCCCACCCCGACTGGAACTCTATAATGTCCAATAATGTCACTTTGAAAAACAAATTACATGTAATCGCAAGCAAAAGTTAACTTTTGTAACAGGGTTTTTTCACAAGCATGTAATGAACAGTGGGTAAAGGTGTGTACAGTTTTATTTAGCCCCATTGCTTAAAAAATAATTTTAATTACTGATTAATCATATAAAAGAGGTTTTAGGACACATAAAAGTCAATTAATAAAATTTTAAACGTTTCTTAGCACTTTTTGAATATCTTTGATTTTCCCAATAGTAGACACCTCCGAATAGCGGGCAATTTCTTCGTTCCTGAGGTGTCCGTTATTTAGAGGTTTTACTGTATTCAGTTTCAAAATTTATGAAGGTTTTAAACCTATTTTTGCTTTCTTCTATTTTTACAAGAAGAAAGTATTGGATTCATGAAAATTTTGATTTCCGGTTTTCGATGGATTCACACGTTTTAGGGCTCAGAGATGATTTTTATGAAATGTCTGTGTGTGAGTCACAGCACAATGAAAAAATTTGAAATCGACGTGATAAAAAAATAAAGTTTAAATCAACTGACGCATTTAAACAATAATTAAAGAAGGTGAAAATGGCAAAACTTGAACAAAGTCTGAAATCGAAACTATACAGCATTTAAACGTTAGGAGCCCATCTTTGCCCATCTTAAAACTAAACGCACTGCATCAAATGTTTTTATTTCAGTATTTCTCATTTTTAAACTGACATACGTCAATAACCGTCGGTTACAGTAACTTTTCAGCTCAGAAAATTTACTTTTAAAATATGATTTGTTTACAAAAATTACTTTTTTTTTAATATTGCTATTTTAAATACTTTTATTTTTTTAAAATACATTTCATTTAAAATGCTGAATTAAAATTGAAAATTAGACATTTTCGTTTAATCAAAAGAAAAAAATTCAACGCGACAAATAATATTTTGAGTTAAAACAATTTTAATTTACTCATTTTTTTTTTTTTTTTTGAAAAAAATATTAAGAAGTCTTATGATGTGATAATGCTTACAAATTATACGGTTAACCATCATAAAACATTCAAAATTCCAACTTTATAAATAAATAAATAAATGTTTCCTGGACCCATTACAGCAACATTGTTTCTTCAATTACACGCATTTCAATTTGTGTCTGATCCCTTGAAACCTCACGATTTATTAAAATTGTCATAACTCTCTGAGTTTTGAAGATATCAAGATGAAATTTTTTTTGTTCAGTTCAGGAATGAATAAGGAAAAATTTTCTCATTGGATGTTTTATCCTCTGGGGGCCGTATAAAAATTTAATTTTCTTATTTTTTAAAATAGACCTCCCATGGAGTTGCAACTTATCTTATCAAAAAATTCACCTTTTTTTATGAAACTTTGCAATTGGAAGTATGGGTCTAGGGGCAATATTTAAGGAGATAGCCTATTGTTTCGATATTTATGACTCACTCTGTATATATATGCATATGGATATTCATTTTTATCCACTGTAAAATTTATTTTATTAGAAGCAGTCAGTTCATGATTAGAACAAAGCAAATGAAGTTAAATCTATTTTAAATAGATAATCTAAATCCCTTCAATAAGTAGTCAAGCTTTATAACTTGGACAACTTATTTAAATACTACTTTAGATCATAATAGATAGAGAAGTGAGGAGCTTCAATTGCTTTAACAACATGCAAGTAGTTTTAGACTCAACAGGCTGTTTTAATAATAATTGATGACAATCTAATGCAGCTAACTTAATAATAATAATACAGAACTAAATATTTGCAATTCCAAAATTAACAGAGGTTGTTTGTCAAAATCAGCAGGGACAGGCTACTATTTCTTTTCATTGCAGCAAATTATCAAAAATTATAAATTCAAAGAGTATGCAGATACATTTATGCTGTCACACGTAATAACACAGTAATATACAAACCTGACTGAACTGAAATTTCAGCTGTCAAAAAGCTTCAAAAGTATTTAATGCTGCTTATAAAAAAAGAATGATAGGACACGAAAACAGCAGGAAAACTTTTTAAAGCATATTTTGAAAAAATAAAAAATGCTCAGAATTAGAGAAAAGGTCTTCAAAATTAACTTATTTTAATACAGACAAATTAAATACAAGGCATAGAATTAAGGAATTTTAAAATAAAAAAGGGTAAAAAAAAAGAAAGAAATGTATATTTAAGGTGGTATTAAGTAGGTTACTATTAGACTGAGATACAGGCTGCACAGAGCATCATCTCATAAAGTTAATTGTAGAAAAAATAAATAAAAAGGTCATAACACAACACATAAGAAAATACAGTAAAGATGACTATTTACTTAACAACACACACA
Source organism: Maratus speculifer (assembly GCA_964019185.1). NCBI lineage: Eukaryota > Metazoa > Arthropoda > Arachnida > Araneae > Salticidae > Maratus > Maratus speculifer. Next base: position 211,049,610 of record OZ025302.1, read on the forward strand.
CACAAAAAGAAAGAAAAAAACATCGAAAATCCAATTCAATGTTTTATTAGATGCCCCTTGAAGATTAACTCCCGCAAAACAGCGAGTGAACTGAAAAATATTTGTTGTAGTTTAATTAATTAAAACATACTCATGTACTAAAATCACATTAATTGGGGAAAATGAATTTAAAAATTGGAATCCTCATAAGCTGGAAGTCAATTCCATTCACTATTTCCTCAGCAACTTGATGACTGATATTCCAAGGTCAGACATAATTCAGTTTGCATGTTAAAATGCAACTGATTTGTCAAGTCATATCTTGGTGGAAACCATTTCCAGACCTGATTTTAGTGGTTGATCAAGGTTTATCTTGTGTTTTCCTCCACTCAAAGGTATGAAAACATGAAAGACTAGAAGTAGAAAACACAATAGTAATATGGAGATTCTTCTTATAAAAGTTCTTTCGGACACATAAGTAAATAAACTCGGAAGTAAATTAAATTCTGACACCGTTTTTAAACTTTTAAATGACTTATATTAAACGTTAATATTTACAAAAAAGATATTTACATATTAATATTTACAATTCGAACATTCAAAAGGAAACTTTAATTAAAACATCTTAATCGCGTCATCTTAATCAACATTCTTCTCAAGTCAACACCAACTCTCCCCCACATTCCATCCAACGATTTCTTCCGTTCATTTCTTTTTTCTTCGGCTTTTCGTCTGAATGGAGTTTTTTCAGAAAATCGTCTGCTTTCTAAAGACCTTTTCTATGAGAGTTGCGATATGAAGAACCTTACAAGACATGATACTTGGCTGTTGGAGAAAGAATCGCTCCTACAACGGCCGTCCTGACTAGGCTTTCGTCCTCGAATGCTCGTCCCTTTGGAGGCAGCAGCAGTTGGATCATCTGGAACTCTATGGAGCTATGCAATTTTCAAAATACTTTTGAAAAACACTAGGGCTATTGGTCAACCCGAATGGACATTTCAAAAATTCGTATTGTCCTTCATGAGTAACAAACGAGGTGTATTTCCGCGAGTCTTCTTCAACATCTACATGAAAGAAACCGTTTTTCAAATCTATGGTGGTAAATACTTCGGCAGAATGTAATTGGTCTATTACATCATCAATAACTGGCAAGGGGAAATGCTCACGTACTGTCTTTTTGTTAAGACATCTGTAATCAACACAAAGTCTCATTGTGTTATCTTTTTTCTTGACTAACACAACCGACGAAGAAAAATTAGAAGAACTTTCTCGAATTATTCCCTGAGCTAGCCACTCCTCAATTTGGTTTTCGACTATTTTTTTCTCGCATGGCGGTAATCTTCGAGGAGAAGAACAAACTGGGATTTCGTCAGTTAAATTAATTTTCATTTTAACATCTACTGTTTTAGTTTTAATTGGTACATAATTTTCAATTAAAGAGTATAACTCTGAACGTAATTTTTTGTCAGCAATGTGAGTTAAATCAATTTTAGGCTCATCCAAAACATTTACAATATTAACTAAAAAGTCATTAGACTGAACTTCAGCTTTAAACAGTTTCACTTTATTCTCAGAAATAGTTAATGTACCTTGATGAATAACATCAGTGCCAATAATTAAATCGAAATTAATGCAACTGTCCTTAACGACAAAAATAGTAACTTTAAATTTTGAACCATCTACTTCGATTTCTGAATTGAAACAACCTTCTGGTTTAATTGAGGCTTTTCCTAGACCGGTCAAAGAGATACTCGTAGGTTTTAATTCTACAAAGTTCTTCAAATTATCATAAATACTTTTCTTTAACAAAGTCTTTTGGCTACCAGTATCTATTAAAGAGATTAAACGCAAAGAATAAAGCTTTATCTCTTTCAGAATTAAATCTTGGGATGTAATAATGTTTACTTGTGACTGAGCATTTTTAACACTTGTATTTTTAGATTTATTACATTGAAATGATTTATGACCATAAGCGTTACAAGCAAAACAAAGCGGCCCTTTATCTTTATTTACACAGTTAATACTCTTATGATTATTCCCGCCACAATTAAAACAATGCATATTTGGCTTTACAGGCTTAAATTTGTTCTTAACTTCAACTTCGGATTTAATTTTAGGCTTAGCTCCTTCATATTTATGAAATTTTGCATTTTCATACTCCGATCTTATTTTTTCATAAATCTTTAATTTTTGTTTAAATTCAGCAATATTGGGACAACCATACAAAAAAGATTTTTTAGAAATGGGGTCATTAATTCCATTTATTACATACTGAATAAGGGCAGAATCTTCAATATTGCCTTTTGAGCATAATTGTTTCATATTTAAAAAATATTCATCTAACGATTCATGTGGTCTAATTTTTCTTTTGGACAGCAATTCGTGTAATTCAGCTGAATTGCACGTTTGACCAAATTCAGATATGAGTAGGGCTTTTAATTTAGACCACGAATTAATATTTGTTTCACTTTCAAGAAATAATTTTGCTTTGCCTGTCATACGGCGTTTAGCCAAAATCAATTTGTGCGAATCACTAACATTAAATAATGAAACAATATCTTCAAAATCGGCAATCCATTTATTAATATTTTGTACTTGAGTACCTTCAAACATTGTAATCATACTTTCAATATCATTAATAGAAATGCTTGGTTTAATAACATAATCAGGAATTAGAATTTTCTGATTTTCATTACTTTCACAATTAGAACTACCAGAATCATTTCTCATATTATTCTCAAAAACAGTTGAAATATTTTTAGTTTTATCTTGTAAATCATCATTAAATTCATCAACACTTTCGTCATCACTAAGAGTACCTACATCGGCTATCATATTAATTTTTAAAATATTAAAATCACATAAACTAGAAATTATTCTGGCAGCAATTTCATCAAAAGTTCCCGAATTATTTATACACAAAACATTGCAAATGGTAATTAAGTTGTTAACAGAAAAATTATCTTTAATTTCTTTGAATTTAGTTTGATATTCATCGGAATCTACTTCAAACGTAAACCCAGTAAAATTCCGAATTCTACGTCGATTATTTCTGTCACCGATTTCTCCAAAAATTAATTTGTGCAATATCTTAATACTAGCTGATTTTTCAGTTTTCAAAGAAAACTCTAATTCCTTTAAATCAACTAATTTTTCCATTATTGAAAAGAAAAATGAAATAATAAACTCACTTCATAATCAGATGCTCAGCTTCACACATTTAAACAGCATTGTTGTCGCAGTATCCAACAGCTTCATATCATTAAACATATATTCAAAAAAGATTTCCTCATAATAATTTCCAGCAAGGATTCCATCACAATTCTAAATAATAACGGCTTCCAGATTATTTAAAGTATATATATATTTCTTCTCTGTGGGCGTTCGTTTGTCTCGGTTCTGACACCAAAATTTATGGAGATTCTTCTTATAAAAGTTCTTTCGAACACATAAGTAAATAAACTCGGAGGTAAATTAAATTCTGACACCGTTTTTAAACTTTTAAATGACTTATATTAAACATTAATATTTACAAAAAAGATATTTACATATTAATATTTACAATTCGAACATTCAAAAGGAAACTTTAATTAAAACATCTTAATCGCGTCATCTTAATCAACATTCTTCTCAAGTCAACACCAACTCTCCCCAACATTCCATCCAACTTCTTTTTTCTTCGGCTTTTCGTCTGAATGGAGTTTTTTCAGAAAATCGTCTGCTTTCTAAAGACCTTTTCTATCAGAGTTGCGATATGAAGAACCTTACAAGACATGATACTTGGCTGTTGGAGAAAGAATCGCTCCCACAGTAATATATCAGTCATTTACTTAATCAGGTTTACAGGTGTTTTCCACACCAAGATATGACTTGGCAGACCAGTTGCATTTCAGTATATTCATCAAGTTTTAACTAATCCTGGAATTTCAGCCATCAACTCATTAAGGGGATGATATGTGCAGCAACCTCTCAGTCAATATGTAATAAAATATAGAAATAAAAAACTTATTGAATATATATTTTTTATACATAGAATAACACTTCTCAGGAAATGGATGAATATGATCCTGATGTTTGGCAAGAGGATGAAGATGTGGTCAGAGACCTAATGGAATTTCAAGATGCTGATCCAGAATTTAAAATGCCTTTTGATATTCATGATCCTAGTGTTTCTACTGACAGAAGAAGTCAAAACACTGGTAAAATATTTCTTTATTTCAAAATTTATAACTTTTTTATGTAATGATTTGGATAGAAAGTCGTGCAGTTTGGTTTTGTCTCTCTCTCTCTGACACACAGACACACACACACAAAAAAAATGTTAACCTGAAAATTTTAATGATGCTGTAAAACCGTTAAGGCAGCAAACATTATAAGTGGGATCTTCTGTTAATATATGACATCATGTAATTAACTTATTTCATTAAACTGAGCAATTGTAAAGAACCTTATAAAAATACACTTTAAAATGTCTTCACAAATGAAAAATAAAAGTAAGAGCCTAAAAATTTTGAATGTCAAAATAGTTATTTTGTTAAAATATTCAATTATTTTAGTTGAGTAAGTTTTAATTTTTGTTTCCCTTATTTATATTTTTGTTTCACATTTTTAACATAGCAAAATTGGACAATATATTTTTCTTTCAATCACTGAAAAAAACATGCAAAATTTTTTGTAACTTCCATGTACTTATACTTTATAATACATAATTATTAAGGAATAAAAGGCATGGCAGCAGTTTTTTCTTTTTTTTTATTTTTTTCATTTCATACTTCTTGTCTTTCATATTTCTCATGTTTATTTCTTGATAAAATTACTTTTTTATCCTTTTGTGGAAAAAAAAACTTAAATATATTTAATTTGTTTAAATATATTTGCAATGAATATGTAATAAAAATCTTCTGTCTTACCTTTTATTTCTTAATATGTATCTATACTAATAAAACAAAGTTTTGCTCTTTGTGTGCATGTGTCTGTTTCAGAGGGCTAATAAAATGTATGAGACATTTGAGGATGAAAATTTTTGTGAGGCTAGCTCAAAGTGTCTCCTGATGTACCTGAAATTCAGAATTTTAAATTTAAAATAATTAGTTGAGGTATTAGTATTAATTAAACATTGCCATTCACTCTCATCAAAAAGTCATCTATTTGATCCCCAGTCTAGGAAAACATTTGCACATGAACACAAACCCATTTATAGATTGGGAGCCAGTGGCGCAGCCAAGGGGGTGGTTTTGGGGTTAAAAGCCCTCCCAGAGCTAAGAAAGATCGCTATAATTGCCGCTTATATGAATCAAAACCAAACTTAATATTTAAACACTTTAGCGTACTTTGGAATCCGTTGCTTTATTGAATCAGATTTCATTTAATAAAATCATTGAATTAAATGGCAGAAATTCTATTTAAAATTGTGAAGGTGCATATTACATAGATAGTAAAAATTGGTTATTTGAACTAAATCTTTTTTCTGAGACGTACTATGCTAAAGGAATGATGATTTCCTGCCACACAGATGCTCTTTGAGTTTACGTACTATGCAGCGAATATTCTAAATTAGTGCTGATTCTATAAACTGGCGATTCAAATAACCGGAAAACACCTTTATCAGAAAATACCCCCCCCTAGAAAACCCTCAAATCTGCATTGCTTGGAACTAGAGGTTATGTAGATTTTAGAATTTTGCAGATTTAAGATCATTGCTTTGTTTAAATTTTTTAAATAGTAATTTGAATGTAAAAATGAAATCAAGATTATCCTCCTCAGTCCTGAGACCAACTTTGAGTCTTAAATTTTATTGATTTCTTGTTAAATGGGTTTTAAATACACTGAAATACAATGGGAAAATGCTGAAAAAAATTTGTTATTTTTTTTTTATATTAGAAAATTAGTGTCGCCTACAGGAGACATCCGGTCATAATGACATACCATATGCTAAACACGAAGTTTAAATTTATCAATACATTTTTAAATATTTTACGACCAAATAGCATTTTAATGTTCACATTTATATTAATGTAGATTATATTTCCAAGTTAAAAAAATATTTAATTGTGTGGAAACAACACTCATAATTAGTTTGAAAATTATATTGGTATTTGTCTAGTCTTTTAGAAATGACTAAAACTTAAATTGAAAAAATATATATATCAGATACTTTCTTAAATATCAGTAAATATTTTTAAAAAAATTTTTAAAACATTATTTTTTCCAAAATATTTTGAAACATTGTCTGTCTTCTTGCAAAGATTAAAAAACTTGACATGCAATACATCGAATCCTTGCAGAATTGGATTTACAACCAGGCATCTTGCATCGATTTTTTGTAGGTGGTTTGGGAATCTCAGGCAGATGAGAAACCTTTCTTTCTCGCAAAAAAAGAAAAAAGGGTTGGACAGGAAATTCTTTGAATTGTATCTATTTTTCTCCTATGTTGACGATTCTCAGGTTGTATGGCTCAAAGGAGTATACTCTGAGGAGTATTCTTCTGTGCCATACAGTGATAGAAATTGGGAGGTAAAAGGCAGGCGTCAAATGACGATTACTGTAAAAACCTTAGGCGTCAAATTAAGATTTTTAGTTGCAGTTTCTAAAATTCATATTAATATTACTGTAATACTGCATATAATTTTGGAGTGATTTGGAGTAAAAGAATAATTTTGAAATTCGCATCAAATTTTCTTTAAGGTTACTACAGAGAGGAAAAAATCCACTCCCATTTTTTTTTTTTTTTTTTTTGGGGGGGGGGGGGGGGGTCGCACCACTTTTATAAATTTTGCGTTTTTTGCTATCTTTTGGCAAAATTTGCTGTTTTCTAGCAATCTTTCGACGAAATTTGCCGCTCTATTTGCGATCTTTCGACGCAACTGGTCGTTTTTTTCTTGATCTTTTGACGAAACTTGCCGGTTTTTTCGCGATCTTTTGATGATACTTGCCTTTTTTGCGATCTTTCGACGAAATCTGCCGCTCTTTTGCGATCTTCCGATGCAACTGGCTGGTTTTTTCGCGATCTTTCGACGAAACTTGCCGGTTTTTTCGCGATCTTTTGAAGAAATTTGCCTTTTTTGCGCTCTTTTGAAACATTTTGCCGTGTTTTTCGCAATCTTTCAATGAAACTTGCCTTTTTTTTTTTTTTTTTCATTTTTGATGAAATTTACCGTTTTTTAACGATCTTTTGAAAAATTTGTTTTTTTTTTCGCGATCTTTTGCAAAACTTTGTCGTGTTTTTTCGCGATCTTTTGCCAAACGTTGTCGTGTTTTTTCGCGATCATTTGGCGAAACTTGCCGTTTTTTCGATCTTTTGACAAGCCTTGCCATGTTTTTTCGTGATTTGTTGACGAAATTGGCAAAATTTGACATTTTCTGCAGGGCTGGGAACACCGCCCCCCCCCCCCCCATGTTAATTGTGCGGGGTTTTTTTTTTTTTTTTCGCAACCCTTTGGCGAAAATTACTGATTAATTGGGATTCCTTGAAGAAATTCGCGTTTTTTCGCGAGCCTTTGATGGAATTAACAGATTTTATTGCGATCCTATGACAAGATTCTTGTTTTTTCTGTAATTCTTTGACAAAATTAGTTTTTTTCTAAAGATTCTCTGACAAAATTAAGATTTGTTTTCACGATCCTTCATAGAAAATTGCATTTTTTTACGATTCTATAAAAAAGTTAGTCTTTTTCCCAGGATTTTTTTGACGAAATTAACTTTTTTTGCGATTATTTTACGGATTTTGCGTTTTTCTTGCAATTCTTTGACGAAATTTGCATCTCTATTCGCAATATTTTGTAGAAATTTGCCTTTTTTTACGCTATTATATAAAAAACTTTCGCTTTTTTGTTATTTTTTGAAAAAAAAAAAAAATCGTTTTTTCCCCATCTTTTGCCGAAAGTGGCGATTTCTTATACGAGCAATTGACGAAATTTATTTTTTTCGCGACTATTTCTCGAAATTCGCGATGTTTTTTTAGTTCCAATTTTTCAGACTAGACCATTTTTTTTTTAATTTTCGGAACTGAATGTCTAATAAATATTTTTTTTAAAAGCTAGGCGTCAAATTTGACGACCTAGAATAATTTTCTAGTTGTCAAATTCAATTTTTTAATTGCATTTGACGACTAACGACCGCTAATTTCTAACACTGGTGCCATAGAAAAGATATTCTTGTAGATGAACTCTGAATGCAAGATAGTCTAATATTTCTTTATTTGCTCTGTTGAGCACCGTTTGATGATCCCAATACTCTATCCAAATGGCAGCTATAGGGGGAAAAAAAAAAAAAAAAATGTATGATGACTCTTATAGTCCCTTTTTTTGTCCTTGTATGTATTCTATAGTAGCTTAGAGCACGATCAAAGAAATCAACACATCCCATAAATTAATTTTTTTTATTTTTTATAATGGATGGACGATTCAATGAAAAATATTCTTTATCCTTTTTCGATCATCGCTTGCATATATCTTTAGGATGCTTACCATCAGCTGAAGAAGCAAGTATAACTGGCTTGTTAACAAACCATTTCAGGATGCAAATTTGCCCATCATTTTGAATTTTTGGTCAACTGAACTCCTATCAAGCTTTTTCATATCAGTGTAGGATTTAAAATTTACTTTTGATGATATATTACTGCTTTGTAAAGTACCTGCTTCCAATCATTCAGCTTTATAATGGAGTATGTCCAAGGTATTGATGTAAAATATCTGCCCATATACAAGATACAGCCATGAGGTAAATTCTCTGTGAGTTTAAGCACTACTTTTCCACCAGTATCTAAATATTTTCCATCATTCTCATTTATACCTGTATTTATTTTGTCTCCTGTAACTTGATATATAAAAAAATCTAATGGAGACCATCTGGAGCTGCGGCTAAAAAGCTATTCAATCGAGATGGTTTCGGTTTTCCTTTGATAAATTGTCTTCCTGGCGTATGGCCATAAAAAGAAATAATTTGTTCATCTATAACTACGGCTGAGAATGTTTTATTCAACAGACATCCTGACACAACAGTTTGGAGAATAGGTCTGGTTTTCCAAAATGTATCTTCAGTGTTTTCTTCATCAATTACCGTGAGATCATCTCTTATTTTAAAATTATTTTTAATTGAAAAGTACCTATCACACGGCATGTTATCTGGAATGCGTGTATCTTTCAACCATAACTTCTGTATTCTAGGATATTTTAGGCAGGTCATTATAATTGTCATAGCCAAAAGAAAAAAAAAAGAAAAAGAAAAATAGCTCAGATTTTTAAAAGTAAAAGGCTTTTTCCAGTCTCTACTGAATACCTGCGATTTGTCAATTAAGTCATAATATTAATTAGCACATTCGGTATATATTTATGTGAATAGTTCTGGGGAGAAAATTTTACACTGTTACTTTCTGCATAGGGTGGAGCAAGGATCAGAGGAATAAATTCATCATTTACTTTTTTTCAATAAGATCTTCTTGAACCTTCTGAGATGTTAGATGCAGAGAAGATTGACTGAATTATTAAAGGGGATATCGAAGGGTCTGGAATAAGTTTTCTTGAATTTATGTTTTTCCTTTGGGTGTTTACTGGAGTTTTCTCAATTGATTTTTTAAGTTTTGGCAATTCGGTAGACAAGTTCATAGCTTCTTCTTCAGATGATGAAGCAGATTGTTCATTTACAGGATAAAATAAAGGATCAATTTCACCATCTCCGTCATCCCAGATATCAAGATTTGGATGTTTCGTCATTCCAAATTACTTCAAACCACTTCTGAAAATTAGGATTATTGCAAAATAAAATGCATATATCACTTTATATATTTATGAATACGATTTGAATACTGTTACTAAAATGCATACAATTAAGCATGAATAATTTTATGATTTAATTTTTATGTTTTATAAAATTTTATTTATTTATTTTACATTTTTTAGAAATGTGCACAGCGTAGTACTTGTACATATATTTATACAGATACATATAAATGTACACAGAAACTTATATATATATTTATAAACATTGTTATAAACACACTCAGATGCAAACTTTATAAAATTGTTAGAAAAAAAACCAAACTTTAATATAAAATAGAGTTATTTTTACCTAATTTCTTTTTATTAATTTACATAAAAGCTATGATAAATTTTTAAACTCCACACTCTATAATTTTTTAAAAATAATAGATCCAAAAACATATTCAATTTATCTCAAAATAATAATGAAAAAAAATCCATATTTAATTTAAAACTATTCTCACATTGATAAAAAAAAAAAAAAAAAAAAAAAAAAAAAGAAAAAGAAAATATTGAGCTGTATGTTTGAAATCATAATATACCGTTTGAAATCATAATATACTTACTTTGTGAAAGATCGGATTACTTTGTGACACCTGGGATACTTTGCGTATTTCCTATTAGGGTTTTGGAAAAAAAAAATCGTTAGGTTATGTGCACTTTGTACTGGGAGTTATTATTGCTATTTGCTTTCCCACACAGGACAGTGCGGGAGATTCGAAATACCAAAACTAGTCTACGTGTCACAACGTTACCCCATCTGTCACAAAGTAATCCCATCTTATGGTAAAAAAATATTTATAAAAATACTGAATTTAAATTCAGAAAAAATAGCTTTAGCAACAACTTTAGAAAACACAGTTTTACTGGAGCATGACCAGATGTCTCCTACAGGAGACACTAAAATGATCATGTTTTTTTTTTTAATACTTAGAGCACTTTAAGCTTAACACAAATGGTATCATTAAAAAGATTGATCTCTATATTATAAAATTCTAGGCCGAATAAATTCTAACAAAATTATTATTAATAGATAAAAAAACTTAACTGTACGCAAGTGAGTAATTTTCTTTCTTTTCGGCGACGCCATTTTTTAATACTGTTAAATGAACGAAAAAATTGTTTTTCTTAACAGAAAAGCATTCTGCAATATGCTCACATCTATTAACAATAATAGGAACCAATTTTTGAAAATCTGGAATAGAAATTTTGAATGAGGTAAAACTTTTAATAAGTACTGTTTAGTGTCTCCTCCAGGCGACATCAGGACTGAGGAGGTTATAACAGATACTTACTATATAGTAAAATGTTAAAATAATAATGTGGAGTAATAAACTAAAAAATTAAGTATTTAAATAATTGTTAAAATGATTAAAATATTAAAAGTAAAGGTCAGGTAAATAATATATATAATTAAGTATGCATAATAAAGATAAGGTGCATTTTTCATGTAACTTGCCTCATAAAGGTACCCTACTAATTCACATCAAAACCATAAAATAAGGAAGTTTTATTTCAGATTGCTAGACTTAATTGCCAAAAAAGCTTGATTAATATGTAAATTTATTTTACAAACAAATTGTAATTACAAGTGATGTAAATAATATCTTGAATTTTTTCAGAAATGTATTCTTCCTTCATAAAAAAGCAGGACTTCAATATTATTAATAAGAATTCCATATTAAAATTCATACGTAATTGATGTAAAAATATAAAAGCCTAATCGTGTCCCTACATATATACTGAAAAGTTTACTATTTATATCTGTGATGAGCGGATTTTAGGCTTTTGTAGATTTTAGGGTTGGAAGTTTGGGGAAATCTACTTTATAACTTAAAATAGTGAAATGCAATCTCAGAATTTAGATGCACATTATATGCTAGAACATGCAATATTTTTAATCTGTAATACTGACCCTCATGTGTCCCTTGTTATTACTGCAACACTTACGATACCTCTAATTCTTACTACAATATTTATTGCAATACTACCTTATTATTTCAGTTACTTAATAACCCATGCATTAATTTATGCTTCTCAATTTTGCTTGAAAATTAAAAAAATTCTGGAATTTTATAAATTTTTGCCTCTAGAAGAATTTAGTTTTTTTTTAGTTTAGTTTTTAGAATCTATTTAATTTTCATTCTATAGTTCTGGCAGTGAATGTGTTGTATATTGTACATTAATTTTACTATTTTTATTTTAAGTATGCTTTTTGCTATTTCATTTTTTTTTAGTTGCTAAAGAAGTATTCACCTACTTATCTACTGTCACTAATAATTCTGCTGCTGACTGCGTTATCACCATAAAGGTAGTGTATATGATGCTTCAAATAAATTTCTAAGTTCACTTTTGGATATTGTTGGATTTAGATAAATTATTGTTCTGTTGTGCTTGCATCCTATTATATTAGTAAGCACATTGAAGATAGTAAATTCAAAATTTCTATCCTGATCAGTAGTTATAATTGTTAGGGATAAGAGGCCATTTTTCTAGTTCTCAATGCCGCTGATAATCCCTTAATATTAAATAGTATGTCTGGTAGTACCTTATTTTTAACAAACTGTAGATATTAAAATAAGTTTATTAAATATAATTTATTTCAAGTAAAACTTTATTTTAATTCATTTCTTTTATCTTTAGTTTATTCATAAAGTTCTATTAATTTCCTTTAGTTATATTCATTAAAACATCATATTTATTTTTTTATTGGCAATTGTATTCTTTGTTACTTGGCAAAATCTCAATCTTTGTATCGAATGGGGTGGTTTATTTTTCTTTCGTTAGGTGGCAGTATTTATTGCATGAATTAGCAGATGTAATCTGATCCATTGAATAGATGCTCTGCAAATTTTCCCGAAAGTTGGTATGTTGGCATGTGTATCGTTCATCATTGTAATTAAGGAACTTATTTGTTTTAGTTTTAGCTTCACCTGTTTCTTCTTCACATCAGAAGTGTACAGATCACATAGTTCAGCAGTTACTATGAGGTATCAATGATTTGCCATTGAGGAAATTTTATTTCTTTTTAGTGACTGATGCTTTTAAGGGTGTTCTTAACTGATTCGCTCAACAAGCGAAAAACGTTTTGACACATTTACAAATTCATTTTTTAACGGAAATATATAAAATTGGAATGCCTGACTATGGAAGCAATTTCAAATTGAACTTATTTTTCCTTTTTATGATAATTAAATTACCTATCGAGTTATAAGCTATTTTGATCAATCGGTCACCCGTTTTCCCTCTGCTTTTCGACCGGTTTTTCTGCTTTCATCGGGAAAGACGCTCAAAAGTGTCAACTTTGAAGGCTTGTTATGAAAAATCTATTGTGTTTTTCAAAAAACAGAAGAATGAGTGCAATTAGACAGTTTCTGAACAACAAGACCTGCTATTTTCATGCATTTTCGAACAAAAACAAATTAATGCATATGTCATAAAGTTGCCCTTTTTTATTTAAGAACATCCTTAAATTTTTCTGTGATAGTTTTTACATAAAACAAGCTGATGTCGATTAGTCTCGGAGTTACATCTTTTAATAGCTGCTGAGAAAAGCTATTCTTTTCATTGTTTTCTTGGAAAACTTAACCGTTAAACAAATCCTATAGGAATGCAGATAGCTAACATAGATGTAAGAATACTTTTAGATGTCTATGCTACTTTTTTATGACATCAATGTTAATCGGCAGTTATAAATATGGAGGACATGCAACAGCGATATTTGATACAATTTTTCAGTGATGTATTTCAATAGATGTAAGATCATTTTCTTGTAAAGCCTCATTAATCGAAATGTCTTTTTAATGTGTCCTAGGGTAAATATGTTGAAGTTATGTATATCTTTTATTTAATCTAAACTAAATATGCTATATCTTTTGCAATGAATATAAATAATAGATATATATAATTTATGGAAGTTAAGTTTAATTTTATTGTTTGTCTTTGGTTTTAAATAAATATGTTTTTACTTCTAATTGGTTATTTACTTTTATTTATCCTGTCACATTTATGTTTTTAGTTTAAAGATCATTGAATCATATAAAAGTTAATTTACAACAAATCTTTAAACCTTTTATTAAAGTTATTTCCTAGATCATGTCAAGCTATGTCGGTAGATGGCCATATAAGTTTTTAATGTTTAAGAAATCTCTGCTATTTTCTGTTTATATTTTTGGCCATTAATTTGTTAATGACTAACAATAATAACATGAAAAAAATCTGGGGATCCACTACTAAGGCACTGAAAATTTTAGCAGCCTCTCATCAGCCACTGTAAATGTGTGTAAGAGAACAAGGTCATGAATGAACAGTAAGAGCAGAGTGCTTACAAAGAATGTGACAGGTGGCATTATTTGAAAGGTAAACATCAATCATAGAAAAACACATCCAAAAGCGAAAAAGGTTCTAAAAATGATTTTAAAAAAAATTAACAGAAAAGAAAAGAGAAAATGAAATAAACAAATTAAAATAAAGTGAATAAATAAAAAAAATTAAAAAATTAACTCCTTTAGGTGCCAATGCCAATTGTATGTTTTTGCCGAGGCTCCTATACTGGAAACGTACTCTAAAAATGCATGAAATAAAAGAGTTTTTATTAAAAACATAATCTAATTATTTTTAATACATAAATGTAAGATACTTTCAGTATTATTTTATTTTATCCAGGGCTTCATAGTAACAGTGTTGTCTAAATTGGAATGTACCAATGCAGGCTGGAATTTGACTGTAAAAGTAAATGATGGTACAGCCTCAATTAGTGCTAATATACATGATAAGGTATTTTTTTTTCTTTTACTATTTATTTTTTGTTAATAAATCGGTACATGCTAAATATAGATTTTCTAATATTTCAATAAATTAGTATTAACCATCTCATGCATCTGTTATATTTAAGTAGATGCAAAACATATCTACTGAAAATAAATTTCAAATGAATCAATAAAAACAAATCATATTGAATATTTTTGAATTTTTAGCTATTTAAAAACTGTTTGTGTGCTGTTAAACATAATAATGAATTTGAAATGTTTAATTATTCAAACCTGTTATGCTTGATAACAAAATTTATTTACTTCCTTTGAAATAATAGAAATGGGTCATTCAAATAGGTGTTAGCATTGACAACTATGTGCATATTTACAAAAATATAGATTGATTTTACTTTACAGACAAATCACTGTATTCTTTCACTAAAAAAGATTATCCTAAATATCAGCGCATCCACGTGGTGAATTAGGCAAGCTAAATCCCTTTTCAGATCTTAAATAATTAAAAACTCCTTAAATTAAGAAAGTTTCATCATCAAAGATTCATCAAAAAAAAAAAAAAAAAAAAAAAAAAAAAAAAAAAATCCCTAAATATGGAAATTCTAAAAATATTGATATTGTTTTGTATTTTTTACTGTTATAACATTTTTTTGTTAAATTAAAAATGTAAATATGTTTATTGTATGGTAATATACATATTTCTAACTTTTAACATGTTATAAATAGAGGATGAATAAACTTATTGTGCCAAAATATTATTCTTTGTCACATCCATAATTGTTAATTAGTAAGAAGTGCATAGTCTAGTAATTTTATCAATTAAATTTATTATCTAATACATTTAATTAATTTTTGTTTCTGTTTAAATTATTAGAGGAAAATTAACATATCCTCCTTCAAAATATTTAAAGAAATTGTTTACTCTTAATTTTAATTGACTTTGTCGTCTGATATTTAAATATATTAGTTGATGTATTGAGCGAAATTCTTTATACCAGCCTAGATCCAGCCTGGGTCTTAGGAATATTATTCTGGTCTAGTATCAGTCCAGTGTAAAAGTTAAAAGTTCTTGGCCCCTAGAAAAACTTGAAAAAAATTCAGACACAATATTTTTTTTTTTTTTTTTCAAATTTTAGTTCTCCCCTCCCTTCTTGATTTAACCAACATTACTTATATATATTTTAAATATATTGAGTCGATATTAATGCAAACATTTTAAAGTACAGCATATTTAATTTTATGTGTTTGTAAGCTAATGTATGCAGAATTATAATATAGATATTCACTGAAAAACTCAGTAAAAAAATTGTATGTAATTATTAAGGAAAGAAAAATATTATTTAAAATGTAATGATACTGAGATCTATAAAAGGGGGAGGGAATAGATTTTTTTTTTTTTAATGCTTTTCTTTTATTTATCAAATCAAATAATTTCTAAAGATTCCATTAATTTCCATAGATGTCAATGTCACTATCTTTAAAAAATAAAACCCTGCAAATCCAGCATGACCTGGAAAGAATGCAGTCTAGTTCGGAGTCTAAGGAAAGAAAAATCATCTGGGCATAGCCCATACAGACAGACTTCTGAAATATGCTAATCCCTCTTAAAGCATATTCCTAAGTGCACCACTTATCTTCATATATGTTTACTTTTTGAAACTATCTTAATTTTCATCATGCTGTTTCAGGAAAATCCATGGAATTGTAAAAAAAAACTTTCATAGCTACAAATGTAAAAAAAATAAAGACTTAAAAAAAAAAATTAACTCCCAAACAAAAACAAATACCAACTTTTATTTCATAAGTTTTAACCTCTTATGGTGAGATAAAAAAAAAATGTAAAAGGAAGGAAAAGAAAAATCGTAGCAATGAGAAATAAAATATCACTTTATATTTGCCAAAATAGTACTTATTTATCAATTCTTACCACTTACTCTTATTACAAAATTGCAAAACATTCCTGCGATAACTTTTACATACATGAAAGAATTATTAAATAGCTTTTTGTGATAATTTAAACTTTGAACACCATTACATTAAAATAAAAAGTAAAAAAAGCATTTTAAGTTATGCTTTATTTAAATTCGTAACACTAACAGCAGCAGAAATTCTTTGGAAAAAATCTTTGCTTGTGCATAAGAGGGAAAAAAAATTAAAAGCAGATTTTTCAAGGACATAATTCTGTTACTTATTGCTATATTTCATAAATATCATATTTTATATAAAGTTTATGTGTGATACAAGAACAAAAGAAAAAACATACATACATAATTTGCTACAGATCATTTTTCAGCGCATTTAGATATGGGATTGCCTTGCCTCTAAGAATTAATACAAGTTTGATGATTAGTTTCATTATTTCATATTATTCAGGAAAGAGTTGTTTTTTACTACTTTCTTTTTATTTAGGTTTTGGAAGATATCATGGGTGTAACTGCACAAGATATGCTAGTTCGTATATATTTATTTATATATATGTTTATTATTATTGCAATTAATCATCGTGTATAAGACAGAAATTATTGGTTTTATTTACACAATATATTTTTTGTCTTTTTGCAGAAAATTAAAGCTGAAGCTGTTAAAAATAGGGAAGTGAAGGAAAAAATGATGCAGGTAGCTCATTGACTTATATATAATATATATATAAATGTATTAATAAAAATCTGCATTTTTAAAGCTATACAAGGACCAATCTCAATGAAATTTGAAGTATCTTAAGTATTTATAAATGTGTTGCAATTACCAAATAGTAATTAGAACTAACTCTTTTAAAAATGAAAAAATAGCAAATCTAAATTATAATACAATTCATGAAATACTGATTAAGAAATTTGTCTGTTGGTATTAATAAATATGTGCAGACTTTTGTAGCATATTATGTATTGATGTCACTTATTTGAAAAAATTATTTACACAATTATGTTGAGAGCATAGTTAAAGGCAGTTAAATCTCACTTATTTAAATCTATATCACAAAACAAGAATTACAATTTGAAAGAGAAATATATTGAAATGTGAATTGTATGTATTCTTTCACAATAATATATTTTCACTAAAATTCTTATTTCAACCTGTGTTAAAATTTCTGCTTCATTGGAATTTTCAAAGTCTATCTTGGGTAATTCTGAGTTGGTATTTTAACAATTTTAGAGATATCAGTCCCATATTCTAAAAAAATATATATAATAAATTAATTGACTTGTATTTTATAAGTAGGATTTTAAGATAGCATTGAATATTGTTAAACATTGACATCTTTTATGATGAAGTAGGTGAAATCTGAAAAAAATTGCATTTATAAATGCAGTTACCATGGTAACTGTGACAAATGAAAGCAGAAACTTGGAAAAGTGGGGAGTGCATGTGAAGACTATTTAAAATTAGAGTTTGAACAATTTGCTAATGCAGTCTTGTTATAGAAGTTGTGACTTTATTTGTAAATTACCTGACCCACCTACCTTTGCCTTGGCCTATGATAATTTTAAATTAATATACACACATTAATTGGTGGTAAATTAAAACGAATATCTCAAAATGAACCTATGAAATGTGTCCCCATTGCCTTTGTCAGCATACTCCAGATGTACTATGCACACACTGGTGATAAAAAAGTTATTTAAGTTGTGTCCCTTGGTGGCATTAGAATCACATTTTATAAGAATATAAAAATCAAGAAAATGTTTAGGCTTCCATCCCTGCAAGAGAAAACACTTGCAAGATAATGCTAGTCTTATGGGGAAGTTATTTTCTAATATCTTGTTTGCATTTCAAAATTTTTTTTTTAATTGGATAGTTGAGATCTATCTCTATATCTTTTTTACTTTTTCGAATTTGGTTGCAGATATTTTTTATAAAATTCCTTTGGCTATCGAAATCGTTTGTGAAAGTCATTCTAAAAAATATCTGCAACCAAAATTAAAAAAGTAAAAAAGGAGTGATGTAGGATGTAGAGATAAATCTCAACAATCCAATGCAAATATTTTTAATATGCATTCTGCTAATTCAGTGGTTCTCAACCTGTGTACTGTGAAACCTTTAAGGCTGTTCTCAACTGCTCTGCTCAACAAGTGTAAAACATTTCAATACATTTACAAATCCATTTTTTAATAAAAAAATATAAAATTAGAAAGCCTGACTATGGAAGCTGTTTGGAATCAAATTGAATTTTTCATTTTTTAATGAATGAATTACCTATTGAGTTATAATTATTTTCGATCAAGTGACAAACATATTTTCCACCCCAATATACTGTTTTTTTTTTCTTTTGGAAATTTGGTTCAAAACGCTCACTTTGACACTATTTTCTGTAAAATCAATTGTGTTTGCAAAAATATAGGAAAATGTGTGCTATTAGAACAACATTTCTGAACAAAAACACTTACTAGTTTCATGCATTTATCAACAAAAATAAATTAAAACTTATGTCATAAAGTTGCTCTGTTTGATTTAAGAACAACTTTAAGCAAGATGCATCAAATTTTTAAAAATTGGAATCTTTAATGTCCGACAATTCATATTAAATGATTTATTTAGAAATAAGAAAGATTTAGTGTCACAAATTTGCTTTATTTAGGAGTTTTTTCTACTGTTACTCATTATAAAAGTATATAATGCAGTAGAAGAGATAATTGAAAAGTGATTTGAAAGAATGCCTGTGCAAAGATAGTATTTTTTTTCATAATCTATTTTTTATTTATTTTTTTAAAGTCAGATATTTCTTTAAATGTTAATGGGACAAATTACTGACAAAATAAGATACTTTTTCACATTACCCATTCCTTTCCTTACATAATTTCCAGTTGACTGTAATTCCCTGCACTGTTATTGATCAATAAACCGATATCTTGATTCAGCTTCTCTTCCATATATATTTAGGAAAATTCCATGATTATCTGCACTGATGATGGTATGCTAAATAATATTGAAATTAGTATTAAAAAGGTGTTTTATCTGCTTATAAATATTAATGCATATTAAAGAGAAGTATTTGGACTAATAGGAAGTAATAAGAGACAAAGGGAATAGCGAATTAATTAATTAAAATTTTCAATTGATTACTAAGTCATAAAATAATGTATTGAATTATTGATTTGTATTTTTTATGCAAACTGTGTACATGCAAAAAGTATAAAAAACAATTAAAAGAATTTTACTTCAATTAATCAATCAAAAGTGATTGTTTTGCAAATTTCAATATTTCACTATAAACTTTTCAAGCGTTCATTTACCATATTTATAAATTTTAGTTCTTCATTATCAACAGTATTTACAAAAAAAAGTATTCAATTGTTTTAAGTATTTCAAAAATTTCAACTTAAATTTCTCAATTAAATTTCTCAACTGCTCAGTTCAGCAAGCAGAAAATGTTTTGTCACATTTACAAATTCATTTTTTTAATGGAAATGATTAAATTGGAATGCCTGATGTGACTATGAAAGCGAACTGTGTTTTCATATTTTGAATAAATTACCTATTGAGTTATAAATGATTTTGATCACATGAAAAAAACGTTTTTCACCCTTTTTTGAGTAGTTATTCTTCTTTCGAGTAGAAATTTGGTTCAAAACGGCAACATAGACAATATTTTCTAAAAAATCTATTGCGTTTGAAAAAAAAAAAAAAAAGAAGAAGAAGAAGAAGAAAAAAACAGAAAAAAAAATTTGATTACATAGTTTCTGAACAACAATGCCTTCTAGTTTCAATAATTTCAGAATAAAAATAAATTAAAAATTACGTTATAAAAGTTGGCCTTTCGGATTTGAGAATAAGCCTTAAAGTATCTGTAAAATTCTTTATTTCACAATTTTCTTTTATTCTCCATTTTTATAATCATCCTCATAATTTCCAGAATTGCTTTCAATGGGGAGAAACTTAAACGCATTGAAATCGAATCAGAATTGCAGGTAAATAAATGCTTGTGAATTGTGTTGTATACCTATGTATCAACACAACTGTCTGTTTGATAAATTCACAAAAAACTATTTTCATTTTCATCACAGGTTACTTCATTATATAAAATGCAAAAGCCAGCCCCTTTTTCCAGTGTCCCTTAAACAGAGTGTCCCTTATTCAGAGGTAAATACATTACACGTCCTATACTAAGGGACTGGGACCAGAATTTTTGTCCCTTAAATAGAGGTGTCCTTTATTCGGAGTGTCCCTTATTTGGAGGTTTCACTTTATGTGTATATATACCGGGTGTCCCAAAAATGACTGATGGATTTTAAAATTCAATAACTTGCAAACGGTGACAGCTATTTAAAAAATTTTTGCCGGAGGGTTATGTATAATGTCAGGAGTTTTTTACCGTAATTTTTTATTTTAGTTCGCATCTCAAACAATAGGTGGCGCTGATGGCGATTGAAGGCCAGGTGATCAATGCTGAACGAAGCGTCGACCTGGCCTTCAATCGCCGTCAGCGCCACCTATTGTTTGAGATACGAACTAAAATAAAAAACTACTGTAAAAAAAACTCCTGACATTATACATAACCCTCCTGCAAAATTTTTTTAAATAGCTGTCACCGTTTGCAAGTTATTGAATTTTAAAATCCATCAGTCATTTTTGGGACAACCGATATATATATACAGTCGAACCTCTATATAACAAAACTCCATACATCGAATTTCTCCATATAACGAATTTTTAGTAAGAATGGTCCCCTTTTCGCATGATTACATTAAAAACAGCCTCTATATAGCGAAATATCTATCTCCATATAACGAATTTTTTCATAAATTGATCTTAATTTATTCAGTTTTAAAAAAGCTTCGAAATCATATGGAATCAATTTTCCATCACTTATTTTTGATTTATCGTTCAGTGGAGAGTTTTTTTTTTTTTTTTTTTTTTTTTATAAATATTACTTCTCTCCTTATTCTTTAAATCTAACAAGTTCATCCCACCTCCCACACACCTTTCAACATCCTTCTCAAAACACAGTCAATTGAATTGTTACACATATAAGAGAGGAATCAATGAGAGCACATAAGAGAGACCTTCAAATGACGGAAAATATCAACTACAATTTTTCATTCCTTGCTAAAATTTGAGAATTCTTTTTGAGAGCGTAACAATTGTAATTTTAAAATCAAAACAACAAAAAATTACAGATTTCTTCCTCTGAAATTTATGTAAGTCTTCCTTATTTGATTTTCATTAAGCTTTCAAATAAATGTCTTTTCTCTTTTTTGAAACTGCTTAAATAAGTAAGAAATAAAATGTTAGGTTAATATATACTTTTAAACATTTCAAATTCTTAATTAAAAAGATCAAAAATAATATTTGTTCAAAATTTACACATTAAATACTATTTTTAACATCATACTCTATACATCGAATTTCTCTATATAACGAATTTTTTACTGGAACGATGGATTTCGTTATATAGAGGCTGAACGATGGATTTCGTTATATAGAGGCTCGACTGTATATATATTTATATATGATAGTAATTTTTTATTTTAGTTCGAATTTCAAACAATAGATGGCGCTGACGGCGATTGAAGGCCAGGTGATCAGTGCTGAGTGAGGTCAGTTTCGGCGTCAACCTGGGCTTCAATTGCTGTCAGTGCCATCTATTGTTTGTAATTTGAACTAAAATAAAAAATTACGATAAACAAACTCCTGACATTATGCATAATCCTCCTGCAAAAAATTTTTAAATAGCTGTCACTGTTTGCAAGTTATTGAATTTTAAAATCCATCAATCATTTTTGGGACACCCGATTATATATATATATATATATATAACTACAAATGATCCAAAATTCAGAACTGCCGAGGTTCAGAGGATTGAGATTTTATATTGCATTTGATTTCTATGTACTTGATCGGTACTTACCAACCTTTTTTTCTTACCCGTACTCCTTTCTCATACTTTTCATTTAAGACACACATTTCTCATAAATTTACCCCTTTCCCCTTCCATTAAGGTAGATAACACAAATATGTTTTTCATTTGTAATTTCCGTATCACAACCATGCAATTAATCGATAGAATTTACATTGACATTTCTAATATTTTATTTTTTTTTATTTTACATTTTAAAATTGATATTGGTTTTTAACATTACTCAAACATTAAGAAAAATCAATGTAGCATTAAAAAAATTTTTAATTATTTTACTATGATTGTTAATGACAACTTGATAATCAATCAAGATATACAATTAATCAAAATGGGTTTTCATCCTCTCAAGTGAATCCTTGAGTTTATTTCATGGAACTGAGTTTCTTAAAATCAGATTCAAATGAAGACAGATATAATCTGAAATCAGGAGCAGCATCACACTTATTGCTGATATTTATTCTTTACATATGCATAATTTAAATTTTTATTTAGTTGTTCTGTAATTATTATTAAAAACGGAAGAATAAGGAAAAAAAGGGGGGGGGCAAAAAAAGAATATTGCATAATGATTACAGTCAATCAGGGTAACTTTGAGCCAAGAAAGAAAAAAAAATTAAATGTTCTACATCACTTAAATTAATAGTGAAGTTTCGATCTCAAAATATATATAGCAGCACTAATGTGAGTTTGGCAGCTCACTGCAAATAATTTGTAGAGATTCCCCATGGCAAAAGGATCAAAGTTTTGTAAAGATGAAGCAAAGTTACCCTGATTGACTGTAATTTAAGTTTTAGTGAAGATTGGGGGGGGGGGGGTACTCATACAATATACTTATCAGGGGGCAAAGCTACTGACATTGCACTGTCAAATAATTATTGGCTGTGGTGGGCCTTTTCCTTTACTTTAAATGTAACATATTGGATTTGCACAAGAGGCTAACTTTATTCATCTAAAACTATCAACTTTCTTTAAATATTTTAATCAAACCATTTTTGTAATTTCTGCCATTAATGGATATTATCTTCACATACCCCCAGCTGGTCTGCCAGGTACCCAAAGAGTTATATGCATACCCCAGGTTGGGAATCGCTGTACTAGATGGATGTGCATCTTTTGTATGATATGTAAATATAATTGTAATGTACTTTTTTTATTTAGATATGAATATAATTTCTTTCTTTTTACCTTATCTTTCAGACTTTAAGCAAATGTAAATTTGCATGCCTGAATTATAATGGTCTTATGGACATTAAGTTTTCACCTGGTGAAAAACCTTGTATAGTGAAATATGCTCCAGTTAGCAAGCTTCAGATTCAGCAGTTGTTGGAACGAGTGTCTTCTCTTTATGATTTCTAAGTGCCTCATAATTATATGCACATTTACAGTGATTTTATAGATATTGTTTATAGTTTTTTTAAAAGATTTTATAAATGTTGAACTGTTGTCAGAAATATTCAAATTATTTCTAAATCTACACAAAAGTTATAACAGTCAAGCAGTGTTCTCGCTGACATTTGACCAACGTTAGTAATTTGGCTAATTAAAAATAAAAAACATTAGCCAAATGAAAAAAGTAATAGCCAAACAGATTTGTCATGTAGCACTAAAAAAATTATCTTTAATCCTTCAATGTACCCCCTTTTTTCAATATGTTTTAAAATAACCTAAGTTTTTATGACTGTGACAACAATTGTTATTAATCTAAATTCATTTATCCGCTACAAATATACTAAAAATATACAGGGTGTCCGAAAAGTCTGGAAACGGTCGAATAACTCGAAAAATACATATGAGATTGAAAAACATAAATATACGTGTTAAATATTTTTAAATAAGCTACTCAGTGATACCAAATTTGACCTTCGTAACCGACCCCCTGGGGGTCAGAGGGGGTCCAACTTTGAAATCTTAAATTATAACCCCCATTTTTTATTGCAGATTCGGATTCTACGGACAAAAATACGTAACTTTTGTGTTTGATGTTTATTTCGAATCCTCGTTTATCACGGTGTAATTGAGCATATTAAATCGATACATATTTCGGCTTTTCCAACGGGATTTTCCCTAATCGAAACTAATTGGGGAGAATTTATGACATCAAATTCCTCGTCTTTTGCAATAATAGCGTTTCCTAAAAATCACCCATGCCGATTATTTCGGTAGTGCTACACAGTTAAAAATTTGATTCATTTGCTGTAGCGTCACTCCACAGCTTTTATAGAATATCTCTTTCATGACCAATGAGAATGTTCCATAACACAGTAAAGTACACTATAAAAAAATTGACCCTTTTGCTGCATCGTCACTCCACCACTTTTATAGAAAACGATTACTTTACTGTGTTATGGAGCATTCTCATTGGTCACAAAAGAGATATTCTATAATAGCTGTGGAGTGACGCTGCAGCAAATGCGTCAAATTTTTAGCAGTGTAGCACTATTGAAATAATCGCCACGGGTGATTTTCGGGAAACGCTATTCCTACAAAAGACGAGGAATTTGACGTCAAAAATTCTGCCCAATCAGTTTCGATTAGTGAAAATCCCGTTAGAAAAGCGGGAATATGTATCGATTTAATATGCTCGATTACACCGTGATAAACGAAGATTTGAAATAAACATCAAATACAAAAGTTACGTATTTTTGTCCGTAGAATCCGAATCTGCAATAAAAAATGGGAGTTATAATTTAAGATTTCAAAGTTGGACCCCCTCTGACCCCCAGGGGGTCGGTTTCGAAGGTGAAATTTGGTATCACAAAGTAGCTTATTTCAAAATATTTAACACGTATATTTACGTTTTTCAATCTCATATGTATTTCTCGAGTTATTCGGCCGTTTCCAGACTTTTCGGACACCCTGTATATATTATAAGTATCTTGAGTAATCAAGAAAAAAAATTCTAAAACAGATTTAACTCATTAAAATATTATGAAATAAAACTTCCTAAGTTAATTCAGAATTTTATGCTATTCCACACAATCATTTTTGTAGATGAAATCAGTGGTATCTGCTAAATTCATTGTTCTGCAACGAGAGCTTAAGAAACTTTTAAATAGTTTCCATTCTGACAGTACAGTGCAATTGAACATGATAAGCAACACACACACACAAATAAAAAAGTAAAATAAATAAATAAATAAAAAGAAAAAGAAAATAAAGAAGAAGCAAAAATTGAGCATTAGCAATTTAGTGAATCAAATCGCTTGTTTACTCGTCAAATGAAGAATTTAGACGCAATTTGGAGCAATGGCGAGCGACGGCGAGAACACTGCAGTCAAGTCAAGAAGAAAACTAGATATTCACAATCTAGTTATTTTGAATCACAGCTGATTGCTGATTAACTGGACACTGATTAGTTAGACTGTCCAATTAACCAGATCTATCAGAGCTCATATGTTTTTATTAATTTTTGCATTTTGAAAATCTTTTGAAATAAAGCATTTTTAGGTGTGATAGGGTGAATTTTGCTGCATGTCATGAAATTTAACCATTAAATAAACATGAAATGCATGAAATTAACTGTCTTTTAAACCTAAGAAGTTTCACTTCTGATGTGAGAATCCCACACGCACATATATGTACTATATATTTTTTTTCATGAAAATCCCTCTTTATCTTCCTATTACCTAAAGACATTTGAAAAATTGTTATCTTTGGTCCCTTGGTGTTATCAAAAAGAGAAATTCCCCATATGGTTGCAGAAAAGAAAAGAATGTTATCTCATAGATTGCCAAGTATTTCTTTTCCCTATCACAGTGATTTTTTTTAAATGTATGTACTGTACAATGAATATATATATATATCAGGGCTAGAAAAATTTGAAAAAAATTACATGCCCAGTCGGGCATGTGGTGGGGAAAAATAGATGCCCGAATAAAAAAATTACATGCCCAACTTTTTTGTACTTCTAAGTTTTATGATTGTAACTTTAAAGCTGGTATTTTTTATTTATCATAGTCCATAAAATCATAAAAATACATACCAAATATTTTTTATTGAAGGAAATATCAAACTCGTATGATTAAAGATTTCTTTATTAAATAATTCTCATTTAATAAATAAAATTTACATCATGGAATTTATTACACATTTTTTTATTATATTATAAATTACTGTTGCATTTAGTTAATATAAAACATATAAATCAAATTTCAGAAGACTGCAAAGAAATAATTTTCGAGAATTGTTTTAATATTGATGACTAA
Source organism: Maratus speculifer (assembly GCA_964019185.1). Taxonomy (NCBI): domain Eukaryota; kingdom Metazoa; phylum Arthropoda; class Arachnida; order Araneae; family Salticidae; genus Maratus; species Maratus speculifer. The sequence continues at coordinate 211,076,170 of OZ025302.1, forward strand.
TTTTTACGTTATTTTGAGTGCTGATTCAATAATGAATTTATAATAAATAAAATGAAATCTTAAGAAAATTTCTCACAAAAAGTTTTTTTAAAAGGAAATACACATATTAAAAGAAATAACTTCTGGAATTTTTTAAGTATTATTCCAGTAATCAGCATTTTAAAAACTATTTAAATAGACACTAATTACTACTACGCAGAAAATAATTTCATTGCAGACCATGTCTGTTATCAAATTTTTGCATAAACATCAGATCTTTTTTCTATTTGAAATCATACACTCAGGATTCGTACAAAATTTTGAAAGTAAAATACAATGACTTTCAAGAGTTTTATGAGAAAAATCAAAGCTCTTTTTTTAGTGCTGTGTAAATTAAATTAACCCTGAATGTAAATGCATTATACTTTCACATTTTAAGGAGTTAAGTTTTATAGAAATAAAATAAATTTTTAGCATATTTTTATAAACTATATTACTAAAGAAAAAATTTTAAATATTTCAAATAATGTATAAATTATATTGCAATTTCATCAAACTAACATTTCTCTAAATGTCAAATACTCTTAGAAAATCTTGTTATAGTTATTAGTAAGCATATTTTTTAATATCTTAAAAATTTACTTATGTATTAAGGATAAAAATTCAAATAAAAATAAAAGAACAAAATGTTATAGAAATGTTTTAAAAATAATGAAATGCCAGAAATTTTTCAGATTTTCAGGCCTTGTACGAACCCTGTGTATATTAGTAGATATTCCAAAATTCTATACATTAGATTGCTGGTGTAGAGAATGTCCACTAATGTGCCGTGTACCTTTGGCAGTGGATTGCCAGTGTTCAATAGCCAGTAAAGGATCATAGTCGCAAGTGTCAGGACCATCAATGCTTATACGCATTAAGTCATTCATTGTGTTTGTTGAAAGGTTTGAGCGAAGGGAGGTTTTAATTCTGTTCATGGAGCTAAAGCCTCTTTCACATGCAGCTGTACTAGGGGAAAAACAGAACATAATTTCCACCAACAAAAGTATATTGGTGATACATTCAGGCTGCATTTTTAGAAGATGGGTATAGAGTGTAAATGGACATGTTGATGCAGTTGAACTCATACTTTTTACTTTTAATTTGAATGTTGACCATTCAAGTTGGGCCATTCTAGCTTCTTTCTCATCAAGAACTGGATTGAAATGATTGCATAACATGGTAATTTCTTCGTTACCATAAATAGACAAGGCTTCAATATTGTTAACTGGCCACAGATGAAAATTAAATATTTTGAAATGTGACAGTGGTGGTTTCTGCAACATCTCAAATCGGTTTGAAATACTGTCCATGACATCTCCAATGACATCCTTCAGACTGTCTGCTTGTGCTTTCTTATCCTGTTCAAGTTTGATGCCTTTGAAAAAAGAGCCTTTCAAATCATCTTGGAAAGATTTCAAGTGCTTTCCGGGGGCATGTTTTAAACTTTCTAACTGTAAACATGCATCCTCTAAGGCTATGTTGATGTCTAATAAAGTGAATTCATCTGCCTGGAATTTCTTGGAAAGGGTAGCGAGAATTTCAAGAACATCAAGCCAGTAGTGCAATGTTTTCATGAATCTCACAGTGCGAAATTCTTTCAGGTACCCCTTTAGCTTTGTTGAAATTTTATCATTTTCAACACTTTCCAAATGCATATCAATCAAAATTAAATTTTTTTCTAGTGCTAGTAGAGCATGTTGCTGAGTTGATAGCCATCGTATTTGAGATACATTTCCCATCTGCCCAGAAGAAACTTGTAAATAATTACTTATGGCAGTAAGTTGCCTACGTTGCATTGGCGACCGACTGTAGAATTTAATGATGCCTTTAACTGTTAATTCAAAACTGCCTTTGATATATTTATTTTTTAATGCATCCATAATAGCAAGTTCCAGGTTGTGAGCAATGCAGTGAATCGCAATAATATGAGGAATGTCTTTTTTTAAAAGTGCAGCAACTCCATTATAACGTCCCATATTTACGGATGCTCCATCAAGGTTGATTCCAATAAGTTTTTCTAGTCGTTTTTCCTCATTTAGTTGAATTTCATCCAAGGTTTGAACCAATGCATTTAGAACTCCTGGAGCATCAGCATGTTCCAGTTCAACCATGTTAACAAATTTAGTCTTGGGTTCTCCAAATGAAATATAACGAACATATATAATGTCCTCTTCAATAGTGCTCCTGTCTGTACTGCCATCTGCCAACACACATAAAAATCGAACTTTTTGAAGCTCAGCAATTAGTTCATCCTTCATAACTTGTGCAATATGATCAACAAACATACATCCACCTTTGTCATTTAAATAGTTGACACCACACATAATTCCATTTTTGACTTGAAGCTTACACAAATTTTCGAATTTGGTAAATGCCATTTCCTCTTTAGCACAAAAATAGGCAGTATTAAAGAGTATCTTCATTTTTCTGCGCTCTTCTTCACTTAAATTTGTCAAGCAGAGATTCAGAGGAGTATTTTTTGGATTTTCTGCAGCAAAATGTGCTTTCATACACAAAACATGTTTTTTTGTTTTATTATGTGCTCTTATGGATGCAATTCTTAGAGCATCCCCCATAACTCCAGGCATTTTGAAATATGAACTGGATTGATCAGCTATATTTGGAAAATTATGGCAGACTTTGCACCACATTTCAGTCCGATCATCAGAACAGTCAATCCAGCTAAATTCCTCTTTCCATGAATCTAAAACCATACGATTTCGATGGCTTTCGTATAAACATTTTCGCTTATTGTTATCCTTTTTTTGCTTATCAATTTCTCTTTTGTTTTGAACTATTTTGAACTCTTGTTTTGTTCCAGATCCACTTGAAATAAAATTTCGAATATCCATTAATAAAGGAAAATTATCACGCTGCACCGTTAAAAATTGCCACACGTTTTTCAGATATCTGATTAATCAGGTTGTGTCTTGTATGACTAAGAACATAGGTGATGCCAAAAAAAAAAAAAAAAAAGTTAACATAATCGTTAAAGATAGTGTGGGGAAAGGAAATCTATGTTCACGTGTGACCGTCAGAAAATCGTGAGTTATATCATTTTATTACAAAAACTGTAGAGAAAAAAATGTCTTTGCAAGAAGAAAAAATATTGCAATGCCGATTGCGAAAAATGAGGGGGGGGGGGGAATGTCGATGTGAAAGAAAAAGTTGCGATGTCATTCATAATAATTGTTACCGATGTTGTGATTATTCATAATTAGTTAAAGTACTTAAAATTTATTTACGTGTTATGTTTTGTTTTTAACCTTCTCAAATCGTCAATAGCGTACATTATTCGAGCCGCCATTGCTGCGCAGGTAAATATGTTGCTCCATAACTTTTGAAAACCGTTATTAAAGAATCACTGGTACATCGGCGATCACGGCACTTAGTTACGTGAGTGACGTTCTATCCTGGCAGCCAATGCGGTAGCGGCTAACAGAGAGTCTTTTTCTGCCGTTCCATCAGAGAAAAAGTGTGTACGCGCAACGGATGTGCGCAGCAAAGGCTATGCTCCTCTTCTATTTTCACTTGTTTTGACGAAAGCTCAGTCGTATTCCGGCGCTGACCGATTGTATTGTAAATAAAATGTCTACTTTTCGTAAGGCGTCCATTAATTTACGAAGTTTGATCATTCTTCTTCATGATTTAGCTTATGCCAACCTATTTAAATTTAAATGTGGTACTTTCAAAAATACATGCCCGTTCGGGCATGTTGATAAAAATAATACATGCCCGATCGATAATTTTACATGCCCCGGGCATGTCGGGCAATAGATTTTTCGAGCCCTGATATATATGTGGAATTTTAAGTGAATAACTTATTATTTAAGCAAAACTAATATTCTTCAAAATATAAAAAAGATTTAATAAACATAAAATATATACATAACATTCAAATATCACTGTAGAACTGAATAATAATTATCATAAACACACTTCTCTGAGCTTTGCATTAAAGATCGACCAAACTTACCGTGGCTAAAATCTATAGAAAACCTCGCTCTTTCCATACATAATCACACAAGTCTCGCTTGAGACATCACACTCATTGAATTCTTGAGTTTATTATCTTTTATTGCTGAACACTTCATCATTTATTTCCGCATATATATATATAGATAGATAGATAGATAGATAGATAGATAGATAGATATATAATAATTTCTATGTATAACTTTGTACCAATTTTGTGGTATAAATAAAATATATATATAATAAAATATATAAATAAAAATAAAAAAATTTAAAAGTTTCAAAAAATAATTGTAAACACACCATTTGTAATATGTTAAAATGTGCATTATTTATACATGTCAGTCTTAAGTCTGGAAAAGGTGTAAAGGTGAGTTACCTAAAAAACATTGCCATAGTCTTTTTTAAAATTGTTTAATTATCCGGATTTTATATCAACCGGATTGGCTACAGTACCAACCGATCTAGATAATCTGCACTCTACTGTGTTTCAATTTTTCACATGGAATTTCATTGTTCCTTGCCTTTTATATTTATTTTCAACATTGTTTTTCATAGGACTGCCTTATTTTGGTTTCAGTTTAAGATTATCAAATTATAATATACCTCTCAAGTATAACTCTGTGATCTTATGCTTCAAATAGGCGATCATCATTTTACTCCTTGTCCTTTCAACTGTATCTGCATGTATAAAATGTGCTTATCATTTAAAAAAATTATAAATTTTTAAGAGTGGTGGGGCCTTAAGGGGCAACACTAGTCACAGAAAAAGACACGGATGATAATGTAAAGTCTATGGGAGCATTCTTTTCAAATATCTTGCTCAAATTTTAATATTTTTACATGATTTTTTTGCATAGGATAGCTGAGGACAATCCACAACCGGGCTAGTTTTTACTTTTTCGATTTTGGCTCCAGATTTTTTTTTTTTTTTTTTAAGTTCTTTAACTTTCAGAACCGGTTTGAACCTGTTCTGGAACTGAAATTATCTTAATATTAAAAAAATATAACCAAAATCAAAAAAGTAAAATCTAGCCCAGATATGAATCATCCTCAGCTGTATTCAGGGCCGTAGCTAAGGGGGCACTATGGGCGGCTCAGCCCCCCCTAGAAAAGATTCCAAGGTCACTAAACGAACTTCTGTTCTGAAAATTCAAATGAAATTCTGTTCAAAAAATCTAATTTAGTTTGAGACTCTTTCACATTTTTGCAGATTTACTAAATTGTATCTAAAATGAGTGTTTCAACACTCCCTCATCCTATTTATACATATAAAAATTACATATTATTTAATTTTGCACCAGCTATACACTCAAAAATTTCATCATCTTTTACTTTTCTTAGAATAAAATAAACTTATTACAACAGTTTAATAAAAAACATAATACTTACAATGTGAATATGCACTAATTTATCTTTCTGCTTTCGAGAGAGAGAAAAAAAAAATATGAGCCCCCCCCCCCCTCCCCCTATTGTTCACTTCTATCTACGGCCCTGGCTATATTATGCAAAAATATTAAAATTTGAGCGAGATATTTAAAATAATGGCTCCATAGACTTTACATTATCATCTGGGTCTTTTTCAACTAGTGTGACTCTTCAAGAAAGTACAAGTGCATTAAGAAATTTCCCATTGGAAAGTCACAATGTGAAACAACTTATTATGTTATACTAATTCATCTTACCAATTTATGCTTGAACAGATTTTTAAGTCCCATTAATGAAAATGTATTATATAAAATTTAGTTCATTTATTACTTAGAGTATATGGTACTTTTGATACAAAATACTTTTTTGAATCACATTTAATAAGCACAACAAAACAATCAAAGCTAAATATTTTTAATAAATACTTAACCATTTACATGGATTTAGCTTTTTTCCAATTAAAAAAATGTTTTGCAAAAAATTAGCAACTACAAAGCATTTCTCAGTTACACATAGGATCACAGTACATTTATTTAAATTGTTCTTGTAGGAATTGTATAATAATATTTTATGTTAGTTTATCTAATTATTCTTGTAAATGTTTTATGCCGGGTCAATCCATTTCAAGTGGTCCAGCACTGGTCGCTCGACTATTTTTAAAAAAACTGAAATTTTTTGTACAACAACCCTAACATGATGGAAGTTTAAAGTGACCGTTATTTTAATTCTACTATTTTTCTTTTGTGAATGGCGGCCATCTTTGTTTCATCGTGAGCAGCGATTTTCTCAGATACTAGGATACACAAAATTGTAAATATCTTGTCTTCTATTTTCCCAATTGAAATGGGGTTTGCAGCATTTTGTTCAAGATAAAATAATCTAAATATACAGTGATAGAAAATTTTTGAAAAATAAATTTTTACAGGGGAAATTTAGCACAAAATTTACGATTTTTTCCAAAATCTATCCGTTTGTAAGAGGAAAATTTTCATGCAAGGGAAACTGTCAACCTTACACAATTTTTTCTACAAATAGGTCAAAAGTGCGTATACTCATACACCAAGTCCCAGATCTGGGAGTTAATTTCTATTTGCGAAAAAAATTCCGAAATTCGCCGAAAATTTCAAAAGTTGCACTTTTTAGGCTTTGATATCTCTGGTGGGGCACGAGATAAAAATCTCACATTTTGACCTATGATAGTATCGTGTAGTAGCGTTATGTACAAAAAATGTCAAGAAGGAGATTTGACTACAAGCTGAGATATGACATGGAAAATATGTGAAAACAATACTTCCAAACTATTGTAAACCTACTATGTAATTGTTCAACAAGACTGTCAACCTTGTACATTTTTTTTCTACAAATAGGTCAAAAGTTCGTGTTCTCATACACCAAGTCCCAGATATGGGAAATGATTTCTCTTTGCGAAAAAAAATTCCGAAATTCGTCGAAAATTTCAAAAATCGCACATTTTAGGCTTTGATATCTCTGGTGGAGCACGAGATAAAAATCTGAAATTCTGGCCTTTGATAGTATTGTGTAGTAGTGTTATGTACAAAAAATTTCAAGGAGAATTGTCTACAAGCTGAGATATGACATGGACAATATGTGAAAACAATACTGCCAAACTATTGTAACCTACTATGTAATAGTTCATACCTCCAAAATTTTAAATTAATAATTTATGGTATAAAGTTAAATGTTAATCACAAATATATTTTTCAAGTGCTTCTGTGTGTTTTAAACAATTTAGAATGTATGCTAAGCTAATACACTATTTGTCCAGATGAACAAATCTACTAGAAATGCTCTTGCAACAATTTTACTCGGAACACATTTTAGGAAAAGTAAATTACAGACAATGGATTACAACTGATCGAGTTGACATGGCTTCAATTATTAAACCTAGAGAATTTCATTCAAGTTAACAGGGGATGACAAAACTTGGGGGGCTTCAAATAAAATTTTTAGAAAGAACAGCATGATGGACTGATAACAGTAACTGGTCGAACTCATAACACCTCTCGTAAATATTGTTAAGCTCTTTGTTGCACACATATAGTATTTTGTAAATTAAATGTTTAACTGTTTTCAACAAACGATATTTTCTGTGTAAATATTGTAATAAAAAGACTAATCTCATTTCTCCTAATGTACTCGTAATAGCATTTCTTAACACTTTTTTAATCACCGTATCTCAGCTTGTAGTCAAATCTCCTCCTTGAAATTTTTTGTACTTAACACTACTACACAATACTATCAAAGGCCAGAATTTCAGATTTTTATCTCGTACTCCACAAGAGATATCAAAGCCTAAAAAGTGCGATTTTTGAAATTTTCGACAAATTTCGGAATTTTTTTCGGAAAGAGAAATCATTTCTCAGATATGGGACTTGGTGTATGAGTACACACACTTCTGACCTATTTGTAGAAAAAATTGTGCAAGGTTGACAGTCTTTTTGAACAATCACATAGTAGGTTTACAATAGTTTGACAGTATTGTTTTCACATATTTTCCATGTCATATCTGAGCTTGTAGTCAAATCTCCTTCTTGACATTTTTTGTACATAACGCTACTACATAATACTATCATAGGCCAAAATTTCAGATTTTTATCTCGTGCCCCACCAGAGATATCAAAGCCTAAAAAGTGCGATTTTTGAATTTTTTGACGAATTTCGGAATTTTTTTCGCAAATAGAAATTAACTCCCAGATCTGGGACTTGGTGTATGCGTACACGCACTTTTGACCTATTTGTAGAAAAAATTGTGTAATGTTGACAGTTTCCCTTGCATGAAAAATTTCCTCTTACAAACTGATAGGTTTTGGAAAAAATCGTAAATTTTGTGCTAAAATTTCACCTGTAAAAATTTATTTTTCAAAAATTTTCTATCACTGTGTATTTAGCCTATTTTATCATGAACAAAATGCTGCAAACCCAATTTCAATTGGAAAAATAGAAGGCGAGATATTTACAATTTTGTGTATCCTAGTATCTGAGAAAATCGCTGCACACGATGAAACAAAGATGGCCGCCATGCACAAACAAAAAATAGTAAAATTAAAAGAACGGTCATTTTGAACTTCTTTCATGTTAGGGTTGTTGTACAAAAAAATTCAGATTTTTTAAAAAAGGTCGAGCGACCAAAAAAATATTTTCTGGACCACTTGAAATGGATTGACCCTGCCAAAAGAAAAAAACCCCTACAAATTGATTTATTAAATCGGTTTTTTTTAAAAGTCTGTCTAAATATTGAATTGTTATTATGTATATATATTGTTTTCGATATCTTCAGACATCAACAAAAATAATTTTTCAAGAGGAGTAAATTTCTAATTCAGGACATACAGGGTTAGCGCCTAAAGTGTGTATTATAGTTCTATATCTTAAAATCACTTGATGCAAAACTGTTAAAATCCTTTGCTGTTGATGATTTCAGATTGATATCTTGTAAATATCATTTTGTATATATGTATGAAATAAAGTATTATATTTTTGTGTATTGTTTACTTTTCTGTTCAACATATATTTTCATATAATTTTCAAATAGGAAAACTTCTTTTGTGTTCCTAATGTAATACAATCATGAATTCTTAAAATTGATATTTTTTATACAATAATAAGAGATCATTTAAAAATGTTTTATCAAAATTTGATAAGCTATCCATTATTTTATAATCCAATTCGACTAGAAGGGAAAGCAAAGTTGAACATTTTGCATTCATTTTTTAACAGTAAAAATGAATGCAAATTTATGTATAACACAAATAGAAGGCAGACACTAAAGAACTTGTATATCATAAATCAATTATATAATATTTATATATTGTGATCTTATCTATTTTTACACTGCATATAAAAAAAGCCAGAAATATAAAATTAATGATTCATCATTAGAGGAAGAATTTAATATATTTACAGTAACTTGTAATAAATTATCCCTGTTTTTAAGATTTGTTGACTGAGTGTGAGGTTAAGTTGCTTCAATTTGTTCCAATGCACCACAGATTTGAAAACTATAATTAGAGGAATTTATTAGGTTGGAGGTGGGGAAAGGTATTATACATATATGCTTAATTAGTACAAGCAATTAAAATACGAACTAATATGTATACATACATATTTAATTTTTTCTCATGATAGAAATTGAGGGTTAGGTCGTTCTTATTCTTGGCACAAAAAAAAAGGATTAAATTTATCTCCAATTTTTCAAAAACGGTTCTTAGGTTTTCTACATAACTAAATAAGAAGCTGTTTAGTTGCATAAAAAATTCAGTCTTCTAGAAACTTCTACTCTTACATGCTTTACTAACTTTAACCCTTATTTGATGCTAATTCTTTGCATATAAGTCTATTCACACCACTATGTTTTAAAAAAAATTTTTGTAGGCATATTTCTCTTGCATATGTTGTCAAAATATTAAAAAAGTTTCATTAAAAAAGTGTTGTCAGACGAATAAAATTTGTGTAAGGAATTGAAGGTCTTAACATCTTGTCGGGATAAACCCGACACATTTACGTGGCTCGCTGGAGTAATAAGTATAGTAAAAAAATAAAAGAATATTATATAGGAATGCAGGATGTAGACCACACCAGATAGTTTGAGGTTCACGTGCATGCGGGAAATCGTCAAAAGGATAGAATTTCTACGAGTTAACGACACTTGTTTAACCGGGATGTTTGGTAAGGGGTTAGTGAATTCTGGCTAAACAGTCAGTTAGCCAATAAATTTGTCAAGATTGCTTATAAGTTAGACTGGAAAAGATTGAATTTCCTATAAACAAGAGTAAGAATCTTCGCGCATATGGGAGTTCAAAGAAATAAATATGTCCACTGTGGTATTTGAATGTCTGCAAATTTAGTAGAGGGATTAACATGTTAGCTGAAAAAATGTCGCATTCGGTAACACGATTCTCACATTACATCGTAAAAGGGGTTTTAGCTGTTTACTAGGATTTGTTTTCAGACCACCTGCATATGAAGATGCGCGTTACTTGAAAAATTATAATGATATGCAAGAGAGAGAAATTTTATAGGAGGATAAGATTTTTAGGAGGGATTTTCAGGCAGGGAGAAGTTAGTAAAATGGGATGTCGAGAGATATAGCGAAGATGGAGAGATGAGAATAGTCTTTCATGACCGTGTTTTTGTGCTCTCCCTGGGATAGAGAAGAAGTTGATTTTTTGGATATGAGTACCGGTATGGGGATGTGCCTGACACCCAACGAGGACAAGTATTTGAGCAACCTTTTCATATGCGTATTAAATTATATATCTCTAAAGTTAGGCATCCTTAAAATCCTGTATTATATTATTAATCAAAATCCCAATAAATGTATTGGAAGAATAACAGTGTATTTATTATGCTTTAATTATAAATAAAGTGTCGTTATTACCTTATGTTTATAGACTTTTATGTCTTCTAAAACATCCGACTCTAGAGCCTGGGAAACGTTCTAATGCAAATAAACAAAATAAAGTAAAGTAAAGCTATGAGTAGTCGGACAATCTGATGAGAAGTGAGATAGGACAACAAGGTTTAATGGTTTTTATTTGAAAGGAAAGTAACAATTCTAAAAAATTATATTAGGTGTTTAATCGCTAGAGGCCAGGGATGTAGTGGAGGGTATACGGGGTATATGCCGTATACCTTCTGGATTTTTAAAAGGAATGACGTATACCCTCTCTTTCTGGAAAAAGCTATAGCTTACACACTCTAGGGTATATCCTCTTCATTAGCATATACTCTCTGCTTAGAACGTATACCCTCTGCTATTTTTATGACTACACCCCTGCTAGAGGCTGAGAATTTTCTGCTAAGTACCACTCCTCTTCTGCGAAATGTCACCATATTTCTGTCACAACGGCCATTAGAATAGCAAAAGATTTTTTTTTAATAGAAAAAATTCATACATTGAAATAATATAAACTTTGATTGGGGCTCAAGTAGTCATTTTTAAATAGATTCGACAGTTACAATTATAAAAAATAACCAAAATTCATGAATTAAGCAATGATTATAAAAAAACTTTCCAACACTTCCAGAATACTTTAATGTAACTTCACCATTTAATAAGAAGAAAGATGACATCTATGGAAGTAACAATATAGAGTAACTAATTAGGAAAATGTGTAAAATGTTTGAAAATCTAAATTCTTTTTTGCAGTCCTGTGTATGATTTGTAAATACTATATACATATTATTCTGTTACTTAGACCAGTTAATAAATGCAAAGCACAGTTGTGAATTCCTCTTCAGCACTTTCCATCAATAAATGGAAATGTGCTTGAAATCTTTCGCATTGTCCTTTATATGACGTTTAGAATTTATGGACATTAACTAATACGCAAAATAATAGATTAATTTAAAAACATGTATTACAACTTGAAATGCACTTCCAGCAATTGTTAACAGACAGTCTTGTAATATCGTATTATTATTTTGCCTGTCACTGTAAGTAAAAAATGAATGCTATACACACCATATTCTATAGAAAGTCTTTCGTAGTGTACCTCAGAAATACATATCAATTAAAATGTATTTGGAATATTGCAATAATGCTAAAATGCACCACAAAAAGTTTTCTCCAACAGATTGTATTGTATCAAAATTCTTTTGAGAGTACCTGTAAATGAGCTACAAATCAATACCAAACATGCTGCAATAAATCTTATTGAGATATATCAATTGCATGCAGGGATGTAGTGGAGGGTGTATGCCGTATACCTTCCGGATTTTTTTAAGGAACACCGTATACCCTCTGTTTCTCAAAAACACTAGTGTATACGTTCTAGGGCATACCCTCTACTTTGGACGTATAACCTCTGCTTAGAGCATTTACTCTCTGATTTTTTATGATTACACCACTGATTGCATGACGGTCCAATTGTATTTACCCGAGTTAGAGACAGATGGTACAAAAGCAGATAAGCTTAACTCATAAATACTTTTGTCTAGGTAGGAAGGTGATAATAACGTTTAAAATATTTATGAATCATTTAAAGTCAAAATTAAAATTAATCGTTTAATCCCTTCGTGGTGACAGCCTTTTATTTATTACTTTCTTCTATCTTCAATAGAAGAAAGTATTGTAATCGAAATTTTTTTCGACGGATTTACACTTTTAGGGGTCAGAGATTCCAAAAAACATGTTTTTACAAAATGTTTGTGTCTGCGTGTATGTCGCCATTCTACCATCAAAAAGTGTATGAAGATATACATAGAATTGAACCAAATTTTTTGTGAATGTTTTTGGCTGTGGCAAGGAGCTCCTCCTTCAATTTTGAAATATTCCGCCGGAAGGGGGCGCTGCAATCGCGAGTTTTGTGCCTTTTTCAATATTGTACCGGCCAAAAGTATATGAAGTTATGCATCGAATTTAACCAATTTTTTTGTGTAAGTGCATGGCTATGGCTAGTTGGTCCTCCCTGAATTTGAAAAAAATCCGCCGGAAGGGGACGCTGCAATCGCGATTTTTGTGCCATTTTCAATATTGTACCGGCCAAAAGTATATGAAGTTATGTATCGAATTGAACCAAATCTTTTGTGTAAGTGTATGGCTATGACTTGTTGGTCCTCCATAAATTTGAAAAAAATCCGCCGGATGGGGGCGCTGCAATGGCCAATTTTATGCCATTTTCAATATTGCACCACCTAAAAGTGTATGAATTTAGTCCTAGAACTGAACTAAATTTTTTTTTATATAATTATTTTTTGGTAAGGCAAATAGGTTAATTAATTAAAAGATTAAAAAAAAATCTGCCTATCATTATATTGTTCATCGGCTTGTGTAGAGATGGAAATTCGTTTTTACTCCGATTAATTGATTGAAGCAGAAATTTAAGATGAAAACCAAAGTTCGTATGGTATTGAATTAAAAGCATTAAAATGAGTAACTATTTTTTTAAAATATTAAAATGTGCGTATGAGATAGAAGAAAGTTTTGGGATTGACACATCCAACTAGTTTTTTAATCTTATACTACCGGTTTTTTAAAACAATTTTTTTTTTTTTTTTTTTTTTTGATTTGAATTGCGAGAATGCTCCAATTAAATAAGGTGAACTTTACAATAAAAAATAACTGGTAAAAATAATGAAGGATTCTGAGCACCTTAAATGGCACGTATAACAGTTGCTCGCCACTATCCTTTATAATGCTGTGAAACTTCCATTTAACGAAATCTCGTCAATCCACTTAGACTTTGCTATGTAGAAAATTCGTTAAGTAGAAATCAACTCAAATTCTTGAAATTTTTGTAATAAAATGCACATGCATTGTATGAAAAATACATCTAAACAGAAAATATTGGAAAAAAAAAGTATTTTAATTTGGCAGCAACTTTTGTTTTTTCTGATGTAGTTACATGAGGAAAATCTAATTTAAAAAAAATGTCTAGAAAAGCACAAAGAAGGTAGCATACCGTAGTCATAGCTGCCAACTTTTACGCATTTTTCCTACCACAAAAATTTTATAGTAAATATTGTCTTATTTAATCGTCGAAATCCTATGATTGAAAAAATGGAAAATCTTTATATCCGCATATTTACCAATTATATCAGGTATTATCGTAAGTTCAAAATGGGGGAGTTTTCTACGTCCAACTACTAAAAATTCAAATTTTTTTTTCTCAAAAATAGTATATAAACACATAATACTCTATGTATATTTCAACAGGTTTATTTATATTATATCAGTTATTAATATAGTATTCTGTACAATTTATTATATACAATAAGTCCAATTCACAATTTCTTTTGGAAAAAAAAAGTAAGTATATTGCTTCGAGTCTTTTAAAATGTTTAAAAAATGATGATAATGATAGTTCGAAGTTCAAGTTAAAAACATATAGATTTGTCCACAAAAATTGGTCCAGAGAGTCCCAGTATTCAAATATATAAGTTCATATAAGTTTCATTACCTTTTTAATTTTCATTCACAGTTCAACGTACTTCTTTTCCTCCATTTTTTCACTTGAAAACGCTTTCACCTACTTCTAAGGCATCTTCAGTCAAGACTAATCAACTCATTCAATTTTTGTGGACAAATCTATATGTTTTTAACTTGAACTTCGAACTATCATTATCGTCATTTTTTAAACATTTTAAAAAACTCGATGCAATATACTTTTTTTTTTTTTTTTTTTAAGAAATTGTGAATTGGACTTATCTTTATATATAAAAATCTTCTGTGCGTGTGTATGTAATTAAACTCCTCCTAAACGACTAGACCGATTTTGATGAAATTTTGTGTGTGGGTTCCAGTAGATTCGAGAATGGTTTAGATTCACATTTCGTCGAAATTGATTCAGTACTTTTTTAGTAATTAGGCAAAAACTAATAGTTAGTGATTTTTTGCTAATTAAAAGTGCTATATATATTAAAGAAAGTCAGGATTTCGTATTAATCATAGCACAAAAAAATTTACCGATCCAAAAATCTTGAAAATTAGGGTAAAAATACTTCTTATAACATAGAGTGCCGCTAAAAAGGGATTTTCGATAATACCACCCCTAAGATGAGTAGAAAAAAGAACGAACTTTTAAAAAAATCATTAAAAATAAGCTTTTGTAGTTATTTTTCAACTGATAACATATTTTAGTGCATTTTTTCATTCTGAATCGAATGGCACTAAGCAAATTCGTTTAAATCCAGTAGTTCGTGAGATAATTCACAATTTCATAATTTGGCGATGTCTTCGGCGCAATCTTTATATATATATAAATCTTCTGTGCGTGTATATGTCACTGAACTCCTCCTAAACGACTGGAGCAATTTTAATGGAATTTTACGTGTGTCTTCCAGTGGATTCGAGAATGGTTTAGATTCACATTTCATCGAAATTGATTCAGTACTTTTTTAGTAACTAGGCAAAAACTAATAGTTAGTGATTTTTCGCTAATAAAAAGTGTTGAATAAGTTCGATGAATAGAGTGCGGACGGAATGCCCGAGCGGTCTAAGGCGCCAGATATAATCTCTGCTTCTCGAAGAAAGAGATCGCGTGTTCGAACCCCGCTCCTGTCAAACGTGTATGCTTTACAGTAATATAGCCTGTATTATAATTTTGATTAACTGACTTCAGAAAATCGTTAACTTTTAACAAAAAAGAGAAAAATAAACTTTTCTATTAAAAATTGAACCGACTTCAAAAAATACTGAAGAGTGAAAAATAATTTCCTTACATAATTGTAATAAGAAATTAAATTAAGAGCGTAGTGTTTATCGTGCGTATTACTATATATAAGTACATTTATTTGATTTTCTGGTGTCGGTGCCAGGAAGGACAACGTCTGTCGGTGACAGGACAACGTCTGTCGGGTCCGCTAGTTATATATAATAAATTGTACATAATACTATATTAATAACTGATATAATATAAATAAACCTGTTGAAAAAAATAGAGTATTATATGTTTATATACTATTTTTGAAAAAAAAAGATGAATTTTTAGTAGTTGGACGTAGAAAACTCTCCCATTTTGAACTTACGATAATACGTTATATAATTGGTAAATATGCGGATATAAAGTTGTTAATACAGGTATTAAAGACATTTTAAAGATAAACTTTTTTTTTTTTTTTTCTTAATCTATTTTGAAATGGAAAATCTCTGTAGAATTTTAGTGGTAGCAAAAATGCGTAAAAGTTGACAGCTATGCGTAGTTTTTCTCAGTATTTCGAATTCTTAATTTAAAAAATGAGCAATGTTACTTTGTAAGGTCTCTTATAAAAAAATATACTGTTCATAAAAATTTTCGCACTATTGTAAGTATCCCAACAATTCATGTGTAATAGTTTCGTTATACCGGAATGCCCTTCTTATTGCAGGCATAAAAGACTTCCTCATAAGGGAGGAATTCCTCCTTCTTTACAGCAAATTTGGACATTCTGTGGATTGATATAAAAATGCAAAAAAAACTTTGGAAGGATAATGGGGAGCAGGGGAGGTCTGGAAATTTTAGTAGTAGCATCCACATAAAAGGAATTTATTAAAACTACAAAACATGTTTTGTTGAGTACATTTTGGTTGTTTTAAGCGAATTTTTTAGTTAAAGTAAAAGATTGGTTTTGTTGCTCAGACAAAAAAAAAAAAAAAAAAAAAAAAAAATATTGTCAACATCTTATAAAATTTTAACAAAATTTCATCCATTTTATTTAAGTCTTACTAAAGTCTTGTATTTTCAATTTGTAATTCCAACAAAATTTTGTTGTTTTTGCAAAATTAAAATTGGTGTCCAGTAGCCATAATTCTCTCACTAATTTTGTTTAATTGGCAAAAGGATTAACATAATTTTTGAATAATAAAAACTTTTCAAATTGAGACGGATTAATGACGCTATTATTACGTTATGTATTTCGGATAAAAATTGCAAAGAAAAAAAAAAAAAAAAAAAAAAAAAAAAAAAAAAAAAAAAGCTTATTCAAACAAAATTTCCATTGACCCATAATTAAACGAAAAGATTTGTTGGACGAAACAAATTTTCGTTTATTCAACAAGACTTCTTTCTGGGTGTGGGCATTTTGTCTATTGTAACCCTTGGATTTTTATTTTTAAATTGTTGTGCAAAAGTAACAAAAAATGAAAGGTTAGTTTATATCATATAGGCATCTTAAAATCGTGTAAAAGAATTTGTTAGAAATGTCTTTAAAAAAAGAAATTTTTTTAAGACTTTAAAAATTCAAAAGCTTGAGCTTTTAAATTTTTGGAATAGAATATTTTGTACTATTTATGCAGCGCTTTTGGTTAATTTCTGTGATACTCTTTTCGAGATTTATTTATTTTTAAATCAAAAATCAATTTAAAAGAGGATTTTTTTTAAATTTTTATTTATTTATTTTATTTATTTATTTATTTATTAAAGAAAAAACTAGTTGGATGTGTCAATCCCGAAACTTTCTTCTATCTCATAAATACATTTTAATAAAAAAAAATAAATAAAAATAAATAAATAAAAAAAAAGTGGTGACCTTAAAGTTACCCACTATCGAATTTCCTCGAACATTTGACCTAGCCTAATGAGATTCTGGTATCCGAAAAGCCTAAAACGCAAAATTTAATTAATATTCTGAGAAAATGAGCTTAGTAGTGCCTCATGTTGGGTAATTTATACTAAAACCTAATAAGCATCTATTTATGTCAAGACCTAACAGAATCTGAAATTTGATGGAATTTCGTCCATTAGTTCTTGAGATATAGTTATAACAAAAAATTTGCAAAACGTAGCACAGCAACACCATAGCTTGGACAATTTATACCAAAACGTAAAAAAGGGAATAATTATGTTATGGTGTAAAAGAATCTGAAGTTTGATGAAATTCTGTGCATTAGTTCTTGAAATATAGCTAGTTAAAAAAAAAAAAAAAAAAAAAAAACGCGTAAAACATAGCACAGCAGCGCGTTGGTTGTTGAGATATAGCTATCGGAAAAATAGTGCAAAATGCAGCATAGCTGCACCACCTGTTGCAAGGTTAATACCAAAATGTAATCAGCGTCTAATTATGTTATATATTCTAGTGTAAAAGAAACTAAAATTTGATGAAGTTCTTTGTATTAGTTCTTGAGATATAGCTATCGCAAAAATCGTGCAAAATGTAGCACAGCAGCGCCACCTATAGGGCAGTTCACACCAAAACCTTATCAGCGGCTATGTATCTCAAGGTATCGCGGAATCTGAAGTTTGGTGAAATTCTGTGCATTAGTTCTTGAGATATAGCTATCATGAAAAACGTGGCATAGCAGCGCCACCTGCTGGCCAATTTACACCAAAACTTAATCAGCGTCTATGTATATCAAGGGGTCACAGAATCTGAAGTTTGGTGAAATTCTGTGCATTAGTTCTTGAGATATAGCAATCTTGAAAATCATGAAAAACGTAGTATAGCAGCGCCACCTGCAGGCCAATTTTCAACAAAAACCAATGGGCACTAATTCATATCAAGGTCTAACTGAATATAAAATTTTATTAAATTTCGAGCATTAGTTATTGAGATAGAGCGCCCACAAATTTTTTGTCACATGCAGAAAGACAGACTCACAGACAGACGGACAGACTCACAGACAGACATTTTCTAAAAATAGTCAAAACGTGTTCAGGACCTTCTAAAACGTATAAATCCGTCGAAAATCGGAAGTCGAAAATTTTCATGAATCCAATACTTTCTTCTTGTAAAGGTAGAAGAAAGTAAAAAAAAAAAAAAAAAAAAAAAAAGGGGGGGGGGAGGTTGGAGAGTCTAACAGCTAAACCATTCAGATTGATTGATTCAGATACATTTGGATTTATACCTTTAGCATTATTAATATTTTTTTTTTTTTTTTAGTTAACAATAATTATAATCATATGGAAAGTTACATTTAATTTTATTGTAATAGGTAGCTGTTAAAATGACGCTTAATTTAAATGAATTGGGCTCCACAGTATAGATGGAAAATCTTATCCACCTTTTTTCACATTTCCCACTTTTATGCCTGTTATTGAATCAAAGGTTTTTAGCATTTCTTCTTTTGAATGGAAATGATTGAATATATAAATTATTTCATTTTCATACTTATAAATCATTTCATCCTCATTTCAATTTTTTCATATGAATTATTTCATATCATTTTCACATTTCGTCAATTGAAATACACAATATTTATACGTCCATCTCAACAGCAATCTCTCCGTTCAATCACGGAAGTGGAACAAACTTCGTTGTATAGATTATATTTTTCGTAATATGGAGATTAATTTGCATGCTAATAGTGCTCATGCTCATATTCAAACTCAATGTTCAGAAATCTCCGCTGCAGTGAAACCAGGGCCGTAGCTAGAAGTGATCAATAGGGGGGGATCAAGATATTCTAGGGGGGGGGGGGGGCTCATTTTTTTTTCTCTCTCTCTCTCTGACGCAGAAAGATAAATTAGTGCTTATTCACATTGCAGGTACTCTGTTTCTTATTAAACTGTTGTAATAACTTCATTTTATACTAAGAAAAGTATAGGATGATGAAATTTTTGAGTGTATAGCTGGTGCAAAATTAAACATCATTTTAGCTTCATTGTCTGAGCGAAGCGAAGCCTTTATACTCAGAGATACGTAACGATATTAAAAGTCAAAAAAATTCTTTCGTCAAGCAAATCTCAAAAAGTACTTGTCGGATTTTGATTCTGTTTGTACCAATAGGTACCTATGAAGGTAATCTGGTGAATGCACTACATACGAGAAATTAGTTCCAAATAGTTTAAAAGTTATATTAAAAAAACTGATAAAAAAGCACAATTTATTTGCATACGTCACAGAAATTTGGAGTGCGTGATTTTCACCAACTGGATATTTTCGTAGATAACCGAATCAGTACATGGAGTAAATAGTAATCATTAATGCACTCAAAAATATTGAATGCAATAAAACATTTTTAAATTTAATCATGCAGGAAAATAAAACTGTTATTTTTAGCACTTTCCAACAAAGTTGAAAAGTGCTTATGCATTCGGTTTGTCTGGCCGTCTGTCCGTCTGGCCGGATGGCCGTCTGTCCGTCTGTCCGCGCTCTAACTCACTTAAATATACTCGGATTGCTATGAAATTTTTATACGTTATTGAGCTTTACCCTAGCACGAACCCTATTGAAAATGAAGTATCTACCATGATTAGTTTATCTACAGGGCGAATCAAAAGTTTCCCATTACATTACGGCCTATGGGGAAAAATCGTTAATATACTCGGATTGCCATGAAATTTTAGGACATTATTGACGTTTACCCTAGCACAAGTCCTATTGAAAATGAAGTTTCTACCATGATTAGTTTATCTACAGGGCGAATCAAAAGTTTCCCATTACATTACGGCCTATGGGGGAAAATCGTTAATATACTCGGATTGCCATGGAATTTTAGGACGTTATTGAGGTTTACCCTAGCACGAACTCTATAGAAAATGAAGTTTCTATTATGATTAGTTTATCTACAGGGCGAATCAAAAGTTTCCCATTACATTACGGCCTATGGGGAAAAATCGTTAATATACTCGGATTGCCATGAAATTTTAGGACGTTATTGACGTTTACACTGGCACAAGTCCTATCGAAAATGAAGTTTCTACCATGATTAGTTTGTCTACAGGGCGAATCAAAAGTTTCCTATTACATTACGTCCTATGGGGAAAAATCGTTTCAAAGGAATTTTAAAGATGCTATACCCTGTCAAACATTAAAATATGCATTCTATAAAATATAAGGTGAAAATGTGGCTATTATTCATTTACAGGGCCACACAAAAGAATTCCATTAGATAGTGGTAAAAGGAGGAATTGTGTGTGACATATTTTAAATATATTAAGCTCTTTCCTGTATAATAAAATTGATATATGTCACTGAAGCTTAATATAAATTATACGCTACTGTCTTGCATAATATGAAGTACAAAGCATTTACAGGGCCATACAAAAGATTTCAAATAGTATATTTTTTCCGAAGTACCGTATATGTGTCCGATGATGGCTGATGGAGGGATGAAATGCATTTTAATTATGATATTCGCGTTTATATTTCGCTAAATATATGCACATTATATGGTGTGTATAAATGTTATAGTTGATATACAGGACTACCCAAAAGAGCTCACCAACGTTACTGAATATGAGCGTAAATTTTTTAAACGTGGTTCTTAAATAAGCTATGCATTTTTACGCTGAGCTGCATTCAGTTTACTGAGAAATGTTTGCAGAATATAGATAAAGGGATATACAGGGCCATGCAAAGAATTCGGTACATGGACGCCTATGAATGATGATTTATGAGAATGTGATTTCAGTTGTTTTAAAAGTGTTTTAGTTTACAATAAACTTTAGCCTAATGCTGACGTGTAATAAACATACAATGTAAACTACAGGGCTGAACAAAAGTATCCAAGTATGTTTCCATCTAATAGTATGAATTGCTGAAAAAGAAATTTAAGGCTACTGGGTATTTTCTTGCTAAGCTAAATTTTCCCATTATATGAACTGACATATGAAATACAGGGCTGTTCTAATGTACTGGAATACATATTTGGGTATATTTGGCTATACACTATTATTTCCCTAAATAACAAAGTTTTGTTAAAGATTTCATTAAGTGTTGGAAAGTGCTTCATAATCTATGCTTAACGCATGATTTTTCTTACTTGTTTTATATTAAAAAATGTCATAAAAACTTTGATTTTGAGATTTTGTGATAATCTCTTAATAGCATTTTTTGATCGCTAAAAGAATGTTTTATATATTTCGCGTGTGAAAATTAGAAACAATTACGTTTTTAAATAAAAAGTTTCTTTTATGACATTATTTTCCCTTTATATTTATTTTTATTGCATGTTGTCTTTTAACTTATATTTTGTTTGTGTGTGGAAGTCAATTTTGGTCACTAATTTTTCGGCACGGAGACCACAAGCGCATCAGATTTGGCGCAATTTTTTTCAAAGCCCATTTGGCGAAAACTCCGTTTTCAAATAACGTTTACATACACATTTTTAAATAATTTTCTATTTTCAAAAAGAACTTAAATATAAAATATAATAATAATTAATAACTATAAAAAGAAATATTTTATATAATTAAAAAAAGGAAATGAAAGTAAATAAACATTTTATGAGTAAATAAACAAATAATAAATAAATAAAGCCGGGTTACCATCTCAGGTAAAATAATGCCCTTTTGACGCCAATTATGTACCCTGGTGCATCTGTGACATCTTTTCCCATTTTTCATCCATTTCCTGTTGGCATACAACTTTGAAATTTGGAATATGTATGCATACCTGGCAGCAATACTGGAATTAGACATTGATTTTTTTTTTTAAATTCGATCAAAAAGGGGCAACGGGGGCTATTTTTTAATGATTTATACTGCATTAAGGAGCCACTTACCTATTTTTATATACAAGAAGAAGTAAGTAGTATGTAAAAACAACTATAGTATACATAAATAAAATACTTGAGATAATATACTAGAGATATAAGCACCGGGTTTGGCGAGATATTTTATGCTAATTAGGCGAAAACATCGTTTTGATTACCAGATACATATAGCATGCTATAATAACACGTTATTTATTTATTTCAAAATGAAAAAAAGGAATAAACGAAACATTTTCTGTTATTAAAAAAAAAGAAATAATAATCAATAAATGATAATATTTTTAGAACAAACAATTTATTATAACATTTATATGATATCCAGCATGTTAGGCAAATGAACGCCATTTTGGCACCATTAGGTACCTCGGTGTGTATAGGGCATATTATGTGCCATATTTATTTGTGAAACTGAGCATGAACGTTTACCAAGTGTGTTTTCATAGTCGCTTATATCTTTTTGCAACATAGCGCATCTTCCGAAGCCAAAACTGCACAAAAGAAAAAAAAACAATATTTGCAGTATTTTTTTTTTTTTTTTTTTATGTAATGCACATTTTGTAATCAGTAGGCTCGATAATCAGACCTCGTTTTTTTTTTGCTTTCAAAGATGGTATTTCATACGACGCCTTTTTTGGATTCGTCGTTTTTCCATATTAGATAGTATGCGTCTACTCGTTTTGTAACTTTTTTTGTAACTTTCTTCTTTATTAACAGCGACATTTGGATTTCCTATTTAAATAAAAATTCTTCTCAATACAAAGAATTTTGTTAAAATAAATAAATAAATGAAATGCGGACATCTATTGCTCAAAGCACAAAATTTTTCCTATTGAGTTAATAAAAATCAGTAAAAATATAATTTTTATGATAATAAAAAGGTGACTTATGTAATAACAGAGTCATATATTATGTACGTTATGGATTAAGTATAAATATTTCTCCACCATTTATAAATAATAATAATAATAAAATAAAATGAGGACAGACCAAAGTCTATATTTGATTAAAAAGAACAACCATTTTCTAAATGCTTTAAAAAGATGGCCAATGAAAAGTGATATTTCAAAAGTATTATGAAATTAGTTAAAAACCATCTATTTTAAACAAAATAAATAAAAGATTTATATTTTTAATGAAATAAATGGGATTTGAAAAATTATTGGAAATTTATCATCATAGATGTATCAATATTACAATCAGTACTTTGTATGCAAAATGGAACATTTAGCAATACTTTTTGAACCCGAAAAATGGTCGTTACTTTTTTTAAGGTTAAAAAGGCGGTTATGAAATATTCCTATACAGAGATGCCAAGCTCCTGCACAGCACACATTATTGCACAGCAGATTTTTTTCATAGGAAAAGTTATTTTTTAAATGCGCAGAATGTTCCTATTTAATAAAAGATTTTCTGTATTAAAATACCGGTATCCAAAATGCTGGAGACTTGGCAGCTCTGTCATAACATTTTAATTAATCACGGTGCTTCTTTTAATCGGATTCAAATTTAGTGAAGACAACGTTTTTTGGCCAAAAGCAGCTTTTTTCCACATGTGTAACTACGATACGATTCCTTGATGCTGAAATAAAATGTTTTGACTTATGCTATTATTGCTTCCTCTTATTTATTTATTTGAATTTTAAATAAGATGACTCAAAATCGTGTTTTTTAAATGTACGGAAAAAATGCATTTCGAGAGAGGGCGAAAAGAACAATATTTGGCGATTTATTACCTGCGTTTGGCCAAGTTTCTTACTACCTTGTATTTAATACTCTTCACAATACTTCGCTGTTATAAGGACTTAGGCACTTTTATAAAAAGTTTGACGTAGTTCGGGCTTAAGAAAGTGAGTTTTTTACTGAATAATACAAATAAATGAAAAATGAATACTAAGAAATACTAATAAAAGAAAAATGAAGCGTTATATTGATCTATGTATATTTAAAAATGCATCTGCTAGCACTAATTAGATAATTTATGTGTATATTATAGGAGATAAATAGCTTTTGATTCTGTATTTCTATGCTTTAAAGCATTAACGCTTGTGTGTTTTTCGTTATCATTGCGAGTACCTAGCCGATTTAAAAAAATCATATGGGCAAAAAATGTTGGTAACTATCTTTGCTGCAAAATATACTATATTTTGCGTAGGAACAATAATCACCATTAATGCACGAGCAAAAAAAGTTCTAAAATTGAGAATTCTTTGATGTCGATATGACTAAAAAATTAAAATCTTTTTTTTTTTTTTTTTTTTTTTTTTGTGGCAATTTTAGGATATAATATTCTCGTTATGAACGATTTCTAAAACATTCGACAATTTAATTTCACAAATTAAACATTTTTTTTTTCTAGAAAAAGTTTTAAACCCAATTTATGAAACTATAACTTTGCATCACAGTAACTTATAAGATGTAAGTGCTCGTTTAGGAAAATTTTTAAAAAAAGGATTCCTTAACTCTTATCGACAACCTCATTGCATCAGTGGAAAACAGATATTCAACATTATAAACTATTCGGACGGATTTCACACCATATAAAATACACTCCACTCTCTTCAAACATAATAGTTTATGTTATTTATAGTTTCTCAAATCGGTGCGAAGCTTCTGTTTATGCTCATGACATCATTTCAAAGAGTTATATTTCCAATATAGGAAAATTTTATTTTCTGTATTACTTTTAACATTTTGCATATTTCCAATTTTATATCCACGCATGGTTTGCTTTTCTTTTATAAAAATAGTATATGCAACTTTATATATAAGATTTTGTAGTTCTATGATTCAATATGCTTATTTTCATCATATTTTATCACAATGAATGACTAATTAAAGGTAACATCTCATTTTCTTTCCTTATCGCAAGTTATTAAATGTTTATTCTCAGCAATATCGCTCAGATTAATCCCTCTGAGGGAAGTCCTAGTATGTACAAATAGGATGAGGGAGTGTTGTACACACTTATTTTAGATATAATTGAATAACTCTGCAGAACTGTGAAAGAGTCTCCAAGCTAAATTAGATTTTTGAATAGAATTTCATTTGAATCTTCGGAACAGAAATTCATTGAGTGACCTTTGAATCTTTTCCAGAGGGGCTCAAAATATTTTAGGGGGGGCTGAGCCGCCCATAGCGTCCCCTTAGCTACGGCCCTGAGTGAAACTCCCGTATCACAAAATCCCTTGTTAACTTATGGGAAAACTTTGAAGCGCGATGTCTCATTATCTAATATAATTATTAAAGTACTGTTTTCCTCATCAGAAAGTAGATGTCAATGCCGATGATATGCATTTTTAAAAATCGTCTCCGTAGATTTTAACCCTTTCGGGTCCGAAATGTTTTTCTGTTCTTAGAAAAAATTACTTTTACTTTAGTAACAACAACATTAACATTTGCTATCCATATAGTTTATTTAGTATTTGACGAATATTTCATTATCTGAAAGATAACAAATGCTGTTATTTTGAATACTATTCAATTGATTTTCATATGACAATAGGTTAAGAAAGAATTTTTGGAGATGTTTAGAAAATATTGTAATACATAAAGATTTAAATTACATTACAATTTTCAAATACTTTTTTGCGCTTTATTGCATATGATTCTTTCTAGAAAGTACCTGTTATTTTAAATTTAAAGAGTGAAATATATGTTTAAACTAAAAGTATCGCAAACGGCACAAAGAGAATTAAGCAAATAATAATTATTATTATTACTAAATGTCTAAACATAAATGAAGTCACATAGTAAATGCATAGGCATATACAGACATTACTACATGTAAATAGTACCAAAGTATTTCTTAAAACAAAATAATACTCCATTAAGGGTGTTCTCAACTGCTCCGCTCAACAAGCTTAAAACGTTTTGACACATTTACAAAGCCATTTTTTAACAAAAAGTTATAAAATTGAAATGCCTGACTATGGGAGCGATTTCGAATTGAACTGAATTTTCCATTTTATGGTAATTAAATTACTCATCCAGTTCTAAGCTATTTCGATGACGCGATCACCCGTTTTTCTCCTGCTTTTCGACCTGTTTTTCTGCTTTCGTCGGGAAATGTGCTCAAAAACGTCATTTTTGAAAGCTTGTTATGAAAGATCTATCGTGTTTAAAAAAACAAAACAAAAGATTGAGTGCAATTAGACAGTTTCTGAATAACAACACCTGCTATTTTCATGTATTTCCGAACAGAAATAAAGTATGTGTCACAAAGTTGCCTTTTTTTTTTTTTTTTTTTTTAATCTAAGGACACCCTTAAAAGACAGGTACTATTATTAATAGTACACCAGAAACAAAAGGGTTAAGTACATAAAAAATTGATATAAACTTTGAAATTTCCATTGTAATAAATTTCATCTTCTTCAATGTACTTAAGAATTACGTAGACAATTTTTAAAAACGCACATCATCAATATCTGAAGGGTGAAAACGGTATTTTAATAATTATATTGGGTGATGAGTCATCGCGCTTCAAAGTTTTCCCATTGGTTAACATGGGATTTCGCGATCTGGGAATTTATCAAGTTTGACTATATCTATAATATCATTTAACATCTCAGGATGTCTAGCCATCTAAATAACTTGGGAAAGTCGGAGAAATTTGAAATTTCTGAGAAAAAGTCAAGAAAAATTTTAAACGTCTCAAAAAAAAGGAACTTTTTTTCTAATTATAAAATTAAAAGATTTAAAATTACAGAGCCAGAAAAATCTAAGTTTGCTCTTCATAAATATTATAAAGAATATTTCAACTTCATATTTCATAATTTTCATTAATGTTCCGTAAGAATTAAATAGTTAAAGTAGTAGGAAAACGACAGTACGGGCTCAAGCGCAGGTGGGACTGTGGGACCGTCCCGCCTGCTCCTCCGGCTGTCCCACCTGCTCCTCCGGCTGTCCCGCCTGCTCCTCCGGCTGCCCCGCCTGCTCCTCCGGCTGCCCGCTGCCCCGCCTGCGGTCCCTCCTGCTCCCACCATCTCACCGCCGCCCTCCTGCGCCCCCTAGTGGAAAAAAGGATCATTCTATTCTAACAGGATAGGTGAACAACCTTCCCTAATTAAAAATATTATCAATCACATCTCAACATTGAATCATACTATAAGATGAAGATTAAATTTGTATTTGAATTTTAAACAACCGTAATTTTAATGAGTATTATTAATTAAGCGAAACAATTAAAATTTCAGTTTTTAACCATTTTATTTAGATTTCTTCAACTACAAGATGAGATTATCAATTTAACTCAAGAAAGTTAAACATATATTTGAATTTTGCTTCATAGACATCTTAATGAGTAGTATTAATTAAGTAAAAACAATAGAAAATATCCAGTTTTATAGAAAAAGACTGATTTCTTACGATTTTTATCAACTATATGATCAATGTAACGACTTAAAAGTTGGAAGTTAAACATGTATCCTAGTTTTTCAACAGCTATAGCCTTAATGAGTATCGTTAATTAAGTAAAAAAAACAATGGAAAATATCAAGTTTTATGGAAAAAGACTGATTTCTAACGATTTTTATCAACTTAAGAGAGAAAACTTAAACATACATTTCAGTTTTTCAACAGCTATAACCTTAATGAGCATTCATAATTAAGTAAAAAACAATGGAAAATATCGATTTTATAGAAAAAGACTGATTTCTTACGATTTTTATCAACTGCAACATCAGTGTATCGACTTACAAGTTGAAAGTTAAACATGCATTCTAGTTTTTCAACAGCTATAATCTTAATGAGTATCGTTAATTAAGTAAAAAACAATGGAAAATATCAAGTTTTATAGAAAAAGACTGATTTCTTACGATTTTTTCAACTCAAACTTCAGAATATCAATTTGATAGAAAGAAATTTAAGCATGCATTCCAGTTTTGGACAACCATTTCCTTCATGAACATTATTAATTAAGCAAAACAGAAAATATTAAATTTTTAACTGATTTCTTCATATTTTTTATTTATTTATTTATTTTTTAATATAAAATCAGAATACACAACTTAAAATAGAAATTTAAACATATTTTTTAGTTTTTGAACAGTCGTTACCTCAAAGAATTTCGATAATTGAACAATTAACAAAGGAAACTAATGATTTTTTAACGAAAAAAGACGAATTAAACGAATTTGGTTAACTTTTACTCTAATTGGAAATTTCATCGTACTTTATGTATACCAACTAAGTAGAATTTTAATGCATAAACGAATAATTTAAAGAAATCCCCAACACACAAATGTGAACCTGCAGAGCATTTCTTATTACGTCATATCTAAACTAAAACTTTTTTCTGCAACCCCACCATGCATGCATTCCAGGTAGGGGAACATAACAAAGAATCTTGACGTCACAACTTACAAAGGTATACAAATGTTTACGTTCAAGAAAAAGTATCACATAGAGTGAAAAAAAAGAAGAGATTTAAGTTATTTATCCATTCTAGTTTTATAACAGTTACTACAACATCTCCAAATTAAAATTTGGAAGTCATAATGAGTATAATTAATTAAGCAAAATAATAGAAATATTAGTTTTTCAGAGGGGAAAAGACGAATTTAAACAAATTTTATTAGTTTTACACTAGTTTAATAATAATTTTAAGGAGGAAAAAGACGAATTTAAACTTTTTTTTTTTAGTTTTACACTATTTTTTCTCATCTCCAACATGGATATATCAATTTTAACAGAAGAATTAAACGTATATTATAGTTTTTAACAACAAAATCTTAACAAGTATCATTAATTAAACAAAAATAAATATCAGTTTTAAAGAAAAGACGAATTTGAATAATTTTACACTAGTATTTTCAAAAGCAACATGGAAATATCAATACTTATTCACATATTTCACTTATTCACTGTATTCAATACTATATTTAATAAATTTGGATACACTTTAAGAATTTCCTAATCTATAATTAAATATTAGCTGTATATTTAATGTTACCCATGTTTTCAACATTAGTTCATAATCGTGAATTTTGTATTTTAAATACCATGTATTCAGGTTCAGATTATTTTCACTTGAAATCATACAGAATTTTTTAACAGAGTTTGTTTTTGAAATCATTGAAGCAACTGTATTTAATATTTTTAACACCAATTTTCTAAGATTTTCTAACATTTTCCGATTATACATTCTTCAGAAGTACATTTCTAAATGCTACAATCACTTTACATATCGAAAAGATATCATTGAAGCAACTGTATTTAATATTTTTAATACCAATTTTCTAAGATTTTTTAACATTTTCCGGTTATACATTCCTCAAAAGT
This sequence comes from Maratus speculifer, assembly GCA_964019185.1. Lineage (NCBI taxonomy): Eukaryota > Metazoa > Arthropoda > Arachnida > Araneae > Salticidae > Maratus > Maratus speculifer. The sequence continues at coordinate 211,105,745 of OZ025302.1, forward strand.
TATTATTACGTATTCTAAACAATAGCAAATATTAATTTTAAGAATAAAAAGACGAATTTAAACAAATTTTATTAGTTTTACACTATTTTTTCTCACCTCCAACACGGATATATCAATTTTAACAGAAGAATTAAACGTATATTTTAGTTTTTAACAACAAAAATGTAATAAGTATCATTAATTAAACAAAAATAAATACCAATTTTCAAGAAAAGACAATTTTTTACACAAATTTTCAACTTTGAAATACATCGCTTACATATATTGTTACAGTATATTACTAAACTTAAACTTTTTAAAAAGTTTGAATGTCTTTACAAAGGGTTCATACTTATATTTTTCACGTCTTGACTGCATTCGAAATCTTACAACAAAAGTATACTTTTATTATTATTATTATTATTATTATTATTCTAGAAAACCTAAAAAATCGTTTCTTGCTGCTTTAGACACTTGACATATTAAAACTACTCTACCCATATAATTAATCAAATTAGGACATGATTCATCTTACACTTCAAAATTTCTGAATTTTTACAATACTTATTTTCATCAAACTTTATTCTTGATCCTATATATTTTAATAGCACAGAATTTTCACATCTGTTTTTATCTACTTATCAGAAAATTATTAAAACACCCAACAACATTTTTCAAATATGAATATTATCTTTACAATTTAATGATACAAAACATACACGAATACAAAGTTTAATTTTTACAAACATTTCATATTTCAAACCAAACTATTCGAAATTTTCACAACGTAAGAGCAAACATTAGACGAACTTTTAACATTAATATTGCTTAGATCTTTCCATCATAACTTTTAACTATGATAATTATCCATTTTTAGGTTGATTGTCGAAAAACTGTAACTGAAATTACATAAACTTAATGTAAAAAACCATGTTCTCACACAATTTCTTGAAATTCAACAAAGAATTGACTATTACTCCAATACTTATCTACTTCAATCTCGACTCTCGATAGTATATAGATATTACATCATTACATACTTACAACTCTTTTCAAACGTTTATCAGAAAATCAAGCCAATCAAAGTCTAGTAGTTATCACACCTGTTCCTCAGAAATATTACTATCATATGAAACAGTAAAGAAAATTAATAGATATTTAATATTTAATAACTTCATACGTGAAATTACTGTCGAATGAGAATACTAATAATCAATAAAATCAACTGTTGGACAAAAAAATAGTACAGATTACCGAAAATTCAAATTATTTTTTCTACAAAAATTACAAAAATTAACAAATGAATGACCAGTTAGAGAAATAATTAAAAAAAATAATGAACATATTTACAAATTTATTAAAATCACACCTTTTTCTGGATTACAAACCACAATTTCTTGAAAAATTTAACACCGAATTTGTAAGATTTTAATCCTAGTATTACATACACTCAATAAATATTCAAAATTAACAAAAAAATAATTTTTTTAGTCTCATCAATAAGCAGAAATTCTATATTAAAAGAATATTTTCATAGTAGTACTTATAAAAATGAGAGTTTACAAACTGATTTTCATAATTTTATCACATTTAAACTTAATTTTTATACATAAAACATTATTTAATCAAATTTTATACTTTCTAATTCAGTAAAATTCAATACTTTTTTAGTTTTTAAACCAATACCACAATATTTATTTACATCAAACTTGATTCTTTACCTTTTATATTTCCACATTACACAAGTGAGTTAAATACTAACTTGGAACGGGAGTTGAAGTCAATTGATTCAATTCGATTTTCATCGTATACGCATTTCCCCTACACGAAATTTCTTACTTCTATAATCATCTAATGTATTAAAACTAATCTACTCATATTTTTAATCAATTCATCAGATGTTTCATCTCGCACTTCTGAATTATCATCCACCAAGTTGCTTAAAATATAAATACTATCTTTAAAGTTTTAATGTAGTATACATGACTAATCTTGAGTTTCCATCTATACTATTAATCAAATTATCATATGTTTCATCTTACAGTTCAACGATTTCTGAATTATCGTCCATCTAGTTGTTTAAAATATTAATAAAATGTTTATAGTTTTTGATTATACATAGTATGTATGAATACAATCTTTAATTTTTAACAGTTCATATTTCAAATAACCTATTTTCGAAACCAAACTATGTGAATTTTACCACAATACTTATCATCATACAGAGATTTGTGTTTCATACTTTTTCTAAAAATTATCAGATATGTACTCCTCAGAGGAATTTCTATCATATGAATAAATGAAAAAAAAAATTAATTTATATTAAACGTACAGCGAAATTTGATTGCAATATATATGTATTTAATAAAAATAAATAAATGAGCGATTATTTATACATTAAACCTTTACTAAATATATATTTCTTGCGTTATAAAGATGTTTCAACAAGATGAACCAAAACAGCAGCAAACTTCAGAAATTAATGATCTGAATGATTCATCCCTAGCACATGTAGCGTTAATGAATAATACATATGTAAGTACTTATATGAAAAATACTAGAATTCGTATATGAATCGTAATTAGAGTAAATATAAAATGATTTGTCTTACTGCCTACACTTTAACAAATGCCTTTTTACCTATATTGTTGAAAAGAATCCTAATTGTTTGCATTTTATTTCTATTACAGATGTGTTCTATTTGCTACAAACATTTCTTAAGTAAATCGAATTTAACAGAACATACAAAAATCCATACAGGTGAAAAACCTTACACTTGGGAAGATTACCAAATGCTGTTTTCAAGAAGGCGTGAATCAAAAGTGCACACATCATCATATAAAGCATCGTCAGTTATATGTAAACTTAGTGAGGATATTCAAAAATTATTCAGACGTTTGAAGAATTTAGACATAAAGGAAGATATTTAGACTATATATCCATCATATTTTCATAACACTTACCACAATATCTCAAACTTAAAATTTGGAAGACATACACACTGCTGAAAAGTAATTTTGTTACCCGTGATTCTTCTAACCAGCATGAATGTATAGATATTATTTTGCAATGTATCCTTTAAATGCTCACATTAAATATTCCTTTATATACATATATCGTTGTGTTTATTTTTTAAAAACCTATTACATTAATAAAATAGGTTACACACACGTACATACACATAACATTTTAAGTGAAACAACACTCTCACAACTTAAAAAATGCATAAGAACATACAAAAATAAGCAGATGTATGAAAAAATATGCAAATTTACAAAATAATTTCACTGTTTTCTAGAAATACCAACAAAAAAATATTTAAAGTATAAAAAAATTACAAAAGTGAAAAGAAAAAACACAAATGTAAAACAAAAATCACAAAGTGAAAAACTCACAACAAAGTTTTTGAAAAAAAAAAATTTACAACAAAAATTTTTTTACAAAAACCAAAACTTCAAAAAATATTTTTCCAAAAAAATTTTTTTTTCAAAAACATTTTTTACAAAAAAATTTTTTTTTCAAAATAAGTTTTTACAAAAGTAAAAAATAAAAAATCACAACGTTAAAAATATGAAAAATTTTAGTTAAAAAAAGTGTAAAAAAATTGCAAAAAAAGTTGCAAAAATTTCAAAAAAGTTATCAAAAAAGTTATCAAAATTTTTGTTCTTTTTAATACAGTATGCAATGGTGAAACCATTGTATTTACTATTAAAAAGAACAAAAATTTTGATACTTTTTTCGTAACTTTTTTTGAAATTTTTGCAACTTTTTTTGCAATTTTTTTACACTTTTTTTAACTAAAATTTTTCATATTTTTAACGTTGTGATTTTTTATTTTTTACTTTTGTAAAAACTTATTTTGAAAAAAAAATTTTTTTGTAAAAAATGTTTTTGAAAAAAAAATTTTTTGGAAAAATATTTTTTGAAGTTTTGGTTTTTGTAAAAAAATTTTTGTTGTAATTTTTTTTTTTTCAAAAACTTTGTTGTGAGTTTTTCACTTTGTGATTTTTGTTTTACATTTGTGTTTTTTCTTTTCACTTTTGTAATTTTTTTATACTTTAAATATTTTTTTGTTGGTATTTCTAGAAAACAGTGAAATTATTTTGTAAATTTGCATATTTTTTCATACATCTGCTTATTTTTGTATGTTCTTATGCATTTTTTAAGTTGTGAGAGTGTTGTTTCACTTAAAATGTTATGTGTATGTACGTGTGTGTAACCTATTTTATTAATGTAATAGGTTTTTAAAAAATAAACACAACGATATATGTATATAAAGGAATATTTAATGTGAGCATTTAAAGGATACATTGCAAAATAATATCTATACATTCATGCTGGTTAGAAGAATCACGGGTAACAAAATTACTTTTCAGCAGTGTGTATGTCTTCCAAATTTTAAGTTTGAGATATTGTGGTAAGTGTTATGAAAATATGATGGATATATAGTCTAAATATCTTCCTTTATGTCTAAATTCTTCAAACGTCTGAATAATTTTTGAATATCCTCACTAAGTTTACATATAACTGACGATGCTTTATATGATGATGTGTGCACTTTTGATTCACGCCTTCTTGAAAACAGCATTTGGTAATCTTCCCAAGTGTAAGGTTTTTCACCTGTATGGATTTTTGTATGTTCTGTTAAATTCGATTTACTTAAGAAATGTTTGTAGCAAATAGAACACATCTGTAATAGAAATAAAATGCAAACAATTAGGATTCTTTTCAACAATATAGGTAAAAAGGCATTTGTTAAAGTGTAGGCAGTAAGACAAATCATTTTATATTTACTCTAATTACGATTCATATACGAATTCTAGTATTTTTCATATAAGTACTTACATATGTATTATTCATTAACGCTACATGTGCTAGGGATGAATCATTCAGATCATTAATTTCTGAAGTTTGCTGCTGTTTTGGTTCATCTTGTTGAAACATCTTTATAACGCAAGAAATATATATTTAGTAAAGGTTTAATGTATAAATAATCGCTCATTTATTTATTTTTATTAAATACATATATATTGCAATCAAATTTCGCTGTACGTTTAATATAAATTAATTTTTTTTTCATTTATTCATATGATAGAAATTCCTCTGAGGAGTACATATCTGATAATTTTTAGAAAAAGTATGAAACACAAATCTCTGTATGATGATAAGTATTGTGGTAAAATTCACATAGTTTGGTTTCGAAAATAGGTTATTTGAAATATGAACTGTTAAAAATTAAAGATTGTATTCATACATACTATGTATAATCAAAAACTATAAACATTTTATTAATATTTTAAACAACTAGATGGACGATAATTCAGAAATCGTTGAACTGTAAGATGAAACATATGATAATTTGATTAATAGTATAGATGGAAACTCAAGATTAGTCATGTATACTACATTAAAACTTTAAAGATAGTATTTATATTTTAAGCAACTTGGTGGATGATAATTCAGAAGTGCGAGATGAAACATCTGATGAATTGATTAAAAATATGAGTAGATTAGTTTTAATACATTAGATGATTATAGAAGTAAGAAATTTCGTGTAGGGGAAATGCGTATACGATGAAAATCGAATTGAATCAATTGACTTCAACTCCCGTTCCAAGTTAGTATTTAACTCACTTGTGTAATGTGGAAATATAAAAGGTAAAGAATCAAGTTTGATGTAAATAAATATTGTGGTATTGGTTTAAAAACTAAAAAAGTATTGAATTTTACTGAATTAGAAAGTATAAAATTTGATTAAATAATGTTTTATGTATAAAAATTAAGTTTAAATGTGATAAAATTATAAAAATCAGTTTGTAAACTCTCATTTTTATAAGTACTACTATGAAAATATTCTTTTAATATAGAATTTCTGCTTATTGATGAGACTAAAAAAATTATTTTTTTGTTAATTTTGAATATTTATTGAGTGTATGTAATACTAGGATTAAAATCTTACAAATTCGGTGTTAAATTTTTCAAGAAATTGTGGTTTGTAATCCAGAAAAAGGTGTGATTTTAATAAATTTGTAAATATGTTCATTATTTTTTTTAATTATTTCTCTAACTGGTCATTCATTTGTTAATTTTTGTAATTTTTGTAGAAAAAATGATTTGAATTTTCGGTAATCTGTACTATTTTTTTGTCCAACAGTTGATTTTATTGATTATTAGTATTCTCATTCGACAGTAATTTCACGTATGAAGTTATTAAATATTAAATATCTATTAATTTTCTTTACTGTTTCATATGATAGTAATATTTCTGAGGAACAGGTGTGATAACTACTAGACTTTGATTGGCTTGATTTTCTGATAAACGTTTGAAAAGAGTTGTAAGTATGTAATGATGTAATATCTATATACTATCGAGAGTCGAGATTGAAGTAGATAAGTATTGGAGTAATAGTCAATTCTTTGTTGAATTTCAAGAAATTGTGTGAGAACATGGTTTTTTACATTAAGTTTATGTAATTTCAGTTACAGTTTTTCGACAATCAACCTAAAAATGGATAATTATCATAGTTAAAAGTTATGATGGAAAGATCTAAGCAATATTAATGTTAAAAAGTTCGTCTAATGTTTGCTCTTACGTTGTGAAAATTTCGAATAGTTTGGTTTGAAATATGAAATGTTTGTAAAAATTAAACTTTGTATTCGTGTATGTTTTGTATCATTAAATTGTAAAGATAATATTCATATTTGAAAAATGTTGTTGGGTGTTTTAATAATTTTCTGATAAGTAGATAAAAACAGATGTGAAAATTCTGTGCTATTAAAATATATAGGATCAAGAATAAAGTTTGATGAAAATAAGTATTGTAAAAATTCAGAAATTTTGAAGTGTAAGATGAATCATGTCCTAATTTGATTAATTATATGGGTAGAGTAGTTTTAATATGTCAAGTGTCTAAAGCAGCAAGAAACGATTTTTTAGGTTTTCTAGAATAATAATAATAATAATAATAATAATAAAAGTATACTTTTGTTGTAAGATTTCGAATGCAGTCAAGACGTGAAAAATATAAGTATGAACCCTTTGTAAAGACATTCAAACTTTTTAAAAAGTTTAAGTTTAGTAATATACTGTAACAATATATGTAAGCGATGTATTTCAAAGTTGAAAATTTGTGTAAAAAATTGTCTTTTCTTGAAAATTGGTATTTATTTTTGTTTAATTAATGATACTTATTACATTTTTGTTGTTAAAAACTAAAATATACGTTTAATTCTTCTGTTAAAATTGATATATCCGTGTTGGAGGTGAGAAAAAATAGTGTAAAACTAATAAAATTTGTTTAAATTCGTCTTTTTATTCTTAAAATTAATATTTGCTATTGTTTAGAATACGTAATAATAACTTTTGAGGAATGTATAACCGGAAAATGTTAAAAAATCTTAGAAAATTGGTATTAAAAATATTAAATACAGTTGCTTCAATGATATCTTTTCGATATGTAAAGTGATTGTAGCATTTAGAAATGTACTTCTGAAGAATGTATAATCGGAAAATGTTAGAAAATCTTAGAAAATTGGTGTTAAAAATATTAAATACAGTTGCTTCAATGATTTCAAAAACAAACTCTGTTAAAAAATTCTGTATGATTTCAAGTGAAAATAATCTGAACCTGAATACATGGTATTTAAAATACAAAATTCACGATTATGAACTAATGTTGAAAACATGGGTAACATTAAATATACAGCTAATATTTAATTATAGATTAGGAAATTCTTAAAGTGTATCCAAATTTATTAAATATAGTATTGAATACAGTGAATAAGTGAAATATGTGAATAAGTATTGATATTTCCATGTTGCTTTTGAAAATACTAGTGTAAAATTATTCAAATTCGTCTTTTCTTTAAAACTGATATTTATTTTTGTTTAATTAATGATACTTGTTAAGATTTTGTTGTTAAAAACTATAATATACGTTTAATTCTTCTGTTAAAATTGATATATCCATGTTGGAGATGAGAAAAAATAGTGTAAAACTAAAAAAAAAAAAGTTTAAATTCGTCTTTTTCCTCCTTAAAATTATTATTAAACTAGTGTAAAACTAATAAAATTTGTTTAAATTCGTCTTTTCCCCTCTGAAAAACTAATATTTCTATTATTTTGCTTAATTAATTATACTCATTATGACTTCCAAATTTTAATTTGGAGATGTTGTAGTAACTGTTATAAAACTAGAATGGATAAATAACTTAAATCTCTTCTTTTTTTTCACTCTATGTGATACTTTTTCTTGAACGTAAACATTTGTATACCTTTGTAAGTTGTGACGTCAAGATTCTTTGTTATGTTCCCCTACCTGGAATGCATGCATGGTGGGGTTGCAGAAAAAAGTTTTAGTTTAGATATGACGTAATAAGAAATGCTCTGCAGGTTCACATTTGTGTGTTGGGGATTTCTTTAAATTATTCGTTTATGCATTAAAATTCTACTTAGTTGGTATACATAAAGTACGATGAAATTTCCAATTAGAGTAAAAGTTAACCAAATTCGTTTAATTCGTCTTTTTTCGTTAAAAAATCATTAGTTTCCTTTGTTAATTGTTCAATTATCGAAATTCTTTGAGGTAACGACTGTTCAAAAACTAAAAAATATGTTTAAATTTCTATTTTAAGTTGTGTATTCTGATTTTATATTAAAAAATAAATAAATAAATAAAAAATATGAAGAAATCAGTTAAAAATTTAATATTTTCTGTTTTGCTTAATTAATAATGTTCATGAAGGAAATGGTTGTCCAAAACTGGAATGCATGCTTAAATTTCTTTCTATCAAATTGATATTCTGAAGTTTGAGTTGAAAAAATCGTAAGAAATCAGTCTTTTTCTATAAAACTTGATATTTTCCATTGTTTTTTACTTAATTAACGATACTCATTAAGATTATAGCTGTTGAAAAACTAGAATGCATGTTTAACTTTCAACTTGTAAGTCGATACACTGATGTTGCAGTTGATAAAAATCGTAAGAAATCAGTCTTTTTCTATAAAATCGATATTTTCCATTGTTTTTTACTTAATTATGAATGCTCATTAAGGTTATAGCTGTTGAAAAACTGAAATGTATGTTTAAGTTTTCTCTCTTAAGTTGATAAAAATCGTTAGAAATCAGTCTTTTTCCATAAAACTTGATATTTTCCATTGTTTTTTTTACTTAATTAACGATACTCATTAAGGCTATAGCTGTTGAAAAACTAGGATACATGTTTAACTTCCAACTTTTAAGTCGTTACATTGATCATATAGTTGATAAAAATCGTAAGAAATCAGTCTTTTTCTATAAAACTGGATATTTTCTATTGTTTTTACTTAATTAATACTACTCATTAAGATGTCTATGAAGCAAAATTCAAATATATGTTTAACTTTCTTGAGTTAAATTGATAATCTCATCTTGTAGTTGAAGAAATCTAAATAAAATGGTTAAAAACTGAAATTTTAATTGTTTCGCTTAATTAATAATACTCATTAAAATTACGGTTGTTTAAAATTCAAATACAAATTTAATCTTCATCTTATAGTATGATTCAATGTTGAGATGTGATTGATAATATTTTTAATTAGGGAAGGTTGTTCACCTATCCTGTTAGAATAGAATGATCCTTTTTTCCACTAGGGGGCGCAGGAGGGCGGCGGTGAGATGGTGGGAGCAGGAGGGACCGCAGGCGGGGCAGCGGGCAGCCGGAGGAGCAGGCGGGGCAGCCGGAGGAGCAGGCGGGACAGCCGGAGGAGCAGGTGGGACAGCCGGAGGAGCAGGCGGGACGGTCCCACAGTCCCACCTGCGCTTGAGCCCGTACTGTCGTTTTCCTACTACTAGTTAATAATACTGTCTCAAAATTTCAGTTACTTTTAAGCCGCTAAAAATGTTTTCTTTATTTGTAGATGTTTCTGAAAATGAGTTTATCAGATTTAGAAATTAGAGTTAATTTTTAATCCCCTCCCTACCTCAAAAAAAAAAAAAAAAAAAAAAAAATTAGGATTTATTATTATTAATATTATTATTTTTTATTTTAACGGACGTTTCGTTTTCCCCTTAAAAGTCTTATACAGCAATACACTTGTGCTATTTTTCTTTATGTACAGTTTTATTATGAGTAGTCATAATAATAATAATAATAACTAGGCCGTTGAATCAGTTTTTAGTATCGGAATTTTAAAATTAACTTAATGTTTAATTGAGACAATAGAATTAATAATTTAATTCGTTTGGAACATTACTAGAAATGATGCTTGTAGATTTTTTTCAAAGAATGCTCTGTTTGGAACATTCTACGAGTATAATATTCATTAATGTTCCGTAAAAATCAACTTATTAATTATATTGTCTCAATTAAACATTAAGTTAATTTTAAATCGCTGAAAATGTTTTTTTTATTCATAGATATTTTTTTAAAAAGAGTTTTCCAGATTTAGAAATTTACATTAATTTTTAACACCCCCCCCCCCCCCAAAAAAAAAAAAAAAAAAAAAAAAATTAATTTACCAATATAGGACATATTATTTACTTATTTAATTCAAACGGCTTTTTGTAAAAGTCTTGTAACTGTAAAAGGCTTGTGGTACACACAAGCAATATGCATACTTTTATTATGCGCAGGCATTAATAATATTAATAAGTATAATAATTAGGCCGCTGAATCAACTTTTAGTATCCTAGATTTAAAATTAACTTAAGGGCAGTTGGAATCCCTATACTTGCCATGTTAAATTAATGTACATTTTCTCATAAACTACTTAAGATATGGACTTAAAAAAATTTATGTATAAAGTAAACGATTTTTAATAATCTAAAGTTAAAATTATAATTAAAAAAAGCTTAGATATTTTTTAAAAATTCTGAAGTAGAAACCACATTTAAATAATAATAATAATAAAAACATGTAATTTTTTTTTAATGATAATGATATTAATAAAAAATTTTTTTTTTTTACGAGTTTAAGCATTGTACCTCAAATTAAACGAGCTATGTATAGAATGTTCAAACAAAATTTCAAAGCATAATGTATAAAGTTTTTTCAAAAAGATACATCGAAGTTAAAAAAACAACATTTTGAGAAAATGAAGTTTAAAGTAAATAAACGCACTTACTTAAAACATTCCTGCTCCGCAGTGCTTATTTTTTACATTTTATTATTATTGTTATTAGCTCTTGGTGCTTCCTTTCCAATCTTTTTAAATACTTTTTTTTCTTCAGTTTGCTGCAAATACAGTGAAACCTCCAAATAAGGGACACCCATGGGACCGGAACTTTTGCCCCTTAAATGGAGGTGTCCCTTATTCGGAGTTTTTACATTTTTTAAATTAATCATTCATAAGGACACAAAAAAAAACTTAAATTTTAAAATTAAAGTTTAAATGTACCCGAAGGTTATAAATTACATTAATTGCACACAATAGTAATAGAAAATTAATTAATTTTATGTTTTAGTAAATTTAATTAGTAAATAATTTGTAGTGTTATTGATTTATATTTTTTACGTAAATGTTTCTAAAATGCATTAGCGTAGCTATGTTTTTTGGCGCCCGGGGCCAGCAAGAAAATTTGCGCCCCCACCCAATATAGATATATAACAATTTCTCTCAATTTGGCGCCCCTAGGTCTCGGCGCCCGGGGACGAACGCCCCCCTTGCCCCCCCCCCCCCCTTAGCTACGCCACTGCTAAAATGCAAAAAGTGCAATAATATTTTAAAAAATCTTACTTGCGAAGTGATCAATAAAAAAAGTGACTGTTTTATTGATTTCAATTTTTCTACTACTAAACTTTTTAAATATTCATTTACCATATTAATACCATATTTATTATTCCTTCATTATAAGCAATATACACTATATTGCCATTGATTATGGGACACTTGCGATTTTAGACATTTTACTAAATATCTAGAAAAATACATGAGGAATCATCTCGAAACTCTTAGTGTATAAATATAATAGTATAAGTCATACATCTCCGTGAAGATTTTTTCCCGAAACTCCAAAGGGGGCCGTCAACAAATTAAAAAAGAATGAATATCTTTTGAATAACCCTGTCAAAACTAATGTAGCAAAAGGGCTCAAACTCTAGATTGTAATTGAATGCCTTATTTTAATAAGCCTTGTTCATTTTTATGCAAATAGCATGCATACTCGCAGAGTAATTAAGGTTTTTATAAAAATGATCCCAAATTTTTCCAAGTTTTTTCCTTATAACTTTCAGAGTTCTTAATATAAAATATTATTTTTTTCAGAAAATATGACAAACAACATTGCACACAGTACCCTGTAATCAGAATTAAAAAATAATGAAAATTGTATAAAAAATGAGTTGGTTTACTAAATAATTTTTTACTGCGCATGCGTCAACGATATCAAAATTTCATTTGCATATTATGTTAGCTAAATGTATAGAGCAACTTTTGTGAAAGTCACAAAATCATAACTTGAAAATTCTGACAATAATCGTCAATTGAATAAGTCGAAAATCCGTTATTCTCAAAATGAAGCAAAAACAAGAGGGGTTGTATCCATATATTCATTGATTAGTGTCAATATAGAATACACAATATGGGATGTACTACTGCATTTGGATAAAATCCCTCATTTTTATGCTTCATTTTGGAAACAACGGATTTTGTCCTTTTTCTATAGACGATTACTTTCAGAATTTTCAAGCTATGATTTTGAGACTTTTACAAAAGTTGCTCTATACATTTAGCTAACATAATATGCAAATGAAATTTTGATATCTTTGACGCATGCGCAGTAAAAAATTATATAGTAAACCTACTCATTTTTCATACAATTTTTATTATTTTTTAATTCTGATTACAGGGTACTGTGTGCAATGTTGTTTGTCATATTTTCTGAAAAAAATATTATTTTATATTAAGAACTCTGAAAATTATAATGGAAAAACTTGGAAAAATTTGGGACCATTTTTATAAAAACCTTAATTACTCTGCGAGTGTGCATGCTATTTGCATAAAAATGAACACAGTGTATTACAATAAGGCATTCAATCATAATCTAGAGTTTGAGCGCTTTTGCTACATTAGTTTTGACAGGGTTATTCAAAAGATATTCATTCTTTTTTAATTTGTTGACGGTCCCCTATGGCGTTTCGGTAAAAAAATCTTCACGGAGATGTATGACGTATACTATTATATTTATACACTAAGAGTTTCGAGATGATTCCTCATGTATTTTTCTAGATATTTAGTAAAATGTCTAAAATCGCAAGTGTCCCATAATCAATGGCAATATAGTGTATACGAAAAAAGTATTCAACTGCTTTGCATATTTTAAAGCATCTGTGAAGTTTTTTATTTCACAATTCTCCCTTCTCTTTCATCTTCAGCGTCATTCCACACAATTTTCAGCATTCTTTTCAATATCGACTGCGAGGTGGTAGCACAGACTCATCGAGTTCACGGCATAAATTCTTGAATTAATTAGAACTCTATATGCATGTTAATACGCAATTGGTCTACTAAGTTATATCTTGGTGGAAAACACCTAAAAATCTGAATTTAGGGGTTGACTCATAGGTTTACCATTATGTTTTCCTGCGCTAAAACCTATTAAAATATGGAGGACTGGGTGCAGATATCCCAATGATAATCCTATGAATCAACCACTAAAATCGGGTTTATATGTGTTTTCCACCTAAATATGACTTGGCAGACAAATTATATTTTAATATGAAAATAGAGTTTTAACCAATTCTGGAATTTCAATTGTGAACTCGATGAAGTTATTGTCTGCGCTACCACCAGGGCCTGACTGAGGCAGGGGCATGCGGGGCAATTGCCCCGGGCCCCCCGGCTTAAGGGGACCCCCCAAGGATAGATATAAGTTTTTCGTTAAAGTAGTATCAAATGATAAAAAACGGTCAAAAGTGACCTAAATTCTTTTTCTTTTCAATTTTAAGGATCTCTCTTCTCCTACCCCGTCTGTTTCCGTACCCATTGCTTCCTTAAGGCTTCACATTTATCCTCATATTCCTGTAATCGAAAAAAAAAAAAAAAAAAAAAACCCTGTATTCTATAATTTCTTAAAGTTGTCTTTCTTCGGCTATTATGTATATAGATGTGAATAGTACTTGGTACGAAATTTATGTACACATACAATAGTTATGAATTTCAGTTTTAGTCACTTCAGTATAATTTACGAAAAATTTGAAGATAGAAGGGGGCCCCCCTAATAATGTTTGCCTCAGGGTCCCCCACCGTCTAAGTGGGGCCCTGGCTACCACCTCTCGCTCTAATAGGGATAAACGCACTTCGATATCTTCATCTGAATTGTGGATAAATAAATGCTCCTCAGTTGAGTTGCATACCTCTGTACCAACATAATTGCTAATCTGATAAGTTCATAAAACTCTGTATTTTCATTTTCATCACAGACTATTTCAATACCTCAAAGGCAAAAATCAACCCCTCTAACATTTTGCACTCGTATGTATAGTGTGACTGGGCAGCATTTTTCTTTGCGAAATTTGTTTTTGCGATACCAGTAATAAAATAAAATAAAATTTGTTATTTAATTAAAGATTTTTTTTTTTTTTAATTATGTACTTGAAGGAAAAATTTTTTAAGTGGTGTCAACTGAATAAAATTTGTGTAAGAAACACCCGAATCGAAAGGCTTAGTCTCATTTTCAAGTGTCCCTTATTCATCACATTACACTTCCTATACCAAGGGAGTGGGACCGGAACTTTTGTCCCTTAAATAGAGGTGTCCCTTATTTGGAGGTTTCACTGTAGTCATATTTTGCTCTTAGTATTTACTCGCGATAAAGAGTTTTTAAGATGTTTTGGCAATATACAAAATGAGGAGATAAACAAACAGAATTACTAAAAATTTTCTAATTTTTGGTAGCCGTAGAAACAAAAGTAATATATCAGTAGAAAGAGGAGAAATAGTAGATTCCAAATATTAAATAATCGAAAAATCAATATATTTTAAGTTTTGACTTTCCAACTGCCCTTGATGTTTAATTGAAAACAGTAAAATTAATAATTTAATTCGTATGAAACATTACTGAAAATGGTACTTGTAGAATATTTCAAAGAACGCTGTGTTTAAAATATTCTACGAGCATAATTTTCATTAATGTTCCGTAAGAATTAAATAATTAATTATACTGTCTCAGTTAAAATTTCATTTACTTTTAAATCTCTGAAAATGTTTTCTTAATTTAGGGGGAACTGGGGTACATTGATACAGTTTTTTTCTAAGATTTTTTTTGGTGTCAAGAAAGTAGAAAATTCAAGTTCTTTTTCCATGAGGTGACAGCAAAACTTGTGTAGTATGTTATAAAAATGTACAATCATTGTTTTATGTAGTATTTTTGCATGTAATTTTAAAAAAATCAAAAAAAGTCATTTGTATCAATGTGCCCCATCCCCGGGGCAGATTGATACGTTTAAGAAAAATGACGACAAAATAATACCAATGCATATTTTTCATAAAAAATGAGTTAGAAAACCATTTTATATTTATTTATAAAAATTCAAATCACCCACAATTTATTTTTAAGCAATATTAAAGCAATCAAAATTAAATATATTATGACTTGATGTTCTGTCTGTTTCTTGTCTGATTGTTGGCTGTGGTAACTTTGTCATATCTGGCACTTCAACCCCAGCATTATCTTCTTTCTTATGAAAGATGAAAAAACTACCAGTTTTTCTCTTTATAAATAGGTTCATAAACAGAAAATAAAGGATAATTATATTAAAAATTCTGTTTATAATATAAGTATCATTTTCTGTTCTGCAGTTTGTTTCTCTTACTTAACATTTCTCATGTCGAAAATACTTTTTTCTCTGGAGAATCGATATAAATTCGAAGAATTTATGAATTCGAAGAATTATTTTTGCCAGAATGCCGTCCTTTTCTTTTATTAGTTCTACTAGCACTAGATGCTGGGTAAGTTCCTACGTCTTCTGTTTTCAAAAATACTATAAAATGCTCTAATATAAAGAAATTAGAGCTATTTCACTTCAATAAAAACTAATATTAGAAATTTTTCGTGAAAAAAAGGTTGGATTAAGGAGTGTATGGTAAAAAAAAATAATAAAAGATAATGAAAATATGAACTATTAAAGGATTTAGGCTGTATCAATGTGCCCCGTCATAAACTGTATCAATGTGCCCCATACAGCGATTTTGAATAAAATGAGTCTCAAATCCAACACTTCACAATATATCTAACAATAAATAATGAGGAACTGATAAAGAGTAGCAGTACTTACCAGGGAGAGTATTCATTTTGGTTGAAAATACTGGAACAGTTGTATAATAGCATTTCAATTGTACAACTCAAATTTACTTTTGAACAACAAAAACAATAAATCACCCGTCCCATTTCATCAAACTGCTGAATCATTCCAAGATTTTCTGTATGTAGTTGAATACTTTAGCATCACCTTTTGGAGCTGTTGTGAAACTTCCTGTAATGACCCTGTGAGCGGTAGAGGGGGTGTATCAATGTGCCCCATGTATCAATGTACCCCAGTTCCCCCTATAGATATTTTTTAAAGCGAGTTTTTCAGATTTAGAAATTTTAGTTAATTTTTCGTATGCCACTGTAAAAGTCATGTAGTATACACAAGCAGTACGCTTGTATATGCACAGTTATATTATGCTCAGGAATTTATAAACTAGTTAAATGTGCCAATCCCAAAACTTTCTTCTATCTCATGCGTACATTTTAATATTAAAAAAAAAAAAATAGTTACACATGTTAATGCTTTAATATTTTTAATTGAATATTATACCAACTGTAATTTTCATCTTAAATTTCTGCTTCAATCAATTAATCGGAGTAAAAACGAATTTCAGTCCCTGCACGATCCGATAAACAATAGAATAATAGGCAGATTTTTTTTTTTAATTCAGAAAGGTCTTTATTAATTATACTGTCTCAATTAAAATTTCATTTACTTTTAAATCTTTGAAACTTTTTTTTAATTTTTTACTTACAGATGTTTTTGAAAACGAGTTTTTCAGATTTAGAAATTTAAGTTAATTTCTAACATAAAAAAAAAACTTTTAATTTACAAGTATAGGATTTATTATTTATTTATTTATTTTAAAGAATGTTTCGTTTTTCACTGTAAAAGTCTTGAGCAGCAGTTTGCTTTTGTGTTATTTTCCTTTATGCACAGTTTCATTATGCGCAAGTATTAAAGTAATAATAATAATAATAATTAGGCCGATGAATCGACTTTTAGTATCGGAGATATAAAATCAAGTTAATGTTTAATTGAGACAATAAAATTAATAATTTAATTCGTATGGAATATTACTGAAAATGATGCTTGTAGAATATTTCAAAGAATTCTCCGTTTGAAATATTCTATGAGCATAATTTTCATTAATAATGTCCCGTAAGAATTAAATTATAAATTATATGGTCTGAATAAAAATTTAAGTTAATTTTAAATTTCTGAAGCTATTTATTTATAGATTTTTTAAAAACAAGAATTTTCAGATTTAGAAATTTTAGTTATTGTTTTGCATAAAAAAGGAACTTTTAATTCGCAATACAGGAATTATTACTTGTTATAATTAATTATTTTTATTATTTTTTTAAGTTTGGGAGTCATTTTTTTTTTAAAATTTTAAATTATGGAATTTTTAGATATTCAAATTTAACTGAGAATATAAAATTATAAATTTATTTTATATGAAAAATATTGAAAATGATACTTTTACATTAAAATATTTTAACGGCGTTTGTCATTGCAGTAAGTCGATGGGCACTTGCAAGATTATTCTGGGGGATTATATTCATATTATATTATCTTGCGGTTCTTTAAGCCGAACTTAAAATTTTAACAGATAGAAAAAAATAAAATTATTTGACGTACAAAAAATTCTGAAATAATTTCCTCTCTCTTTTTTTTCTTTTAAGTAACCCATTTTTTAGGACTTTTAAAACTAAAGTTAATTTTATCTCTCTCTCTCTCTCTCTCTCTCTCTCTCTATATATATATATATATATATATATATATATATATATATATGTATATATATATACACTATATTGCCATTGATTATGGGACACTTGCGATTTTAGACATTTTACTAAATATCTAGAAAAATACATGAAGAATCATCTCGAAACTCTTAGTGTATAAATATAATAGTATACCTCATACATCTCCGTGAAAATTTTTTACCGAAACTCCATAGGGGACCGTCAACAAATTAAAAAAGAATGAATATCTTTTGAATAACCCTGTCAAAACTAATGTAGCAAAAGCGCTCAAACTCTTGATTATGATTGAATGCCTTATTGTATTACACTGTGTTCATTTTTATGCAAATAGCATGCATACTCGCAGAGTAATTAAGGTTTTTATAAAAATGGTCCCAAATTTTTCCAAGTTTTTTCCTTATAATTTTCAGAGTTCTTAATGTAAAATAATATTTTTTTCAGAAAATATGACAAACAACATTGCACACAGTACCCTGTAATCAGAATTAAAAAATAATGAAAATTGTATACAAAATGAGTTGGTTTACTAAAAAATTTTTTACTGCGCATGCGTCAACGATATTAAAATTTCATTTGCATATTATGTTAGCTAAATGTATAGAGCAACTTTTGTGAAAGTCACAAAATCATAACTTGAAAATTCTGAAAATAATCGTCAATTGAATAAGTTGAAAATCCGTTATTCTCAAAATGAAGCAAAAACAAGAGGGGTTGTATCCATATATTCATTGATTAGTGTCAATATAGAATACACAATACGGGATGTTACGACTACTTTTGGATAAAATCCCTCATTTTTTTGCATCATTTTGGAAACAACGGATTTTGTCCTTTTTCTATAGACCAGGGCTGTCCAACGCGGCGCCCGCGGGCGCCATGGCGCCCTTTGACGATTATCTTGGCGCCCTTTTGAAAATTTCCTGTTATTAAATATTTTAGAGGTAAAATTCCATTATAAAGAAAGTTAAAAAAAATCATTAATATTTTATCAGAGATAAAATCTCTGGCTATTTTACATCAAGGATAAAAGGGCTTAATTTTCTTTCTTCATTTTATAAATTTTAGAAGGTTTTTCTTAGTTTATTTTTTCTATAATTTTGCTTAGAAAGAATAATAAACAGTCCAGAAGGATATCTATCTATGAAAGCATTTCCAGACTATCCCTTTGAAACCACTCACATGGTTTAGTCACTGTCATGCTTGTCTGTTTTTGTACTTTTTAAAACTAAACTAATCCACGACTTCAAAATAAATCAAACCATATTTTCACATCTTAAAAGAAACCTAGCAATCTCTCTGATCTTCATATTTATTTGTTATTAGACGGCAAACAAAGTTTCTGGCGCTTTACCCTAAAAAACTTATATAGATTTCTCATTTAAAAAAATGTATAATTTGAAATTTAGAACACGCAATCGCAGAACTGAAGGGGGTCATGCATTAACTTCATGCGATTTATTTGCATTAATTTAAGATGTGCGTGTATACTAATACTATTCGATAATATTGCCAAATGTTTTCAGTCATGTAAATAATGGCGCCCTTCATTGACTGCCAAGAGCCAAGATGCGCCCTTGGTTAATGAAAGGTTGGACAGGCCTGCTATAGACGATTACTTGCAGAATTTTCAAGCTATAATTTTGAGACTTTTACAAAAGTTGCTCTTTACATTTAGCTAACATAATATGCAAATGAAATTTTGATATCTTTGACGCATGCGCAGTAAAAAATTATTTAGTAAACCTACTCATTTTTCATACAATTTTTATTATTTTTTAATTCTGATTACAGGGTACTGTGTGCAATGTTGTTTGTCATATTTTCTAAAAAAAAATATTATTTTATATTAAGAACTCTGAAAATTATAAGGGAAAAACTTAGAAAAATTTGGGGCCATTTTTATAAAAACCTTAATTACTCTGCGAGTATGCATACTATTTGCATAAAAATGAACACAGTGTATTACAATAAGGCATTCAATCATAATCTAGAGTTTGAGCGCTTTTGCTACATTAGTTTTGACAGGGTTATTCAAAAGATATTCATTCTTTTTTAATTTGTTGACGGTCCCCTATGGAGTTTCGGTAAAAAATCTTCACGGAGATGTATGACGTATACTATTATATTTATACACTAAGAGTTTCGAGATGATTCCTCATGTATTTTTCTAGATATTTAGTAAAATGTCTAAAATCGCAAGTGTCCCATAATCAATGGCAATATAGTGTATATACACTATATTGCCATTGATTATGGGACACTTGCGATTTTAGACATTTTACTAAATATCTAGAAAAATACATGAGGAATCATCTCGAAACTCTTAGTGTATAAATATAATAGTATACGTCATACATCTACGTGAAGATTTTTTACCGAAACTCCACAGGGGACCGTCAACAAATTAAAAAAGAATGAATATCTTTTGAATAACCCTGTCAAAACTAATGTAGCAAAAGCGCTCAAACTCTAGATTATGATTGAATGCCTTATTGTAATACGCCTTGTTCATTTTTATGCAAATAGCATGCATACTCGCAGAATAATTAAGGTTTTTATAAAAATGGCCCCAAATTTTTCTAAGTTTTTTCCTTATAATTTTCAGAGTTCTTAATATAAAATAATATTTTTTTCAGAAAATATGACAAACAACATTGCACACAGTACCCTGAAATCAGAATTAAAAAATAATAAAAATTGTATGAAAAATGAGTAGGTTTACTAAATAATTTTTTACTGCGCATGCGTCAAAGATATCAAAATTTCATTTGCATATTATGTTAGCTAAATGTATAGAGCAACTTTTGTAAAAGTCTCAAAATTATAGCTTGAAAATTCTGAAAGTAATCGTCTATAGAAAAAGGACAAAATCCGTTGTTTCCAAAATGAAGCAAAAAAATGAGGGATTTTATCCAAAAGTAGTCGTAACATCCCGTATTGTGTATTCTATATTGACACTAATCAATGAATATATGGATACAACCCCTCTTGTTTTTGCTTCATTTTGAGAATAACGGATTTTCAACTTATTCAATTGACGATTATTTTTAGAATTTTCAAGTTATGATTTTGTGACTTTCACAAAAGTTGCTCTATACATTTAGCTAACATAATATGCAAATGAAATTTTGATATCGTTGACGCATGCGCAGTAAAAAGTTATTTAGTAAACCAACTCATTTTGTATACAATTTTCATTATTTTTTAATTCTGATTACAGGGTACTGTGTGCAATGTTGTTTGTCATATTTTCTGAAAAAAATATTATTTTATATTAAGAACTCTGAAAATTACAAGGAAAAAACTTGGGACCGTTTTTATAAAAACCTTAATTACTCTGCGAGTATGCATGCTATTTGCATAAAAATGAACACAGTGTATTACAATAAGGCATTCAATCATAATCTAGAGTTTGAGCGCTTTTCCTACATTAGTTTTGACAGGGTTATTCAAAAGATATTCATTCTTTTTTAATTTGTTGACGGTCCCTTATGGAGTTTCGGTAAAAACTCTTCACGGAGATGTATGACGTACACTATTATATTTATACACTAAGAGTTTCGAGATGATTCCTCATGTATATTTTTTAGATATTTAGTAAAATGTCTAAAATCGCAAGTGTCCCATAATCAATGGCAATATAGTGTATATATATATATATATATATATATATGGGCTGTTTAATAGCCTCTGCTTATCAACCAGGAGAAGACCCTTTAATTGCCTTCTAGGAGGACTTAAAGGAATCGACTGGGAGCAGAGACTTAATGTCCAATCCGCACCTTCCATCGGTACAGCCTGTTAGTACTCTTGTCTAGTGCAAGGGGAACGAACGCGGATGGGCTTCCTCCAACCCGCTTGGCCAGCGTGGAGGGATTTGGCCACAACCCCCCTTATTTTACCATGAATTCACAAAACAAATCACGGCCCTCAGTTCCCGGTAGTCTGCATGTTCCTGGTTACGGCAGCGATCAGACAGACATGAAGACAGAGGGTGCTAAGAATCACCGGGCTCGGCTTGGCTGCCATAAGTTGATGACCTTGGCTACGTACAATGGACGATCCCTATCTTCTGAAAACCGTTTACAGGAACTTGAAGAAGAGTTAGATAAGATCAACTGGGACATTTTAGGATTATGTGAAGTAAGAAGAAAAGGCGAAGAAAAGATTGATCTTTCCAGCGGACATGTTTTATACTACAGAGGTACAGAAGATGGAAGAACAAGTGGTGTAGGATTTCTGATTCATAAAAGGTGGAAGAATCACATTGTAGAATATGATAGTGCATCAGATAGAGTTGCAAGATTAGTAATACAAGTGTCCAAAAGATACAAGCTGCAAATTACCCAAGTTTATGCACCAACAATAAGTTATTCTGATGAAGAAATTGAAGATTTTTATGAAGAAGTAGCTTCAATGCATCAAAAGGGAAATTGCTACATAAAATTAATAATGGGAGATTGGAATGCTAGAATTGGAGAGAAGAAGAAAGGTGAATTATCTGTAGGAAATCATGGATATGGTATGCGAGATGAAAGAGGAAACAGATTGATTGAGTTTGCAGAATGTGAACAGATGTATATCATGAATTCATTTTTCAAGAAAAAGCCACAAAGAAAATGGACATGGCGTTGTGCAAATGGCTCAACAAGTGAAATCGACTACATCTTGACCAATAAAAAGTATCTTATTCAGGACTGCAGCGTTCTCAATAACTTCAATACAGGAAGCGATCACAGATTGGTTAGATGCAAACTGCTGTTAAATACTAAAGTGGAAAGAATGAAGCTTTTGCTACACTCAAAGAAATCAATCGATATTATAAACCTCCAGAAACATAAAGAAGAATTTCATTTGGAACTTGAAAACCGTTTCCAAGTACTTCAATCAACTTTAGAAGAAGAGCAAGATGTTACAATAGTGAACAAGAAGCTAACCAATACTCTACAAGAAATTGCTAAGAAGATAGCCGGTGATGCACAAGTAAAACAAACAAAGAAAATAACAGAAGAAACAAGAAGATTAATGAAAAAACGCAGAGAATTTAAAATGAAGAAAAATGATCTTAAATCAAGAGTTGAATATGCTGAATTATGTAAAACAGTAAGAAAATGCGTTACAGAAGATATCAGAAAATTTAACTGTGACATTGTTAAAAAAGTTCTGGAAAATAACAAAAGTTTAAAATCAGCTAAGCGCAAGTTATGTGTTGGAAGAAAAGGCATTTTTGCACTGAAGAGAGCAGATGGAACAATCACCAATATTAGCAACGAAATAGTACACATTGTTGAGAAATTCTATAATGATCTATATAAATGTGAAGATCAGAGGGATATCAACGTACACGATCAACGAGAAATCTTAACAGAAACTGAAGAGATAATCCCAGTGATGACAGATGAAGTTTTACAAGCTATTAGATTTATGAAAAAAGGTAAATGCCCTGGAGAAGATGGAATTACAATTGACCTTATCAAAGAAGCAGGAGAAGAATTTGCAAAAAGGCTATCTTTACTATTTTCCAAATGTCTCAAAAACTCAGATGTACCAGAAGATTGGAATAATGCTGTGATGATACTACTTTACAAAAAAGGAGAGAAGGAAAACATTAAAAATTACCGTCCGATCAGCTTATTGTCCGTGATTTATAAAATTTTCACCAAAGTTTTAACGACAAGACTTGAATCAGCTCTGGACTCGGCTCAACCTAGAGAACAAGCAGGATTCCGAAGTGGATTCAGCACAATGGATCATATCCAAACAGTAAGGGAACTCATAGAAAAGCATAAAGAATATAATTTACCTCTCTGCCTTGCCTTTATTGATTACGAAAAAGCTTTTGATTCCGTCTACACATCAGCAGTAGTAGATTCTCTGGAGGACATTGGTATAGACAAACCTTACATCAATATCATAAAGAAGATTTACAAGAAAGCAACAGCAACCATCCGTTTAGATAAAGGAAAAGCGAAGATCAAGCTCGGAAGAGGAGTAAGACAAGGAGACACCATTTCACCCAAGCTTTTTAATGCTGTCTTAGAAAATATCTTCAAGAAGCTGGATTGGGAAAACAAAGGGATTAGAATAAATGGAGAATTTTTAAGTCATCTCCGCTTCGCTGACGACATTGTAATTTTCAGTAACAGTCCTGAAGAATTGGAAATTATGCTAAAAGATCTTGCAGAAGCTAGCATCAATGTGGGATTAAAAATAAATTTAGAAAAAACTAAGGTGATGTTTAATTCATTTACATCAAAAAAGAAAATTGTCTACAAGAACACCGAGATTAAAGAAGTGCAAAGTTATGTGTACCTAGGACAGGAAATATCATCAGATAATAGTATCATGAATGAAATCAATAGAAGAATAAGAAATGGGTGGAGTGCTTTCGGGAAGAACAGTATTATTCTGAAGAGTAATATGCCTCTTTGTTTGAAAAGAAAAGTTTTTAATCAATGTATTTTACCTGCATTAACCTACGGAGCAGAAACATGGACACTAACAAAACGGATGATACAAAGATTACAAACAGCACAGAGAAGCATGGAAAGATGTATGCTAGGCATAACTAGAAGAGACAGAAAGAGGATAACCTGGATAAGAAATCAAACAAAAGTTTTTGACATCCTTGAAAGAATCAAGCAGCTAAAATGGAAATGGGCTGGACACATTGCAAGAAGACAAGACAATAGATGGAGCACAAATATACTACAGTGGTATCCTAGAGATGTAAAACGATCAAGAAGACGACCACAAGTAAGATGGAGTGACGAAATTAGAAAAGTGGCTGGTGTAAATTGGATGACGAAAGCATTAGACAGAAAACATTGGAAAAATCTGGGGGAGACCTACATCCAGCAGTGGATCGAAAACGGTTGATGATGATGATGATGATATATATATATATATATATATATATATATATATATATATATATATATATATAAGGTAACTTAGAGTTGGAAGATAATATATATACATATAAATATTTAATTTGAATCTTTCTGAAGGGGGAAAAAATGAAAATTAGCTATTCGGGTGCTGATATAGAATTTTTGAAAGATTAAATGGCGTTTTTAAAAGCTCGTTTTTGAAGTTTTCTTTTTTTAATTTATTTTCTTTTTAGTAGCGGAAAATTATACCCTTATTTAGAAAATCGTCAAAAATATTTTTCATTTTTTCTATAGTAGAAAATATTTTTTCTTTGCCTAAAAAGCTAAAAAACAAAAATGATGTTTTAAAAAAAGTTTTTATTATTGCTATCATTTTTATTATTTTCTTTTTATTATTGTTTATTTATTTATTTGGAAGTAAGATCGAAAGATATTCGTCCAAATATTTAATAAAAATAATATTCTGTAGTATGTAAATTAAAATTACTTTGTTCTTTTTTCCTCTTAAAAAATTAAAGGTCCAAATCCGATTACGTCATCAAATACTAACAACTTGTTGATTCAACAAATTTCTGAAACGTCTGCAAGAAGATGGCGCTGATCACACATGCGCAGAGTACTTTTTAAAGAGTCCGTAGTTTTGTAACAATTTCTATACTCGCAAAAGTAGTATGTTAGATTCCTCTGTTGGTGATGTGGTGAAGTGTTGTGTTGTGATTAGTGTTTTAATGTTTGTCTTTAGTGCCTGATATTTGACGCCGTCCAGTTATTATAAATAAATGCAACTTTAATTAAAAATGGCTAGCGATCGTGAAAGAAAAGCTGTAGAACGTGAAAAGTTGCGGAACATCATTAACCAATGGAACGCTAATCGATTGGATATATTTTGGCTGTCTGAGCCGAATGAAGTAAGTAACAATAATATTACTGATTTCCCATCTTTTCTTTCTGTAAAAAACTGTCCGTTAAAATTTTTTGGGCGCTAAATCTTATGAAAATTCAGTTTTAAATGCTGGGTTAAGTCTCGTTATTTACATTTTTCTGATTCAAGATGGCGCATTGGTAGCACACCCTCAAGGCCTTTACCGACGGCAATTTTTTGGGTGGAGATGATTTACCTGCATATTTTACTGATTGAATTGCTGTAAAATTTCCTATAAATTTGAAAATAGCTATTTGAATTACTTTCTAAAAGTTACAATCAGCTGAATTTTTTATTTAATCTGTTTTTAGGAATAAGGTTACATATACCTGTCGCGGTGAGACCGTGCCGATGCACCGTCTGTTTACATTTGTGCTACTTGCTTTCAGGGGTATTTATTTTTGCGGGGAGGGAGGGTCAAAAGTTTTGGGCAGTTTTTTAAAGCGAAATGTATATATAAAAAAAAAATAATAATTTAGCAAAATATGTGAATTTACATTTATAAATAAAATATTTATGAATAAATTACATTATTTAAAAAAATTCAATTAAAATATTTATAAAAAGACAAAAATGTAATTGTATGGTATTCTCTTATAATTCATGTTCAAAATTCATTATTTTAATAAATTCTCTTCGTGAGATAGTTTACTTGGTTTAATTTTATTTGCGATTCCTTCATGATATTTTAAATTTATTTACTATTGCTTCAAAATCTTGTATCAAAATGGATAATTATCAATAAATTAATATTTATTTATGTATTACATTTATAGTTAAGCGTACGGATTTAAGATTTAGTAAATGATAGTTTTAAAATTGTACAATAATCATTCATTCTGAATTTTTTTCATTTTTAATATGACTTGATTCTTGATTTATAGAAAAATGAATTTTTCTTCAATCGCATACTAAAATGTAATTCAGGGGTTTGTCATGCAATATAGATGACAATTTAGTACTTTTCTGGTTTAGATAAAAGTCTAAGCAAGAGAAAGAAAGCTTAACAGCCTATTAACTGTTTCTCTTGCACACATGGATTTTTTTTCAAACTTTTATCTAACTTAATGTATTGAAACCATTTGTTTGTTATTATATAACATAAAAAGGAAATAATTTGCCTAAAAGTACGTAGTGTAATATGATCAAAGCAATTTTATTAAATATTAACATTAAACGAGTGTAAGGATAGTTCCCTAGTTTTATTTTTATGTTTATATCATTTAACACTACCCAAAATGCTGGAAGCTTTTTTAAAAAGCACAAAGATCCCCTTCCTTTCTTCTATAACAAAGAACAGTAAATATTAATTTCAACTACTTTATATGTAGTAAATAACTGTTTTTCACATAATATTTGAAAATAGTTTTTTAAATTCCCATTAGTAGAAGTCTGTAATTTGGACCTTTGGGATACATTAACTATGCATGTAGGGATACTCATGTTCATAAATAAAACGCCATAATTATATCTATTTTATTTTAAAATAAAGTTAATTTATGCCAAAATGGGCTCATAGTGGAATAGTCCACAAAATAAAAGTATTTATGTACTTATATATATTATATACAAAAAGAAGCAATTTGCCAAAATATGTACAATTAAGAGCAATATTTTTTGGTACTACTTGGTTATCCGTCGACCAAAAAAACTATCGCCAAACTATTAAATGCCAATAATCAGGGTTGGCAAGTTTCTTCCGCAGTGGAAAAAACCGCGGAAAAAACCGGCCGGAAGAAATAGGTTTCTTCCAAGTGGAAGAAATGGAAGAAACTGTTTTTCTTTCAGAATTTACCATATATTTTCAATTTTGTAAGATAAATATCTTCTTCCTATAATTTTATATAAATTAATTCCATTGGACCAAAACAAATTTAAGTATATATGCTAAATTAAAAATTACATCAGTTTTTAGCTAAGATCACACACAACTCCTGTCTAAAGATCTTGAACCATTGGCTAAATGAAAAGAAATTTTAACCAAAATACACAAAATCAATTAAAGGGCAATTCCACAGAAAAGGAGACATGGTGACCAATTTTTCAAAATAGTTTATTTTTCACAAATTAGGTATCATTTTAAAGGTCATAAATTGAACTATGGGAAAATAACAAAAACAAAGCCAGGATTTCAAGTTTAAAGAAGTAATAAGGTTTTCAATAGAAGTATTATAAGGCATGTTGACATGACTCACTTGTAAGATATTTTACAAATTGACATTTTGGAGTGAAATTAAAGTATTTTTTAAATTGTAATTGTTTAAGATACTTGCTAAAATACTTCAGAAGAGTGTGCCATACGTAAATTATGTTTAAATATTATATCTTTGTTTTTTGTAGTTCTTTTATACCGGGCAGTTTGGGAAAATTACTTCCGACACCAAATTGCTTAAAAGTTTATATTGCACAAAATTGGTTGGAGTATTTTACAAACTAATTTCCCTGCAAATAATGATTTCATATACTATTGAAAATATGCAATCAAATTAAATTCCAAAAAATTATTTTTATTTCAAATGAACAGTGTCGGACGTAAAAAATATTTTACGTCCGAAACCACTTACGTCCGACACCAAGATTTCTAATGGTAATAGTAGGTTTAGGTGCACC
The DNA here is from genome assembly GCA_964019185.1 of Maratus speculifer. Taxonomy (NCBI): domain Eukaryota; kingdom Metazoa; phylum Arthropoda; class Arachnida; order Araneae; family Salticidae; genus Maratus; species Maratus speculifer. The sequence goes on from OZ025302.1 coordinate 211,134,154, forward strand.
AAATGTTTAAAAATATAAGCAAAACTAAAATAATTTGTATTATTTACATGGTTCTTAGTTGTTAAAAATATGTAAAACAACATACAGTGAAACTTGTTTAATATACGAATCAAGGGACTGAGAGCATTTCGTATCTCAAAGCAGGATCGTATCTTGTCTGGATTTCCCAGATTCTCTAATGATAATGCATATAAAAACAGTGCCCCATTTTACCCATTTCTAACAATTTTTAAATATTTTAGAAAATTTGAGTTTAAGTTATTAAAAAAAGGATAATTTTATTTTATCCAAAATTTTATTGAATATCTGTTTGTACAGTAATGAAATTAAAATGCCTTTATGTAGTACTTTCTGCCAAATTATAAATAAAAAACAATAAAATGAAAATTTTGTTAATCTTTAGAAAAGAGCATGCATTACATGCTTAAAGGGGAAGAATAACAAATTTTCATAATAAATTTTTGAAAGACAAACTAAATGTATGTAAGAAATAATAATTATTCGATACATTATAAAAATCGTGATGTAGTTTTAGTTTATTGAAAAGAAGTCGTTTACCTTGGTTTGGTGCAATCTATGACGAGATTTTATTAGGAAGTTTTCTGCTTTGTTGATGTGGTAGAAAAAATCTTCAACAGCGGAACTAACATCCATCGAAGAGGCATACAGTTGAAATAAGCTGAACGAGCTCATTACATATTCGAATCATGGTATGGCTGGTACATCTGTTTCTTCATCTTCTACCTATTCTAAAGAGCTAGGTTCATCAGAACTTTTGACATCTGCGATTGACCGAACTTCAATTGTCATAACTTGATCATCAATTTCTACAAATAAGTCCCAATCTTTGCATTCTTCTTGATACTGCTCCTCTTCAGTGCTGTCAATTTTTTGTAAAGTGCTGTCAATATCAAAGGCTTTAGAGAAACAGTCGTCAATGGTGGTTGATATTACGTCTTTCCAGGACTCACTCAGGAAATGCATTGAGTCCAAGAGATTAATAGGTTTAAAGGTTGGGAAGGATAGATCTTTTTCGCAGTGATTTATTTGGTGTAAGTAACGTACAACGACACGTCTTTTGTATTTCAATTTCAGAATATGAATTATATCCTGATCCATGGGTTGAACCACGCTAGTCACATTGTGTGGTAAAAAGACTAGTTCAATATTTTGTAAACCTTTGATATTCTTGGGATGAGCAGGTCAATTATCGACAAGACACAATATTTTTCTAGACTCCTTTTTCATTCGTTCATAGAATTTGCAGATCCACTTAACGAATATATCACTTGTCATCCACGCTTTGGCTTGACTTTCATAAACACAGGGCAGATTTCTAACATTTTTAAAACAGCGAGGATTCCGAGACTTGCCGATGACGAGGGGTTTCAATTTATCTCTTCCACTCATATTTCTCTATAAATATAAATCCCCCTATATTATGAAATTAAATGGCTGGGTAGCTGTCAAATATGAGTCTGTATTTTATCCAGGGTGCTTCACCTAAATAAATGATGATGAAATTGAAGTATCTGTGATGCACAAGGCAGAAGGTCATTTTAAATGGCCAAAAGTTGAAGATAAAATCTTTTACACAAAAGAACATATTATAAAAAAAATTTCCCCTCCTATTCTGAATGGTAGGAGGAGTCAATTTACCTTTGTCAAAAAAATTTAAACTTATAAATACTTATGTAAATATTAAACATAATTGTAAGCAATGTCCAATGTGCTATCATAGATAAATTGTAAAAATAAAGGTACTATGCTAATTAAGTCTTTTTTTAAAACTTTATCTACGTCCGACACCAAGTTAATTTTGCACATTTTACGTCCGACACCAAGTTTTTACGTCCGACACTAAAGATTAAAATTAACATTTTGCAACTTAGCATCACACTAATTTGATGAAAATTTGTGAGTTATTTATCTTGTATCAGTGCTCTTTAATATGAAAATAATTACAACATTACAGAATAAACCATTTAGCTGAATATTAGATTTTAGTTTGATGTCTCTCATTCTTATGTCCTTTTCTCTTACGTCCGACACCGTGAGATTTTATTTTATTTTTTTTAAGTTTAATTTTTTGCTAGAAATTATTTTTATGTTTTATGGTTATATATGCATAGGTAAGTATTAAAAAAAATATTTGGATCAGTATGATTATTTTATCTCTAAGAATTTTAAGTTTTTATGAATAAATTTTGTGCAAATTTTACATCCGACACCGTGGAATTGCCCAAATATTATCCATTTCAATTTAACCAACATATTTTTTATTATTTGAACTTCTGAAAGTAGTAGTAAATAGTAAAGATCCTTTATTAACAGTAGAAAGAAACCCATTAAAATAAAAGTATTTAATTCATATCAATTTTATTAATGTAAATAATGTACAGTAATTACTGTATTAAATAGAGATCGACCAAAAATATTGTTTCGTTTTCGGCCCAAAGTCAGGGTTTTGCCAAAAACGTGGCTGAAAATTTGGCCTGACCAAAACTCTCAGTATTCCAAAAATCTTGTTTCTGCCTCAATTTTCAACATTAGTCGTTGATTTGAATTGTATCAGCTCAAATGAGTGTATTGCAATGAAATTCGTTGTTTATAATTATCAGGCATGAATTATCAATCAATCTCATAGAAAATTTTTAGTTTAAACTGCATTAGTGTTTCAATAGTCTTTCAATCTTTGAGAAAGTTCTAGAATATCAAATGAACATTTAGAAAAATCATTATAGAAGAAAAACCAAGGTGTGACTATTTAAAACTAAAATATTTTTTAATTAAAGGAAATTTGTATGATTAGAAAAATATTTCTGTGTCAATGGTTAATTATGTTTTATTACGTATAAAAATAAAGTTTTTGGATAATTAACAATCGTGCTAATTAATAAATACTATTCACATAATTTATGATTATGTATACATATGTGTGTATTTATTAATAACTTTTATCAATAGCTTAATTAATTAAAAAATTTAATTACTTTAAAAAAATTCTGGATGTTTTCATTTTTGGCTGAAACTAGGAAGGTCACTGAAATTCGGTTTTGGCTTTAGAAGTCTGTACCAGTCGATCCTCAGTATTAAAAATTCTTAAAATTCTCATTTTTCTTAGTACAATGCAGCAAAGTATAGCAAAAAAGTTTTTTAACAATAGGATGCTGCAACGATCAGTTTCTCAATTTAAATTGGATGAATGCAAAAGATTTTTTTATTTTTTATTTTTTTAAGTCATACACTTTCCAGGATACTTTAAATGCATTTCAACATAACCATAGATATTTTTAGAACATTAACTTTTTAAAATCGAAATTGAGATATTCATGCTAGATGGTAGAGTAAAAAATTACTAATTTATTTATTTACTGTGTTACACAGCTTAAAATAATATATTTTTGTATAAAGATAATATTTTTATATGAAAAATAAACAATTGTAGGTCTTTTTTTCCTTTTTTTCACATAAATGGCATAATTAATAATAATAATAAAAAAACATCCTTCTACCTCTAAAGTAGTAAAAATCCATCACCTGAAAATGTCTGCTGAACCTGAAGTTTGTTATTAAAAAAGTAACTTATGTTTGCAAAAATATTTTTAATAATAATTAAATTTTCTAATTTAGATTTCATGTAATTATACTGTAATTCTTTTACATAGTTAATATACTTTAACTTTGAGCATTTGTTTTGGTTTCTGGCAGTTTCTTCCGTTTCTTCCAGTTTTTTCCATTTCTTCCAGTTTCTTCCGGTTTTTTCCAGTTTCTTCCACTGTTCTGGAAGAAATAGGTTTCTTCCGGAAGAAACCCAACCCTGCCAATAATAGATGATCGTGAATGTCACATTCAATGATATTAAATGCGATGTAAGTGATTTTTTAATTCAACTTTGTATTTGTATTTTTGTCAATGTTGTACTAATTATTTGTTTTTTTATTGTTTAAAATAAAAATTATGCCAATATATGATTTGGCTATTAGTTTGGCGATTTGTATAACTTGGTGAAATTGGTCGACAGGATAACCAAGTAGTACTTTTTTTAAAATACTGACATAAATGAACATAATTATTGTGCTAGAACTATTATAACACGTTATAGCTCTAAGTTTTAACTGTTCTTATAACTTGCAAATTAAGATATTGTACTTGGGTCATTCCATATCAAATCAACCAAAAAAACTCAATATTCAACCTGACCATTATCGATTTCAATGAAACTGCTAGGAATCCATTCTCTATGATGATATAAATTGGAGCATATTTTTATTTTTTGTTTATCGGTTTAAATATTTATACAATTATTTAAATTTTGAAAAATCATCATTTTTTGACATGCATAAATATTTTTAATTTTGAATTTCTCAAGTTCTATCAAACATAGAAAATTTTATGACCACTCATTTCAAAGAGGAGTTTATAAGGTTTAATTTGATATGCAAGTCAACTATGTATAATTAAAATAAATAAAATTAAAAAAAATTTTTATTTAAAATTTGAAAATTTTTTAGATAGTCATTTTTAAAAATTTTGAAAAAATTGTATGTTTGTTGTAATGTTATAAGCTTTAAATTCTGAAATTTTTAGAGTGGGATCTCAATGGGATCAGGAGTTATGAAATAAAAGCTGAAAATTACCATACAAATCATAAATAAATAACAAAATAGACAGAATTAAATTGCTATTTTAATGGTAATTTTTGCTTTTATTTAATAACTCCTGATCCCATTAAGATCCCACTCTAAAAATTTCAGAATTTAAAGCTTATAATATTATAACAAAGATACATTTTTTTCAAAATTTTTAAAAATGACTATTTAAAAATTTTTTAAATTTTATTTATTTTAACTATACATAGTCGACTTGCATGTCAAATTAAACCTTATAAACTCCTCTTTGAAATGGGTGGTCATAAAATTTTCTATGTTTGATAGAACTTGAGAAATTTAAAATTGAAAATGTTTATGCAAGTCAAAAAATGATTTTTCAAAATTTAAATAATTAATTGTATAAAAATTTAAAGTGAGCGATAAACAAAAAATAAAAATATGCTCTAATTTATATCATCATAGAGAATGATCCCTAGCAGTTTCATTGAAATCGGAAAGGGTCAGGTTGAGTCACTGGTTAATTTGGCATGGAATGACCCACTTAAAAAGTTGTTTGAAATCTTGGGATTCAGTACTTTTAAAAGACACTTTTTTTTTTCTTTTCACAGAAATGGTAAAGAGCAAAATTAGCACTAGCCACCGGACACAGGGCCAGTAAATGAGAAAAAGTGGCTAGTGAAAAATTGACTATCAGCAGCCACTTTTTCATATGGAGATAATCAAATTTTCTTGCGTTTCATAAAGGATTCTACTTTTTTTATTCCAATATAGTTGTATCAACATATTTATTTGGGCTATTCAGTTTTAAATCAATAATTATAAAAATTTTTACTGTTTAGTATTTTTAAATGAAAAAGTGGCCACTTAAAAAACTAATCCTACCGGCCAGTGGCCGCTAATGAAATTTCCCAATTTTGCCCTATAAGAAATGAGCCGTCATTAGTGTTGCCACATCCATTGTCACAGACAGCAGGATTGAAAGACAACCCCCCCCCCTTCCCCAGGAAACAGATTTTAAATATGCACATAAAAATGAAGCAAAATATATTAGAACTCAAAACCTTAAATAAAAAAAGTGATAAAAAAACAGATTTTAAACTGGGTTCATAATGATAAAACTAAAATATTATTTAAGATAACCCATGATGTTTCTCTATTATCCCATTGACCTGTAAAAAAAAAAAAAAAAAAAAAAAAAAATAATAATAAAAAAAAAAAAAATGCCAGATTGTAATTGTAAAGTTATCATTGGAATCTCAATAAACAGATAGAAGTATGTTGTCATTGAAATCTCTAGAAATTTGAAAGTGCCCTTTTACCAAGGTGAAAACTGATCAGCAACGGAACAATAAATTTTACAAAATGAAAACAGAAATTTATTGGATGTTTATTTACATTATTTTTCTTAATTAGCTTTCTTTTCTGGTGAATGTTTCTAATGATATAGCTGCTTTACAGATGTTATTACTATAATAAATCTGTAAAAATATAAACATTGAATTCACTTAAACACAGGTAGCACATCTAACATCAGATGAGTGTGAAACCATCATGTATTTTTACTGTTAAATCCTATAGTTTTTTTTTTTTTTAAATGGCAAGTTTTTGAGAGGTAGTGTAGAATTACGGAAACATATGAATAACCGAAAAATATACTCTTTTGTAAATATTGGTTTCATAAAGAATAAGAATTAGGGATTGACCGAATAACCGAATAGTTGATTCAGTATTCGGTTATTCGGCATGTAAACTGAATATTCGGTTGTTCGGCATGTAAACTAAATATTCGGTTATTCAGCATGTAAATCGAATTTTTAATATAATTTATAAAAAATAATAGGTAAAGTATTACTCTAAAAATACGTGATGCCTAATGCTCATTTAATGTTATTTATTTTAATAGTGTGCTTCAATTATAACATAAGTGATAATTTATAAAATGATACATTACCGTATTTACTCGTGTATAAGGCGCACTTTTTTTCTAAAAAATTAGGGCAAAACTCCTAGGTGCACCTTATACATAGAATAATTTTTTACTGTTGGATGCAGTCAAACGATATACATATGAAACAAGAAATTATTCAAAGGAGATATTAAAACTTGGAAAATGTTACTTAATTGAAGTATTACTGCATATTTATTTCATTCCCTGCAGTTTTTTATACAACAGAGCTAATGACATTATCCAAATGCTAATTAGTAATTCTCTTTACCATCACTCATTCCTATTTTCCGTCATTCTTTTACAACCCGAAGTCTAAAAATGCATTTTTGTCTTGTTTTCTGGTCTAGTGTAATGTTTGTTTCGACTTTTTTTTTTTACTGAAATTCATTTGGTCATTCTTCATTTGCGTATCAAATTTATGGTGCACGTTATATACAAGATTTTAAGAATTCACCATTTTTACTTGTAAAATAGGGGTGCATCTTATACACGCGTGCGCCCTATACACGAGTAAATACGGTATTATTTGTAATTGAAATTTAATATGGGCAAATTATGATGTAATGATAAAAACTGTTCGGCATTATCTAGTTATAATCTGTTTCTTTTCTGTTCATAAATCTGTCCTGCTTCAGAAAATAAACGTTCATTTTAAACACTGGTGGAAGGCTCAGATAAGTATTTCTAAACTTACTTGTATAATGTTGGATACTTATGGGTTTTTTTTTTCTACCAAACTAACAGGTTGTCTTTCCTTGATATAAGGTAATACTAATGTGTATAGCCAATTCGTTTGAAGTTTTAACGTCTGATGTGAGGCAATCATTTTTAGTAGAAGGTTTTTCACTTTTTGTTTTTTCACTTGTAGCAATTTCAACAAAGCACTCCCAAAATGATGGATGCACAGTTTCTGATAAGCAATGCTTTTTATTGAAACTTTGTGATTGATTTGGCTCAGTAATTTCAGTTTGAGAAGACATTTATTATTTGTTGCATTTTATTTTTAAGTACATTTTTTTTACTTTATTGGTAATTGCTTCATCTTTTGAAAAAGCTGCTTTGAATCTGGGATCTAAAATAAGGGCTAAAAAATAAAACTCATCATAAATTTCTGAAAAACATTCTGAGAGTCCATTTGTTAACGTACGTTTCATGATTCCCACTCTAAAAATTCTACATATCACTTTTTTTGAAGTAAGATTTCAATGTAGTAACAGTATGTATTACTTCTGAAATTAAAAGATTTTTTGTTACTTATAATTTTTGTTATTTCTTCGAAAGGTTGAAGAAGCCTAAGAATGCTTTCTATCACAGACCACTGATCAACTTTTAAATTGATAATCCCACCCAATTCGGTAAAAAAATAACGACAATGTTCTTTTCTGTTCCAATAAACGCTCCAACATATAATAAATGCTATAATAGTTTGTAAAATGTAATATTTATCTTGGGTATTGACTAGTGATAAAGTAACAAATAAGTGATGGATTAATGAATTTGTCAGTGGAAAGAAGGTATTATTATTATTTTTTTTTATGTACTAATTAGATATAAGAATAAAAATGTAACTGAATTTTATTAAAAAAAATTAATACATGCAAAAAAATTTAGTAAAACATTTAAGTATTCGGTTGCCGAATATTCTGTGTACACTTTAACCGAATATTCGGTATTCAGCAAAATTTCTGATTTGGTCAATCACTAATAAGAATAACTGTAATTTAGGATGCACATCTGTGACCTGCAGGCAAAGAGTGGCCCTCGATGTGTTAATGTTTGGCCCGGGAATTTCGTCAATTTATAACTGGAAAAAATTGTAATTTTTGTCCATAGGTCTCGGGGGGGGAAAAAAAATCATGATTTCGTCAATTTTCCACGGGGAAAAAAAAAAAAAAATTTCATCGATAACAAGAGGGGAAAATCACGAGTGTTGTTGATCAGCTCCAAAAAATAAAAGTTGCAAATTTAGCTGATTGCAGGGTTGCAGAAAAGGTTTTTATTCTTAACAATTCCCCCAATCTACATGAAAATTTCCCAAATTTTATGGTATGTAATCAGTGGTAGATCCAAGGGGGATCATAACCCCCCCCCCTTCTGAATGAAGAAAATTTAAAAAATGAAATATATATATATATATATATATATATATATATGTAAGAAAATACAAAAAATCAGACCTATTTATTACTTTTTTAATAAATCGTCCCTCAATGTGGATACGGACCCCATGACTAATAATCACGGGTTTTACAGGGCAACAAGAAACCTAAGTTTATCGTATTAAGTAAAACACATGGCCTTTTTAACTGGTAACCCCCCTCGGGAGATGAGAAATTTCTATACGTCTACGCACTTGGTCTCCAGAACTCATGATGTAAAGACTTTGCTATGTTTTAAATAAATCGTAATTAAAACTCATCCCCTTGAAGTCTGTCGTTTTATGAAAATGCGACAGTTCTTCATAGTCGGCAGTATGATACCTAGTGCGGGAAAATAATCTACGAAATATGGACATTATTAAAAATACCGTACCCACAAAGGATAGCAAAGAGAGCAGTCATTCTGACACGAAACATCGAAAGAGGCCCTGAAAAGGGGTCTCGTCATGAGTTATCCAGCAAGCGTATTCCATGTTGGGATACTGAGATATTTTTCTACCATTCGTCGGGCCTTGCCGGATTTGAAACATGGGATTCGTGAATTTTTATCCAAAAAGTGGGTTGTATCATGGAATACTAGGATGCTATTTTTCTGCCATTCTTTCACACCTTACCAGAGAGATTTTTCTGCCTGAACGGGGCATGCATTTGTGTGTTGATCGTTCATCCTCCGTAGTGCCATAAATCAGTCAAAGCGCTCCGATGACCGGGTGAAACTGATACTCAAGATGTTTGTGATTATGTTTTTTTTTCTTTCTGCTTCTCTTGCGTTTCAAAAAGAGAATATACGACAACAATATATGTGACAGCAGTTTTTGGTCTGTGATTATGATCTCAGGAGAGATTGCGTGAATATATTCGACATCTACTACATGATTTATACTCAAAGGGCGGTACAGTGATTTATGATTAAAAGAATATTTAATTTATAATATGTGAGCTCACAAGTGTACACTATTTTATTTATTTGTTTATATTAGTGCGCATGTTTTTTTCCCCCTAATTCCTTGATTATAAAACTAATTGATTAAGGTAAGTAATATATCTCTAGTGTTATTGTTTTTATTACTTCTACAAACCATGGTTTTAAGGTGTAATTATATTTTAAATTGAAAGAAAAAATGGATATCCATATTTAGTCTAATTCTTTTATATAATTAATTCTTTTTATTTATTTCATTTCACAATTCTATGCAGATGCTTGTATTATGTTGATATTATTATTATTTTTTTTTGAAGATCATTTAGAATTTGCTTATATTTAGATTTTTAAGAAGTTGTCATAAAATTAATTAAAAATGGAAGCTATTAAAAAACAAAAAACTGTTCTTAAGGGAAAAATCACTCGCATAAAAAATATTATAAATCCCAAAATTGATAATGAAACTGTAACTCTTGAAGAGTTAGATTTATATGTTAAACAGGTTCAGGATATTGAAACCGAATTAAATAAACTCCATGAAAATGCCATTCTTCAGAGCGATGCATCGGAAATTGATCCTATAATTGATGAATATAATGAGATTGCACTTAAATTAGATAATTTAAACATAGCAATAAATACATCACGTAATAAGTTAACTAAAAGTTTAAACATTCGCGAGGGTGGTTCAGAAAGTCTAAATAAAACTACAGGTAATGTTTGTGTAAAAACTGTTAATCTTCCAAAATTTGAATTAAAACCTTTTTACGGAGAAGCTGATCAATGGCTTTCTTTTAAAGAGATTTTTCTTACAACTAATAGATCAAAATTTGGAGTTGGGGGGCGTCTCAAAATTGCAATATCTACTGGCTAGTGTAAAGGGTCCTGCTCATAAATTAATTTCTGGATTTCCTCTCTCGGAAGCCAATTATAAAAATGCATGGGACACTCTCTGCGCTCGCTACGATAAAACTAGGGATTTAGCAATAGCACAAATAAGTAAGTTATACAATTTAAAAAACATGAAAAATTGCCTCTCTTCCTCTAAAGCTATTTTTGACATAATAGATACTTGTAATGAGTCACTTCGAATTCTAGAGTCTTTGAATTTGACTCAAAATGCTTTGGTGGATAACATGATAATTTATACTATAATTCAAAAACTAAGTGATAATCTAAAAGAACGATGGGAGCTCTCTCTTACTCATAATAATATGCCTAATCTCACGGAATTTTTAAAATTTTTAGAGACTCATGCCAAAAGTATGCTAGCGTTGGAGAATCCAACTAAAATAGAGATAAGAAATGTAAATTATTCCCGAGATTCTTCCGATAGATACCGTAATTTCGGGTGTATAAGCCGCGGCTCAAACAATTCTTTTTCGACCCAGAATTTTTTTAAAAATGAATGTTACTAGTTAGATCGCCGTAAATATTTGTATTTAATCATTAAATAAGATTTCTGGGTCCAAAAAGAATAGTTTGAGCCGCGGCTTATACACCCGAAATTACGGTATAAATTCCCCAAAAGTCAAGAAAATACTAAATGCGGTGTTTGCCTTGAGTCGCATGCTACCCATACCTGCAGAAAATTAACGAATATGCCCATAGATAACCGTTGGAGAACTGTCCAACTAAACAAATTATGTATCAATTGTTTGCGTGGTGGCCACTTTTCAAATAAATGTCCCTCCAAGATGAACTGTAAAAATTGCCATCGAAGACATCATACTTTACTCCATAAATATGATGTCCAGGGCAATACAGGGACAACAATGAATCCCGATTTGGCAACCCATAGTAATCAATTTAAACTACTTACACCAACAAACTGAAATAGTTGGTATCATATGAACTGATATTATATTATATCTGATCTCGGTTTGCATTATTATGAATATTTGGAATTTTAATTACCTTTTTGATTTATTATGAATATTTGAATTTTAAATTATTTTTGCATTATTGTGAACATTGTGTTATGTGTAAAGTACTATTTCTTGAACTATGTCAGGACAGTTCCATACAAATTTGAAATTGTAAATAACATTGGATTTTCAGAATCCATCTACAACATATTTCTTATTTTGATTATCTTAGTCTAATGTATAATATTTACTGAGTGTTTTGCATTTATTAATACAATTGTTTTTATCATGTTCAATGACGTATAGTGGTACATTTTATAACAGTGTTGTTTTTAGATATGATATTTGTACATTTTTTATTATTGTTATACTATTATTTGTTAAGTATACGAAAGAAATAACTCATCTCCCATTAGCTCACTTAATGTAAAAATTGTTTACCCCTTTTCAGGTGAGTATCATGGATGGAAGCCGGCCCATCCCCGGAGACTTGTCTGGAAGGGGGGGAAATTGTAAGAAAATACAAAAAATCAGACCTATTTATTACTTTTTTAATAAATCGTCCCTCAATGTGGATACGAGCCCCATGACTAATAATCACGGGTTTTACAGGGCAACAAGAAACCTAAGTTTATCGTATTAATTTAAGTAAAACACATGGCCTTTTTAACTGGTAACCCCCCTCGGGAGATGAGAAATTTCTATACATCTACGCACTTGGTCTCCAGAACTCATGATGTAAAGACTTGTGAAAAGATTTTGCTATGTTTTAAATAAATCGTAATTAAAACTCATCCCCTTGAAGTCTGTCGTTTTATGAAAATGCGACATATATATATATATATATATGTATGTATATATATATATATATATATATATATATATATATATATATATATATATTTTTTTTTTTTTTCAAATTTATCACTTGCTTAGCAATCAAAATCTTTCTGACTTTTTTAAAACCGTACTTAAACCCAAAGTAGGTAATTTCTGACATATTCATGAAATATTTTTAAATTTTAGATGCATTTATTCAAAGCGAATGTGATTAACGTTTTCCATTTTTCAATAAAACCAAATAGAATCCTTCGCGAAATCTTTGTAAACTGTAGAATTTTAAACTGAATTTTAGGGCTTGATACCCAGTTGCTCTCTGATGACGGCTTTTTATAACTTTCAAGTACTAAAAAAAATGCATATAATGTTCAATTTCTTGAATAATTATTTGATTTTATATAGGTACAAATGGAAAAAATCTTTATATTTTGGCATCTGAATAAAATGTATATATTTATATTTTTAGGAATAGTTATGGAACTTTTTTGTTACGAATGAAAATAACTTCCCAAGAGTATCAGAAATTTAGCTATTTTGGATCTGGGGACAATCTTCTATATAAAAATTGTGTATTAAGAGACGTGATCCCCCCCCCTTTAAAAAAAAGGGGGGGGAAAGAAGCATAACCCCCCTCTAAAAGGAAGGCTGGATCCACCCTTGTGTATAATAGATGAATGCTGTATTACCGTAGGTATAGCCAATATTTCTTCACTTATGCGCAAGTATATAAGTCAGGAGTGATTCTGAATGCAAAAAAAATTTCTAAAATTTACAGCAAATCTTCTGAAAGGCAATTGAGTGGAAGAAGGGGTTGGAAAATCCACTTTCAGATCTATATCTTTTTCACGGATTTTTAACGAAATTCACTTTTTTACGTGATCTTTTGAAAAATGATATTTCACGACCTTTTGGCAAGTTTTCTGGTTATTTTATGATCTTTTGGTTTGCAGTTATTTCGCGATTTTTTGATGAAATTTGTGGTTATTTTGCAAACTTTTGACAAAATTCATAGTTGTTTCATTATTTTGATGAAACTTCTAGCTGTTTTTATGATTTTTTTCTGTGTTTCTTTCATGAAATTTGCAGTTAGACCCATCTTTCATCAAAAGGACATCTTTTGATAAACCTGTGGTTTTATTTTCGAGTTTCTTTAATGAAATTCGCTATCCTTTTATGCAATTTACTGTTCTTTTCTGATATTTTGACAAATTTTCAGTTTTATTTTTCAAATCCTTGATCAAATTTGCAGTTGTTTCGTGATCTTTTTATGAAATTTGCTTTATTTTGCCATCTTTTGACAAAATTCTTGCTGTTTTATCCTGTTTTGACGAATTTTGTAGTTGTTTCGCTTTCTTTTGACGAAATTTTTGGTTATTTTCAGGGCTACCACAGGCGACCATTTTTGTATTCTGTTTGAGAAATTTTGAATTATATTTCTTATGAAAATGGTGTCAGTTTAATGATTTCTGTTTTGAAAAAGCAATGTCAGTTAAAATTAAAAAATATTCGCCTGTGGCAGCTCTGTTATTTCACTAATTTTTAATGAAATTTGCACTATTTTTTTGGAAATTTGCTGATTTTGCGCTTTTTTGACAAATTTGCAATTTTTTTTTTTACTTTGATGAAATTTTCTCTTATTGTGATTTTTTGAAGAACCTTTTAACAAAACTTGCGGTTCTTTTGACAAAATTTGCAATTTTTTTCGCATTTGAAGAAGTTAGCAGGCTTTTTGTATTTCTTTGATGAAATTTGCAGTAATTTTGCAATTTAGTGACAAAATTTGTGTTTCTTTGTAATTCTTGTATAAAATTTGTGGCATTTTAAAGCTAGAATTTTTATAATTGATGACCCTTTTTTTTTTTTTTTTTTTCGAAAAATTCTTAACATAATCAACCCTGATGTATGGTACATATTAGTCTGTGATCAATTTGAAGGTCACCGTACAGATTTTTTTTGTTTGTGATGAAATTCTATTTCAGAGAATTATGAAATTCATTGTTAAAAGTGTAATCAATATATGTTTTTTGCGGAATTTCACTGGATCTGACATTCTGCACCCCTGGTTGATTGGACATGAAAAATTCAGCTTTTTTGCTAATAATGTCTGGAAAAATCGCAAATTTTGTTGATGAAGCACAGAAAAAGTGCAAGTTTTGTTGATCAGCTGCAAAGAAATCGCGAATTTTGCTAGTTTTCTGGCAAAAAAACTAGTATTGGTATATAAAAATGTAATTTCATGGGTCAGGCTCGAAAAAAATCAAATTTTTTCAATGAGATTCAGAAAAGTCTAAAATTTCATTGATCAGATGCATAAAACTCACCAGTTTTCTTGATGCATGGAAAAATTGAAAATTTTGTTGATTCATTGTGGAAAAAATCTGATTTCCTCAATTAGGGGTGAAAAATTACAATTTCATTTGCCAAACATGGAAAAAATCACAACTTTTGTCAATCTATCTTTGAAAAATTGCGCATATTGTCGATCAGATGCTGAAAATAGCAAATTTTGTCAATTGCAATTCGTAATTCTTTTAATGATGTTTTATAATATTTGAATGGAAATTGTGTAAATTAAAAATTATTTTTTTTTTTACAATTAAAAATTGCATTTAAATAGGCAATTATTTAATTTTATTAAATATTTTTAAATTTTGTTTCAATAAATATTTTTTATTTAATAGAATTCTTTCCAGATATTTTGAATTATTGTCCTACTATTAATTAGCAGTATTATGCTAAATTATTCAAATATTTTCTTATCAATTTGTTAGTTATGTGATAGCACTAGAATTGTTTATACAAGTTCATATTCACTCAAGATGTTTAATACTACCCTGCTACACGAGTTGATTTATATTTTTTTTACCCATTATTATAATTTTTTTACAACATGTATTTATTGTACTGTATTTGTAACTTTTCAAATGTAAAAAAATTATATTAAATAAAAATTAAATATGAATAACAGATTTTTTTTCTTTAAATATTTTATTGAATAACTCTTTTTCCATGCCTTTGAATACTGAAGAAACATTCTTTTTGAGGTTTTACCAAAATAAATTTTTCTTTTTTAGGCTTTTTCTTTCATTATTATTTTTTTCTACGAAATTACTTGAAAGTAGTCGCTCAAGACTTATTAAAATCCCTGAGACAAGTTTTTTCTATTTATAATTATTAACTCCTTTATTATGTTTCTTGATATGTTTTATTATAATGTATATGCAAATGCAAAATTCTTTAAAAAAAAATCAAAATTGAATTTTTTCATTAAAATTTTTTTAAAAAAATTATTTTGGTGTATTTTCTTTAGTTAACACTTTTTTTTTTTTTCATGTTGCGAAATTGATTTATTTTTGAGATTTACAAAAATACTTTTTTTCTTATGGCGCTTTCTTTTAAGAATGCTAATAACTGTGAAAATTAAAAATAATTGCACAAGTCGCTTAAAAGTACCCTGAGGCACAGTTTTTTTAAAAATACAAATATTTACTCATTATGTTTCTCGACATATATATGCATTATAATGTATATGCAAATTTCTTTTAAAAAATTTAAAAATGAAAATATTTTTACTGTTTTTTAAAAATTATTATTATTATTTTATTTATTTATTTATTTTTTTGCATTTTCTCTAGTGTAACACTTTAAGTACTGAAAAAAATTAATTTTTCTTTGCGATTTACAAATACTTTTTTTAATTATTATAGCTTTTTCTTTTGAGCACTTTTTACTGAGAAAGTTGATTGAAATTAATCTCTCCTCAAGACGTTTAAAAATATATCTTGAGACACAAGCTTTTTTAAAAATAAATATAAACATTTACTCATTTATTATGTATGTATTATAATGTATATGCAAACGCAAAATTCTTTAAAAATTTTAAAAATCAATCTTTTAAATTCGAACTCATTTTCTAAAAAATTACCATTTAACTGCATTTTCTTTAGTGTAACACTTTTTAAATACTGAAGATATCGATTTCTCTTTGAGATTTATAAATATATATATATTTTTTATTAGGGCCTTTTTTTTTATAAGCACTTTTTACTGAGAAAATTAATTGAAATTAAACGTTCGAGACGTTTAAAAGTGTACCCTGGGACATAATAGAAGAATAACCAGAATTGGGGAAGAAACGCAACAGCACATGATTAATAAATAAATAATAATAATGTGCTGTTGCCTTTCTGTTAATAAGTGACATACATTATAATTGTTGAAGCGTGAATACACTTGTAGAGATTTTTAAAACATCTCTGAAGCAAATATCAAGGATTTTAAATAAAGTATCCTTTACAAAGAACTTTTTTTTTCTTTACTAGTAACAGGCAACCTTAACAAGGGCTCCAGAAAAACCTGCAAAGGGCGCACCTGTGCAACCTTTGAACTTTGCGCCCGCGGGCACCGTGTTGGACAGCTCTAGATTAGATACTAAAAATAGAATTAGACAATTTTTTACGTATATTTACAAATCTGCACTCATCACACACTCACCATTTTTTTCTGTGAATCATTGTGAAAATTGTAACTCACTTGATGTCTGACTAATTGCCATTTTATCATTTTTCGATTAGAATGATAAGGCAATGTTTCATCGACCTCTTTTTCTGTTTTGTGGCTCTGGAATTGTTTACGCTTGTTGCTATTCTATCCACTGTTTTCCTTTTATTTTTTTTTTTTTATCTTAGGGGGAAAATTCTAAAAAGTATATATAATTTTTTTTTAATGTCTTTAGATTAGCAAATCTAATTTTCTTTTAACTATTTTAACAAAAAAGAGGTTGATATGGCAACTCAAAAATGATGGAATGACAACATCTCATCGTCGCCATGAATCGCCATACAGATATTTTTATTAATGAAAAATTTTCTATCTCGAGGAATTTTGAAATGCGTTGTTAAAATTGAAATAAATTGTATATTTTTCCACGAAATTCCCCCCCCCCTTCCCTCCCGATCCTAGATCGCCGGATCGACCGTATTCTGTTCCTCGTCCAATTCCCAAAATCTGTAAATTTTGGGAATTTTGAATGCCCCCACTAAACAAGTAACAATAGTACGTTAGAGTTCTATGACCTTTTTTTAGACTATATAATTATTTAAAATTAATTACTGCTTAGCAAGAACGTATTTGAGATACTTTACCTGTTTTGTGAAACGTATTAATACAACAGAAGTTAATTTTTTCTGTATCGTAGCATTTGTAAAAGTTCTTTTTCTTACCACACAATATACTTTACTCGATCTAATTTAGATTGAATGGGAAAACAGTCGAAGTTAAATATTTAAAAAAATAGGTAATTTTCATAGGTATATCTTTTTTTTTTTTTTTTTTTTTTTTTTTTTTTCTTTGAAAAAAAGTTATGAAATATTTTCTACGGTAAAAGCCTTTTCATTTACCGAGAGGATCATAATACATTTAAATACATTGCTTTTATAAGAATTGTAATATTTCCGTAAGAATATTTTTTGTTAATTAATTATTTTTGTAAATATTTTACAAAAATAAATAAATAAATACCGATGTATTTAATCAGTTTTAATGAAAAAACACTTCTAAATTTCACATTATTTAAAAATTCCAGTACATCTTCAGATATTAAAGAAGACAATTATTGATGTGAAGCCCTTTTTTATAAATAATTCGGTAGATAAAGTGTTAAGGCCCCTGTCCTCGCTCGAAGAAACGCTCGCGAGCTAATGTTATTCCTATGGGGAAGCATTTTTCTAATAACTCTTTCGCGTTTTGACATTTTTGAATAATTCTTTTTGCACTGGATAGCTGAGGTGCATGCCGACAGCGCACCTTTTTTACTTTTTCGATTTGGGTTGCAGATATTTTTTACAAAGTTAGTTTCACTTTCGAAACCGGTTTCGAAACTAAAAGTGCTTTTTAAAAAAATATCTGCAACCCAAATCGAAAAAGTAAAAAAGGTGCGCTGTCGGCATGCACCTCAGCTATCCAATGCAAAAAGAATTATTCAAAAATGTCAAAATGCGAAAGAGTTATTAGAAAAATGCTTCCCCATAGGAATAGCATTAGCTCGCGAGCGTTTCCTCGAGCGAGGACAGGGGCCTTAAAGAGCGACAGTGCCATGCCATTTTTCATGTACGGCCACTTTCACCCCCTTTAGAATAAAACATTATCTAATGTAGTGATAAACTGAAAACTTCCTTAATCTCCCGGCAATATTAAATATCATGAAATGTTAGTCTAATAAATTACTAAAATTGCATTGAAATACAGACATTAAACGCCAATCAATCTTAGGATTGAAAATTTCTTATGTTTTTATTTTTCAAGCTATTTTTGCATCATTTGGTTAAAAAACATCGTTAATTGCGCTTATTAATTTTATGTTAGCTTTTGCTCAACAACTTTCGTAATGTGAAATTGATTAAAATGTAAAAAGCATATTTCCTATTTTTTGTAATTTGTCATTTTCATCCCGATAACAAAAATTAAACTTTGGGTATTGTCTATGGCTTCTTTTTTAATTAAAAAAAATAATAATTTTTAAATATATATATTTTTTTCTTTTCTTTTCTTTTTTTTTTTTTTTTTTTTTTTTTTTTTTTTTTTGGACGGTACATAGGTTTAAATTACAGAAAATACGCTTTTTTCATGTTAAAAGTACTCCGATCTTGAATAGAAATCGCTGCTGTAATAGTTATTGTCTTGTAATTAAGATTGAAAGATTCTATATTAGTCACTATTATAACGATTAAAACAGTCTAATATTTTATTTGTGAGGCTAGTTATAGGAAAATCATAACTACCAGTGCTAGAATATATTAAAAGGTATTTGTTCTTAAATACAAAATGACTGACGCATTCACGGAGTCAATTTTAATATTTGAAGAAAGAAAATAACAGGTATTCATTTAGGAACTATCAAAATGAATAGCATCGTCTATCTTTCGATTAAAACAAAAAATCTTTTAGAAGATGCTATATCAGTATTGGAATTTTGAACATAATTTCCTAGGCTCGACAACCTGAGATGTCATGAGACAGCAATCACTTATAACTCAAAATGCATTATTATTTATTGAAAAATGTTATTCGATTCCAAATCATTTCAATTACCAAGGTTGTCTGTTTCCTGTTTTTAAAAATGTCTGTCCGATGTACCTGTGAATCTGACAAAATATTCTTCGTTATCAAACTGGGAATAATATTTTTTGAGAATTTCAAGACCTAAAATTAAGAATGGTTATTTCCCCCCGTCTCTCCTTTCCCTCCTTGTTTTTATTTCTAATAGCACAGGCATCCACAAAAGATTTTGAAAAGTATTAATGCCAACTATCTTTCTCTCTTTCTTGTAATTTTAAGGACAGTTAACGTCAAAATTGATTTAAAAAAAAAAAAAAAAAAAAAAAAAAGATTTTTGCTTTTTAATATTAAATGAAAGCTTTATAATTATGAATATTTTGACACCTTATTTTTACATCATGTGGAAATTACATCGCGAAATATTGTAAATTTTGTTAATATACCCAATGCTGTTTGTTATCCACACAAATTAAAAATTTAAATGACTTTTTCTCCATGTTCATATTTTTTCATGTGTTAAAAATTGCGAAGGTTTCTATGTATATATACATGTTTCTGTATATCCATTTAATTATTTTCAAAATGTACTTTTCATTGAACATTGAAATGTTGTAAGTAGTTATGGGAAATTGTTTTTTCTGCCTCAGCATCGATCGAAATATTGTTATTGATATAAACATAAACCAAAATGAAATTATAAATGACGTAATACCAAGTGTAGTTGTTGTTTATTTTAACCACAAATTTGATACTTTTTTTTCACCTTTGGTTTTCTTTCTTCCATGCATCATTACTTCTTTGTCAGTTAGATTTTCAATAATGCGAATCTTCATTACTCGACCTCTTCTTTCATCTCAGTGACCTAGAAATAAATGCCCTTGATCTTTTTTACTCTGTGTGCGGCCTAATCGTGCTCTGCAGCTGAAAGCATGTACCGGTTTATAAGACCTATTTTTATTCGGTGTTGAAAAATATATACCTTGTTTGTTAGCACGGTGCTCCACATTTTAATTACTTTCATTAAGTTTATTTTGAAATTCTTCCACGTTTTTGTGTTGCGATAATTTTGAATTTGATTGTTTCTAGTACTATGGCTTAGGAGATAGATCTCTTGTGTGATATATTAATTTGCATCCATATATTATTTTTATTCCTCCACATTTCCCGCGTAACTCTAGGGGATCTTCAGGCCCTATCGTTTTATGTATTCAAATGTCTTGCACCCCTTACCCTACTTCATATGTATTTCTTAATTTATTTGTCTGCCCAGAGTCGGTTTTACCATATTTTAGTTATTTAGGACCAAACGCACATCATAACTGATTTAAGTTTGCACAATCGTTATTTAGTTGCTGAGATGTTTGATAGCGTTTTAAGCATCTAAGGGGGGGGGGGGGAGGGTCTGGACTCAAAATCCCATTTCTTTAACATGTAGATATTTTCAAAGAAAATTGTTTTGTGACGTATGTGTTTATGTGATGAACATATAGCATGTCAAAAAATACTGAGATCTTTAAAACTTTTTTGGAAAAAAAGTAAATTTTAAACATTTAATTTTTGGTATACCTTTTGAACCACTTGCCTAATTTGCTTAATTTTTGCACTGCTGGTAGAAAATGTGTAATTTTAATTTGTCTTCAGAATTTAAAAAAATGTTAATTGTAATGTTCACGATAAGTTTATTTAAATTTGAAAAAAAAAGTATCCCATCTGTTTGTATTTTCTTGAGTGACTTTTGCATTAATGAGCTATTAAAATATCTTCAATTCTCACTCAATGAAAAACCTTGGAGACAATTTATTAGAATGAAATGCAGAAACTGAAAATTTCATATGTACCTTTATAAGAAATTTTAGATATCTTTTCAAAGTTGACAGACAATGATAAAAATTCATTCCGAGATAAATGAAGTAGTTTTCTTTATCTTCATTTACCCCATGGAGACGAGAGACCTTACGTGCCACTTAAGGTACTCAGAATCTTTCCTTGTTCTCACCAGCTATTTTTGTAAATTTTATCTTATTTAACCAGCGCATTTTCGAGATTCAATTACAAAAAATTCTGCTTAAAAAACCGGTAGTAAAAAATTAAAATACGAAAAGGCTCTCGTCTTTAAGTGCGGCTTCTCAAGACAAGAAATGTTATAACTATAGATCTATCAAATCATGATAAAAGTATGCGATGTATTTAACTATAAAAAATTAAGTTTGCTTTAAAAGGATGAGATTAGCATTTATCGTTCGTTTACGGGTTTACTCAGAAGAATTTCTATAAACTATTGTTTTGTGGGGGGGGGGGAAGTGTATTAATGGCTTTTTACTGTTCTGATATTACCACAATTCACGCTTCTTTTAGAACACCATCTCACTTAGCAAACGATGATACATTAATTATGATTAAATTAGGGATGCACCGAATAGTGATTTTGGCCGAATACCGAATGCCGAATATTCGGCCGACAGGTGTACCGAATACCGAATATTCGGCTAGCCGAATAGTAATTGTTGGGCCGAATACCGAATATTCGGCCAGCCATATAGTTAACTATTCGGCCGAATACCGAATATTCGGCTTTCCAAATTCTTTTTATATTTTAAAATTTAAAGATATTAAAATGTTACTTTTTAAAACAGTTTTACATAATATTTAATAAAAGAAACTTACATTTTGATAAACAAGAGCTTTTTATAAGAACATTTAGTATTGAAAAAAATTTGCCTTGAGTTATTTAAGAAGCACAATTATGAAACTTTAATTAATAAAATTTTCTACGAATCAAAACAAACATTTTAAAATCAAATAATGAAAAAATGGCCGAAGAAAAATTTTACAGTCTGATAATTGTCCTTTATAAATAACTAGAGGCAAATTTTTTTCAATATAAAGTACAAATACTTTCAACTTAATTTTGAATAAAGGCATGTTTTGCTCATAGGTCTTTTCTTATGAATGGTGGTATTTTCCACCCTTCCCATCATATCATATTTTACAGAAATCAAATCATGTGAGTTGAAAATATGTTATCTTATTTATTGTTAATGTAATAAACAAACACACAAGTTTTGACCTAGAGTGAGATGAAATACAATGTACTTATGACTCAATAAGTTGATTATGGTTTCATGAACAAAAATTGTCTGCCTTGATAGCTATTACTAATCTCAAAAGTTATTTTTTTCCTTTAAAGGACTTTTATTTGGGGGAAAGCAAGAAACAGATTATTTACTAAACAAAATTTAGAAACTTGTATCTGCACATAATTTATTCCTAAGGAGAATCCTAATAAATCACCATTTTAATCCTTCTCATGTTTAATTTTCTTAAGTTATACTTTACAAACAGCAAATAAATAATGTAAAAACATTCTATTATTTAAAAATGATTTTGTTTCTAATTGTTTTAAATATAAATTAAAAAATTGACAGTTAAAAGTAGAAATAGTGAAAAGTTTTTATTAAGTATTGAATTCGGTCGAATACTTTGATATTCGGCAGGCCGAATAGTTTCATATTCGGCCAAGCCGAATATTCGGCTCAACCGAATAGTTTAATATTCGGCCTAACCGAATATTCGGTAACATGGCCGAATAGGCCGAATAGATACCGAATATTCGGTGCATCCCTAGATTAAATACTATCCCACTTAAATAATTCCACTTTTTGAACTCCCCCTTTAAAGTTTAGATTAGGATCTGAAAAATCCTACCTTATTATTTTTATTAGCGCGAATCCTGAAACTGTTTCAAATCCAAGAAAGTTCATGTACATTGAAATGCACCAAAACATCTATATGGAAAAAGGTGTTCATAGTATTTGAAATTATTTTTATGAACAAACATAAAAAAGACTAATTTTCTCGGATTTCAACAGATCCAAGTTCATGGGTTTGAAACAAACGGAGTATGGCTTTCCTGCACACTCACCATTATTGACGTAAAAGTAATTTTACAGGCATATATGATAAAGTATAATGAATTAACCAGTATAGTGGTCGACTTTAGCGACATCGAAGTTCGCCTGTTTGTTATTAGCGGATGTTGCTTTGTTAGGTTTTTATGATTTTCATTAGAAAAAGGTTGATTCTGGTGATTTTATCCCCAAAAGTTCTCCAGTTGGTTCTCCCCTGGCAATATGATCAAACTTGGCTGCTTTTATAAAAATTCTAAATTTTAAATAATTATCCAGTTTTGTACCTAACAAGTTTCTTATCGAATTTTTATCTATTAAAATTAGTATTTTATTACGACTTACTTTCAGTTACAACAATTGACTTGGATTAGGATACCATTATGTCATTTTCAACACAATTGTTTTCGCAAAATATCCAGTCATTTTTTACTTCGGTATTTCAAATCTGTCAACCGTAGCCTTGGTCTTTTACTTTTTTTCCTTTCTCTTTTTTTCTTTTCTTTTTCTTTTTTCCCCAGAAAAGCAATAAAACCGTCTCGTTGACTTTTCGTAGTAGGCGGCTGGACTACCTTATCAGTTCTGGGACTGGAAAACAGCTTTGAACACCCATGTTCGTACTAAAGGGGAAGTGCTCTAACATTTAGTAGTCTGGTAAGGGGAAACCCTATTTATATTGTGACTCATGTAGGCCTTTTCTTTTTAATTCGTGTTTCATTAATACACGCATGCTTGTTATGTTGACTAAACTGCGAATCCTTTGAAGTTGAAATTTATGCGCATGTTTTACTCCGTAGCTACTGATGATTTTGCTGTGCAGTCATTCACATCTTATTGATCAGAATGGTATCAATGTTCTAATGATTTGGCACTGAGTATTTGAATCGCGTATGTCTTTTACATTTATAAAAAGGCTGTCATATTGAATGTCGTTATAAATATATGTTGAATTTCTCCGATTTTTCAGGGTTTACAACTCGCTATTTTTTGTGTGGTTTTAATATGAAGAATATCCATCGTAAAGCAAAAATATGTCCGCAAGTGTCAAATCGACAGTGACAACGGCCTGAGCAAACATTTATTTTTATCTTTTTTTCTTTTCCTCTAAGCATCTCGTATTTTCAGTTACTCTCATATAGTTAAAAAATGTACTTTCAAGTGCAATTTCTTTTGAAAATGGCACTAATTTTTTATATAATTTAAAAATAATTTTTAAGCATGCTTAAATATCTCAATGAAATGGCAGTTTGATTTTGGAAAAAAATTCCTTTGGCACTTAAAACTGTGTAAATAATTCAACGTTTGTTTCAAATTTATAGACCGTAACTAAATTACTAAATAAAACGTGCTTGATCAAGACTCGAGCTAATGGATGTGATTTTTGAATGAATCATCTTCATTAGCTGGGTATTACTGTATAATATTGTTAAGATTTTTAAGTAGATAGGTTGACAGGTAATCTGATTTAAATATCACGGAAAATGGGCTTGGAACATTGAATTTGTCTATATACCCTGAAAGATATTTTTCGTTTAACCCCTTAACTGGTTTGCCCGAACGGCGTTCGGGCAAGACGAATTTGCTTATTGCATCATTTAAAGCTTTTTGACACCACTATTAGTTTTAAGAAAATTTTCATACTATTGAAAGGCGGAAATATTTAGACTAAATTTTACGAATATTTTATTTAAATAATAGTGGCGTGAATCCGCTATTGTCAATTTATTGAACGGAAAAGAATATAGGGGAAAAAAAAATGTTCTTGAATCTAGATAAGAATATCTGAAAATTGTATGCATGTTTGGATGAAGATAACAAATAAGTTGGAAACTGCACGCCAAGCTTAGCAAATGAGGTGCGTTTTTACTATAACGAAGTTTTAAAAATATTCAGATTTTGATGTAATAGTATACAGTATAATAGCCGAAATCTTTTGGATGTTCCTGTAAATACAATCTGATTTCTATTATAAAGAAAGTAACTTATAGTAAACTTTAGCAACGTATATAAATTTCATAAAATGTGGAGCAGATTAATGTAATTAAAACGCGCCCCAAACATTCTTTCCATTCCCATACCTTTATCCAATGCAATATTTTTGTGTGGTCCTATAAATCAATAACAAATATTCTTTGTACTACATATATTGTACAGAATGTATATTTTAGTATATCATATACTTCATAGATGCATATCAATTTTATTATGTTCGAAAGAGCGGAACATCATAAAATGCACTTGAAACTATTTTTTCCCATTGGCCGTAATGTAAAGGAATACTTTTGATTGTCCCTGTAATCAAACTACACATTTGAATTTCATAAAATTTGAAATGACTCCACAAAATTATACAACAATTATGTATTTTAATTTTCAAACGATTCGGTTGAGTAGATTTTGCTCTGTTACATGCGGACAGACCGTATAGGGCAAAATTGGGGAATTTCATTAGCGGCCACTGGCCAGTAAGACTAGTTTTTCATGTGGCTACTTTTTTATTTAAAAATATTAAGCAGTAAAATTTCTGTAAGCATTAATCTAAAATTGAATAGCCCAAATAAATATGTTAAATATATTGAAATCTAAAAAAGTAGAATTTCTGATGACATGTAAGTAAATTGTATTCTCTCATTGTAAAAGAAGTGGCCACAAGGTGGCCGCTGATAAGACAATTTTTCACATTTACTGGCCCTGCGGCCAGTGGCTAGTGCTAATTTTGCCCTTCAACATACCGACGAATTGTACAACGACTATAGGTCTACATATTTACATGATTACGAACGCACCTAAAAACAGCAAGTTTGAATTTACACGGTAGTTTTGTAATTGTAATGAATGTTGCAAGAATATCAAGATTGTTTTATTGAATTATGTCATGGTGATGAGATAAAAAAAAGTTTATCACTGACATGTCAAATGATTGTATACTAGCTACATTTATCAGTTTCGTGACATCAGGAACACGGATACTTTTCTAAAAATACAGCTTCTACCTTTGTACTTTTTGTTCCTTAAAAAAATTTAAATTTTAAATTACCAATAACCACTCTGTACTTAAGAAATGCGTAAATAATACCTGTATTAAAGTTTTCGGATCATATTTCAATAAAGCAAAATCATTTCAGCTAATAAAGTCTTTAAACTGTTAAGAAATTATTACATTTTTTTCTTTAAAAGACTTTGCAAATTAACAATTTTGACATTTCAAAATAGTTTTTTAAAATCTTATATTGAGGTTACTTGGTTCTATAAACATTAAGATCGTATTTTCTATACAAAGATTAGATCAGAAAAAATATTTGGATGTATATAGCATACACTATACAGTGTGTCCACTCTCAACAGTGGCCAGTGGCTAATTTCTAAACCGTTCGTCATAGACATATAGTTCCAATTGCAAAAATGATTTTTAAAAAGGTAAAGTATTTTTTAAACGATTTAGGTAAAAAAGAAATTATTGAAATTAAATTTTTATACGGCTCTATAAGTGATATTTAGCGTATTTTTACCACCACTCTAACAGGTAATATAAAAAAAGTCCCATTCCTCTGCGATTAAAATTGACCGAGTAATGTCTGTTCAAAGTTGAAGCATCTCTTTTGATGCAAAATAGATGTCAGTCACACATTTACTGGAAGTAAAGATATAACATAGATTGAAATAGTATAACATAGATTTCTGTATACAATTTAATAGTCAACTCTATGAATTAACTCATTAAAAAAATCTAGTCAAATAGCATGAAAATTCAGAAAGATTTTTGGCGCGTCGTTGATCGAGACATTGAAACAAAATAGAATGAAATTAAACAAAACATACAAATTTATATAAGCTGGGTTTTTATTATTTTTTATTGAAAAGCAATAAAAATTGGCGATAGAGTGAGCTGATTTTTAATTAAAACTCTCTAAAAGCAGCTGAATGATGAGGGTGTTTTCACAAATTGTCAATTTTAATTTTCTTTTTTGTTTTAATTTTCATTTTTTATATGCGCTTATTATGTAAATTAGTTATGTAAATAAGTAGCACCTATAGCTATCGTTCAGTCCGTTCGTCTGTCCGCATATAACAACGCAAAAACTACCCAACCGAGTCGTTTGAAATATGTAATTATTCCACAATTTTGCCGAGTCATTTGAAATGTATGAAAATCGTATGAATAATTCAATTACAGGGACATTCAAAAGTATTCCGTTACATTACGATCAATGGAAAAAAGTTTAAAGTGCATTTTAATAATGTTTGTTACTCTTTCGAATGTAATAAAATTCATATACTAAAATATGCATTTTGTAGTACAACCTGTGGTGCAAAGAATATTTTTTATTAATTTACAGGGCCTGACAAAAGTACGCTATTACATAATGATATAGGAGTAAACATTGTTTCAGGTGTGTTTTAATTATATTAAACTATTTCACATTTTATGAAATTGATATACGTTGCTGAACTTTACTACAAGTTAATTTATGTGTAATAGAAATCATAGTATTTACAGGGACACACTAAAGATTTCGGGTACTGTATATTTCATGCATTTCGTTATATTACGTAAGCACCTCATTTGCTACGCTTGACTTTCAATTTCAGACTTGTTTATTGATGTTTTCGTTCTTTTTGCATAACCACAAAAACATCTATTCTATGATACGACATATCAAAATCGAAGTATTTGTTTTAAGTCAACTCGTTAATATTTACTAAATACTAACCTTTTTTCTAAAAGGCAGTTAATAAAAAATCCACATTTCCCCCTAGAATTGTAAAAAATAGTTCCGAAAATATTTAACATAAATTTTCTTTCTTATTTTAACCTATGTGAAGCAATCAGTATTATATTAATTTTTGTTTTGTATAATAAACTAATGTCAAGTATAGTGAGATAGATAACTTTAAGCATGATTTTATCTCGGATACGGGGCATTATTTTTTTTTCATGCCTAAATAAGCATCTTTTAGTGTAACAACTATCTGTGTAGTATTTTTGCATTGTTCAACAATGTTACGTTAAGAATTTTTATTTTTTGTCTGAAGGATTATTTTCCGTGTAATTCTATCTCTTTACAAGTCTGAATACATATATAAAAAAAAATTCAACTTTTTACTGCTTGAATTAGTGATTCTAATTCAGAAAAGATCTTACTCATTTGCTGTTATGCAACGGAATTTGTTAACAAGTGCTCTTATGTAGATTTTTTTTCATTTATTTTTTATTATGGTAATATTTTTTTCGTTTTATAGGCGCAAGTTTCCAATTTGTCAGTTTGCCAAATTACGTGAACTTATTCAGTTTGTTTCAAATTATAAAATGTCGGTGAGTATTCTATACCCCCCCCCTTTTTTTCTATCCCCAAGTTGCAAATACGAAATTATGAATTTTTTATTTATTTATTTTTTAGCGGAATTAGTGCAGAAATTTTTATGTTGCAATGTAATCATAAAAATAATAAAGGTATTCTGTGAAAAGTTTAATTGAAAATATAGTAAAAAATCTCAGACTAGCTAAGGATCTAAAGAAGGAAAAAAAAATCCATTTAAAATAGGTTTTTATCTTACCTGGTACAAACATACCAAAAAATGTTTTAGCACATGATTTATCGTCATATTTTAGTAGCTTTTTAAACGTTAAAAAATCTACTTTTATAATAATTTGGGGGCAAAAGGATTCAGAATGAAAAGTGCGTTTTTGCTCGCCAGCAACACCCGTCCTTGTTTTAAAACCTGGATGTGTGAGGGGAGGGGGGAGTTACTGTGATATTATAATATAGCATATGCGAATGACGAGCTATCGAGGATCGAGGTTTTTCTGTTCAGACATTAGTGGCGTTTCGCATTGAGGTTTTCACAAGTTGGCCTTTCTCTAGATCCGTTTAAGACTTGAATTGAATTATGACTGAATCTGTTTTCCCTAATTTTGCTTGTCACGTTTTTTTTGTTAATGAATTCAGCTGTTTCTTCATTCATGATTCTGTCCTTTCCCTTTTTTTTTTTTAGATTATGGTAATTGTTTCTTGTTGCATTGTGTCTCAACGCATGATGACTCTTATATTTGCCTGGAATTTTGTTTTTCCGCCAAAGTGCGCCGTAATTGATTTGTCCGTCGCTGAGTACTTTTGCATGTTCATAGTGTCAGTAGGCAAAGGAAGTAACTGCTGTGCATTTGGACACCTACGCAATCAAATTCTTTAATGAAACTATTCTATGTTTTTTCAGAAGCATCTTTATGTGTCGGTTTGTTTTTAGAGATTTAAGAATCAGAATTATTCATCGCGGAATTCTTTTTTATTTGTTATCACTGAGGATTTTTCAATTTGTTTTTCTTAATACATTTAAGGAAACTTCGTGTTCTTTAAATCTTAAAATAAGTTTAAGTTTTCAAGTAAAAATAAATACAGGAACATTTCTAGAAAATGCATAATGGTATCTAAATTAAAACAATTGCAATCATTATGTAAATAAAAGCTTCATAAATTAAATTTTACTTTTTTGTTTTCTTTTTCATGAAATACTGCGCACATAATAAAATAATAGATTTTTAGTTTTTCAAGTAAAAATAAACACGTGAACATTCCTAGAAAACACATTATATTTCATGTAAATTAGAACAGTTGCAATCATTACAAATTATTTAAATGTGATTCCCCTCCCCCTCCGCTCTGTTTTCGCGAAAAACTGCAGAAGCATCTCGAAAAAGCGTCTCGGTTCGTCTTAGGTATTTCTAAATAATACTTATGAAGCCCCCTCCAAAATAAAATGAAATAAAATTTGCGTGCTCTCTCTGTGGGGGAGGGAAGTATGCGGAATATAAAACATTATTATAACCTCTTCAGACCTGAGGTACACAAATGTGTACCTCCATTCTTTTCCTCATAAAAACTAAACTGTTCGAGTTTTTTGCATTTTTAGTTCACTTCTATACAGCTGAATGTTTTTGCTTTAAAACAAAAGCCAATAAATGTCAGCATTGATGAATATTACCTCATAAAATAAATATTATTTTCATTCGAGTTTCGAAAATACCTTCAAGACATTGTGGCCAAGAGAGTAAGAAATATTCATGATTATTTAACTTAAATGTTTTACAATGAAAAATTCTGAGGATTTGCTGATCATTTACTTGCTTTTAAAGACCTTTATTTTGTTATTGCATAAATTTACATTACTGATAGTTAAACTGATGTTTTAAGGGGAATAACACTTTCAGATCCTTATTTGCAAACCTAAATTACCAGTCCCCTAAAGTACCGATTTCATAAAAATGGCTTTTTCTGTCATCTATGGTGTCATTTCGATTATGCAAAAGCAATAAATATATATTTGTAGAGTTATTTTATGCTCAGGTCTGAAGAGGATAAAAAGGGAATCTAGAAAAAACAAGATCGGAAAAAAGTGACTAAGAATTGATAAAATTCCTGATCAGAACATAAAAATGCACACTTTGTTACCACTTTAATTTTAAACTTATTTATCGACAAATTCAATATTTATCAATTCGTTGTCATTTTTTTCCGGTCTTCTTTTCCAATCACTTTTTTCAGTTTAGCATAAAAATTATATTGATTCACTCTGTTGATTTGTTTTATGTTTTGTATTATAGTCCGTACATGTCTTTCATAAAGATATGGTAAAGAAGCATCCAGGAGCAAATTCTTTACTTGAATTACTTTTTCATTTTTTGTAAACCATCCCCCATTTATGCTGTGTTTCTGAAGTGTTTTGGCTCTTATTCAATTTACCGCTTGCTTAAAAATCTCACCACCGTGTAAATACTTTTACACATCGCATCCGATTGTTTTTGTCGTTACATGAAACAGATGCCACCCTCTTGACGCATAGGGGAAGGAAGTGACTTTCCCGAAATTTGTAGTGGGGTGAAAGGGAAACACCCGCTGCGAACACTGTGAAAAGAAATTCAATACATTTGGGAATGTGTTCTGTTCAGTATCACTCTGTAAAAAATGTAACGTCTTTGTTTCCGCCTTGTGTTTTTAAAGTAAGCGATATCGTAAATGTTGGTTTATTTTTGATTATAATGCTTTTTTTTTTTTTTTTTTTTTTTTCCCAAAAAGACAATGGGTAATAAGTATTTCAAAATATATTTACCACTGGCTCCAAGCTAATTTTTATTGGCGCAAAAATTATATTAAATATTTTTATTTTTAATAAAAAGAATTTTGCGAAAACCTATATTTCTTAAATAAGACACACATTTAAATTTTGTTAAAACTTTTCCTGTGTTCTCCAATATATACATACCTTTCTTGCATCCTTGATGTAAGTAAGCAATAAAAGTAGTTTCTTGTCCTCCTCCTGGAACTTTTCGTTTCACTAACTAGCTTTACTATGTCTTTGATAATCTCGCAGCAAATATTGTGTAGAGATCCCAGCCTAGCCTAGAGATAGCAACTCTTTTAAAATCCGACATCCCCCCCCTTTTTTTTTTCAAACTGTTTCGGTATGCTGCGTCAACAAACCAATATTTATTGGATCAAATTGTAAACTAAAATTACTAAAATTATGTTATTAGGATTGTAAATACATTGGTACATACGATTAGGTTTTATAATTTATGAAGTAATGATAACTTAACAGCTTAAAATGTTTCTTTTTAGATACAAATAATGTTTAATTCAGTTCTAATTACTTTTAAGTAAAGTCGTCAAGTGGCTTCCGTTTAAATTTTACGTATTATTAATTTTCAAAGACGATGATTAACAAGCATGCATAAAAACAAAGTCACTATCAAAGTGGGAAATGCCAACTACAGGGTTCTCAGCGTCATGGGAAATCAAGGAAAATCTGGAAAGTCATGGAATTTCAAAGTAGTCAGGGAAAGTCATGGAAATTTCAAACAATATAGGAAAAATCAGGGATTTTACAAATATTTTCTAAAAAGTCATGGAAAAGTCTTGGAGAAAAAATTAAAAATGATGCGAAAGTTATCAAATAATCTCGGGGGGGAAATTACAAAATTCATCAAGCAATCGCAAGGGAAAGAACAAAAAGAAAGGAAAAAAAAAAAAACTAGAAATTTGAAAAATAATTGCAGAAAAAACGTTAGTTTTGACAAAGAATTGTGAAACTAAGTAGAAAATTTCATCGTATTCCCGTTTGGTTAAAAACAATTTTTGAGGTTTGGTCAGGGAATTTTTTGAGAATTGGTCATGGAAAATCAGGGAATTTGCCCTTCATGTTTTCTAGGAATCCTGAACTGCCATAACCTGTTCTACGCAGTTGAAGTTTAATGAAAGTTTGCTATAATTTTAACATTGGTATTTATCCAACTCATCTTTTGAGCCTTTGCGTTTTGTGCGTTCAAGTGCATAAGATTTGACTGATTTTTCTGCCCCCCTTTCCCCAATCCCCATTTTTTTTTTTTTTTTTTTTTTTTTTTTTCAAAATATTAAAATGAAGTGCTGCATCGGTAGTTTTAGACTTCAGTTATATAGGTAAATTGTCTTTGGAAGGTAGGTGAAACTAAGAAAGTAAGTAGTTAGTATGCAATTGCTGGTAGACTGTTTCATTAGTGGCCCGTTTTTAGGTGCGTTCGTAATTATGTAAATACGTAGCACCTATTGTTGTCATTCAGTCCGTTCGTCTGTCCGTCCGCATATCAGAACGCAAAAACTACCTTTGAAATTTAAAATATATAATTAGATAATTTTGTCGAGTCATTTCAAATTTTATGAAAATCGGATGCATAGATCAATTACAGGGACAATCAAAGTGATTCCGTTATATAACGGTCAATGGGGGGAAAAGTTTCAAATGCATTTTAATCGTTTGAAATTTTAAATACATAATTATTACATAATTTTGTCGAGTTATTTAAATTTTTATCAAAATCGGATGCATAGTTCAATTACAGGGACACTCAAAAGTATTCCGTTACATTACGGTTAATGGGGAAAAATGTTTCAAATGCATTTTAATGGTTTTACACTCATTCGAACGTAATAAAATTGATATGCATCTATAAAGTGTATATTATACATTTTGCATAATCTGTGGTGCAAAGAATATTTATTATTGATTTACAAGGCCACAAAAAAGTATTCCATTGCATAATGGTATAGGGAGAACATTGTTTGGTGCGCATTTTAATTGTAATTATTTACAGTTTTATGAGATTGATATATGAGAGAGATATTTTTAAAACTTTGTTATCGTACGAACGCACCTCATTTGCTACGCCTTACGTGCAATTTCCAACTTGTTCTAATTAGTAGCCTCTATAATGTTGCAAATTTTCTGGACATCTGTAAAAAATGTAATCGTTGTATATATATACATATTTTTCTATAAATCAGAATTTTATACCAGTCAAACTATTCATGATAATAAATAAATAAAAAACAACATGAATCAAAGTTTTTACAGCTAGGTATATACAGTAAAAAAAAAAAAAAAAAAAAATATGGAATTCTGATGAATACATTTTCTAGAATAAAATTGTATTTTTTGAAAAAATAATACAACTGAAGAACGAGAATCTGCTTGCGTCTAGTATGAAAAGGATTGCTAATTTGAATCAGTGTAGAACTGCACATTTCCATAAAAAATGCTGTATTTAACTTGGAGATCAATAAAAGATTTTTTAATCGCCATGTGACGAGTGGCGACCGCTAATTTTCATCTCTATTTAAAAGGTACGACTAAGAAATGAAATTAACTAAAACCGGCCATCTTATCTTTTGTTCGGTAGAGAAATCAATTCTTTTTTTTTTTTTTTTTTTGGGGGGGGGGGGGGGTCTTAAAATAGTAAAGTTAAGACGTTCGTATTAGAATTTCACTAAAAAATTATTGCAAAATGAGAAAAATTTATTTTACAGCTTTTTTGTTTCACTTGAAAATGTATGGAAATAAATGTTTTACTTTTTTAAAAAATCTCCTTGTTTTTTTTTTTTTTTTTTTTTTTTTTTTTTTTTTTTTTCTACTTTTTTTAAAGAAAAATATTTATAGTCGTACATTTGTATGCGATTAACGTCGAGATTCCTTCATTCATCAATTCAGGAGCAGCTACTACATTTCGTTTTATAAAGGAATACATTTGTTGTGAATTGTGTATTTTATAATCTCGGTGAGAAAATTGAAAGGTATGCGGAAACGTGACATCTCACGTGAGCAGTGATGAGTGAATTTTACTGATGCTTGATTTTCATTGAAAAGAAATAAAAATTCGCAATCCTTTGATACGATTAATATAGCGATTATCAAACTAGACCTAACATAACAGTACCTTGCTTCGTTCAAAATGAGCTTTTTGCATGTATTAACTCGATGATGAAAATCTTCGGATGTCACGCCATTATTTTTTTCCATGCATTTTAATATTGTTCTTTTTTTAGTCAAATATTTATTATTAATTTGTTTATATTGGTATTTACGTATATATTTTTGCAAAATGGGTTTTATTAAATTAAAAGAAATAAAATATGCTGTCTTTTGTTATTTCTTTTTATCTCGTTTCTGCTCTTCCCCACCAGCCGCTGAGAGGTTCAGCTCTCGAAGCTGGTAAATGAGATGTGCTGGGCGTGCCCGTTGGCCTAATCGTTCAGAGTTTTCCGTAGTTTTCTTCTAACCTTGCGTAAATTCGGGTTAGGATCCCTTTTAAAGACCCTCTCGGGGGGGCGGGGGCATCCACCCTCCTCGGACCTATATCCCAAAATTAAATAATTGGGTAAAGTAAATCGTATAATCGGGTCAAAAGTAAAAAACACCAAAGCCATTTTTATTCTTGTTTCGTAATGAATGAAAAAGAAATGTTTGAGTGGAAAAGACATTTTGTAATTAAAATGTCATTGACCGATTTTTTTTTTCTTCAAATGCTTAACAATATTGCGCTGTCAAAAATGTCATTATATGGAACATTGCCAGCACTCTGTTGATTTCATCTTGCCTGAAATAAATGTTCCACTGTGAGGGATGACAAAGAAAGGCGACTATACTATATTAGAAAAGCGAAATTAGCGTTAATTTCAAACTACAAAATTTTACGAATGTAAAAATTATTCCAAACAATGCGCATAGTAAATTTTAGTGTGTATTAAATTTGAAGAAAGTAACTTTTTTAAATCTGTTCATTGAATCGCAATCATTGAACTAATAATGCTCTTAATCCATTTAAGGATTCATGCTTAGATTCATCCAATTAAAAATTTGGCGCATATTTTAGGTCTTCTTTACACAGTTTATCTTAATAAACAAGTCCCTTCATAAAATTTCTCTTAGTAAAACAGGCCCTTCACAAAATTTTTGAAAATAAAACAGGTCCCTTCACAAAATTTTTCTCAATAAAACAGGTCCCTTTTCAAAATTCCCCTTAGTGAAACAGGTTTCTTCACAAAATTCCCCTTAGTAAAACAGGTCCCTTCACAAAATTCCCCTTAATAAAACAGGTCGCTTCACAAAATTCTTTTTTAGTAAAACAGGTTCCTCCACAAAATTCTTTTTTAGTAAAACAGGTCCCTTCACAAAATTCTTTTTTAGTAAAACAGGTCCCTTCACAAAATTCTTTTTTAGTAAAACAGGTCCCTTCACAAAATTCTTTTTTAGTAAAACAGGTCCCTTCGCAAATTTTCTCTTAACCTTTGTGCTCCCTGGGTCCCATATGGAGGAACCTCCGTTTTGCCCCATTTTATTAATGATAATGGAACATAATTACAATTTCAATAGCGTAATGATATTTTCGAAGTTTAAGATTCGAACTAATGCGAATAAAATAAAAATCTTGCTCTGAAACCAAATAGAACAAATAATTCAGTAATAATTAATAATATTGATTTAATACTCAATAACGAAGAAGTTAATAAAACAGGTCCTTTGACAGAATTGTAAGCGGGGGGGGGGGGGGGGGGGATCGCTTGAAAGGAAATTTATTGCAGAAAGATTTACAGAATGTTGTTTTAAGGGAGTACATTTTAAAATATTTTTCATATATTGAGTTCAAATTTTTAATTTTTTTGTGATGATTAACCATACTATTTGTAAACAAAATCACATGATAAAACTTCCAGAATTTTTGTAAAAAATATTAACAATGGGGTAATTTAAAATCGTAATAATTGGAAATATTGGTTGCAATTTCTTTTTCACGTAAATAATTAAAAAAAAATTTAAATTAAAAATGTTAAAAATCTTTTTAAAAAATGTTATTTAAAAATCATTTAAATTTTTCTTTCAAATTTACTGAATTAAAATTAAAGCAAAACAATTGAAAAAGATGTGTTTTAAGTTAGAACCATTTATCTTTAACAGTTTTTGAGATATAAGATTTTAAATGCGAGGAATGTTGAAAACCCATGAAAAACGAATTTTCACAAGAATTCGTTATAACCATTGCTTGAAAGCTAGATTTTAAAAACAAACCAAAACGAAAAAAAATGAGTATTTACTGTTCCAATTAAAATAGCAACATAGATTAAATTTCATTTTAAGTCCCCCCCCCCCCCCCCCCCGAAAAAAAAAGTGCAATAAAATAAATTAAAAAAATAAAAAAGAGGATTTTTGTGTTCCAGACTCCCTTTAAATCCCTGCTTCAAATTTCATTAATTAAATTTAATCTTTCGTTTAAAAATATTTTTCGCAAAAATACGAATTTTACAAAAGAAATTTCTAATTTTGAGAAAATGTGCCTCAAGAAACTTTACATTGGCACTTGCGATTGTTCAGATATTCTTTTAATTATAATATGTAGTTTTAACGTCTAAAAATAGATAAAACTTTTATTTTTGTTAAAAAACACATGAATTATAACAAAAGAAACTGATTTTATTATGAAAAGGAAATTTGATTTATATATATATTTTTTTAAATCGTGATACATATTTTTTACTCTGATCAAGAATAGTAGTTTGTAAGATAAGCATCCTATCTTTATTATTCCGTTGATGCAGTGCAGAATCTTAGTTTGAGACAACTTTATGATACTTTCTATTTTTATTATAAATTCCCATTTTCGTAATATGACGTCAGTTTTCATCGCTCTCAAGTAGCTGCTAAGAATGAAGATATCATAAGTAGACCCTTTATCTACCACTTCACTTTTTTAGCCCCTCAGAGTCTGCTTGCGTCGACGAACGCACAATAGAATCCTTTTATATGCTGATACACGTATTTGAAGTTTATGTTAGGGCGCTGGTGCCTATTCTAGGTTTTGAACTCAAGTTGCCACTTCCTTTTAAAAAAAGTTTTATTCTTCGCTTTACAAGGGACTTGATTGTTTTTAGCGCTTAACCAATGAGCCAGTGGTGTAGATGGCGTGTTGACTTAGCTATTAGAGGCCCATTGTTATTTAGTATCCTGCTCTTTGATCGTTAATTTTACAAGTGATGAAAAATTTGACCCAAGAAATTATCGAAAATATTAGAATACTTGATTCAATTCATGAAATTCCGTTTTGTTTGATTTCAAGTAGACTTTTTCTTTTTTTATCGTGGTAAACAATGAATAATGTGATTATTTACACCCCAGGATGTACGAATGTGAGTATTCAAGTTTTTGCTTTTTGTTCTGTTTTAAAATATTTACTTAAAAAAAAAACTAATAATAAAATGGTCAGGAGGTGGGTCATTACCATTTTCTATTGTAGTAATAGTCTATAATGGTCGAATGCATTTAAAGTGTCAATAGTCAGGGAAACTTTTTAAAGCTTACCTTTAAAAATTATTTACATCTATTTGTTCAAAAGGTGTAAAGAAATATTTAAATTACTCCCCCGCCTAACTCTTTTTGTAAAAGGTATTTTTTAAATAAATGAAAATTATTCTGATACTATTCCCCCCCCCCCCTCCCTCTGGTCAAAAGGTAGTGCCCTTTTAAAATTGGCAAAATTCACCTTGCTCTTTTGGGAAAATAGCAATACATTTAAAAACGCAGTACTGCATTTTCCTTTCCTCATTTTAATTACTTTTTTTTGTTCCAGAAGTGTTTTTTAGGTAACGTTGTGGTCTTTTAAATAATGTTACTGCTGTCTTTAAAAATAAATGTGTACTTTAAGTAGTAAAATCATTTAAATTTCTCCCTGTAATTTCTGCGAATTCAATTAAAGAACCTTTATATTTGTTATTAAGTTATTGAAAAAAGATTATGTTCTTTTGATAAATTCTTAGACTGGTGAACTCATTGCAAAATATTTTTCTTGCTTTTTTCCTGTGTGACTTCGCCTGTCATCTGCGGTTAATTCTGCATATCCCGGATGAATTAATTAAACACAATGGCAACATTTTGATGATGATGGGATTTTATTTTTTATTTGTATGCTATGCATGTAGTCGCTTCGGTTTGCTACACTTTGGTGTGGGAAAACTGCCACTTTCAATCAGAAGGAATACCATCATGTGCAAGGCCGAAAAGCTAAATTGGACAAGAAAGGCGTGAGTCATACTTCATGTCCAAGAATCGCTGATATGAAACTTTGGCTTAATATCTGGAGATCGTTCGATACTGTAGAGGTTAATCGAGACACAAAACAGATTACGGAAGATTAATTTATTCTGGCCTTATCACAGTGAGAGATGTAAACAACAGAGTTTAAATATATTTAAATATCTGTCTGTTTATTTGGGTTGTGCTTGTTGAAAAACAATTTAATAGGACCTCCAAATCGATATATTTCTAACAAGACCATTTCGTTATAGCCGAATTTATATTTATGTTCCTATTTTGCAAGAAATGCAAAGCACTTTTAAATCACAATATATGTATAACAGCTCCGTGAGATTATTTACATAGCTTTTATTCAATTTATATCAGTGTTGTCTAGTATATTTAATTTTATTATACATGTTTTAAATGTAAGATTTTATTGCATATTGCAAAAAATAGTATATTATCTGTATTCTGCAATGAAACTTGACTGTGTAAATAAAAGTAACAACAAAACATGCATAAACAAATGTGCCAGACATCATAATAAAATAAATAGTAGTCATTTTAAGATCGAATATTTCAAATTTGTTATTTTTTAATACTTTTTACGCATATTGTTTCACAAACTAATAAAAAAGTAAATGTCTTTTTAGACTCGTATTTGATTTGTATCGTAGTTGTCAAATTTCTCGTCTTTTAATAAAATCTAATTTAATTTTCAATCTCATTAATATAGATGTGATCATAAATATGTGGTTTAGTAATCTCAATGATATACAATGCACTTAATCGGATATCTGTGGAAAAGAAATGTTAACATGCTTCATATCATGTCCAAAAGAAACAATTGAGATTCATAAAGAAAAACAAAATTTGTTTCTGTTTGAAGGTTGTTTAATGAGAGATTAGTCAATGGGAAAGGAAACAAGCTGCAAGTCAATAAATTAAACATTTTTAGATGAGTTCGTAATATAAATACGTTGCACTTCCATACTCGTCGTTTGTCTGTCTGTCCACATATAACAGCGCAGAAACTACCCGACCAAATGGTTTAAAATTTAAGATTGTTGCAAAATTTTATCGAGTTATTTCAAATTCTGTGAAAAAGTTTTTGCTTTATAATGCAGATAATTTAGAAATAATTTTTAAAATAAATTTATTCTTTAAATAAAATTTAAAAAATACTTTTAAATTATTTTTTAATTTTATACCCAACTTAAATGAACCCAAAATTGAATCCAAACTTAAAAAGATATTAATAAAAGTTTTCTTTATTCTATTAAATTCTATCATACGTTATTAATTTAATGACATCTTATTAGCCATGATAAATAATGATTCTATGTTACCATGGTGATTACTCCGTATTTCTAAATTCAATATATTGAATCGTAATAAAATTTGCATTTTTGCATAAGAATGCAACAGCTATTGCACCAAGATTTGAATATGATCGTTCTTCATTTGCCACGTTCGACGTACAGTGTCAATATATGTAAATAAGATCAAAGGATTATTGTAAATAACTGTTTAATAGCTGTAGGTGTAGGTTATATGGTAGAGTTAAATATTTACAATTTAAAATTAAGGGTGATTTGAAACTAATCTCAAACATAAAGCCGACGCATTCGTATATCAATTTACAGAGTTCTCGATCGGGACATCTTTCCCGCATCAAAGTCAATATCATTCTGCTATTTCAGAATGTTCCCAGGCTAGATTGGATAAAAGTTACAAGTCAGCGAACACATATGTATGAATTAGCTATCTACGTCATTCCTATTATGTGTGAAAATGCTAAGAGATAGGCATGGAGTGTTTTGAGAACCCAAAACCACATTCACACACAGACACACACACATATATATATGTGTGTGTTTATAAAAATTAAGGATCTAACCCGATTTCCTGAACTACAGAATATAGATGAAAATTATTTTTTTAATTAAACTTTTTTATGATTTTTTAACATTTAATGTATAAATTTTCTGGATTTCCGATCAACATTACCAAAAGCCATTTTTATACGAAGAAATATCAATTTGGCGTTCGAATAAAATTTTGAAATTCACTAAGAGCGATACTTTCGTAGTCATATATCAAGAAATCTCCAAACATTTCACTTCTTGCAGCAATTTTTTTTATTCTGATAATTTCAGTTGTATAAGCGCATAGTTCGATATCTTTCAAATTTAGATGCTATTGAAATTTTATTTAATAAAAAAAAATCGTTTTAAAAACCATAGAAAATCAGTAAATTTGAGTTTTCAAACAAATTGCTTTTGAAAATATTCCATTTCCCTATCCGACAGCGAAAAATCTGTAGTTATGCGGAAAGTTATTGGTCAGGTATTTTCATCTTTAATATTACATCAGTGTTACTCACGAAAATGTTTTTACTTTATAATGCAGGTAATTTAGTATTAATTTTTAAAATAAATTATTTATTCTTTAAATAAAATTTAAAAAATACTTTTAAATTATTTTTTAATTTTATAAAGTAGATAATTTTTATTTACTTTATACAATTTTTAGATGCTCATCAAAATTGGTGGAATGAAATTTTCGATTCTGTGTTAAAACTTTTAAATTACTGACATTTCCTTTGACTGTAAATATTTTGATATTATTTATTACTTAATTATTAAAAATTTTTATTTAAAATGTTGCACACGATGTAGGAGTTACAAATTATACGTTATTTGGAAGAAACCGGTATCATAGTAATCTAAATAAAAGGAAAAAAAAAAAAAATAGATTCTTATGTAAACATTTTAAGTAATAATTTGTTATAGGCTTTATCACTCTGACAGATCTTGCTTTCTTTTTCTTTGTAGCTATATGCGAGACTTCTATAGTACGTTTGAATCTTGGTGTTTGCTCAGACGTGAACGCCGTCCAATTGGCAAAGTTCTCTCCTGACCTTTGTCCGAGAAATTATCTTGCGTGACAGTTCTCTTGCCGGATCATTGACCCCCTACTCATTCGGCATCGATTACTTTAATTGCTCTGCCGTGTAATTGCAGTTGAGGGATTGTCTTCACTTTTCTGTCACTGTCAAAACAATATAGCTGTACAAATCTCTTCTCTCAAACTCGTCATGCACACTGTTTGTGCGCGATTAGCTGGATAATTTTGTAATTCTGACATAATTAAATTTTGCTTTTTTTTCTAAGAATTCGCTAAAACTTATTTCCTTGCAATTTTGATTTTATGTAACAATTGGAAAAAAAAAAAAAAAAAAAAAAAAAAAATTATTTTAAACATAACCATAGTTATTTCGTTACTAGTGTTTTTTTTTTTTTTTAATCATTTGTAAAAAGACATGAAGAGAGTTTTATTCTTAATTATAATATCTACAAAAAATAAATGAATAAATAAATAAGCGATAAATTACATTATTAATCTATCAAATTTGCACAAACAGACATGCAGGGCTCGTGGTATCGAAGTAAAGCAAAATCGATTTAATATTGTTACTTATTTCATTAAATAATTCATAAAATACAAAATAGTTTTTAATATTATTATTTATAGCATTTGAAAAACAAAATCTTAAGAAATACAACAGGCTCCAACTCATTTAGGCACATAACTCTAAAAATTTTGTCAAGAATCATAGGAACATTATGTGTTGGGCGTTTACATTTCTAGTTTATTGTCCAAGATCTTTGAATCCATGTTTCTGCATTGTGTATTATTCCGATTTCAGTTTAGTGATGGGCTGGAATGTTCCTCGTTTCCAGTTCTTATTTACGCCATATATTTTCTCTCAAATCGTTCAACATCCTCAGAACGCTCATCTAAGTCGTACTTTTTTGCTTTTTATTGTTAAACTATAAATGCTTTACTTTCTAATGATTACGTAATCCTTATCGGGATCCCCCCCCCCCCATCCTCCTTAAGAGCAAAAATAAATAGTCACTGGACCTCCCCCCCCCCCCTCCTTCTGTACTGCTTACCTTGAACGACCCTGTGTATAAAATATAAAACTTTAACAAGAGGCGATTAATAAGCTATTTCCCTCGATTATTCAATCTAATTGATTTTTCGGGATCCAAAGAAATCTCTTTGCCCATTTGCTAGTTTTAAAATTTACCAATAATGGATATTTACTATATGTATTAAAGGCATATGTACTATATTTTTATTTCATTGTATTTTTAGATATAAAATTTAAAATGCCAACAGCATGAGGCGATTATAAGCTATTTTACTTGATTCTTTAGTCTAAATGCATTTTCGGAATTCAAAGAAATCCTTCCCCTCATTCGCTGTTTTTAAAATTTATTTTTAAAAATAAACTATGCACTTACGTGGCGAAAAGTGACCGGTCATTTGCTATTTTAGACGTTTTGTTAAATATCTGGAAAAATACATGTGGAATTATCCTGAAACCTCAGGTGTGTAAACAAAATAGTACAGGTCATATACTTATTCCCGCAAAGATCCCCCCCCCCCCCCGAAAACCTCATAGGAACCGTCAAGAAATGGAAAAAGAATATCGTTTGGATAACCCTGTTAAAACTTATATAGTAAAAGCGTTCAAACTGTAGATTATTATTAAATGGCTTATTGTAATAAACTGTTTCATATTTATGAGAATAGTAGGTATACTCGTAGAGAAATACGGTTTTCATAAACAGTCACAAATTTTACCTAAATTTTTTGCTTGTAATTTGCAGAGTTCTTTATATATATATATATATATATATATAAATGTGACAAACAACATTGTATACAATACTTAAAAATCAGAATTAAAAAGCAATAAAAATTGTATGAAAAAAGCAGGTTTGTTAAATATTTCAATGCACATGCGCGAATGCAATATAAATATAATGTGCATAATGTGTTAACTAAATGTATAAAGCAACTTTTGTAAAATGTGTGTTCTGTGTTCTCTCTAAAACATAGCTTGAAAATTCTGAAAATTATCTTCGTTCAGTTATCTTCGTAAGTTCAAAATCCGAGTTGTACCCAAAATGAAGCAAAATGTTGAGGGGCTGTATCCATTTATCCATTGATTAGTGTAATATAGCATACACAATATTGCACGTACTATTATATTTGATAGTTTCTCATCATTTTGCTTCATTTTGTTAACAACGGATTTTAAGCTTATTTTATCGACAATAATTTACAGAATTTTTAAGCAATGTTTTTGCGACTTTCACAAAAGTTGCTCCATACACTTAGCTAACACCGCACATTATATTTTGGTTGCATTCGCACTTGCGCAATGAAACATTTAGTAAACCTGCTCATTTTTCATACAATTTTTATTTCTGATTACAGGTTATTGTTTATAATGACGTTTGTCATATGTTCTTCAAAGAAGTTTTTATATTATTTAATAATCTGCAAATTATATTATTAGATTTCTTTTGATTTCCTGAAGTACCAAGAGTACCAACCCTTAATATTTTTCTGCGCAAATTCTAATTAGTTTTGATTTCCTACATTGCTTTGTCTTGTCATCATTAACATGCAATAGGAGTTTTAAATTTCTGTGCCTTCTATTCTTTTCACACCGCCT
Source organism: Maratus speculifer (assembly GCA_964019185.1). Taxonomy (NCBI): domain Eukaryota; kingdom Metazoa; phylum Arthropoda; class Arachnida; order Araneae; family Salticidae; genus Maratus; species Maratus speculifer. Next base: position 211,178,373 of record OZ025302.1, read on the forward strand.
GTTCCATGCTGCGAAATGCCAAGCCGTTTAATGACGACTGTTTTCGCAATCTTAAGTGTGCGATAAACAAGCATACTAATGCAGTAGATTCAGTCATGAATAATGAATATAGTCTCTTCTCCCCCCACCATCCTTTCGTTGTGTGTAGTATTATTAGTTTTATTGTATTTTTCGCATGTTCCCTTGGTTCAAATTTTCGTAATTTGATATTTTTTTCTAAGGTAAAATATAATAAATATCTTGATGGGTTCTCTAAGAAAATGTTTATTTCATCATGCTTTTTAGCTTCTGCATCTTTTCCGAGAAAACGAAAACTTAAGGGTGTTCTCAACTGCTCCGCTCAACAAGCCCAAACGTTTTGACACTTTTGCAAATTCATTTTTTAACAGAAAGATATAAAATTGGAAGGCTTGACTTGGAAAGCACTTTCGAATCGAACTCAGTTTCCCATTTTATGATAGTTAAATTATATACCGAGTTATGAGCTATTTCGATCAAGTGATCACGCAATTTTTCTCCCTTTCGTTGACTGTATTTTCTGCTTTCGTCGGAAAATGCGTAACAAACGTCAACTTTGACGTCTTGTTCGGAAATATCTTTTGCGTTTATGAAAAAACTGAAAGATGAGTGCAATAGTTTCTCAACACCTGCTAGTTTCATGCATTTCCGAACAAAAATAAATTGAAACTTACGACGTCACAAAATTGCCTTTTTTGATTCAAGAACATTCTTAATAAATATAAATTAAAAATGAAAAAACAAATCTTCCAATTGGAGGGTAATATTATTATTATTATTTTTTTTCAAATGTCCATATTATTATTTATAAATTTAGCAATTGAGAAATGCATGTATATTCTTGTTATTTTCTACAAAATAAATATTTATTCTACTTATTATTCTTTCGCTGTGTGGTAATAACATTTTTAGAGATTTTTTAAGTGTTTGTTCTTATCTTATATGCTTAAAACTTGTTATCTTAGAAAAGATGGGGGTTATTGCAAAAAGGAGATAGCTCCATTTTTGCTCTTTTGAAAATTAAGATAAAGTTTCGTCAAAAGTTTTTTTTTTCAATTCGTGCATTAGTCCAAACACTTATAAATGTTTTGTCATCAATAATATCCAAAAATACATATTCTGTTTTTTTAAATTCCTATTCTGTCTGATCAGTTTTACATGTGTAAAAAAGTGTAATTGAAATAAATTCGTAATTTCATATAAAAGTACTGCAAGATCACTTTTATCTACCTATGAATTATCTGTTTACGAATTATCAGAAGAGGAATTCAGGCATTGTCAAATATCTAATTTATTACTTGTTGAAATAGTTCATACTTTGTAAATAAATAGTGATAACGTTCTACAGTCACAGTAAAATTCTTTTTCAGTCATCCCGCGCCTCAACCTCACGTTCCTTGTTTACGGGGCTCCCCGATAATATTATGGTTTATCTCTTGGCTCTGGAATTTCAGCGATGCAGCAAACATGTGTTGAGGGAGGCTGGTCTGTTGAAATATTACGTCATACTCGGAACACCAGCGGCAGCGTGCCTGTAGTAATTCTCCGTTTCGCTGACTCAACCGCGTGTGGATGTTCTCTTGTATTGTTTTCGCTTTTAAAAGCAGCACGCACATATTAGAAAAACTTCCACGCTATATTTTCTTTGTGATAGTGTTCAGTGTGAATGCCCAATTAATTTCTAGAATACATTGCGTGATTAATTAAAAGTTTTTGTTAAATATTTTAAAATATATTTTTTTATAAAATTCAAAGGCGCACCAAAGTAAAAAGAATAAGAAAATAGTAAAATGTAATAAACAAAGTCATCATTACAAAACAAGTGTGATAATCTGGTAACATAAAATTGTCTTGAGACTACGAAAATGGACTACTGATAAAAGACATTATTAATATTTTATTAATGAAAAATAGGGATATCTTTAACTAATTTGACAGAAATTATCCCATAACTATTGTGAAGCAATCTGTAACACCGTTCCATCGAAAGATGAACAAAAAGCATAAATAACTTTTTATGCTCTGACCGTATTTTAAAGTACCATTGGAGTAAACTTTATATAAAATTTGTTTATTCTGTCTATTGATAAAAGTTTTTTATTCTTTCCACACAAAACTCTTCTTGATCAAATTTAGATAGAATAAAGAAACAGTCGAAGCTAAATATTTTCAAAAACGTTAGTTTTATTGTTCATTTTTATAGGTATTACTTTTCTTTCTTTAAATAAAATTATATGAAACATATTCAACTGCAAAAGCGTTTTCATTTATTGAGAGGATCATGATGGCTCATTGCTTCTTTAAGAATTGTGATATTTTCAAAAGAGTAATTTTGGTTAATTCATCTGATTATTTTTGTAAATATTTCACAAAAATTGTAACTACCGATATATTTAATCAGTTTTAATGGAAAACTTATCTAAATTCCACATTAGTATTATATAAAAATTCCAGCATGCCTTCAGATATTAAGGAAGATAATTATTGAGGTGGATCAATTTCTTGATAAATAATTCGGTAGATAGTGTTAACTCAAAGGATGGTGTTTTTGTATTAACTTTTTGTTCAGGCCTGTTAAAATTCACTTATTCAAAAACCTCTGGTCATAGTACTAAAGTTCCCAATGAAACAGTATTTCCTTAGTGTTTGTAGTTAAACTGAAAATTACTAGTTAAACTACAAAAATTGAAAAGTAAATAAATAAAATTAAACAACGATCTGTGAGACCGGTAACATCAGTTAAAGGATAAAGATAAATGGTATAGAAATTAAAAAAAAAACTTTTTAAGGGTTTAATTTTGTATAGAATCGTGAAAAAATTTTACCATGTTCAAAGTGATCCTATAGTTCACTAATAGTTGTACAAATGAATGCTTCTATTTTTTATTTCTTTTTTGTTGAAAAGGGGCTTGTTCTCGCGGTGATGCGTTGTTGAAAAATGGCTTATGCTTGTTTTTTTTTTTTTTTTTTTTTTTTTTTTTTTTTTTTTTTCCAGGTCTCTAATTTTCTTAAGAATAAGTCGAGTGCTAAAAAAAAATTTGAAATATTATTGTCAAGGTAATATTAGACCAGTTATGTCAATTGTGTACCTGCCAATATTTGTGTTCTTTTAAGTCACAAAAAAAGCAGAAATTGAACCAGTAATAATATTTTTTAAAGGTGAAATCAAGTAACAGGGAGAAACAAATAACATGATCAAATATGTTTATTAAAGGAGGAGCTCACAACCATAGTAAATAATCTATCAGGGGGGGGGGGGGGAGTCCATTTAGAAGGTACATCAAATCAGTTTTATCCACTCCTACAATAAACAAAGCCTGTAAAGAGATGACACATAATGGAAAAATATGTGGAAACAGATTTGGTTCATTGTGGGAGTGGATAAAACAGATTTGATGCGCCTTTTAAATGGATTACTTCACTTTTTTTTTTTTTTTTTTTTTTTTTTTCCCCAAAATGGGCTTGGTGTACTATGGCTGTGAGCCCCTCAAATAAAGTGTATGGTAGCATGTATTATATTTTGTTTTACTTAAAAGAAGGCTGGCAGCAATTATCGTTGTTTAAAATTTTGTAGTTTAAATACGAAGTATTTATAAAAACAATTAAACAGGAGGTAGTGGAGTTCTGCTCCGTACTTTTTAAAATTGCTTTTAAAATGATTTTTATTGGAGTGTAAATTAGTATAGTTGCTAGCTGTTGAGATATGTTTTTTAAATATTTTCGCTAAAATCTGAAAGTATACGTAATTTTGTCGTGCTCTTTATCTATATCAAAACGTTATTTTATTTATTTTTCACCAGAAACATTACGCGTTTGCTCACAAACCGAGAAATGACTTTATGAAATAAGTAATTCTCCCGCCTTCTACTTTGCTCAATTAGATTCGCGTTGGCAGGCATTAAATTTACTGTAAATAATAATAGTAATGATACAATAAAAAATAAGAGGGGAAAAAGATTTATGCTTCACTTACTATCCAGAAAATGGAAATGTTGCAAAGGAAAGATAACTTCGATATTCGTTGGCGGTTCTTCATTTTACAGTAGTTCATGCTTTACTTATTTCTCTACTCTATTGTTGTAGGTCTTGTCAAACTTTGACTTTTTCATGTGTCATGTCAAATCTTGTTTTTGTTCTTTTTTAACGAATGTGACATCATGATGTAGCATATTGTGTATTGAATTAAAGGTCATTCTCGTTCATTTGCCATTGAATTATTGTGCACATGCAATATTAATGTGTGTCAAATGTTCGCTGAAAAAACGTGAAATTGGAAATTTTGTCAGTTATTATTTTTTTAAAGCTCCACTTTTACATTTAAAAAAGATGTAATATGATTAAATACTTTAATATAGTCAAGATCTCAGTTTAATTCTTAAGGCTCCGGGCACATGCTTGTTTTGGTCCAGTCAACTGAATTCGGCGAATTCTTTTTAATTTTCTCTTTCTGCGATTTAGTCACAATAGAAAGATGGGAGATGAACGATGGATCAGGAGGTAAGGAACTCAACCCTACTTGAAGGAAAGGTTCCTGTTTTGTAGAACATCAGACCCCTTCCCGTAAATGTCATTAAAGATTTTTAAAAAAAACCCCGCTTAATCGAAAGATTAATAAAAGCCTCGATCATCTCGTAAGATGTTGTTTCTATACATAACTGTATACGTACAGGACTGTCATGATTAAAATCCACATATTCTCGGGTTTAGCAATAGTACTAGGACTACAAACGAAACAAAATTTTACTAGTACCTATAATTAAACTGAAAATTGCAAATTAAACTGCAGAAATTGTTTATGGGGGGGGGGGGGGAGATGAATGCAGAAATCTAAAAGTCCGCTAAAAGCAGTTAAGGGTAATCCGATCATTTTCAGTTTCTTCTCAAAATATAAGTTTAAACTTTTATCAAACTGTGCGTATAGTAATTCAAATCGGCGTTCTGCTTAAATAAGGCAGAATGTTTCATTTATTAAGTGTTTACTATTAAATTTCTTGAATGTGTTTGGAAAGTATTTTCAAGGCGTGTCGAGTTTTTACATATTACTTTTCAGAGGCAAGCACCACTGTATTAAATTTTTTATGAAGAATGTGATTTTTCTTATGTTTTGTTTGCACAAACGGCTTCAAAATTAAAATAGTTTTTCATTGTCTAGTTGCTCTTATGACTTCTTATTTATTTTAATGTCTTGCATTTGTAATCAAGGATCTGTTAAAAAAAGAAAAAATAATAAACTTTTTAAAGAACTTTTCACAAATCTTTTTATCCCAAAACAGGGCCCTTTACAAAATTCTTTGTTATAAATAGACTATTTTTACAAAATTAGCAATGTATTTATGTGTTAAAACAGTAAGACAGGCGGATTCGAGAAATTAAAATGCGATCACTGAAAGATTAAAGGAAAGAGTTTATTATTTTTAGTTACACTACATCACTGAATGTGATACTTTTGAAGTTAGTATAGCGTTATTTAACTTACACATACCTTTTTTCAAGTAAGCATTTTTCTTTTTCTAATAAATTTCTGTTAATTGATCTCTTTCCTTGGAGGATCGAATTCGTAAAAGTATTCTGAGCAAAAAAGTTTTAAAATTATTGTAAATTAAAAGCTCTTTAAAAATAAAAAGCAGATGATTAAATTAGCAATATGAGAAAGCTTTTCAGAATAAAGAAGTAACCTCAATTGTAGTTCCCTGTGTTATAAAGAGGTGTATAGCTCATTTTGTTCTATGGCCTAATTCTCAAGTATTATCAGTTCTACCAGAAAAGTGTTTTTAATGAACATGTTTCAAAAATGTTCACAAATAACAGGCCCTCAAATATAAAAGCAGATGAGTCTCTTTAAATTTGCAATATGCGAAAACTTTACAAAATAAAGAAGTAGTAAATATAGTTCCTAGTCCAAGTATTATAAGAAGGCTCTGCCAATTTTGTTTTATTTGGCATAGGGGAGGCTGGTGGGTGTATATGTCAAGAACTTCGTCCAGCAGACGATTTTTATCATTTTAGAATTAAATGATTAAACAGTCGCATTATACACGAGTAAAATTTATATAAAGCTTTTACTAGCAGTATTTCACTGCTGCACCAGCAGAGCGTAAAATTTGTATATAAATCCATCTGTTCCCACTGACGTAATGTCAGTATGAGCTGCGTACAACCGGCTGTGCATTGTCTTCTTGTAATGTCATGTACGGTTGGTGCAACTTCTGGAATGTGTGGACGGTCGTACTTTGTGTCAGTATGATTCATGATCGTACATTCTATTCTCGCTGAAGCTACTGTTGGCAGAAAAGGAAATTTTTGTTCGATGAAGGAGAAAAAGAGGCCTTTTCTGCTATTTTTATGAAATAGCTATTTTTTTATACCATGGTTCAGTTTGTCCTTTAATAAATTACACTGCTGTTTACTTCTGAAAACACACAAAAACATGTCTTACTATAATGAAACAATGCCTAGGCATTTTCCTCAGCCCAAGCAATTTATTATGACGACATCTGTTATTTTTCTGCGTTTAAAAGAAAGTTATGGAAGATTTTCTACATGCTCTTGATATTTCTATTAAAAGAAAAGCGTCTACGTTTCTCGTATGATAGTGTTGACTCTAGGTGAGGGGGGGGGGGGGGGGGTCCGAGCGGAATTTTTTAAGAAAGGACTTGCACTCATGTACCTTGTTCACACAAAAAAGTTGGTTTGATTCTTTTTTATCAGTAGATTTTTTTTTATGTTTTATTGAGACCGTTTGAATTTTGCCATTTTTCCCGGTACCAGACAGCGAATATCTTGTTTTTTGTTACACGATCGATTAACAGATTTTGCTGAACTTCCCCACGACCAGTTGACAAAATTCACATTTATTTCCCACAATAGACATGCGTGTAAAAAAATAGCAGCGAGAGACATCGGGTGCATAAAATAATTATGAGTCGCCAGGCGCATAAACTGGTTATTTATCTGGTTATTAGAAAAAAGGTGTTATAAATCAGTTAAAAAGGACTACCGGGTGCTGCGCCCTGCCAAATTGGCCTAGAGCTAACACTATATGTATTATATGTGTATAAGTTTTCTATACCTGAGAACTAAGTAAAAAAAAAAGGGGGGGGGCGGGGAATCATCGTAAAAATACATAAAATTAGAATAGTAAAATTACAGACCAACCAAAAATTTTACTTTTCTATACTGTCACACTTCATCTTGTTTTTAGGAGTCCTTTAAACATCCAAGTTATTTGTTTTAGAGTATGTAGCACTTAAACAAATTTTTAAACTTTACTTTCTTCGCTTTATAGCTTGTGTCCTTATTCATATGAATAAAATCCAAAAATAAACATGGATTTCTTTTATAGATAGTGTATCTTGAGTCTGTTTCCTAGCCTAAGTCTAAATCTTGTATGAAAACCTCTGATATTTTATAATAAAAAAGTAAATCGATCTGATGATGAGTAGTTTCTATTCTTTAATTAGCAAGATAATCTAATGATTGGTTATTTAGATTTTTTTTTTTCTTTGGTTATGTTATGCAAGTTGTCATCAATATAGCCATTAAAATTGCTGTGCCCTAAATAAAAGTAGATCGTGTCGTTAGCATAGTTGTGAAATGATAAGCCATTTAAGCTATTCTTCAAACCTTTTTAAAAGGCGTCAGGATGTTTTTTTCTAACCCTCTTTTTTTTATGAGCTTGTTTTGCATCTTTCTCGATTTCTGGCGGTACTCAAAATGATCGGTTGCTGTGCGACCATGTTAAGTGTTTTCATAACACTAATACGTTTTACTGAGTAAAAAAATCAGCATGATCTACAGTAAATTTGCATTTTCAATTATAATATAATTACCTTATTTGTATTTCGCGTACGTTTTCTCCACAAACATCATGTAATGGAAGAATTTCGAGAGAAAATTCTTGACACTATTATATTTAAGACTGGCAATAAATATATATTAGAAAGAACTTTTTATGTTAGTTCATCATTAGTTTGGAAAAAATTGCCTTAATACGATAAACCAAATTTTTATAATATAGTATCGATCGATACCAAAACCTAATTAGCTACAACTTGTGTCAACATATAACTGAATTCTAAGTTAGATGAAAATTCATGTATTAGTTCTCATCTGCAAATCGCTAATCAAATCATTAATCATCATCAAATTAGTTCTCATCTATACTGCATAAAAAATGTAGCATAACAGTGCCACCTGTTGGGCGATTTACGCCAAAATAAAATCAGCATCAATATTTATCAACGTATACCTGAATCTGAGATTTGAAAATTCATGAATTAATTCTTTGGATAGAGTTGTCATGAAAAATGCAGCATAGCGGTGCCACTTATTGGACTATTTATACCAAAATATAAATAGTACCAATTCATTGGACTCGCAGAATCTGTAATTTGATAAAAATCCGTGTATTATTTTTGTTATAGAACTATACCGGAAATAGTAAAAAATGCGGTATAGCAGCACCAGCTGTTGAGCGATTTCATCAAAAACTAATCGGTACCAATTTATATCAAGAACTATCGGAATGCAAATTTTATTAAATTCCATACATTCGTTCTTGAGAAAGAACGCCCTCAAAATTCGTTTGCTATAGCAAACAGTTAGACTCACGGGTAAACATGTTGTAAAAACACTATTTTCGTGATAAAATTGAGCTTGACCCAAAAATTTTTGCAAAAAATGCATAGTTTTTAAATCGCCATTATTCTACAACTAAACAATAAAATTTATTATTTTTAAAGAATGGTAGATTTCTAGGCTTATTAAAATACAGTTAAAGTATAGTGAAAGATATGAAAAAGAACCTGCCTATGATGGAATCCTATTTTAACCTGAAAAGTGTTCATCATTGCAAAACGAATACAATAATACGTAAGGGGGGGGGGGGAATTATGCAATACATTTACATCTGCTAAGAAGGAAATTTGTCTAACGCATTTTTTTTTCCTTCGATTATTTTACTTATTTCGTCTTAGATTATTTAATTCATATACTATTTTTTTTTTTTTTTTTTTTTGTCTCCATTACATGGAATATGGATTAATAATATTGATAACTGAAACATTTACATATACAAAAATAGGGGTTTATTAAAAAAGATAAATGTCTCATATCATAAATAAAGATTATAAACATGGGAAGGGGAGTTCATTTTTTTGGTCAAAACCTCCTTCATACGAGTAAAAATCAATGTTTTGTAGAAATTTACTCGGGCCGAATTTTTAGCTTTTATATTGGGTTTGATCAATAAGCTTTTTTTATGGGCCAATTCGGGCTCGGCCCGAAATTTTAATTTTTATAATGGACCGGGCCAGGTGAATACTTTTTTCGTACGGGCTGGGCTGAGCCGAATTTTTTCCTCTATGGGCATGAAATTTCGGTCTGTGCAGACCTCTACCCTGTGGTTTAGTTGTCTAAAGAGTATTCTTAAAGCGGAAGGAAAAAGAAAGAAAAGGGAGAACATTCTAAAGAACGGAAAAACATGTGACGAGATTTTAGGTAGTGCATTCAAATGTTCGAACATAATAAAAGATAACCAAAGTAATTTTCAAATTACCATCCGACAAAAATTATAATCAAAAACAAAAAAATCTGACCTTTTTTTTTTTTTTTTTTTTTTTTTTTTAACATATTGACTCTTTGAAAGTAATTTAACTTCTCGCAGCGTATCAAGACATTCAATCATACTTATTCAAATTTATATTACTACTTCATTAAAGCAAATAACGTGCTATGTATTTCCTCATTCACTGCGCACGTAAAGATATGTTTGAACTTTTACCTTGAAAATCGCAACCTGTTACGGAAATTCCCTTTGAAGAATTTATATAAAAATGATGATGAAATTGACTCTTCTTTAAATTTTTATTTATAGGTGATTCTTCTACCGCAACCGTACATTTTCACTACTAAAAATCATAAATATTTCATGACATCGTTTTTAAGTTCCCAGGATAATGACCCTTATGTTATACCATATTTTTACAAGTTTCCTAAATCAAACTATCATGTCAAGAGCCTGACAGTAGCATTTTCTAAATTGCGAAAGTGAAGTACATCTGAAACTAGTACATCTTGCCTTTTCACTGAATGAGTAGCTTTGGTACGAATCCAAAAAATACTTACAATTCTAGTTCATATGTTGTGTCGTCATAGTAACTTCGGACATTGGAATCGTGCCAGAATGATGTTAAAGTATGCGAAAAAATATTATTATTAGTTTGGCGGGAAATGTATGCAAATTTTACTATGTTCATTATTTATATAATTAATTTAACAATCTATTTTATCCTCTCTATCAGAACACGTTACCCTTTCAATTACAGTAAAAAAAACTTTAATAAAAATAGTAATAATATACTAGTATAATAATATACCAGTAATAAAATACTATCAGACACACCTGGCGTTGCTCGTCTCGTAATAATCTATATATTTAAAACACCAGGCTGTTTTTGTCTTTTTGCCTGAAATTTTTTCTGAACCGATTTTAATAATTATTTTTTTAAATGAAAGCACTTTATTTGCAGATATGCCCGCACTCTATTTAAAAAAATAATCCCATATTTCAATTTTAATTTTTTTAAAAATTATTCATATTGGTGGCAATAGGGCTACAATAATTATTGAATAGAGAAAGAGAAACAATCGGAATCACCCATGGAGGAATGAGATAGGTGGAGGTGAAGTAAGCCTCAAAAAAGGTTTGGAATATGAATCCATTTATCGCTCAAATTTTAATGTCCCAAACAAAAGCACGTGGAAGGGATTTTGTATTAATAAGACGAATTGAAAGAAATGAATTACAGCTGAAACATATATTAAGAAGAAATCGCAATTTTTTAAAATGGTCTTTGTTCTATTATTTTTCAATCAATATCATATTTGTTTTAGGTAGATTTCGTAAGAAATACTACCTATTGCAATCGCACCAGTTTATATATCTATCTATCTATCTATCTAACTTTTTTATGGACACGATAACTTCTATAATTCTTCACCAATCTCCACCAAACTGGCACATAAAATCAAAGGGGTTAAAATCTTGGCTAAGTTCGTTAATGGGCAAAATCGGACCAAGGGGGTCGGAATAGGGGGCGTTTTTGTGAAAACCGAAAAAACGCTATAACTTCTTAATTAAAGTAGATATCGAATCAGTTTAAAGTTTATATTACTTCTTAAAAATGGGCCAAAAGTATATGTATGACAGATTTTTGATAAATTTAGAAGTGGGCTCAAGGGGCGAAAAAAACAAGGATTTTGAGAGAAAAAAATTCATAACTTCGTCAATTTTCAAGATATCAAGTCCAACTAAATTTTTTGTAAATGTTCTTAAAATTATCTAAAACTTTTGTATTTACAAGTTTTTGATAGGACCAACTTTTACCGATGAAAAAAATTAAAAACGAAAAGAAAAAGGGCGCTGAAAAAAGAGAAAAATCCATAACTCCGTCAATTTTTAAGATATCAAATCTGATTAAATTTATTTTACATCTTCTGAAAAATATCTACAACTTTTATATTGACAAGTTTTTCATAGGACCAATTCGTATAGCAAAAAGAAATTAAACAAAAATAGGAGTTGGAGAAAAAACCTCAAATCCAAACTGCTTATATTCTGACTCATTTTTAAATTAATTTTTGATTTTAAACGCATCCAAATGGTAGATAATCTTATTTAGAAACTGTATAAAGTGACGCATTGGTCAATTTTCTGATAAAGACAGAATATATTTCAAAAAAGGCTACCAAAAAGGGTATTTTGAACAGAATTTCCAAAAGTCATCGGGACTGAAAATTGAAGGAAGTATTCAAATAAGAAATTGCGTTTTTTTCTGACTCGTTTTTAAATAATTTTTTGTTCTCAAACGCATCGAATTTACAGATCCTCTTATTTAAGAACTATATAATGTGATGCATTGGTCAGTTTTTTGAAAAAGACGTAATATATTTCAAAAAAAGGCTACCAAAAAGGGTATTTTGAACAGAATTTCCCAAAGTCTTCGTGATTTGAAAATTTAAGGAAGTTTTCACATAGCAAATTGCGTTTTTTATGACTCGTTTTAAAATCCATTTTCGCTCTCAAACGCATCCAATTTACAGATCCTCTTATTTAGGAACTATATACTGTGATGCATTGGCCAGTTTTTTGATAAAGATAGAATATATTTTTAAAAATGCTGTCAAAGTGAGTATTTCGCACAATATTTTCCTAAGCAATCATGATTAAAGAATTAAGGATGTATTCAAACAACAAATCGGTTATTTCAATTTTTTTCTCAAATGCATTCAACTGACAGTTTTCTGTTATTTAGGAACTGTACAATGTACTGTTTTGGTCGATTTTTTAATAAATTCAGAACCTATTTCAAAATATGTTGTCAAAATGGGCATTTGAGCTGAATTTTTCTTAAGATGATTCTGATAAAACCAGTTTTTGCAGAAAAATGAAATTAAAAATTTTTCATAAACGGCCAAATGAAGTTATTAAACTGGGTTTATCTCTAATCATATATATATATATTTTTTTTGTTGAAATAAGCAATCTTCGAAATCTACCTCCGCCTATAGGCCCAGCCGACAGGGATTTTTATTTTTAAATAATTCACAGCTTTGATTCCCATGCCAGTTATTTATGCGCATTTTAAAATAGCTAATGAGCCCGATTCTCACAAGGAAGGTCTCCATTGGGGGCATACTCAGAATTTTTTGAAAAAAAAAAATACGAATTAAACTACTCATGTAGGTAATAAAGGATCAGTGAAAATTAGCGGCGGAATTACATTATTAGATATGTAAAAAAATAAAATAGTTTGGAATAATTGGCGTGAAAAGCTGAAAGCGACGCGGTATTTGGCGAGCAGTACATTTCCTCGCCAAAAGCAAACGATTTTAACGAATCTGAAAATTGATTTTAATTGATTTCACTGTTAAAAATCTGCAGCATTTACTGCAACGTCACTCCACTATTTTTATAGAATATCTCTTCTGACCAATGAGAATGCTCCATAGCACGGTGAATTAACCGTTTTCTATAAAAGCGGTGGAGTGACGCTGCAGAAAATGGTACAGATTTTTAGCGGTGTTGTAGCTTGTGCAACACTGTTAAAAATCTGCTGCATTTTGCTGCAACGCACTCCACCGCTTGTATATAATATCTCTATTCCAACCAATGAGAAAGCTCCATTTCACGGCCAAGTAACCGTTTTCTATACAAGCAAGGGAGTGCGTTGCAACAAAATGCAGCAGATTTTTAACAGTGTATTTTTCAATTTGGAACAATTTTAATCAATTTAAATTGTGTTTTTAAATGATAAAATATATTAATTTCATTTTGTTATAAGTACAGATAAACGTATATGACAAAATTACAGTTAAAGTAAAGTAAAAATGCAAAACTAAAATTACTTAAACTAAACTTATTTAAATAAATTGAACATAGAAAGTTTTTTCTTTAAAAAGTATTCGAAGTGTAAAAGCGTATTTTTCAAAATTTCGTTTTTTCGCCAACAGGAGATAAATTGCCAAATAAACGAAATTTTTATTTTTTTATTGACGTTATAAGGAGGTTCCGCCGAATTTTTTTTTTATAAACATATATAACTATATGAGAAGAACATTCTGTAATTTTTTCAGATTTTTCTGAGTATGCCCGTATGGAGACCTTCCTTGTCAGAGCTAGTCATACCACAGGGTAGAGTGTCCTGGGTCCCGTGCCAGTTGGAAATTATTTTAGGGGCTACTAGTCTCTATAAAATTCGAAATAACGTTTGTCGTGTATATTTTTGTTCTTGATTTGTTTTTACATATGTTTTGTGATAAAACAGTGAGTATAAACTTTCTTTCTTTTGCACAAAATCGATATAGATTTCGTGAAAGTAAACTTGAAAAGCAAAAAATAAATATTGAAAATATAGTAAAGAATAGATATTTAAAAAATATATATATTAAATGTAAAAGTACTGCAATATACCCTAGTCGCCAGTAACTGCTTTCACCGGGCCCCTACCAATTGTATGTATATTTATAATTATCTTTTAATTTAATTTATAAACTTCAAAATTACCCTTTTTTAATTAAATATATATTTTTTAATATGTTTAGTATACTCCCGGCCATGGTTAGTTACTTCCATCCTGGGCATTTGACAAACTTATAAAAACTCGGTACTACACGCAATTTTTTGAAAAGGGGGGGGGGGGTGGAAAGTGTATTTTTTTCCTTTTTTACTTAACTTGTATTTTTTTTTTTTTTTTTTTTTTTTTTTTTTTTTTATCTGAATTAAGAAAAATCTTACTGTTAGTGATCTCCCTTACCCCATGCAAAAAAAAAAAAATCACCACAAAGAGAAAAAAAAAAAAAAAAAAAAAAAAAAAGGTTAAAAAAATAAACAATTTTGTTAAAGTTTGCTTCCACCTTCATGTCTAATAATCAGTGACTACCGTACCTCATTACTTGTTAGTCTTGCGGATCTAGAGTTGGTTTTAATACTTTAATATTAATTCCCAAGACGACTTTTGATAGTCCCAGCATTAGACACAGTGCGTGATCTCATTTCATTACATTAATTTTAACTTTTTTACAACTTAACCCCCCCCCCCCTCCCCTCCGCCCAATAAGTCCAATTGTAACTTTTTTGGACATATTAAACGGCTGAACGATTTAAACTTGTCGAGGAATGCGCGCTTGACTAGAGAGCTACCACCAATCGAGGTTCCCCATCATTTAAAATATCTGCACGTGCGACTGACAGTAGCCTAAAGGCAGAAACTTGAATTTCCTACTTACGAGTGGCTTGCTACTCTTTTGAGTCTGTCTACTATGCAATAGTTATGTCGGCGGCTGTTTACCCATAATCTTCAATGCAAATAAACTGGCAACGTATTTCGTCATGCCAGTTTACATGCTTACCAGGTGCTGTTCATGAAAAGTTATGTTGTGTTATTTTCTAAGAACTTTTAGGTAGAAAAGCAGAGCTTTCGAGATTTTTCTCACATGGTCTTGTTTTTGTGAAATTAAAGTTTAATTACTTGTTAGAATGCTAATAATTTTTCGAATCTGAAATTTTGTTTGCGTTTTTATAAGGCGTTTTTACATGGTCCCATGTTACCTTATTTATAACAAGATGCGTTCCATTGGCAAGTTTAGCTGTTTTTGTGATGCCTAATTTATTTTAAAGTAGCCAAATTGGTGAAGGATTTGGTTTGGAGATTAAAATGATTCTGTAAAAGTTTAAGCTGAATTGGTTCTGTAAAAGGTGTTGAAAAAAGGTTAAATGTTTTTGTAAAACATCTTTTTTAAACAATTATTAACCCTTTCGGGTCTGGTGTACTATTAATAGTACATGTTTTTTAATGGAGTATTATTGTTTTAAGAAATACTTTTGCTACTATTTATATGTTATGTTCTATTATATGTAATGTATATAATAATATAGTAATTCTAAATATGTCTATGCATTTACTATATGACTTCATTTATGTTTAGGCTTTTAGTAATAATAATAATAATGATTATTTTTGATTAATTCCCTTTCCGTGGTTTCGATTCTTTTACTTTAAACCAATATTTCACTCATTAAATTTAAAATAAAGGTTACTTTCCTGAAATAATCCTGTGTAATAAAACTCAAAAAGTATTACAATGCCGCAATATAAGTTAAACCTTGTTGTAATACAATATTTTCTAAATATCTCAAAGCTCTTCCTTAGCCTATTGTCATATGAATTGAATAGTACTCAAAACAGCAACATTCATTATCTTTAAGACAATGACTATGACATATTCGTTAAACACTAATTAGCCTATATGGATGGCTAGTGTTAATATTATTAACACAAAAACAAATTTTTCTAAAAGCAAAAAATCTGACCCAAAAGGGTTATAATGGTTTTGTAAAACATATTTTTTAAACAATTATTAAAATGGTTTTGCAAAGTCTTTTATTTAAAAAAAAAAAGTTTCGTAAAACATTTTTTTTAAACATTTAATAAAATGGTTTCGTAAAACATTTTTTTTAAAACATTTAATAAAATGGTTTCGTAAAACATTTTTTTTTAAACATTTAATAAAATGGTTTCGTAAAACATTTTTTTAAACATTTAATAAAATGGTTTCGTAAAACATTTTTTTTTAAACATTTAATAAAATGGTTTCGTAAAACATCTTTTTTTTAAACATTTAATAAAATGGTTTCGTAAAACATCTTTTTTTTTTTTTTTTTTTTAACAATTATTAAAACGGTTTTGTAAAAGGTCTTAAAAAATATTAAAAGGGTTTTGTAAAAAGTCTTAAAAAAATATATCCAAATGGTTTTGTAAAAAGTCTTTTTTGAAAAAAAGAAAAAACAATTACTGAAATGGTCTTGTAAAAGGTCTTTATTTTTAAAACAATTATTAAAATAATTTTGTAAAAGGTTTTTTTTTTTTTTTTTTTTTTAAGGGAAAATTTTGTAAACCTTTTTTAGAATTTCTTCAAGAGCAAATTATTCTTTTATAATAGCCAATAGATGCATTCTATATAAATTTTAAAATAAGTCTAACAGTTATTTATATGTTACATAACTTTCTTCTAAAGATTGCAGAACCCATTAAAAAAGTCTTAATAAATTCATCAGATCATTTTTTATTTTTTTTTTAACTGTTAAAGTGCACAATATCTTGCTCAAAAGAAAAAAAAATAATAATAACTTTGTTTACACCTGAAAAAATATAATGCGAAAACGGCATCCATGATGGTATATTAATTCCCCATGTTTTGTTTTTTTTTTCTTCTTTCTTCAACAATGGAAGTAATCCATTTGCTACCCATGTGAAGAAATTTCATAAAGGACTATTACAATTAAAATATGAAAAATTGATAATTTTAAATGATAGCGAGTGCGGGCATATCTACAAGTAAACTGTTCTTTTTAAAGTAATAATAATTATGAAAATCGATTATGTAAAATTAGAAGGCTCCGTAGATTTATTTGTTATTTCATCTCAATGGAAGGTTCAAAGCAGCAGATAATAATAATAATAAAAATTGCACTTTTTAGCTCACAGGCTATCATAGCCTGAGAGCTTATGTGCCCGTCCGTTCTGTATGTATGTACGTAACGCGATAACTCATGATAAAAATATCCGATCCACTTGAAATTTTGTATGTAGGTATATCCTGACAAGGCGCTTCCCTGATTAGTTTTTGGAGTTCATTCGATATGTATAAGAGGGGAAACGGGGGGCTCATGCCCCCCCGTTAGTTGATATAGACGGGATTTTCATGCAGAATTAAGTTTTCAAAATTTAGATTAGGATCATTCTGATGAGGCGATTCCGTGACTGTTATTAGGTGTTCATTGAATAAGTATAAATAGGGGGAACAGGGGTTCTAATGCCCCCCCCCCGTTAGTTGATATAAATGGGATTTTAATGCAGAATTAAGTTTTCGTTCAAAATTTAGATTAGGATCATTCTGATGAGGCGATTCCGTGACTGTTATTAGGTGTTCATTGAATAAGTATAAATAGGGGGAACAGGAGTTCTAATGCCCCCCCCCCCCGTTAGTTGATATAAATGGGATTTTCATGCAGAATTAAGTTTTCGTTCAAAATTTAGATTAGGATCATTCTGATGAGGCGATTCCGTGACTGTTATTAGGTGTTCATTGAATAAGTATAAATAGGGGGAACAGGGGCTCTAATGCCCCCCCCCGTTAGTTGATATAAATGGGATTTTCATGCAGAATTAATTTTCGTTCAAAATTTAGATTAGGATCCTTCTGATGAGGCGATTCTGTGACTGTTATTAGGTGTTCATTGAATAAGTATAAATAAGGGGAACAGGGGTTCTAATGTCCCCCCCCTTAATTTATATAAATGGGTTTTTCAAGCAGAATTTTCAGATTTCGTTCAAATCTCTGAATAGTTTTGGAAGTTTAATGGTTAAGTATAAAAGAGGGGGATAACTCTTTTTAAATTATATAAATGCTAAATGGGTTTTTATTAAGAATTATCTAATTTGCTCTGAATTTTGGATATAGATTTTTTATATGATAAAGCATGTCTTTGATAGTATAGGAGGTTCAATGATTAAGTATAAAAAAAGAGAAAAGGGGAGAGCTGTTTCCCCTTCTTAATTTTTTTTTCGAACGGAATTAACCCTTGAAAATATAAAGCTTTAATGTGCAATTAGTATTTGTAGCCTGTGAGCTCAATGCCTTCAGTTTAACTGGGCAGTATTCTTTATTAAATATATAGACTGACATTGTGTATACTAGTATAGTATATAGCTGTAGCTTGTTTAAAGTCTTCCGATTTCCTTTCAGCGATTTCGCGCTGTAAAGGAATACAACTGTACTCGTATATAGCTCTTAATATAGCTCTTAAAATAGCTCTAAGGGAATAATCATTTATAAAACTTCGTTTTATGTAAACACAATAAAGTTGTTTTTACAACCAATAAAACTTAGCAGTTTCATTTGACTTTTTAATGATAGTCAATTATACATTGTAGGTGGGTTTGAAAGAAAACGGGTAAGTTGCGTGACCATTTCGCATCATCTTCGTCACGCTATTAGCTGTTGACCGCATGACCCACAAAAAAAGAAAAAGTTAATTTTGGTAGCACGTTATGCATTTTCTCAAACAATTATCAAAAATCATTTTAATATTAAATGAAAGTTAAAAGAAATTACTGTTGAAAAACTTAAACAGTTTTGGTCCCCTTCCCTGTTATATTTATTTGAACGTATCAAATTCAATAATCAAAATATTTTAAAAAAAAATACTAAAATTAATATAAAATAACTGGTTTAATTGATTCATTTCATTTATACAACTGAGTAACTAAGATTTTAAGTACTTTTTATTTAAAGCAGTTCTCAAAAAATATTCAATTCAATAGCGGGAAACTTTGACACATTTTCCGACTCACTTTTTTTTTTTTTTTTTTTTTTTTTGATAAACAAAATATTGAGTTATAAGGGATTATTGCTCCACGACATTAATTTTTAACTCACAGGCTATCAAAGCCTTTGCCCCTCCCCTTAATTTATATAAATGGGTTTTTCCTGCAGAATTAGTAGATTTCGTTCAAATCTTAGATGCAGGATCATTCTAATGAGGTTTCTTCATGATTAGTATTGGATGTTCATTGGATAAGTGTAAAGAGGGGGAATGGGGGGGAGTAATCCCCCCATCTTAATTTAGGTTTTTCACGCAAAATTTTCACGCTATTTGCTTCAAATTTTGTATAAATGTTTATTCTGAAATGGCGCTTCCCTGATTTGTTTTTGGAATTCACTGGATAAGTATAAAGAAAGGATAGGGGAAACTACCCCACATAATTTATGTAAATGGTTTTTCATACAGAATTAACTGATTTGTTTCAATTTTTGTATACCAATTCATAGTAGTAAGAAGCTTCGCTCATTGTTTGTGGTGCTCTTTTTTTAATTATAAATGGGGGTACGGACAATTACCTACCCCTTAAGTTAGTTAGAGTTTTATGTAGAGTTATCCGATTTGTTTAAATTTTGGATGTAGGTTCTTTCTGATAAGTTGAATTTCTGAACAGTTTTGGAGGTTTAATGATTAATTATAAAGAAGGGAACGGGGAAAAACGTTTCTTAAATTACATAATTGGGTTTTTATGCAGAATTATTCGACTTTCTTCGAATTTTGGATACAGGTTTATTGTATGATAAGGCGTATCCCTGATTAGTTTTGGGGCTTCAATGATAAGTATAAAGAAAGAAAATTGGGGGGAGGGGTTACTTCCTTCCTTATTTTTTTCGAAGGGCATTATTATATAAGGCTGTAATATACAATTAGTCTGCATAGCCTGCGAGCTCTATGCTATCAGTTTAACTGGGCATCATTCTTTTTTTAATTTACCGTTTTATTGCGTCCGGGAATGCGGCTCAAAACGGCCACTTTACAGCATTTTCTTTCAAAAGATTTCCCTTTCCCAAAAAATGAAAAGCAGTTAAAATACAAAATTTCTGAATAAGAACATATGCCATATTCAGGGGTGGGGAAATACATTACTTTACTTTCCACTGGCGAGTGAATTTTTAGGTAATCTTAGAAAACTTCAAACTTTAGAAATAAGCCGAATTTTTAAAATATTTTTTATATATATTTTACAACTTTCCAAATTGCTGCGATGTAAACATAGTACCAAGCTCTATATTAAACTTTTTTTTCTCGTATAAAAAAAATTAAAATACATTGCAGTAACAGTAATCAACTATTTTTGCATGTTGCGTAAATTTTGTCACAATATTTTTCAACGGCACGTTGCACTTTTGTGGCTGGTAAAATAAAAATAAATCCTTAGCTGGTAAGATTTTCTAGAAATTCCCCAGTACTCTGGCCACATTCATGCGTTTGCGAATAAAAATGAATCCGAATATGTGTCGTTTTCGGAATATATCCAGAATTCGAAAACAGCCTAAAAACATTGTCCTATCTGCTAGTGCTGTAATAAAATATGCAGATGAGGCACATTTTTAATTGGCAGTCTCTTTATTTTTCCATTTATTCGTTCGCTTTTTCTAATCGGGATGTATTTTTACGTGTTTATTTAATAATTATAAAACACCTGACATTATTGAAAAAAAAGTGTTATCTTAATTATAAGGTACAATTTATTCAAAATCGATATTCATTGTTCACACTTTGAGAGATATATTTAAAACCATTATCAACCATTACTAATTAGCAACAACATTTGTGAATGTATAAATAATAAAAGAATTTATTCAAATTAAAAATGATATATAAACCCCAGTATAAGTGTACGAGGTTGAAACATAAGAAAAATGGAAATTTGTGGAATTAAGGCAGATTCTTCAGGCCTTAATCGCCTTGATTACCACAAATAAAATGTGGGGTTACATCTTCGCATTAGCCATAAAGCACATGTTGCCAAAATATTTCGTCCCAACCCCCAAAATAACCCAACTCGATCCTAATCCGAAGTGATAGAAAATTAATCTATATTTTAAAACATTTTGGGAAAAGTAGTCTACAATTATATCTCAAATGTAAATTTTATTTTTTATATAAAAATGAACATATATACACGCATTGTACACTCGTGTACACTCATTAATATTCAAATACCTTTATTTAACCTGGAAAATATGTAAGGACTTTCTTTTGAAAAATTGGCTCAACCCGTACCGCTATCAAACAGTCTAAACCTGAGTCGCATCGTAAAAAAAAAAAAAAGGCACCAATCCGACTTGAATTGCGGGTCAGGTCGGTTTAAAGTAAAATCGGGTTAGCCTACCAGACACAAGATTTTACTTCCGGTCATTATGAATATTTTTATTAATTAGCATAGCATATGAAATCTGAGAAAGCAATTTTTAAAGTAAATAAAGTGGTTTTAAAATGTCAACTTTATATCCTTTTAAGAAGTTGGATGCATTGGAACGAAATCGATCACAAGAAAAATAAATAAATAAAAAATAAATAAATAAATCGCCATATTTCAAAGCTTAATCGCATACTGGCGATTGGCGAGAAGTTATTTTTAAGTTTTTGAAGCGCCGTATTTTCGTTTGCGTAAGATTGAAAGAGTTTATAGCAGATTAGTTTAGTTTATTTCTAAGAATCAGACTGGCGACGTTTGACTGACTGTTAAAGCAATAACAAAATATTTTTTCTAATTTACTAACTAGTTATTAAATAATTATCCAAAACTTATTAAATTGTATTTCTGACCTGTGATATTTTTGGTAATTGTTCCTAACTTTTAATCACATGAGTGTCAGTTTAACTTCTATGCTAAAGCAGGGCGTTCTTGAAAAATCCTGTTGGAATGCTTTCACACGCCCTAGGGCGCGGCGGTTTGGAAAACTCTGTGTGCATCGATGAGCCATAAATTATGCGTGATGAACGCTTTTCGTGTAAAACCGGAACGATCGATAGAGTACTATCTTTTTTGTAGACTTATCTATGCGACCTCTTTCTAGCAGACAAATCTCGTCTATTTTGAACCCTCTCGCTATACTCGTGTCTTTTGTTACTTGCGATTGGAAGAATTGATTTTTTGAGAAAATGCCTTTTTGATGTACCTTTTGGATAAAAATGTATGCTCTGTTGAATAATTATCTCTGACTGTGTCCTTGTTTCTGTTGAAGTTTTTCATTGCATTTATTTCGTCAATTATTTGCAAATATTCAGTTTTTTTTTAAATAAATCTGAGAGGGGGGGGGGGGGAGATCCGGAATTTTAAGGGGAAAAAATTCTTTCAAAATACAGTCGAGTGCCAATTACCCGAACAATTTCGGGGCCGACCCTTGTTCGGATAAGCAAAAGTTTGGATAATTGGACAAGAAATTTATAAGATGTTCCTGACTTCGCTAAAATCTTCATCTTTATCCAGGCCTAGGTGTTATTTGTGACGGCCGATTATCTACACAAGCGATATTGTCTCTAGGGGGAGTGCCCTAACCTATATTTATGCAAAATTACTCAAGGTTCGAAGAAAACCACGTATAACTCCAAACGGTTAGGCCGACGGGCGCGAATGGGCTCGTATTCAGCACCTCCCGTCTACAGCTTCGTGAGCAGAACTTCTCAGTCGCTGGTGGGGCTATCCAGGATTAGGACTGGTAGCATCAATTAGCCTAGGCGTATTTAATTTTTTTTTGCAAAATGAAGATTTTACTATTCAAAAGTTTGTACTATAGTAAAGCACATTTTAAAAATAACAATGGATTTCTACGAATGCAAGTTACTTTTTTTTTCCTCTATACGTATTTCTTGAAATGGCTCAACAATTGGGCAAAACAAATGACATTTGAGAATAATCCAGTGAATATGATTTCAAATTTCACCAAAATCGGTCCGGTAATTTCCGAGGAAACTGGTCTTAAAGCTGGTATTTTCCGTAGGATTACACCCAGTCTTGTTTTCTCTTAAAGGACTCCTTGAACAGATATCTAATTTCATTGTTATCTTTTTTTTTAATAAATTGGGTGGTAATCATAAAAAATGTGATAGTGCAGTTTATAATATTAAAATTGCAGTATTTCACTAAAAGAAGAAAAACCATAAATTTAAAATACATTGCAGAAATTGGATTTTCTTTTAATCCAATATGCAACTCGTGGATCCATCCATTTTTCTTTATTAGAAGAGAGGAGGGAGAGAGTGAAAAAGGAAATACGCCACAAGGTCATTTGAATTTGGTCCTTGCACATTCCTCTCCACCTCTTCCTCTTCTCAGTCGTTTTTACGAGATAGCTTGTTTTGCAATATTGTTGAAGATGTTAATTAAAAGCTACCTACCTGTTTGTGAATTCTCGTGACATGAAATGGCTGGTGGTTTGCCTCTGTTACCTGATAGAGCTGATACGGTTTGGGGCTGTGCAAATATGTTATCAATTTTTTTTTTAATTTTGGAACCCATTCCCCCCTTTTTGATATATTTTATCATCCCTCGCCCCCCCCCCCCCCTCGGTAATAATATCTTTATCGAGCTGTATTTTTTTTTTTTTTTTTTTTTTTTATAATTTATTTTTGTTTGAAGTGACATACAAAACTGGTTACATTTATTTTTTGCATAATTTATCGATTTGAATGAAAAAAAAGTCAATAAAAAAGTCTCGTTGCACTTGTACTGAGCGTAGGGGAGGTGAGGGGAGTATATAGAAATTCTTATCAACAAAGCAAGTGGACAACATTCTTACCCTTTTATTTATTAGTAAACACAAGTTTCGTTTCAAATAAACTTCACATATGGCTTTCATGATTATATATGCATACACACATGAAGATGAATTGGAATGTCAAACGTTAGACATTCCATATCTTAGAATTTTTTATAATAATTTAGAAATTTTAATAATAACTTTTGTATTTTCATAAAATAGATAGCTGACTAAAAATAAAATGTGGCAAATAAAAAGAGAAAATTTTGATTGGATAAAAAAGATATTGATATCAAAAGATAACCCCACCCCCCGCCCCCTACAGATACCTTACGATATTATGTGCCAAACTCCCCCTTCCGCCCTAAAATGATAATGCACAGCCCCTTAACAAAATGCGAAATCATTTGTCATGCAGCTTGCCTGCTTCATTCAAGGTCTATCGCAAAATGCGTGTTTGAAAATGAATTTTAAATATACGTTTATAAAATTTTATTATAACGACATTATGGTTTTCAAATATCTGTTTTTTATGTATCGTGTAAAGATACTAATATGCCATTGATCTATATTACAAATCTAAAACATGTTCATGAGTAACGTTGACATGTCGATTATGGACCAGAACAACCATATTAGCTACTTTCATTGCAAATTTATTAATTTCTAAGCACCTCATAGTTTCAATTTTCATTCATCGAATCAGGGAGAAATGCACTTTGTTTAAAAACTATATCTGAATTTGATTTTTTTTTAGTATGATTTAAAAAAAAAATCGAGTGCAATTTGTCAAATTTATTTATACAACAAATTGAAATGTTCCTGGGTGCGGTTCTTTCGCGATCTTTTGAAAACTTGTGATTCTTTTGTGATAATTGATGAAATTTGCGGTTATTTTGTGGTCTTGTGACGAAATTTACGATTTTTCTGTAATTCTTGGACAAAATTCGCGGTATTTTTATAGCTGAATTTTCAGATTGATGACAAATTTTTTAAATTTTGGGAATCGAATGTATTAAATTCTCGGAAAATTCGGAACAAAATCACCCCTGATATACAGTACATATTATTCTGTGATCAATTTTGTGACGGTCGCCATACAAATCTTTTTATTTGTAATGAAATTTTTCTATCTCAATAACTTATGGAATGGAATTCGTTGTTAAAATCAAAATCAGTTTTATGTTTCTGAAAGATTCCCCCCCCCCCCCCCCCGATCCTAGATCGCCGGATAAGACATATTCTCCACCCTTGGTTGTTGGTAGCCCATACTCAAAATGTCGCGAAGTGCAAAGAGTTAAAAATATTACAAAGTTTAATGTAATTTCAAAAATAATTTAAAAGTCATTGGAACTCAAAACCATATCGCTTTTGCATTAGCAACAAGATATTTTAAAAGGTATGAGACCCCTTAGCGCAGAAATTCATAATGGATAAATATATTTTTCAGTTTAATGATTTTCTGCATGCCCTCTTCCCTTCTGTCTCCGTGTCAATTTTAATAATAGCTTCACCGCGTATTGCTTGACAGGATGTTTCTCATTATCGCTAGAGTCATCTTATGACAAGTAATGTTTTCGTGTTGTGGTAGAGGATACTGCCATATATAGCAGAACAACTCATTATGGATGACTGAGAAAAAGATTGTCACACTGAAAACCTCTCTGAGATAATAGATGCTTGGGAACATTGTCAATATCGTGTTATATCTTTAAACTCATCTGTATTCAGTGTGTAAATTGATAGTCTTTGCTTCTCGATCTTTGTAATTGTTTTTTAAATTACAGTATTATTAAGTCTGATGTTTGATTTTTGACATTGATCTCTCAGAGAGTGATGTTAAATCAACGGGGTAGAAGAGCGACGATGTTTACGTTGAAGACAGGGCAATTTGTCTTAATATATTAAAGAGGATTTTTTATTTTGATTGATGCTCTTTCTGTTTGTCACGGTTTATACATTCATATTAGGCTTCAATAAACTTTGTAGTTGAAAATATTGCATAAAAATAATGTAGGGCAGTGTTTTGTTTAAGGTTATGACCTATGAATATGAACAGTGTTGCATTATATAGAGAAAACACAAACATAATTACTTTTTCACATTGCAAATCAGTTTTGTTTTAAACATACAGATATTTGTTTTCCATTGGTTTAATATTTAAAAACTTTGTCATTTAAAGTCGTTGTTGTATACTTTTATTATGATTTTGTCGTTTTCTTCTATATAATTATAAAGATAGAAAATTATTCATTTAGGAATTAACAGATATAATTACAGCGAAACCCCGATAATTCGGATTAATTGAGACCAGACCCAATCCGGATTATCCGGAGAATAAGAAAAAAATGAAATAAAACATACAGAAAATCACCTTTATATTAAACATACTGAATGTTTACAGACAATAAAAATGTTTATTTTGTGATTATAAAATCAGCTGCTGTACCAGTTTTGTATAACTTTTGCGGACCACACGATCACGCATCCACTTGAGCATAGTTAGTTTGTTAGGAGTAGTCTCCTCCTGATGTTCAGAATATACCATTAATTGCTATAAATGATTTGTTGCTTCGTAATGACTTAGGACTTTTGGTTGATTATCATTGATAACTGTATCGTCTGAATCAACTTCATTTTCAACTTCTTCAGTTGTACATAAAGTGATTATTTCCTCATCTGTAAATGAGGCGTAAACTTTAATATTTTTTGCTTCATTCAATTGCTAATGCCGGTGATATCAACATCTCAGGAATTATCTTTTAACAAGCTCACAAAATCTTAAGGTGTAATTTCCCTTTCATTCTCGCCTATCTCTGTTTCTGTTTCAAGCTTGCTTGTTATTCAAGAAATCACAATTTGTAGAACATAAAATCTTCCACGACTTTCGGAGAGTACTCTCAGCAACCTTCTTGCAGACTTTAAATGATGTATTGTTGTTTCTTTGAAAGGTAACATCAAAGAGTTAAAATGAAAAAGATTAAGGTATTCTTCCAAAAATATTTCTGAAAATATTTTTTTATTCAGAATACGAAAATGAAATGAATTAAAGCTATCGAAATTTTGCCGATCGCTTCTCAAACTTTGAAAAAAAAAAAAAAACTGACCAGACTGATCCGGATTGTACGGAGATCCGGATTAACGGGGTCCGAATTTGCGGGGTTCTACTGTACTTTTATTTTTTATAATGATACACAAACCCCTTTCTTCGAATAGGTTTGTGCAGTTGCAATAATTTTAGAAATTTCAAGTGCAAGAAGAGTTGTCATGAGCATTTTGGTTGACTTGGTTATTTGCGGTATCAACTAATGTAATTATTTAGTTGCAATATTTCTCCCGTTGCTAATTATAATTTTATTAATTAAAACATAAAAATATTAATTGTTATTTAATATCCTTTAATTAAAGACTTAATAGTTTAAAAAACTAATATTTCTCGTAACTATTAAATGCCTTAACACATTGGAAAAGCTCATAAAAATCAGACTTAAATATTAAGATTTTTTGGGTTATTCCTTGAGAAACAGAATGTCCCGCGCACATATGTATCTACATTCATTAACTTATAAGTTGTTAAAATATAAACTATACATTAAAATCAACAAAAGAACATATATTTTCATAATAACAGAGCTGTTTTAATTTCAAGGTACTTCAGGCATTATTAAAACAACAATAATATGTAGAAAAGCTGTGCCACATTTGATATGGAATGGTCCTTTAATAGGTTTTAGAATCTCTACATTTTAAATCCTAAACCTCAATAAGCTGCCTTTTTTTAAAATTATAAACAACAAAGAAAAAATCCTGCGTCAAGTATAGATTATGAAGTACTTTCCAACTCATTCAGAATAATCTAACAAAACTGCACCGTTTTTTAAAAAAATAATTTACGTCTAATTTCAGCATATAGAAATGTATAACGCATTTCAAAAGCGAATTTCAGCTGTTAACATCTACAATCGGAAACTTATCCGCATATTTTAGCAACACTGCATAGATTTGTGTCTGTTAACATGCATCCAAAATTCAGTTCATAAGAAATACATATATTTTAGTTGAAAATCCCGTTGAAAATTCTAATTACTTTATTCATACGGGCCAACAATATCGGATACTTACTTCGGACGCTATCTCTTCAACTCAAATATTTTTTTCACAGTTTATTTAAATATAATTGGAATTCTGTTTTCTCCTTTAAAATATTATTTTTTGAAACGTTCCGTCATTCTTTTAGCTGTGCGTTATTAGCAGCTATGTAATACAGGGGTGATTCTCGTCCGAAAATTCCGAAATTTCCGAAAATTTAAGGCATCCTCTTCCGAAAATTTGAAATTGGGTTATCAGTTCCGCATAGTTGCCAACTTGTATGGTTTTGCGCGCGGGAAAAACAATTGCGTAGAAATGCAAATTTCGTGATAGGATCGCCGAAATAGCAAACATTTCGTCAATATTTCGTGGAAAGACGGCGATTTCCTCAATGTTTTTGTAAACGAAATTTGTCAAAAGATCGATGAAAAACGCGAATTTCCTGTGCGGATCGCTGAAAAAACGGCAATTTCACCAAATATCGCAGATAAAACGCTAATTTCTTCTGAAGACGGCGGGAAAACGCCGATTTCATTTAAAGATTGCGGATATAACGAGGATTTCGTCAAAAGATCGCGGGAAAAAACGCCGTTTTCGATAAAAGATAGCTTAAAAATATTTTGTCAAAAGAATATTTGAAAAAATACGCCGAATTTCATCAAAAGATCACGGAAAAAACGCCGATTTCTTCAAAAGATCGCGGGAATAAAACGCCGTTTTCGAGACAAAATCGCGTAAAAAAGCAAATTTTGTCTAAAGATCGTCAAAAAAACGCTAATTTCACTTAATAAAACATGGGAAAACGTCGATGGTGGCAAAAGATCGCGAAAAAACGACCGATTTTGGCAAAAGATTGCAATAAATCGTCGATTTTGACAAAAGATCGCAATAAATCGCCGATTTTGCTAAAATATTGATGATTTCGTCTGAAGATAGCGGGAAAACGCCGATTTTGTCCGAAGATCGCTGGATTGGGGGGAGGGGAACTCACGACCCCCCCCCCCCCCCCCGCGCCGATTTCCGAAAATGCGATGCGAATTTCCGAAAAAAAAATTTCATCCAGAATCACCCCTGATGTAATATATAAGTGCACTGACCTCTGATTAGGAAAAAAACATAAAATTTTAAACGTACTTTTTGTAGCGAGTACATAACTTTTCTTCTTGGTTGTATATGTTTAACATTTTTTTCGTTAAAAATTTTAAAAATCTGCAGTATGTTGTGGAAGATGTTTTGTGTATTATTCTTACCTTAGCAGACTTGCTTTATGTCAAAGTACGAATAAAAATTCTATTAATAGTGTATTTCAGAAACCTTTCTTGGGGATATTGAGTCTACTTTAGTATCTTCCTCCTCTTATTGAGTGTATTCCTGTTGAGTGATTTTTGGCACGCCTATTTGCTTTTTACGTTAGAAATATTTGCTGTATGCCATAAATCTTATCTTTTGTTAAGAAATATTGTATTAAAGTATCATTTTGTTTAACTTTCGCTTCCTGTTTATAACAAGATGTTTACTTTTGTGTGTAATTTAAAGCAAAATGGAGAGAGGGGAAAAAAATGTGTTTTTTCTAAATAACTTCGTGTCTCTTGCTTTCTTTGTTGATATTTTTCAAACATACTCTCTTAAATTTGATCAGGAAAAGGTTAATGTTGGTCACAAAAAGTATAAAAACTTTTCATCCATTCTTTTATAACTATACATAAAATTAGTATCCCAGTGGGTATGTAATATTCAAAACCCGACGTAATGAAAAGCACAAACAAGTATGATAACTAAACAGTTGTATCAGCTTTTTGTTATCCTTTCCCATTTTTCGCTAAAGAAAGGATTTCTTTTTTAAAGCCGTAAAATAGTCGTATATTATTCTCGCTTTTTGTTCTTTTCATTGGTTTTTGCACATCAGCATAACATAAAATTTAAGCATAAAATCTCTAAAGATCCTCTAGAGAATGCATGGGTTCGAACCCCGCTTTTGTCATGCTTTTCTGATACCATTAGTTTATACATATATATTTCTTTTTTCAATAAACTTTATTTCATTTTAGGAGGAAAAGTCGCAGATTTTTTTTTCATTATTATGAAATAAAATTTATCAGCCCCCAATATTTTTTTAAATGATGTTTTTGTATTAAAAATTTTGAATTTAGATTTGGCATGTAAATATAAATTAAATAGAAATGATATGCATTTTAAATTTTTATTATTTTTACAATTGATCGATAAGGCGTATATACTAAGAAAAGTGGGTAATCTTCTACTGTAGTGTTATATATTGGTATTGTAATTTGTACTGATACTTTCCCACCTTCCTTTTTTTATTATAAATAATGTAGCCGATCCTCATCCCGGTTATAAAAGGAAAGGTTTTATTTCTTTTAATTATTGCTAACAAATATTTTGTGAAAAATAAAATAATGAATAAATAAAAATTCTGAGGTCGTTATTTTATAACAGTCGTTGAAATCTGTAAAGAGGGGGAACGGGAGAGATCAACATGTTAGCATTTGTACCTTATCAAGACAAATGATAAGAATATTTACCGAGTAAGACTTCAAAACAAATATTTAAGAAATAAGCAAAAAGCTCTCAACACCAATTATCAATTTACTTTTTATACGAACGTATATAATTAATTTTTTCTGGTCTATCTTAATGAATAGCAGCGGTTTCTAAAAAAAGAAAATTATCATTCATGATCAAAAAATGGCCAATGCAGTTTGTTCATTGTGAGTTTATTTTGTACCGTATAGCAAGAGGTTACAGAGTCCGTCATCTCTTTAGATAACGGCTATAGACTAAGAATAAAGAAATAAAACTTTGAACTCTGCTGTTTTCTTTTCTGCTTCAATATCGCCGAACAATGCATTCCAATGATACTGAGAATTAGGACAACTGAACGATTCTGCTTACTGCAGGGGCAAGTGTCTGTCTGGAACTATTGTGTCGTGCAGTGGACTTGCTCTTGCTACTGAAATCTGCATGTCTCCAAACAATTTAACGTTTATCCTTGAAATTTTGAGGGATGTTGCTTTTTTTAACCTCTTTTTCTTAAATAATTTTTTTTTTAGTGTTATTGCAATGCTGAGATGTTACTAAAGATACAAGCAACTGGGAAGAACTATGGCCATTTATTTCACTTATCGTTGTATCTTTTGGAAACACTTTTGGAGACTACTAGTAGACTATTATACTCTAGTGCTCTTGGTACTGAACCCGAACTTTAAGCTGCTTGTTTCGGAATAGTTTAAAGCTTATCCTTCAAATTTTGAGTGAATGTTGCCCTTTTCTAAACTTTTTTTTAGTAGTAGCATTGCAACAGGGGTGATTCTCGTCCGAAAATTTAAGGCATCCTCTTCCGAAAATTTGAAATTGGGTTATCAGTTCCGCATAGTTGCTAACTTGTAAGGTTTTGCGCGCGGAAAAAACAATTGCGTAGAAATGCAAATTTGGTGATAGGATCGCCGAAATAGCACATATTTCGTCAATATTTCGTGGAAAAACGACGATTTCGTCAATGTTTTTGTAAACGAACTCTGTCAAAAGATCGATGAAAAACGCGAATTTCCTGTGCGGATAGCGGAAAAAACGGCAATTTCACCAAATATCGCAGATAAAACGCTGATTTCTTCTGAAGACGGCGGGGAAACGCCGATTTCGTCTAAAGATTGCGGATATAACGCCGATTTCGTTAAAAGATCGCGGGAAAAAACGCAGTTTTCGATAAAAGATCGTTTAAAAATATTTTGTCAAAAGAATATTTGAAAAAATACGCCGATTTCGTCAAAAGATCACGGAAAAAACGCTGATTTTGTCAAAAGATCGCGGGAATAAAACGCCGTTTTCGAGAAAAAATCGCGTTAAAAAGCAAATTTTGTCTAAAGATCGTCGAAAAACGCCGATTTCACTTAAAAAAACATGGAAAACGCCAATTTCGTCTGAAGATAGCGGGAAAACGCCGATTTTGTCCGAGGATCGCTGGAGGGGGGGGGGGGACTCATAACTCTTTCTCGAAACGCCGTTTTCGAGAAAAAATCGCGTTAAAAAGCAAATTTTGTCTAAAGATCGTCGAAAAACGCCGATTTCACTTTAAAAAAATGGAAAACGCCAATTTCGTCGAAAGATCGCGGAAAAACTGCCGATTTTGGCAAAAGATCGCAATAAATCGCCGATTTTGCTAAAATATTGCTGATTTCGTCTGAAGATAGTGGGAAAACGCCGATTTTGTCCTAAGATCGCTGGAGAGGAGGGGGGGAACTCATGCTAATATGTAATTTTTAAGGTACAATCACGAAGTTTACATGTGCAAATTCTTCATCAATATTTCACGCTTCATCGGATCTTTTGACCCCCCCCCCTCCCACTTCCCAAATATATAGCAACTAATATAACAACCCCGTCAAAAATGACGGAATTTTCATTTGCATTTTATTTTCATAATAATACAAACAGAATGAAGATTTTAGTATTGAAGAGTTTGTATTGTAGAAAAGCACATTTTAAAAATAACAATAGATTTCTACAAATACAAATGATAAAGTTTTTTTAAATTTTTTTTTAACTTGATATTTAGTTTTTGAACAAATTTTAATTTCAAAACAAAGAGCAGTATTTATTACAATAACGATAATAATAATTAGCAAAATGAAACTCAACTTCTGAAGATTTCACAAAGCATTAAAATTAAATATTGAAGTATTTTAAATCTTAAAATACATTATTTTTATTAAAAGTATGATTCGGCAGTGGCTTTAATCATGGGCATATGATACTTTTAGTTCGATGCTTTTAGGCATGAATTAAGAAGCTTTGTGTTTTGTTTTTTAAATTTGGATTTGGTGCTATCTATACGCAGTTAATATAAACAAAACAACTTTTTTTTAAAAATAGCAGTTTTATTTTGAAAATAGCAAGTTTTTCAAGAAAATTCGCATATTTTCGACTATCTTTCGAGAAAATTCGTTTATTTCCCTTGATTTTTCGAGAAAATTCGCATATTTTCCGCGATTTTTTGAAAAAATTTGCGTATTTTCCGCGATTTTTCGACAAATTTCGCGTATTTTCCCCGATTTTTGGACAAAATTCTCGTATTTTCCGCGATTTTTTGACAGAATTCGCGTATTTTCCTTGATCTTTCGTCAAAATTCTCGTATTTCTCACGATCTTTCGTTAAGATTCGCCTATTTTCCGCTATTTTTTGACAAAACGTTCGTATTTCCCCGATTTTTCTACAAAATTTTGATATTTTCCCGGATCTTTCTTCAAAATTCGCGTATTTTCGGACGATTTTTCTGCAAAATTTGAGTATATTACACGATTTTTCGATAATCGAGTATTTTTCGAGTATTGCCATCTCGATTTTCTTTCGCGAGCTAATCGCCGTCTACGTACAATCGGCGTTTCGTTATTTTCATCAGGCATTGCTAAAATTATCGTTAAATTACAGAAACAACGATTTACTTAAAAATATATGATATAAACCTACCGCGTGTTCAAAAAGATCAACAAACACACGTGCGTTCTCAAGTACAAATAATTTTGATTGAACGATTCTCAAACGTGATTCATTCACTACATTTTTTGCGAGAAGAATACCACGATTCAGGCTACTTTCGCTGATAGCGAAACGTGACTAACCAATCAGAATTCTGCATTCTAAGAAACAGTGAAAAGTTCTTAAAAATGCATGCTTCTGATTTAGATCTCTATTAATTATTAGCAAAGTGAAATGTAATTTCCGAAAATATCACATTAACTTTTTGATATGCCGAACATTAACTCGTGTTTATTAGAAAGTTCGATTCTTTATATTATTTGCCAATAGATGATTGCAAAAAGAGCTTTTGACAGTTTTAAACAAAATCAAATTATTTAAAGAGTTTAATATGATTTTATAAATATTTTAAGAACAGAATTAGATAATTGACGTGTATTTTTTTTTTTTAATAATGCGTTCAGAGTCATTCATTTGTTTCAAGAATTGGAAAATCTGAATGGCAACAGAGTTCGTTTGTTTATATCGTAATCTGATGTTTACAATTACTTATTTTTAATTTGGAGCCTAATACATTATAATTGGATATGATATACATGTCTTATAGAAAAATATGCTGTTTAAACGTTATTTTAAGTAAAAGAAATTATCTTTTAACTGTCATATGTCTGCGTTTGTTTTCCATTAAGCCTAACGTGGCGTATTGCTAGGGTCCATTCACAGATAGGAGTGGCGAATCCTGGAACCGTTCCACACACACCTCTTCAGAACGCATTTTATTATAAGTAGATAACTGTCATATGTCTGCATTTGTTTTCCATTAAGCCTAACGTGGCGTATTGCTAGGGTCCATTCACAGATAGGAGTGGCGAATCCTGGAACCGTTCCACACACACCTCTTCAGAACGCATTTTATTATAAGTAGATTTCGGCAAAGTACAGAGAATTTGACACACAATTTCTCTTTTTAGAGTTCTACTGTGTAAACGGTATATACACTTGGTACTCGGCCCAATTGGTCGAATACTCTGTATTTGACCAAATTTTATTTGCTCGGCTAATATTAAATAGTTGCGAAGATTTGCTATTATCTTAGTTTAAGGTGTCTTTAAAGTTAACTTCATATCAAGTGACTTTTGAAAATGTTACTGTTTAATGTAATATATGCATAAATTTAAACTATTATCGTATGCATAAAAAATGTCTACACAAAAATTAAAACAAAATAATGTGTCATAATTTTTTTAAACTATCGGAAAAAAATAAACATTCAAAATAAAGAATAATTCATTAAAATATGAAATAAATTAATGCTTTTAAAAAATAATTTATTGTATTGATTCTTAAATTATTGATGCAAAAATATCAAACTCTCTCAGTAGATAACTCGGTACTGGTAATAAAAAAACAAAGTAATCTTGCGTCTATCGGGTCGTACCCGAAAACTCTTAAAGCGGATCTCCCCCCCCCCTCCTCTCTCTTTAAAAAAAAGAGAGAAAAAGATTCATATTTAACCTTCCGTCTACCAGACAAAACACCCATTTATCTACGGCAACACCTAATTTTAATTCCAAACTTGCAAACGGCACCAGTAATATTTTAATCAGGGTTGGAAAAAAACATGTTTTTTATTAAAAAAAACAAAAAACATGTTTTTTTTGTTTAAAACATGTTTTAAACGTTTAAAACGTTTTTTTCTCACACAACACAATTTTGATTAAAGTGAACAAAAATTATTAAATATAAAGAATGAAAATACTTTCAAACGGCAGTAAGGAAGAAAAAAATTATATAACAAATACCAAACATTTAATTGTTCAGTTCTTTAAAATTGGTAACAAGTTTTTCAATACCTTACAACAGCCTTATCAACACCCAAACGATTTCTGGTTTTGCTTTGCACAAAACCAAAAGTAGAGAAAACTCTTTCTAATCCAGCAGTAGAACGTATAGCTGTATGTAACTGTTTTATGATATTCATGGTATTTTTATCAATGTGTTTTTCAAGGCTTAACTACCACAATAAATGTGTTATTTGCACTTTATTTGATTCTCCAATGACAAATTTATGATTGGCAACTGCATCAAACATATAATCAGAGAATGGAGCTGACTTAGCTTTATAATTTATAGTTATTGGAATTAGTTCAAGACATAATTTGGCAGTAAGGTTCATGCCTTTTTCAGTCTCATCAATTGCAAGTGATTCTCCTTTAAAGCATAATGAAATAGGTAAAAAATATGTAATAAATGTGTAAAAAAAATATGAAGTACGTAAAAAATTAGTTAAGAAATAAATATTTTTTAAACATGTCCATTTTTTATTATTAAATTATTATTATTATTTTGAGAACATATTCAAACTGAAAATCAAAATAGATAGATTGGTTGGTAGGTAGCATACTTTTATAACTCTGAGGACAGAAAAGCAGATTTAAACAATTAGAATTTAAAAGGAACTGAAAGTAGATAAGTTTTTTTTTTCATTTCAGTTTATTTTCATAAATGAATTATTAAAAAGGAAATACTATTAAAAGAAATTTAAATTAATGTTGAATTTTTTTATATATGAATATTAACTGAAGTCTTTATAATTTTAATAAAGAAAGAGAAAAAAAAAATATTTTTTAACTACTAAACAAATATCTATAAAGTATTATAGCATTATCTATTGATGGGAGAAAGTATTATTTATAGTATATTAAGAAGGCATTTAGCCCAGATTTTTTACTCAATTATTATATTCTCTGTGCACCAACTGCCAAATTTATTCACTAAAAAAAAGAAATAGATCTCTCAAAATATACAAATAAATACTTAAAAAGTGTTGTAAAAATAGATATTATTTAATTATTATTTACTTTAGATCTTTTGGATGCTTTTGCATCCATTTTCAAAGGAGTATAAAAAGAAGATAATTCATTAGAAATGGAAAATGTAAAAACAAAACAAAAACAGCCCGTGTGTATAAACAAAGTCACGATGAATTCATCGAAACACCAAGGATATTGTACCAGAGTGCTGAATATTAAGAAATGACGTCATTACAAACAGTATCATTGCTAAGCCAAATTTCAAGGGATTCACAGATAGTTGAAGAGTAATGGTTTGATGTTGAAAAGACTATTTTAGCTTTGTCAAAATTTATCAAAATATTTTCTTTTCGTTGCATTCTAGATAAGGCTGTACTAGGCTTGTATTGTATATCCGAAAAATGCTCTTTCAGGCTTACTTTTAATCTTCAAAAATCAATATATTATAGAACTTTGATATTATATAAAAAATCATAATTGAGATATTTAAAAAAAATTATGTATTTCCAATTTTAGAGGAAATAAATTTACTTTAAATACTTAATTAAAATTAAATAACCAATTTATAATTTTAATAAAATTTGAATGTCTTTTAGGACAAACAGCTAATTAGAAATTTTTAGTACAATTTTATTTCATAAATTTTAATTTGACATTATTAGCAATAATCATGTTTTAAACATTGTTTTAAATGTAATGTTTTAAACACGTTTTAAACAGCTGTTTTAAACGAAATGTTTTAAACATAACAACCCTGATTTTAATATAATTTTGCTTTTACAATGAAAGCTTAACTTAAGGAATTCGTAATATCTAGACAAGTCCTTTATAAATTCCAGTGTCAATCGACAATTTCTCATTTTACCATTGACACCAGAAATATTGCTGTCGGGTCCAATGGACCCGTCTGGTAGACGGAAGGTTAAGTATGTAGTTTTTCATCTATTTATTAACTAGTGTAAATTCTCCATAGGGGTCGCCCATAAATGATGTCATCCATTTTTTTTCAATATTTTTTACCCCTCCCCCCCCCCTTCTTGTCACATGTCGCACTATAATACGTAAACATATACTTATAGTTCAGCAACAAAACACTATGATATAGAACGTATTTTTTTTTTTTTTTCTTTTACTTTAACTATATGTTTTAATGTCATTTGTGAGCATAAAAATAAAAATCATTCGCGTGCATATTTTGTATGATATACGATTAAGGTTTACTACAAAAAGCATAATTAACATACAATAAATAATAAAATATTAATATGAAAAAGAAATTGAAAACAGTAGTATTTTGGAAATTGAAAAGAAATCTAATGTACAGCTCATATTCAAAATATTAGAATAATTACCTTTTTTTTAGAAATTGAAAATGTCGTTTGGTAATTTAATGTCTTTTAATGAAAATATGTAAACGATATTTTTATTAAGACCTTATTGTTGATTAAACTTACTTGTTATCTTAAATTTAATATCATTTTTGAAAAGATTAATTGCAAAAAAAATTATTTAGAAAAGTCAAAATATTAGAATATTTATTCAAGTGGTTCAAAATATTAGAATATTTCACATTAATTCTCCTTTAATTATTACCAATTCTTAACTGGTGGCATCATTGATTAAATTCAGACTATTTTATTTAAAATCAGTATTCTTTTTTGCAGTTTGTTTCTTTTTCGTCTTAAAATGGGCCGTGTGAGTGATATTCCTGAATCTACTAAATTTCGTATGGTTGATTTGTATCGGCACGGTAAAAATCAATGTTTTATAGCGAATTATTTACATTGTTCGCAATCGAGCGTTAGTAAAATACTAACACAATATTCAAAAATTGGAAATTTTCAAAATAATCGCCGAAATGGTGGCCGAAAACCAAAAACATCTGCTAGAGATGACAGGAAACTGAAGCGTATAGTTAAGAAAAACCGTTTTAAAAGTGTGCGATTCTTGCACCGAAAATGGAAAGAAGAAGGAGTTGAAGTTTCTACATCGACAACATTAAGACGTCTCCATAAATTTAAATTTGAATCTCGTGTACCGAAAACAAAACCTCTCATGACTGCAAGACAAAAGCGTATAAGATTGAATTGGTGTAAATCAAGACGTTTATGGAGCAATGAAGATTGGAAAAATATATTATTTAGTGATGAAAGTATGTTTTGTGTTTCATATGGTAATCAAGGTATTCGAGTTTGGAGAATGAAGCAAGAAGCATTTGATAAAGAATGCCTTAAACGTTCCGTAAAATTTGCTGCTAGTGTCATGGTTTAGGGTTGTATGAGTGCAGAAGGACCTGGAAAGTTATGCATCGTCTACGAAAAGGTTAACTCTCTGATATATCAAGAAATTTTAGAATATTACATGATTCCATCATCAGAAGATTTATTTGAAGATGATTTCATCTTTCAACAAGATTTAGCGTCCCCGCATACCTCGGTGTCAACTAAGAATTGGTTCCGCCAACGCAACATTAAGGTACTTCCTTGGCCACCAAATCCACCAGATCTTAATCCCATCGAAAACTTATGGTGTATAATGAAGAAAAAACTTCAAGAAAATCCTCCTTCAAGTAAAACTGAGTTAGTGACACGTATAAAGTCTATTTGGGCTAATATTGATAGAAATGTTTGTAAACACCTTGTATATAGTATGCAAGATCGATTGTACGCTGTTATGAAAGCTAAAGGGGATGCTACAAAATATTAACTACCATTTACTTCATATTCATAAGGTAATATTGTTGCGTAAAATAAAATATTCTAATATTTTGAACCAATCTTAAATTTTATTCTAATATTCTGGTGTGTTTAAGGGAGCTGTATACCTAATATATTGGCTGTATTTTATATTTTATAAATGTTAAAATCTTATCTAAACATTCCAGATTTAATTTATAAGAAATTTAATTGCATTTACTTAGTATAAAAAATAAATAAATGACAAATAATTTTTTCTTATTACTTTTTCTCAATTATTCTAATATTTTGAATATGAGCTGTATTTAGTTTTAAATCTTATCTTTACTTTATGAATACAAATTTCGTAATTTAATCTACTGACTTTTAATTTTTTTTTATTTTAATCAAAATGTGCGATGTCACATTTCTTCTGATCCCCTCCCACCCATTAATCACAAACTCACAATTTCACGAATCCCCACCCCCCTGCCCCATCCAAGCGTGACATCATTTATGGACGGCCCCATATCTGGATAATTTTACGTTGCAATAAATAAAGCCAGTTCAAGCGGTCCACCTAACTCCATTTGTTTCAAAATTTTTCTTCAACTGTGAACGCATCTTAACAAAAAGAGTACTTGAATTTCCAAACAAATTGAACTGGAAAGATTTTTTTTTTTTTTTTTTTCCCACAAGACAACACATTTTAGGTTTTGATGCCATTTAATTTGCTTATTGATTTATGTTTTATTTTCCACCGACCAAGCTAATATTTAATAAACGCTTTTCATTAATAGGCTTTTATACACGTTTTTACTTCTGCACGCAGAGCTAAGTGCTATAATTTCAAGCCCTGTGGCAAAATCTTTTTAAAGCTTTCTGTGACCAGCCAAATTAAGAACAATTTTTCTGCAACGTAACATTTTTGAACTGTGGAAATGAATGTAAACTTATACAACTTATACACAGTTAGAAAACATATACTAAAGATCTAGTATGTCATAAACTAGGTATTATGTTTGTTATGTATCATCACTTTATCTGTTTTTAACCCCTTCACGACGGCTCTTTTTACGAAATTTTTAATGTTTTGTCACCGGTTTTTAAAAACAGAAATTTGTGTCTTATTAAATCGAGAAAATGCTCAGATTAGGCAAATTTTACAATAAAATTTTACTAGTGGGGATAAACACGGATTCTTAAGCTTTTTTGCGGCACGTGTACGTGTCGCTCGTCAGTAGGGGAAAAATGTCTGTCCGACCTCGGGAGGAGGATTGAGGATCGGAGGAGGGAGGAGGGCTCCTCCTCCTCAATCCTCCTCCTCGAACCTCCTCCTCCTCAATCCTCCTCATTCCTCTTGACATCGTCTTGTAAGAGAAGGGGTTAAAAGGGGGATTAAATTTTTTTTCGTGAAATTTGAATATTTTATGCTATAAGAGAGGGGTAAAAGGGGGATAAATTTTTTAAGTATACTACAATACGAGCGGTTCTTTTGACTGTTGATTAAGAGATGAATGATTCATATTAAATTAAAAATAGTAATTAATTAAAAAGTAATTAAAAATAATAAGTGAAAAATAATGAAGGGACTTAGAATTTTTCGAGCGGTATTTTTTAGTCAAGTGTAGTACGTAGTGGAATTTAAGAAGTGAATAATAGCAATTAACGATAATTAGTAATTAATAAAAAAGTAATTAAAAATATTGAGTAAAAATAATGAAGGTAATAATTAAAAATGATAATTAAAAATAATGAGTAAAAAATAATGAAGGGAATTTTTCGGTGAACTTTAGTTTCAGGATTTATTTTTTGATTTGAAGCCAAAATTTTGAGTAGATTGATTTTTTTTTTTTTTTTTTTTTTCACCGTGTTTTAAATAAGGGGTTAAGCGGATATTTTGGGGAGATAGAAATTTTTTGTTGTCTATTGTACGAGTAGTTTTTAATTTTAATGTGGTGACTTAAAAATTTTCAGTTTGGTGTAATTTAAGAGTTTATTTTTTGATTTTAAGCAGAAATTTTGGGGAGATTGATTTTTTTTTTTTTCACCGTGTTTTAGATAATGGGTTAAGCGGGTATTTGGGGACATAGAATGTTTTTTTCAGTACTATTGTACGAGTGGTTTTTAATTTTAATGTGCCAACTTAAAATTTTTCGGTGAACTTTAGTTTAAGGATTTATTTTTTAATTTTAAGTGGAAATTTTGGGGAGTTTAATTTTTTTTTTTTTTTTTTTTTTTTTCCACTGTGTTCTTACATGATGAGTTAAGCGGGTATTTTGGGGGAAATTATTATTTTAGACTAATCATTCACGAAGGATATTTTGCAGATATAAATGTTTAATAGGGGGAGTTTAACTTTTTTGCAATGAGATTGACGTGCGCTCGTCGACCTAACCGTATGGAGTTTGTAATTTTCTTTGAATCATGTGTGCATACTGGCTTAGACTATCTTAGAAAGACTTCCACCACGTCATAAATAACACATGCTGGTAATGGGAATTTGTGAATATTAACTTTAAACATTAATTTAATGAAGGAACTTTAAAATTATTTCGAGTACTATTTTTAGTTAACTATGTTATACACTTGATATTTTAGATTAGTTAAAAAATAACATTAAAATTTGAATGAGAAAATATGTTTCAAAATGGGATTTTACGTGCTAGCATTGAATCGCACTCGTCGCCCTAACGGTTTGGAATATGTGGTTTCCTTCGAACCTTGGTGAAAATTTAATTGAAATGATTATTATTTTTATTTTGTGTGTGTTGTATGTATGTGTGTGTTGTATGCATGTATGTGTGTGAATGTATGTTTGTGTGTTGTATGCATGTATGTGTGTGTTGTATGCATGTGCGTGTGTTGTATGTATTGTATGTGTGTATGTGTGTGTCGTATGTTGTACGTATGTGCATGTGTTGTATATATGTATGAATGAAATAACACATGCTTGTAATGGGAATTTGGGAATAATAATTTTAAATATTAATTTAATGAAGGAACTTTAGAATTATTTCGAGTATTATTTTTAGTGAACTATGTTATACACTTGATATTTTAGAATAGTTAAAAAATAACTTTAAAATTTGAATGAAAAATATGTTTCAAAATTCAATTTTACGTACTACCATTTATTTACGCTCGTCGACCTAACTGTTCAAAGTCCTAGATTATCTTCGAGCAATGGAAAATTTAATTTTATTAATTTATTTATTTAGTTAGATTATTTTTTGATGATCCCGGTTTGAGGATGTTATTTTTGGATAATGAATAAATTTTAATGGTGGTACTTTATTTTTAAGGGGTGTCTTATGAAGCGACTTAGATTGTTTTCGAGTGGAAAATTTAGTCACATTTAATTTAAGAAATGATTAATTAAAGGAAAAAAGACAATTCAATTTAATTGGGTTCCTTTTTCGATAGATAAAAATAGGAATTAAAAATTTTATGAGAAATTTATTAATGAGGGCAATTGAAGCTTATTATGAGTGTGACTCTATTTTAAGTAAAGGTTAGAAGACAGTTTAAAAAATGGCACTAAAAAATAAATACATTCATAACACACATATATATATATATATACATAGAATTAACTAGCAGTATTTTTAAACTAGAATAACAAACTGAACAATTTTCGTGAATATTATGAAAAAATAAATGCGCTTTAGAGAACGAAACTTTACTATTTGATTGTTATTTAATATTATAAAAATATTTAAATCTAAGCATTTCGTTTTAGGTAACAAACTTATTTTATTAGTTTAGTACATATTAATTTTCATCGTATAGTATTCAAATCACCTGTGTTCATGCAATACGGATTTACCTACTTATCGCATGCGAATGAGTAAAAGCATGATTCATTCTTATCTTAGATAAGGTTTTACCCCAGAGTCTTCAATTCAATCGACGTTATATTTTAACTTTGATTAACTAATGAAGATGCCAATTGGGTCGCAATAATGATTTTATTAATTCAGATTTTAAATTAATATCAAATTGGAAGTTTTTTTTCTTTTCTCACAGATTAACTTTAAATAAAACTTAAATATTTATATATTCATTTACTTTATTAGTAAAATAATGAATGTGTCACATTCATTTAGGATTTAACTATTTGAAGATTTAAACTAACCTTTTATTTAAACGATTACATAACTAAAACTATTATAAAATTAAGTGTTTAAAAATATAAACGAAGGGTTCATTTTAAAATGCACTCATACTTGGGGATAATTTACTTGGGGAATATTTCTTAGATGACTTATCATGAATAACTAAGTGTACACTCAGAAACAAGAACCAGTAAACATTTTTAACGAAAGGTTTTCATAAATATATACTAAGGTATATATATATATAGTAACATTTCATATAACATCAAATTTTATCAAGTGCATGTATTGGAACACCCCCCCCCTTTTTTTTCTATCATACTTTTTCTCTCTTTGTTGTACTACTTTGGTTGAGAAATGCGGTTCAAAAAACCCTATTTGACAAAACGGAGTATGATTAGGTAGTTTTTGAATACCTGCTTTACGAAAATAAATTTAAACTTTTGACATAAAGCTGTTCTTTAATAATTTAAAACAGAAATTATTTTTTATAATTAATCCTTAACAACTTTAGACATGATTTGATGAGTCATAAGGTCATTAAAAAGGTTTTTAACGTATTAATTAATTTTCTTAATCAGTTCTTCTAAATATTAAAAACTTATTCATAAGAAAATCTTACCTGGCTAGGAAAATTCAACCTCCTTGTATGTTGGTCTCGCAAGGACTGACTGATAACATGCCTGCTTATCTACCGAACCATGTGATAAGTGACGTTAGAGATCACGTGACCCTCATTATCTGCTGATAAGATAAGCACTGACTTGGAATTATCTTAATTAATTATCAAACTTCTCATTTTTTAAAAACCACACTAAACATTGCTCCCATTAATTAATTATGTAAATATAATTTATATCGTTTATGATTATCAGTTTTATACTAACATTTAACACCTATACGTATGTGTTGTATTAATTCTGTTAGTTTAATTCATACAAATTTCAACTAAAGCATCCTATGCTAGTTTTCATATATTTATTATCACATCACGTGATACAATTTCTTGTGATGTTTTAGAAATAATAGATATTTAATTTTTTTAATTAGTTAAAAACATTAAAAAAATTTTATTGCTTTTTAGCATGAATATTTTAAGAAAAACATATTTTATTCTGAAATATCAAATTTAAAAACTAACTCTTAAGAATATGACTCGATGCAGTTTACTCATTTTAAACAAGTTAACTTTACTACTTGACAGAAATATATTCAAACGCAAAGCGATTTAACTTTCACATTTTTAAAGTTATTTATATAATATACTAACATTTAATTGTAATAGGTAAAATTTTATTAAAAATATTGAAGAAAATAAAATTTATACTATGTAAAAAATTAAAACACCATTTAAAAATATTAAACAACAACAACAAACTTGTAATTAAGAGATGAATAAATATAAAAATATATGAATCACACAATAATAAAAAGAAATACTTAATCATTCATAAAAATTCTTCCCTTGAACATTCCCATGTATGTTAGTAAAAATATTATACTAAAGTGTTCAAAAAGATTATAAGCGTTTGCAAATTAAC
The DNA here is from genome assembly GCA_964019185.1 of Maratus speculifer. Taxonomy (NCBI): domain Eukaryota; kingdom Metazoa; phylum Arthropoda; class Arachnida; order Araneae; family Salticidae; genus Maratus; species Maratus speculifer. The sequence goes on from OZ025302.1 coordinate 211,222,770, forward strand.
AAAGAAAATTGAGTATTAAATATCAAATAATGGACATGCACTTTTTACACTCACATCTTACAATGTACTTAGTAACCAAATTTAATGATTTTTAAGCATGTCTTCTTAAATTTTTTTCAATGAAAGACTATCACAGTTGAATATTAAGCTTTCTCTTCATAACTTTATCGAGAAATATGTAATGCATACCACACGATTTCATTAAATGAATCACAATACAATTCAAACTTCTCATTTTCAATGTTTTATATATACTAGTGTTTATCAAATAGGTGTTTATTCTGAACAATCATTACTTAGTATATTGATGAAAAGTTTGTTTTGAACGGTTTTTAACTCAAATGGTGTGAGAGAAGGATATATTACGACAGAAGTTATTAAATATAGAGTCTTTAAAGTTTATCACTGAAGAGTATAGAGAAGCTGTTTATGATGTATATAATTTGAATTTTCATTAACACAATATTATAACCGAAGTTTTTCGACAGTTTGAAAAATTATGATGCACAATGTCTGCACACGTTAACACAGAATAAGATTAACTTATGCCCTTTCGATGATAAGCGTTATTTGCAGGTAAGATGCATTAACATAACAACATTTTCTTGATAATTTTTCTTGCAGGTTTCGAAACCACAAACATCGGATCATACTTCTCATTTTTAACACGCGACACTAACCATTGGGCCATTAAAGCCCATAATTTAGTAACTAAAAAGTAAGAAAGATCATCGAAAGTGATTACTTCACACATGCAAAAATAATTTTTATTGTGACTTATCAGTTAAAAATCACGAAGAAAAGAAAAAATCACATATGTTTTGGATTACTTTGAGATTTTATGAGTCACCTCACCAGTTAAATAGACATATTCACTTCTTATGAAATGTATTATATTTTAGTTTATCAGTCATAGTGTGATTACTTATTAATAATTTTAGTATCATTAAAAAAGTTTAAAAAAGTTAAATATATCAAAAATATAAGTTCGTGTTAAAGGTTTAAACAAATTGTTAAAATAATTTTACAAAACTTTATAAATTATTTAAAAATGATTCACTAATATTTAGTAATCGACAAATTTTAATAGCCATAATCATTTATATGTGATTAAAGTTTTCTGTTTTAACTGTTAAGTTATTAGATTCCCCCTTCAATTACATCTCATTGATAAGTTTTAATCAACCAACCAACCAACCATTCAACTGTTTCCGCAAATAACTAGTATGTCAGTTAGATTTTCAGTTTTAACTGTTAAATTACATCCCCTCCCCCTCAATTTCATCTCATTGATAAGTTTTCAACAACCAACCATCCAACTATTTATCAACCCTAACAACCAGGTATTTGTTTGCCCTAGTAACCAAAAAGCTTTTATTGACACATGAACAAAATTTTTAAGATGCAAGACTTGTCATTTTCATTCGAAAAAACAATGACTTATGTAATAAATTTTTTCTTTACTTAAATGAAACCTTCATATGTGTATGGTAAAACTTGGAAAATTTCATTTAATGCACAAATTTAAAGTTAACAGACAAGGTCTTCACACATCTTTTAGTATTTTACTAACACTTTGCCAAATATCTTTAGAAAACAACAACAGAATTTTAAATAATTATTTTAATAAAAATTCTCTTTTGTAAGTGACATTATTAAACTAACTTGAAAAATTAACTTGGCAAAGCAAGTTTTCACTATTCCAACTAAGTAATATTCATAAGTTTTATATGATAAACAACCTGTTTGGTTATGTCCCAGCATGGCTTTATAAAATGTATCTAAAATAACCTTTAATATCAATGTTTAAAAATATGCGAATAATTCAGTTAGTCTTTTATAGATGATTATTTTCCCTTCTATTATTTAAAAGACATTTTAAAATAAAATTATTACTGATGCCAGTTTATCCCAGTGTTATGAAATGTGTATGCAAAACTTTTAATTCTAATTTTCACATTTTATTATTTCAAATTATTGTTTTCAAGTTGTACTAAAATTTGGAAAAAAATATTTAATTTTCATGCATAATTAAATTGAAATACTTTAATAATAAAGACACATTTAACATTGTATACTCACCTAATCCAACACTTTCACAAATACACGTCCGACTCGCTCCAAGGTTTAGGAAGAAATGAGAGATTCAAAGTCCTTATCAGAAAATGTTATCAGATAGTCTTATCTTAAGATAAGTGACGTCAGAGAACATATGTCATCAACTGGTCACGTGATGTATATCACATGACCAGTGCTTTGTTAATTAATCTTATTAATTAATTATTAATTATTAATTAATTAATTATTAAGTATTAAATTAAATTATTTAATATCATTAATTGTTTGTTATTAAAAAATAATAACTATTTTTAATAAGATTATTTAATAATATTAAATAATTTAATTTAATACTTAATAATTAATTAATTAATAATTTAATACTTAATAATTAATTAATAAGATTAATTAACAAAGCACTGGTCATGTGATATACATCACGTGACCAGTTGATGACATATGTTCTCTGACGTCACTTATCTTAAGATAAGACTATCTGATAACATTTTCTGATAAGGACTTTGAATCTCTCATTTCTTCCTAAACCTTGGAGCGAGTCGGACGTGTATTTGTGAAAGTGTTGGATTAGGTGAGTATACAATGTTAAATGTGTCTTTATTATTAAAGTATTTCAATTTAATTATGCATGAAAATTAAATATTTTTTTCCAAATTTTAGTACAACTTGAAAACAATAATTTGAAATAATAAAATGTGAAAATTAGAATTAAAAGTTTTGCATACACATTTCATAACACTGGGATAAACTGGCATCAGTAATAATTTTATTTTAAAATGTCTTTTAAATAATAGAAGGGAAAATAATCATCTATAAAAGACTAACTGAATTATTCGCATATTTTTAAACATTGATATTAAAGGTTATTTTAGATACATTTTATAAAGCCATGCTGGGACATAACCAAACAGGTTGTTTATCATATAAAACTTATGAATATTACTTAGTTGGAATAGTGAAAACTTGCTTTGCCAAGTTAATTTTTCAAGTTAGTTTAATAATGTCACTTACAAAAGAGAATTTTTATTAAAATAATTATTTAAAATTCTGTTGTTGTTTTCTAAAGATATTTGGCAAAGTGTTAGTAAAATACTAAAAGATGTGTGAAGACCTTGTCTGTTAACTTTAAATTTGTGCATTAAATGAAATTTTCCAAGTTTTACCATACACATATGAAGGTTTCATTTAAGTAAAGAAAAAATTTATTACATAAGTCATTGTTTTTTCGAATGAAAATGACAAGTCTTGCATCTTAAAAATTTTGTTCATGTGTCAATAAAAGCTTTTTGGTTACTAGGGCAAACAAATACCTGGTTGTTAGGGTTGATAAATAGTTGGATGGTTGGTTGTTGAAAACTTATCAATGAGATGAAATTGAGGGGGAGGGGATGTAATTTAACAGTTAAAACTGAAAATCTAACTGACATACTAGTTATTTGCGGAAACAGTTGAATGGTTGGTTGGTTGGTTGATTAAAACTTATCAATGAGATGTAATTGAAGGGGGAATCTAATAACTTAACAGTTAAAACAGAAAACTTTAATCACATATAAATGATTATGGCTATTAAAATTTGTCGATTACTAAATATTAGTGAATCATTTTTAAATAATTTATAAAGTTTTGTAAAATTATTTTAACAATTTGTTTAAACCTTTAACACGAACTTATATTTTTGATATATTTAACTTTTTTAAACTTTTTTAATGATACTAAAATTATTAATAAGTAATCACACTATGACTGATAAACTAAAATATAATACATTTCATAAGAAGTGAATATGTCTATTTAACTGATGAGGTGACTCATAAAATCTCAAAGTAATCCAAAACATATGTGATTTTTTCTTTTCTTCGTGATTTTTAACTGATAAGTCACAATAAAAATTATTTTTGCATGTGTGAAGTAATCACTTTCGATGATCTTTCTTACTTTTTAGTTACTAAATTATGGGCTTTAATGGCCCAATGGTTAGTGTCGCGTGTTAAAAATGAGAAGTATGATCCGATGTTTGTGGTTTCGAAACCTGCAAGAAAAATTATCAAGAAAATGTTGTTATGTTAATGCATCTTACCTGCAAATAACGCTTATCATCGAAAGGGCATAAGTTAATCTTATTCTGTGTTAACGTGTGCAGACATTGTGCATCATAATTTTTCAAACTGTCGAAAAACTTCGGTTATAATATTGTGTTAATGAAAATTCAAATTATATACATCATAAACAGCTTCTCTATACTCTTCAGTGATAAACTTTAAAGACTCTATATTTAATAACTTCTGTCGTAATATATCCTTCTCTCACACCATTTGAGTTAAAAACCGTTCAAAACAAACTTTTCATCAATATACTAAGTAATGATTGTTCAGAATAAACACCTATTTGATAAACACTAGTATATATAAAACATTGAAAATGAGAAGTTTGAATTGTATTGTGATTCATTTAATGAAATCGTGTGGTATGCATTACATATTTCTCGATAAAGTTATGAAGAGAAAGCTTAATATTCAACTGTGATAGTCTTTCATTGAAAAAAATTTAAGAAGACATGCTTAAAAATCATTAAATTTGGTTACTAAGTACATTGTAAGATGTGAGTGTAAAAAGTGCATGTCCATTATTTGATATTTAATACTCAATTTTCTTTGTTAATTTGCAAACGCTTATAATCTTTTTGAACACTTTAGTATAATATTTTTACTAACATACATGGGAATGTTCAAGGGAAGAATTTTTATGAATGATTAAGTATTTCTTTTTATTATTGTGTGATTCATATATTTTTATATTTATTCATCTCTTAATTACAAGTTTGTTGTTGTTGTTTAATATTTTTAAATGGTGTTTTAATTTTTTACATAGTATAAATTTTATTTTCTTCAATATTTTTAATAAAATTTTACCTATTACAATTAAATGTTAGTATATTATATAAATAACTTTAAAAATGTGAAAGTTAAATCGCTTTGCGTTTGAATATATTTCTGTCAAGTAGTAAAGTTAACTTGTTTAAAATGAGTAAACTGCATCGAGTCATATTCTTAAGAGTTAGTTTTTAAATTTGATATTTCAGAATAAAATATGTTTTTCTTAAAATATTCATGCTAAAAAGCAATAAAATTTTTTTAATGTTTTTAACTAATTAAAAAAATTAAATATCTATTATTTCTAAAACATCACAAGAAATTGTATCACGTGATGTGATAATAAATATATGAAAACTAGCATAGGATGCTTTAGTTGAAATTTGTATGAATTAAACTAACAGAATTAATACAACACATACGTATAGGTGTTAAATGTTAGTATAAAACTGATAATCATAAACGATATAAATTATATTTACATAATTAATTAATGGGAGCAATGTTTAGTGTGGTTTTTAAAAAATGAGAAGTTTGATAATTAATTAAGATAATTCCAAGTCAGTGCTTATCTTATCAGCAGATAATGAGGGTCACGTGATCTCTAACGTCACTTATCACATGGTTCGGTAGATAAGCAGGCATGTTATCAGTCAGTCCTTGCGAGACCAACATACAAGGAGGTTGAATTTTCCTAGCCAGGTAAGATTTTCTTATGAATAAGTTTTTAATATTTAGAAGAACTGATTAAGAAAATTAATTAATACGTTAAAAACCTTTTTAATGACCTTATGACTCATCAAATCATGTCTAAAGTTGTTAAGGATTAATTATAAAAAATAATTTCTGTTTTAAATTATTAAAGAACAGCTTTATGTCAAAAGTTTAAATTTATTTTCGTAAAGCAGGTATTCAAAAACTACCTAATCATACTCCGTTTTGTCAAATAGGGTTTTTTGAACCGCATTTCTCAACCAAAGTAGTACAACAAAGAGAGAAAAAGTATGATAGAAAAAAAAGGGGGGGTGTTCCAATACATGCACTTGATAAAATTTGATGTTATATGAAATGTTACTATATATATATATACCTTAGTATATATTTATGAAAACCTTTCGTTAAAAATGTTTACTGGTTCTTGTTTCTGAGTGTACACTTAGTTATTCATGATAAGTCATCTAAGAAATATTCCCCAAGTAAATTATCCCCAAGTATGAGTGCATTTTAAAATGAACCCTTCGTTTATATTTTTAAACACTTAATTTTATAATAGTTTTAGTTATGTAATCGTTTAAATAAAAGGTTAGTTTAAATCTTCAAATAGTTAAATCCTAAATGAATGTGACACATTCATTATTTTACTAATAAAGTAAATGAATATATAAATATTTAAGTTTTATTTAAAGTTAATCTGTGAGAAAAGAAAAAAAACTTCCAATTTGATATTAATTTAAAATCTGAATTAATAAAATCATTATTGCGACCCAATTGGCATCTTCATTAGTTAATCAAAGTTAAAATATAACGTCGATTGAATTGAAGACTCTGGGGTAAAACCTTATCTAAGATAAGAATGAATCATGCTTTTACTCATTCGCATGCGATAAGTAGGTAAATCCGTATTGCATGAACACAGGTGATTTGAATACTATACGATGAAAATTAATATGTACTAAACTAATAAAATAAGTTTGTTACCTAAAACGAAATGCTTAGATTTAAATATTTTTATAATATTAAATAACAATCAAATAGTAAAGTTTCGTTCTCTAAAGCGCATTTATTTTTTCATAATATTCACGAAAATTGTTCAGTTTGTTATTCTAGTTTAAAAATACTGCTAGTTAATTCTATGTATATATATATATATATATGTGTGTTATGAATGTATTTATTTTTTAGTGCCATTTTTTAAACTGTCTTCTAACCTTTACTTAAAATAGAGTCACACTCATAATAAGCTTCAATTGCCCTCATTAATAAATTTCTCATAAAAATTTTAATTCCTATTTTTATCTATCGAAAAAGGAACCCAATTAAATTGAATTGTCTTTTTTCCTTTAATTAATCATTTCTTAAATTAAATGTGACTAAATTTTCCACTCGAAAACAATCTAAGTCGCTTCATAAGACACCCCTTAAAAATAAAGTACCACCATTAAAATTTATTCATTATCCAAAAATAACATCCTCAAACCGGGATCATCAAAAAATAATCTAACTAAATAAATAAATTAATAAAATTAAATTTTCCATTGCTCGAAGATAATCTAGGACTTTGAACAGTTAGGTCGACGAGCGTAAATAAATGGTAGTACGTAAAATTGAATTTTGAAACATATTTTTCATTCAAATTTTAAAGTTATTTTTTAACTATTCTAAAATATCAAGTGTATAACATAGTTCACTAAAAATAATACTCGAAATAATTCTAAAGTTCCTTCATTAAATTAATATTTAAAATTATTATTCCCAAATTCCCATTACAAGCATGTGTTATTTCATTCATACATATATACAACACATGCACATACGTACAACATACGACACACACATACACACATACAATACATACAACACACGCACATGCATACAACACACACATACATGCATACAACACACAAACATACATTCACACACATACATGCATACAACACACACATACATACAACACACACAAAATAAAAATAATAATCATTTCAATTAAATTTTCACCAAGGTTCGAAGGAAACCACATATTCCAAACCGTTAGGGCGACGAGTGCGATTCAATGCTAGCACGTAAAATCCCATTTTGAAACATATTTTCTCATTCAAATTTTAATGTTATTTTTTAACTAATCTAAAATATCAAGTGTATAACATAGTTAACTAAAAATAGTACTCGAAATAATTTTAAAGTTCCTTCATTAAATTAATGTTTAAAGTTAATATTCACAAATTCCCATTACCAGCATGTGTTATTTATGACGTGGTGGAAGTCTTTCTAAGATAGTCTAAGCCAGTATGCACACATGATTCAAAGAAAATTACAAACTCCATACGGTTAGGTCGACGAGCGCACGTCAATCTCATTGCAAAAAAGTTAAACTCCCCCTATTAAACATTTATATCTGCAAAATATCCTTCGTGAATGATTAGTCTAAAATAATAATTTCCCCCAAAATACCCGCTTAACTCATCATGTAAGAACACAGTGGAAAAAAAAAAAAAAAAAAAAAAAAAAAAAAAAAAAAAAAAAAATTAAACTCCCCAAAATTTCCACTTAAAATTAAAAAATAAATCCTTAAACTAAAGTTCACCGAAAAATTTTAAGTTGGCACATTAAAATTAAAAACCACTCGTACAATAGTACTGAAAAAAACATTCTATGTCCCCAAATACCCGCTTAACCCATTATCTAAAACACGGTGAAAAAAAAAAAAATCAATCTCCCCAAAATTTCTGCTTAAAATCAAAAAATAAACTCTTAAATTACACCAAACTGAAAATTTTTAAGTCACCACATTAAAATTAAAAACTACTCGTACAATAGACAACAAAAAATTTCTATCTCCCCAAAATATCCGCTTAACCCCTTATTTAAAACACGGTGAAAAAAAAAAAAAAAAAAAAAAAATCAATCTACTCAAAATTTTGGCTTCAAATCAAAAAATAAATCCTGAAACTAAAGTTCACCGAAAAATTCCCTTCATTATTTTTTACTCATTATTTTTAATTATCATTTTTAATTATTACCTTCATTATTTTTACTCAATATTTTTAATTACTTTTTTATTAATTACTAATTATCGTTAATTGCTATTATTCACTTCTTAAATTCCACTACGTACTACACTTGACTAAAAAATACCGCTCGAAAAATTCTAAGTCCCTTCATTATTTTTCACTTATTATTTTTAATTACTTTTTAATTAATTACTATTTTTAATTTAATATGAATCATTCATCTCTTAATCAACAGTCAAAAGAACCGCTCGTATTGTAGTATACTTAAAAAATTTATCCCCCTTTTACCCCTCTCTTATAGCATAAAATATTCAAATTTCACGAAAAAAAATTTAATCCCCCTTTTAACCCCTTCTCTTACAAGACGATGTCAAGAGGAATGAGGAGGAGGAGGTTTGAGGAGGAGGAGCCCTCCTCCCTCCTCCGATCCTCAATCCTCCTCCCGAGGTCGGACAGACATTTTTCCCCTACTCTCGTCGCCAAGGGGTTGAATTGCATGTAAACAAGATCCACAAACATAAAATTAATGAATCAGCATATTAGAAAATTATTTTGCGTATTTGCAGAAATTTGTAATAAAAATATATCCTATTTTTCTTTTCCTTTTTTTAATGTGTTGACTGAGTGCAAGATTAAATTGCTGCAATTTGTAGTAATGCACCACAGTTATATTTAGAATATTAGTATTTATTGTATAGAAGGGGGAGCAAGGATTTGTACATAAAGGAGAATTTGAATACTTGAGCATAGGGGATACTTGAGCCACCCCTATTATTTCTACAGTTGGTTAATTTTTCTTTCTAAAACTGGCAATATGGTAACATATTTATAGTTCTGAACATGTAAAAAAGAAATCGCATACCTTGGTACCATTTTGAAAGTATGGTGATTAATAGTTGTTTTTCCCTATCTAAAGTAAATATTTAGGTTCATGGTTTTTTATATTTTTTTGTTATCAAAGTTTCGTTTAAAGTTGCAACAATATATATAAATTTAACAAGTATAATATCAATTGTATTTTGAATCTAAAATAGCTCAAATAACTGCATGCTTTACTTAGTAAAACTCTGCTAAACAAAAATAGTGGTATTGGGGATACTTGAGCCATGGCTCAACCATCCCCACTAGGAAATTAGACATGGGTAAAATAAACAAAAAATAAAATTACGTCCTTATATTCACTAATAGATTTTTTTCTGGATAAAAGGGAGCATAATTTTTCTTTCCTTAAAAAAATGACTTTTAAAGATGTATTTTTTAAAATGAAAATATCAATTTTATTTTTGATTTTGACTAACAAAATAGCCTGTCTAGATAAATGTTAAATAATCTCTAATACTTTAATTAGTTAGGTCCAACATATTAAATATTTATTTTTTAATATAATGTACTAAGATTAATATTTTATATTGAAATTGTAACCTCTGTTACTGTAACATTTTTTTTTTAAATCAAAGAAATGACTTTTATTGTCCCCAACAGAGGGCACTACTGAGTTACCATCTATGTAAAAGAAAAAAGTTGTGTGGTTTTACAACCATTCTGAATTTGTTCTTAATACATGTTGCCAAAGAGTTGAAACATCTGAATTCTAATCTCAGTTGGTTTTGAAGGACTTTATGCATCATAATTTATCATTCTGTAAAATATTTGTGCAAAAATAAAGCGAAAAAATTACTTTTGTAGGTATTTTTCCGTACTGGCTCAAGTATCCCTTCACCATGGCTCAAGTATCCCCTCCACGGGGATACTTGAGTCACGATGTAAAAGAAAAAGTAAAAATTAATTACACATAGAAAAATAGTTCAAAATTTATTGAAAGTGGTTTTCAGTTTAAGAAAAATCCATCAAATTTTCATTTTCAATATTTTATTTTGTTCTGAGAAATATAAAAAATTTAAAAAAATTAAAATTTAAAAAGTGGCTGAAGTATCCCCATCTTCCCCTATATGCTTAATTATTACAAGTAATTAAAATGTAATTTAATATGTATGTATACATATTTAATTTTTGCTCTTGCTAGAAGTTGAAAAAAATCATTCTTATTCTTGTTAAAAATAGTAAACTCATCTCTTTTGACCCAATTAATTTAAAACCAATTTTTCAAAAACGTTTGTTTTCTACATAATTAAAGAAGTTGTCTAGTTGCATAAAAAAAAAAAAAATTCTTCTACAAACTTCTACTAGAACTTTACTGACTTAACACGACGACGTATTTATATTTTATTTGTATCAATAAATTTTAAAAATAAATTTTGTAGTATATTTCACTTACATATGTTTTAAAATACAATTTAAAAATGTTCCATTAAAAAAGTGGTACCAGTCGAATATAATTCGTGTAAGAGACTCAGATTCCAATACCCTGTGCCAAGTGGCATAGGACCAATAAGGTTTAACACTTTTTATTTGAAATGAAAATAGCAGTTCTAGAATATAGGGTAGATGTGCCAGTAATGGGCCACCTTAAGGAATTTCTCTAAAAAATAATTTTTTATTAATAGTTATAATTATTGTATTCCAATTTTTTTCATATTAGATTAATCTTTCAACAATATTTAACTAATCCCACAGTTACATTTCCCAATAGAAATAAAAATTTCATTTTAAATAATAGAAATATGTCTAAACACCCAAATGCCCAGTAATGGGCCACCTATGTTCCAGTAATGGACCGCCTATGTTCCAGTAATGGGCCACCCTACAAAAAATAACAGATAATTATTTTTAGGTGCGTTCGTAATTATGTAAATAGGTAGCGCCTATAATTGTCGTTCAGTCCGTCTGTCTGTCCATCTATCTGTCCGTTTGTCTGACAGTCTGTCTATCTGTCCGTTTGTCTGTCCGTCTGTCTGTCCGCATATAATATCGCAAAAACTATCCAACCGAATCGTTTGAAATTTAAAATACATAATTATTACATAATTTTGTCGAGTCATTTCAAATTTTATGAAAATCGGATGGATAGATCAATTACAGGGACATTCAAAAGGATTCCGTTACATTACGGTCAATAGGGAAAAAAGTTTTAAATGCATTTTAATCGTTTGAAATTTAAAACATATAATTATTGCGTAATTTTGTCGAGTCATTTCAAATGTTATGAAAATCGGATGCATAGATCAATTACAGGGACAATCAAAAGGATTCCGTTACATTACGGTCAATGGGGAAGAAGTTTCAAATGCATTTTAATGATGTTACACTCATTCGAACATAATAGAATTGGCATGAATCTATGAAATATATACTAAAATATGCATTCTGTACAATCTGTGACGCAAAGAATTTTTATTATTAAATTGCAGGGCTACACAAAAGTATTCCACTATATAATGCCATACGGGGAAACATGGTTTGGTACGTGTTTTAATTATATTCAACTATTTCACATTTTATGAATAAGATATACGTTGCTGAGGTGTAATAAGAATTACTATTCCTGTATATTTACAGAATTTCAACCAATATACTGTATCCGAAGTACTATTTACTATAAAAGCAAGATCTGAATATTTTTAAAACTTCGTTATCGTACGAACGCACCTCATTTGCTACGTTCACGTGCAATTTCCAACTTGTTCTTTTTATGTCTGCGTAAGTCGCATCTTCTTCTTCCTCAGAATCCACATTATCCTCTTGTATACAAAATTCGGCCTTTTTGAAGCAACTGTAAATTGTTTTTTCTTCAATTACCCCCATTGATCCCGTTCTTATATGTATAACTATTCAATTAACACTGTTTTGAGAAGGATGTTGAAAGGTGTGTGAAAGGAGGGGGTTGATGAATTTGTTGGACTTAAGGAACAAGAAAATTCAAGCAGAGGAGTAATATAAAAAAAAAAACTCAGCACTGAACGATAAATTAGGAATAAGAGATGGAAATTTGATTTCATGTGATTTCGAAGTATTTTTTTACAAGTGAATAAAGAACATTTTATGAAAATATTCGTTATATGGAGATAGATATTTCGCTATATAGAGACTGTTTTTAATGTAATCATGGGAAAAGGGGAACATTCCTACTAAAAATTCGTTATATAGAGAAATTCGATGTATGGAGTTTCGTTATAGAGAGACTTGACTGTATTTATAAAGAAATTGTCTTTATTAAATTCTAGTAAGTAAAATTTAAGTATTAAATTTGTTTATTTAGTTTTCAGTTAAATCAAAATATTTTATCACTACTGAAATTACACTTTTAGTATTGGTCACTTGGGTGGCCCATTACTGGCAAATCACGAAATAAGCAATCCAGTAATGGACCACCCCTCCTAAAATCTTAAAAATAAATAAAATTTTGTAAATGGACATTGGTATATTAAATTCAATGTTTTATATTGCTAACCAAACAAAAACATTCAATTTTTACGGAAAAATAAAAAAGATATAAAACTAAGTAAGTAAAGTCTGCTCTTAGCATGTTCATTAAGATTTTCAGTGAAAAACAGAAAAACTGTGAAACTTTATTTTCTGCTTCCTAATTGTTTTGACGAAAAGTGTAAAAAATTAATCCAGCTTATAAAGCATGCAAGGTAGAGTTCAGAAAAAAATAATAAAAGCTTAACTATTATTTATTATTTTTTTATAAACCAAAAAGTGCGAGGTGGCCCATTACTGGAAGGTGGCCCATTACTGGCACATCTACCCTATTACTATGAACTACGTTTAGCGGTTCGAAGATGAAAGTTTTCTGCAAAATGTCGTTCCCTTTTGGCGACGAAGTCTCAGTATTTCTGTCACGTGGATTTCAAATTACAGTAAAATTGTGCAAATTTTCTTTTTACCTCTTCTGTGAAATTTACTTTTGTCGAGATATGACACTTTCCTCGCGGGTGAGCGATATGTAGCTTCTTGTTACTGTAAAACTTCTTTCACTGCAATAGTAGAATAAATGCAGGGAAACGACATTGACATTTCGTAATAGTGCCTTATTAGCTTGTAGTATTTTTTGTAGCTGAAAAATGCAGAGGTTATTAAATAATAGTACTTTAGTTTTGCTCGAAGAATCAAATTCAATGTAACTGTTTCACTATAATGGTTGATGTTTTATGTATGTTTAATAGTTAAATAAAATATTCTATGCTCTTGGATGTTTAAAAAGTGCTTGCAACAAATTATAGTGTTTGGGAAAATGGCGCGATAAAATAAAGTGCTTTTTTTTTTTTTTTTTTTTTAAAAAAGAAAGGGGGAAAGCAACTATTTTAATGTAGTTTCTGAGATGACCAATTGAAAGCATCCAGAAACTGCCTCATCTTCAGATTTTGACATTCTTCAAAGTTTAAAATAAAACTAATAAACTTTAAATTTAAAAATAAAATTGAAGAAAAAATATCAACTTTAATCATTAATATAATCTGTCCGTAAAAGCAATTTTCTATATTTTTAAATTATTTTTTAAATTTTATTTATTTTACTTATTATTAGTAATAGTAGCAGCATTGCAAAGCATCTTATGTACTCGTACAAGTCTCTTTTTAATTCACATAAAAGGTTTTTTGCTTTTCAAATTGCCTAATCATTACCTTTCAGTGTCTTTTATTCTTCTGTAATAATGAGTTTTTACACTTAGAATATGAACAAATTCATTTATTTCTTCTTTTAAGTCATTTAATTATTTTCATAAATGGTATTTTCGAGTAATATATTTACTGTTTGTATAAAAACAGAATAGTTTTGCGCATGTCATATCGTACCCGAAAATTCTATCTAAAGTCACCCCCCCCCCTCCTCCCCCCCCCCCCAAACCTTCCGAAATAAATATGCAAATAAAATAAAGCAATTTTGAAAAAAAAAAAAAAAAAAAAAAAAAAATACAACCATAATTAGGTGCGTTCGTAATTATATAAATATGTAGCACCTAATGGTCGTTCAGTCCGTCTATCTGCCTGTTCACATATAACGCAAAAACTACCCAGCAGAATCGTTTGAAATTTAAAATATATAATTGTTTTGTCGAGTCATTTCAAATTTTATGAAAATCGGATGCATAGTGTTCAATTACAGGGACAATCAAAAGTATTCCATTATATTACGGCCGATATGAAAAAAATAGTTACAACTGCATTTTTAATGATGTTACACCCTTTCGAACATAATAAAATTTATATGCATCTATGAAGTGTATACTAAAATATACAAATATACAGTCGTACAATCTCTGACCAAAAGAATGTTTCTTATAAGTTTATAGAGCCACACAAAAGTATTCCAATACGTAATGGTATAGGCGGAAGCATTGTTTGGGGCGTGCTTTAATTATATTAAACTATTTCACATTTTATGAAATTGATATACGTTGCTGAAGTTTACTAAAGGTTACTTCCTGTATAATTGAAAGCAGGAAATATTTACATGGACACATAAAAGATTTCGGATATTTTATAGGGATGGGACGAATAGTGATTTGGCCGAATAGCCGAATACCGAATATTCGGCCAAATTTTAGGCCGAATACCGAATATTCAGCCGGCCGAATAGTAAAATTTTTTTTCCAATAAAGAAAATAAATTTTGATTATATATAATTTAAAAAATAGGAGCTCATTAATAATTATTACTCTTAAATGTGCTTTTAAATGTATTTTTAAATTTGAAAAACTTATTTTAACACAAAAAAATTATGAAATTGCATTATATCCTTTATTCTAATGTACATCAAATTGATTTTCAGTAAGTCAAGATGGGAAAATATTTCCATAAAAATATGAAGAATGTACTTCACTTTTACTATCAATTGATACTTCTTGCATCCAAAATCAATAATATTTTTAATCTTTCTCTCTCTCTCAGAACTCGCAAGGACATATTTTCTGAAATAAGCTTCAATGAAGTAAATTTGATCATTTACAGTTTGTGTCCCTAGTGATAAGCAAATTTGTAAGAATGAGACTGTTCTGAAATCAGATGCCAAGCTTTAAATTACAAATTACGTTAAAAAAGAAAAAGGTTATGCTTAAAGTAGAATGCATATATGTTAACAAAATCTTTGACATTTGAATCGGCACATACAATATTCAACTTCAATATTCCACTTATTCAACAAGCATTAAAAGGATACACAGAAATTGATAACAATATGAAGGAAGGAAGATTAAATTAAAAATACATACATAATGTTACATATTTAAGTCAGTAATTATGCAAATAATTATTTAAATGTAAAAACTATAGAATGAAAAAATTATTTTGTTATTTAGAATTTATATTAAAATATTTATAAAACTATCTATCTTCATAAAGCAAGTTGTGTCATCTAATGTGTATCGAGTTTGACACCAGTTCTGCTTTCAGATGTACCGTTGTATTTGGAATGGTGACATATTTAATTTTGAAAATGAATCTTCATTGACACACCTAGTGAATATTTTTTTTTCATTTCTTACTTTATAGAAAATAAGTTATGAATTTTATAAGAGCCTTTTTTTATATGTGTACGGAATTTGCAGACATTAATAAATATTCGAACGTTTTAGAATAAGACAGTGTTTTTATATCTTGAATTATAATATATCACTCTCTAATGATGACATTTCCCGTACAATTAAATCTCCAACTTGGGCAGCATTTTCTAGAATATCACTAACTTTTATAGAAAATACAGAAAGGCTGTATATTTTTTAGTATCTGAATAACTCTATATTTTGTAAGTAAGAAGTGAGAATGACTTCATAAAGGAAGTAGCCAATTTAGATTAGAGAAAAAAAGATTGCAAGAATGAAATTCTTTAAATCGGAAATTTATTTGGCAAGATATCTTTCACTATTCGGTGAGATTTTAGCAGTATTCGGCAAGAATTCTCTAAGTATTCGGCCGAAGTATTCGGTCAACAAGCCTTCAATATTCGGCCAACCGAATATTCGGCAAAAGGGCCGAATAGGCCGAATACCGAATAGTGGCCGAATATTCGTCCCATCCTTAATATTTTATACGGTATCCGAAGTACTGTGTACTATTACACCAAGATCAGGATATTTTTTTAAACTTCATTACAATACGAACGCATCTCATTTGCTACGTTTGACGTACAATTTCCGGCTTGTTTTAATATTGGATTTATATTTTATGTAGCAAAATAATAACGTAAAGACTCATTCATATTTAGTTTTTCATCTATTTATTAACGATCGTAAATTCTGTCTTCAGATCTGAATAATTTTACATTGCAATAAATAAAATCAGTCTAAGCGGTTCATCTTGGCTCCTTTTTTATTTCAGAATTTCTCCAGCTAAACGCAGTTTAACAAGAAAAGTTCTCGCACAACGCAACCTTATGGATTTATAAATTTTGATTTTATTTTTCTTTCAGATTTGTTTTTTATGCAATATTTTATGTAATAATATCGGTCCAAGCTGATATTATTGCATAATGGCAATATGTAGCAGTAGCTGTCTGTTAATGTAAATCTACTTTCATAGCAATAGTAGAATAAATGCAGGAAAACAACCATTCATATTTTGTAATAGTATGGCGTTAGCAAGCTGGTGTTAAGAAGTAAAATTTCCGGAAATTCCAAACTTTAGGGGGGGGGGGGGAATCCAGTTATGTGAAGATATAGTTGTAAATTATAGCTACAATATACAAATAAAATAAAAAATACAACATAGCAATTGTTTCTTTGTAGTCAATCTCTAACCAAAACGTCTTGTGCGTGTCGTGATGCATCTGAAAATTTTGCCTAAATTAGTCGGTCCCAAAAAACCAAGAAAAGGAGGAGGGTAGTAAGTAGATAAAATAATTTAATGCAATTATGAAAAAATAATCTACAGCTATATTTTTAATATCAGCAGCTATTATGTTATATACAACTATAAATTTTATGTAGAAAATAAACATATAAAAAACTCAGTTCAGATATTATATGATTTTTCGTCTGATACCGATATCTTTCTTCTGAAAAATCTGACTTGGCCCGTAAGCATTATCAGAATTCAGTCCGAATGATTTTACCGACCTGATAAAATACTCTACTCCCCCCCCTCCCCCCCCCCCCGGGGGACTGAAATTTTGTGTAAAAAAAATATTAATTTTCTTTCAGTATACCTATTAATAAAATACGTTACGTGGAAGGATTGGGAATTTTTTGTTTCCACATCCTTTCGCTTTTATTCCCTCCAATTTAGAAGGTAGACATATTTTCTTGTTCAACAAACCATATCAATTTTATTACCGAATTCCGGTCTCTAACGTATATGAAAAGCACAAAATTAGAATCAGTTTTGATTTACTAGCAGAATCCATATAAAATTTGTTAATACTTTTATAAAGTCAAATTTAACGATTGATCCGTCATGTTGTAAGATGTTTATCAACTTTCCTTCTTAACACCGTGAAACTTTGACACATTTTCTGACTTATTTTTACAGGTAAGACCATAAAATTGGCAGACTTGACTATTGAAAGCAGTTCGGAAAAGAGTAGCGTTTTCGATTTTTTAATAAAAATTACAAGAGATTCTTGTCACGTGGCGATAAGTTTTCCCCCTTTCTCGCGTTAAAGTGTCGGAAGTTTGGTTTTAAACATCTAATTTGACAATGTTTTACTCTTACCAAAGAATGAAAAACCCCATTTGATTACATATTTTCTGAATAAAAACATCTGTGCTTGTATTTTAGATACAGTGGGAAAGTTGCACTCATCTTAGATTACGCTTTTTTTTTATAAACATAAAAGATGCAGCTTAATTGGTGAAGACGATCTTACTTTCCTCGAAATCCAACTCTGAATTGTAGAAATAATTTAAAATAACTAGTTATTGCAGTTTTTAACTCTGCCAAAAGCAAAACAAAACCATGTGATCCGAAAACGGAACGGGATTGGTTTGACATCTCTACGCATGAAACGCTGATTCTTCGTAACGGTCTGCATTGTGCGTGCTGGCTGTTTTCCATTGCTTTCTATTTGTTACTTACTATAAATTGGGCCGGGTTGAACCTTTAAACCACTCCGTGCAAAAGTAAAAAGTTGCGCCCCAACATGCAAAGATAGTGTAATCTTTTTAACATGTTTTAGCAAAAGGAAAAAAAAAAGTAATTCACGTTTAGTAATTGACACTTAAAATACATTAACATAGCGATGCACAACCTTTTTGCCAGAAAATCGTTTGACACCAGAATATTTCAAAAGCGACGTTTGTTTTCTTTCATAGCAAAGTTTCTGTCATTATTATAAGGAAAATTATTCTGCATAAAATTACTGGTATCAGTTTGGCCCGCGGGCCACAGGTTGTGCACCCCTACTTTAACAGGAGCAAAATTCAGACAAATTTTAGTTCACATTTTTAAAAAATTAATTTAGAATACGTCTAAAAAAAACGTCTAAATTGTTACCGAGTTCATAATCAATTTCTATAATAGCGAGGTCTGACTGTAACTGAGCAACTGATTGTTGGAATTGTTGCAGATGAGAAAATCTTTATTCTAAATAATTGACTACTGTGTCTTCGAAGTGGTAAAAGAATTTAATTTTGTATTTTTCTGGGCATCGACTATGGATTCTTCTTGATTTTTTAATCAAATTGTTTTTTTCGTCGGCGAACTTAACATCCTGGTATTGATTGTAATTTTTTATCTGCATTTATTTCAAATGCCATTTTGTTTAGCATCGACAAAGATGTCATTAAAGTGATTGTTGGATCTCAAATTCCTAACGATTGGAACTTTCCAAAACATTTATTGCCAATTCAGTTTCGAAATCCCCCCCCCCCCCCCCCCCCCTGCGTCTAGAGTAGTCTTGAAAACCGTTTTCTCATTTTGTTTTGGCAATTTTGCACACCTCTTTTTGGCTCGGATTTGACTGAGTGTTAGTCCGACCCTGACTTTAAACATCTTTTAAAGACTTATTTACAGAGGAACAAAATATAATTAGACTTTTTGGTGTTTGTAAAAATGCAGGCTTCTGGTTGGTCAATCTCGTTTCACTAACTGCAAAAAATCAGTCTGGATCCCGGTCTTTGAAATCGAAAAAGTAATTAATTTTCCAAATATGCGTATTTCAGAGAAAATTTTCTTATATTTTCTTTGAATTCTGTTTTACCCATATGCATATAACGGTATATTAATACTGACAAAGAAAATGTGTCACTGGAACATCACTTCATTGTTTTTTAAACCGAGAGGTGTCCATGCGCATGTTTGCTCATAGACGAAATAACGGTCAACCATGTCCAACATGGTCTGTTGAATTTGAGTTGAGAGAAAAGATAGTTAACCGCCAATTCTACCGGATGCGGCGCGGCGTTCCATAGATTGCATTTTTATTTAATCTAAGTTTCGCAGAATTAAGCTTACACAGTGGAACATTACCAGTGTTAATTTTTTGTATAAATCTATCGTTTTAAATTATAATTATTTACATGCTGAGTAATCATTGCTAAATTATTTTTTTCTTGGAATTCGTTTAGAAAATTCTGCTGTGTTATTGGAAATGTTTCTAGTTTTTTTGTGGGGCAGGGAGAAGGACGAATAAAATATAGGCAATGTAATATTTTTTTCTTCATCTTTTTTGTATGTTATAAATAAAGGAAAATTAATTATATTGGGCGAAATTGGAATTTTTGAGGCAAAATGTCGTGAGTGTTCTTTTGGAATTGAATAAAATTGAACGGGGAAGGAGAAACTACTTGGAGTATTTCATTCCATGAAAAGTCTTCGACACATAAATTGCCGGATGACACGACGTTTTTCGTATATTCGAATGAAGGAATATATTAATAGGAGCGTGTGCAAAAATTATGAGCCCTCCCCCCTCTTAATATGCTTTTATATTGAATCGTTCAGTCCCTTAATAAAACCTATTGATTTTAGAACTTATTTACTTCCTTTCTTTGCATGTCCCTGCCTATTGTGCGGGGATTCTATCACGCGAAGGCACTAACAAGCTAATGTTAAACCTATGATAGGGAATTCTTTTCAAATTTCTCGTTTAAAATTTAATTTTTTTTTTTTTTTTTTTTTATCCTTTTTCGCAAATGGGGTATCTTTTTTTTTTCAAATTGAACCATTTTTTACTTTTGTAATTTTAATTAGTTTTATTAAAAAAACAAAGTGTACTTTTACTTTCAGAACGTTTTATATTTACACAAAATCTCAAATTTTCCGGGGGAGGGGGGGGGTCCCCTCCCTGAATTCAACACTGGTATAAGTGATAATCTACATAATTTGCCTGCAAATAGTTCCTGAAATTATTTTTACCCCATTAGAATTCATTGTTGTTGTGACCTGCACCATTTAGCCTTTAAACAGTCTTAACTGTCTAAATTTTCATTAGTACTCAAAATTGTTTTCCCATTGGAGCGCTAGGTTGGGACGATGAAGGAAAGATCTCAGGAAGGAGCAATAAGATTCTGAAATAATGCTAAATTGTGCTTATGATTAGAAGAAGGGGAGTGGGATAAAGGAACTTAAGATAGGCATTGCCTTCAGGTCCTGACCATGATTAGTTGGGGCTCTATAAATTAGGGGTCCCCAATCGAATCGTTGCAGCATTATTCAAAATAGAACTGACGATCACTGAAGTGTGTATGTGTAATCCATAGTAAACATTTTTTTTTTTCATTCTTGTATATAAATAGAAAATTTTTAGCTCCGTCAATTCTAAATTAATATAATTTAATTAATAAAAATATTCTTTTCTTTCTTAGTGCAGAGTAAAATTCTATTATATAACTTTGGCAACGTGTTGTATTACTATAAGATGAATTTAATAACTTCAGAAGAGTTGCGAAAACAAGTAAATAATCTATAATTTATGATTTTTTTTTTTTTTTTTTTTTTTTTTTTTTTTTTGGGGGGGGGGGGGGGGTGTCTCTTGGGTAAAGTCTCGATTTGCCCATACGATAATACGGGCCTGGTTGCCCCGTTAGCCCTCTCGCTTCTGGAAATATGTTTGGAAATTCAAAGTATCTAGGCCCAAATTAGACAAGATCCGTTAGATCTCGACTAGATTCCGTTTTTCATTATGGAATCATATGCAATTTTTATGCTACTAATCAATTTCATATTCATTATAAGATAAGATTTTGCGGCAGTTTGAATATGCGCATGCCAACAGAGGTCGTTTCGTTAATACTTTTTACGAATGTTGATTGAATATCTTAAGAAAATGAAGTCTTATAAAAATATACTTATCTGCCGTTCTGATCATTTGTTTTCGCTATATTTTCTCCGAATTAAATTTGTTTATAATCCCTTGTCTTAAGATTGAATCGGTGCTGATTCATTCCCTCCCGCTTCAGTCTTTGTTCCATGTCTGTCCCCTGCATCTTTATTTCGGGATAAGATCTTAATACGTGATTTAGAGGATCTGAAGCCATAACGTTCCCTTGAAAGCTTATCAATGTCACGGCCTTTGTTTTCAGACGGCACTGAATATTATCTTTTCCCCTCCTAACATAACGTTGTCCTTTTGATCTTTATATTTAACAATGTTACGAAAATAAGCTACGTATGTTGAAAGAAATGTTTTTACATTTCTTAGTTTATGATGCAGGCGTATTGTGCACAATTCATTTGAATGATATCTATGTCAATAATAGAATTTATTTGTAGAGTATTACGTATGTTCAAAAATATTCTCAAGAGTCCTGTCCCCCCCTCCTTCCCCTGTAAATTTTTATTTTGTAATGAATCCAGTGAAACTCTAATTTATTGGATTGGGGTATTCTAGGAATAATCCAGATAAATAGAAATTACTGGTCCAATTATAAAACTTATTTTGGGGCATTGCAAATTTTTTTTCTGTATAAATAAAATTCCCTACAACCAAAATTAAAAGATCATATTCATTCTTGAGATATAGCTGTTACGAAAATCACGAAAAACAAAGCGTAGCAGTGACATTTGTTGAACGGTATACAACCTAAATATAATAAAGATTTATTTATGTCAAGATTTAATAGAGTATTAAGTTCGTAATATGCTGCATTATTTCTTGAACACACACACTCACGGATAGTCATTTTCTAATAACAATCGAATTGTATTTGGGAATCTACTAAAACGTGTAAATCGACCTAATAACGGCATACGAAATTGTTCTTGAATCCAGTAGTTTCTTTAAAAGTTTTTAAAAGGATTTTTTTTTTAACTGTTTTTGTGGGAGGGGTAAAAGAAAAGTATGCCAAACGAATTCCACTTCTATCTGGTCCAATTTTTAATAGGATCGCTTTTGTCAAATAAAAACAATGTTTAAAAATGTGGTATTTGCATGCATTTTAGATTAGGGGTGTACAACCTTTTCAAGAGAAGGGCCACTTACAAATATGTCTGTGTGGTCGAGGGCCACATCAATAACAAGGAGATAATTCTATTTAAAGGGGGTGATCTGTGGCCTATAATTGGAAAAAATGATTTCAGAGGGGAGTGGCAAGAGGGGGGGGGGGGTTACCCTTTTAAGTTATCTTACCCAGTCAAAATATCCTATTCACATGGTAAGGATATATTAGCCGTTTTTACGTTTTGATGTAGCAAGAAGAGTTTCAAGATGTAAAAATATTCCTTTTCCGTTTTTCAGGAGAGTAAGTTTTGTTTTATTGAAAGTGCTAAAAAACAAGCATAAATTGCTGGTACCAAAAAAAAAAATATATGAACTTTGTGAACGAAAGAGGCGGAACCGATCAACAAGAATTTTGCCCAAGAACAACATGCCTGACCAACAAAATTCCCGATTTTCTGTGCCCGATCAATAAAATTAGTAATTCTTCCATGCCTAATCGACCAAATTCGCACATTTTATGAAACCAATCGACAAAATTTGCAATTTTTATGAAACCGAAAGAAAAACTTCACTTCATATTTCCTCGCCTGATCAACAATATTTGCAATTTTTATAAAATCGATCGAGAAAATTCATGATTTTTCTGCACGTGATAAGAAAAAATTCGCTATCTTTTGGAAGCTGATCGACGAAATTAGTGATTTTTCTTCACATGATCCATGAAATTTGAGTTTTCTTCACATGATCCATGAAATTTGATTTTTCTTCACATGATCCATGAAATTTGATTTTTCTTCACATGATCCATGAAATTTGATTTTTCTTCACATGATCCATGAAATTTGTGATTTTTTATCACTTGATCAACGAAATTCACGATTTTTTATGCACATGATCGGCAAAATTCTCGATTTTTCGGTGCATAATCGACAATATTTTCGATTTCTCTGCAGATGGGGGGGGGGGGGGGGATCGACGAAATTCGCGATTTTTATGAACTTGATCAACAAAGTTCGTGATTATTACGAATCTGATCTACGAAATTGACGATTTCTTTTCACACGATCAACGAAATTCGCGATTTTTTCGAGCCTGATGGACGAAATTCCTGATGTTTCCGAACCTTGTCGACAAAATTCATGATTTTTCCGTAGCCGGTCGACGAAATTCGCTATTTTTTTCTGCACCTGTTACGAGATTTGCGATTTTTCCGAAACTGGTCGACAAAATTCGCGGTTTTTACGAAGCTGATCGACGGAATTCCCGATTTTTACGAAACCGATCGATGAAATTCGCGACTTTTCTTCGCATGATCTACAAAATTCACGTTTTTTCTGCGCCTGTTGGACGAAATTCGCGATTTTTTAATTCCAATTGGCGAAATCCCGGAAGATTCCGGAATCCAATCTATTAAACTCGTGATTTTTCGGGTTCGATCGTCGAAATGTGCGCCTTTTTTCCACCCTTAATTGACGAAATGTGTATTTTTCACGCCAGATCAACGAATTTCGCGATTTGTGTACTAACTGACGAAATCTGCATTTTTTTACGCTGTAAGATGAAACTCGCGATTTATTTTTTCTCTGGATAACTGATGAAATTCACGATTGTTTCGCAGCCGACTAACAAAATTTTTTTTCTTCCTCGCGACATCGGTAAATTTGTGATTTTTCCGTGCCTTATGAACGAAATTTGTGATTTTTTTCGTCCGTGCCCGTTAAACTGTATACGCGATTTTTCATGCGATAAACCGAGAAAACATGCTATTTTTTTTTTGCAATCGATGAATTTAATTTGCAATTTTTTCGAGCAACATCAACAAAATTGACGATTTTCCCGTGCCTGATCGTCAAAACTCGCGATTTTTCCATGCCCGATCGGAGAAATTTTCTATTTTTATCCAAGCTTCATGGACACAATTCGCGATTTTCCCATATCTGATGAGCAAAACTTGCAAATTTTCCAAGCCTTATCGACGAATTTTTTTTTTTTTTTCCGCGCTTAATCAATAAAGTTCGCGATTTTTCGGGGTCGATCAATGAAATTTGCGATTTTTAAGTGACGAAATTGTATATTTTCTCGCCATAAATTGTAGAAATTTCCGATTTTTCCTGTGGCATATGCACAAAAATTGTAATTTTTTTCCAGTTGTAAATTGACAAAACTCGCGGGCAGCACGTTGACTCATCACGGGCCACATGTTGTGCATCCCTATTTTAGATGCATTAGTTGAATATATACAATAAAGTTAATTGTTTTACCCACACATTGTAAATACAATCTTAAAATTATTCAGATTTCTTCAATTCCTTATTATAAATTTTGACGTTGGTTAAAAAAAAAAAAAAAAAAAAAGGAAAAATTCGTACATTTATGAACGAACGCATACCATTATCATTTGAATATCCCCTTCCCTCCCACACACATATTCTTTAAATGCATTATTATTTCTTGATATGGATTAGGATATTTGCCGATCCGGATGACTAGAGTTCGAATAGAAATTTTAATGTATTGAGTTTTTTACACTAAAGATTACGCATTTGAATTTTGGAACAAAAGACGTATAATCAATCCTAATTTATATCTTTGTTTATGTATATATGTCGACAGTCTATATTTCCACCCTTCATGAATGTCATGTTCTAAAGATAGGCTGGTCTGCACCAATCGTCGGACTACTATGTTATCAAAGTAGGCTGGAAAGCAGTCCAGAAAAATGGAGTACCGCGGCCTGTCTCTTTTCTTCATTGCAGTGTGTGCAATAGAGGTCGATAGAGCCGTACTTTTTGAAAAAGAAAAATCTAATTATGACAGAGCTTATATAAAATATTTTATGTAATTATCTTGGCTTTACTTTTGATAAAAATATTTTTCTTTTTATTTTAAAAATCTTGTATCTAATCAATGATTTATTTTATTGTTTCAGGACTTGGAATTTCACGGTGCTATGCGATTTTATTTTCAAGATGCTGGCCAGAAAGTTGCTACAAAGTGCATTAGAGTATCAAGTACAGCTACAACAACAGATGTAATAGAAACTTTAATAGAAAAATTCCGTCCAGATATTCGAATGCTTTCAATTCCTGAGTATGCTTTGTATGAAATTCATGAAAATGGAGGTTAATATAAATTTATATTTTTCCAGTATATTTGATAAAGTATCAATGCCTATTTTTGTGCTATTAGAATATCCCAGAGAAATAACTTTGAACGTTTAGTACCCTTTGGTTTAGGTTTATCATTAACTAATTGAACTAACAAAGTTTGGTATAGTGATTAAATTTTGTATTAAATTCTAAGTATCAGTTTATGGCAAATAATCGTGTAATATTTTTATACAACTATTTTTAATGATATAAATTCTTTATTTTATATATATATATATATATATATATTTTTTTTTTTTTTGGGGGGGGGGGGGGTTGCTAGCCTATTATTTTTATTTCTAAGAAATTTTAAATATAGTCGATGTTATTGTATTTTTAAAAACCTCACGTGTAGTCATCAGTCCGAAAAATCGGACATAAAAGAAAACCAAGGTAGATCACCGAAAAACAACGCAGATTTCGGCAAATGGCTGTCAGGGAGAAAAAAAATATTTTCATTAATCATTTGTCGAAAGAATCGTCGATTTTGTTAAATGATCGCGGTTGGGGGGAGGGGGCGAATGCTATTCTTCAAAGAATCGCGAAAGAAACTCATTTCATCAAAGGATCGCCGAAAAAATTCAAATTTCGTCATAAAAAGTCGCGATAAAAACGCGAATTTCATCAAAAAACTGCGGGGAAAAAACGGCAAAGCTTAATTTTGTCAAACACGGGGAGGAAAAAAAATGTGGAAAAAAAGTGTCACGGAAATATGCGGAGCTCTCCTTAGAAAACAGCACATACTCAAGCATCTATTATTATAGTTTACCAGTTTTTAGTTAAAAATTACTAATAAGCTTCTTTTTTATGGAACTTTTTTTTTTTGGGGGGGGGGGGGCATTTATTTAGCTAGTTAGAAGTTATTAATTTGTTTATGTGCGTGTCTCTTTCATATACTATAGTATCAGATAAACTATAAATAAACAGGGCTATCCTTTGAAATTGAAACAAATATTATCTCTACAAAGCATTTAATTAAAAACAATCTATCGCAGAAAGAAAATTTCTTAACTTTACTGATCCAGTAAGTGTTCACTATGTGAGGCACTGCAGAAATACTATTTATATGACAAATCAATATTTTATTTATTTCATTACTTACAAGCATTGTCCAGTTATACTGAAATCTATTTCCATCATAACCTATTTTTGCATTTGCAGTTACTTTTAAAATACATTCTGAAACATAATTTATGAAATAACCTATATTGCTTTCTGTTATTATAGTTTCACACCACTATGAATACTGTATTGCACTAATAATTGTTTTTCTTGAGTTTAGGACAAAGTACTGTTTTTATTGAAAATCTTTTGAATACTATTAAAAAAAATTCTATTTATGTATTTTTCATATATAATTATGTTATTGCTTGTGCCATCAAGTAATAATATATCATTGATATATTGTATTTTTGATAATAAAACAAAGTATGGAAATTACTTTAAGGATAATGTTGTATAGGTTGTTTATCAAAGAAAAACACACTAGTACATTCTTAGATAGGGTGTCAATGATTTAATCAGGCAATTTAAATCCTGATTAATTTTTTTTTTTTAATCAATTTTCAAAGTATAAAATTTTCAAAGCTATAATGAGCATTAGTTCTGATGTTTTTAAAGATATTTCATCTGCAAAATAAGTGAGAAAAGCTTTAAAATATTTCTCAAACATATAAACATTTAAGTACAAGTTTTTATCACGTTAAATAACATTTAATTTAAAATTGATATTGACTTAAATCTATTATAAATTATATATTACCAAAATACCGTCTTTTGAGTAATAAAATTTCTATAAAATAAGCACAACATAAGATAATCATTCTTAACTAGAAAAATTTGTTTGAAAGATCATTTAGAAAAATTAAATTTTAAAAGTCAGATTTTTTATTATTTTTAAATTGATATATATTCTAACCTTAGTTAAAACCCTGTAATTCTTTGTAGCCTTTCAATACCTTACTACAACGATAAAATATAAAAATCCAATTCAAATAATAATCAAACTTAACATCTTTTTATACTTTATTCTTCGGTAAGCAACTAAGGATTTCAGGTATTGAGCTGTAATGCAGAATCTGCCAAAAAAGTGTGCCACAAGTTGAATAAGAGATGGCTTTGCTCCAGAACAATTGAGGATTAATAATAAAATTAATAAAAAAATATTTATGGATGAAAAAATTGCAATTTTCATAAAATTCATTGTTTGTTCTGCCTTAAGTTCAATGTTATGTAAAAGGAATTTCATGCAAGATATACTTTTTAAAATTTATAAATGTTCTTATTTTTTCTTCCTTCCCTCCCTCTTATCCTATTTAATCTCTATAATTTATTAAGTATAATTTTTTCTCTTTTTTGTAGAAGAGAGAAAACTCCGGCCTGATGAAATGCCTCTTTGGGTTCAGCTGGATTGGCACAAAGATGACAGAGAGGGGCGATTCTTGTTACGGCGGATGGATGAAAAATCATATGTAAGTATTAATTTATTTAGGAAAAAAATATATGTATATATATTTATGAAAACTTTGAAAAATGTTCTTATAAAATCAATATCTTAACACTTTAATCGATTTTTCTTTGTTTGTAGTTTTTAAGTGAGAATGTGGCTTCCACGTTTTTCCATTTCTTATGTACATATTCATTAATATCATTAAAAAAAAAAAAAATAAAATAAAATAAAATAAAATAAAATAAAATAATAAAACTTTGTAAAAAAAAAAAAATATCATAAAATCAAAACAATACATTGGATGTGTTTCAAATAGGGGAAATTTTAAGTTTGTCATCAACCAAAGTAAATATGTGTCAGTAAGGCAACAATGCATTTGTGGTCTTTTCTGCTTATGGACATGTATTTATTTCAGCTAATGATGAGCTGTTAAAATTTCTAGCTTGAAATGTGTCTCATGTATTGTTTTGATTTTATGGCAATATTTTACAAAGCTTTATTATTTTAATTGTTACTTATTGCCAGTTTTCAGTGCTGTTTCTAAATTTGAGATTCCCTCAAAAAAATACTTTTTATCAACCATTGCTTGAAATTACCATGTTAAAATGTAATTATTCCATCATAATTAAATATATATATATAAACTTTTATTTCTTTCTAACAGATCTCTAGTATGGATGCATGTGACAACGAGAGCTTTAAAAGAAAATTATCAAAAAGGGAAAAGAAAGATAAAAAGAAAAAAGAAAAGAGAGAAAAATTGAAGGTAATTAAGTGTGCAAATTTGAATGAACTCCATTTAGAACTTGGAAAATTTTTTGTCAAAATTTATTTTGCTCTATTATTATCAGTAGACTTATCTTTGATATTATTTTCTAATTTAACTTCAATTTTTAACTAAACAGTATGTTTTATTAAAATGTGACTGTATTATATCAAAAATCTGTTTAAAAACATTTCAGGTGATAGTTTAGTAATTGTTATGCATTTTGTATATCTGTAGAGAGAAAGGATGTTGATTTTGGAAATAAGTAAAAACTTTAGAGATCACCCACTAGACAATAACAAATGTCTTTCAGAGAGGTGGTTTCTGAATAAAGGTGATGGGTGAAGCAAAGTGTGATAAAATACATATTACCCTCCCTCCCCCCCAAAAAATACTGAATATAATTATTTTAGTGTCTATACAGCTTTAGAGAAGGAATTAATAGTTGCGTGTTTTGATTTTAACAATTTTTGTTTCAAACCATTCTTTGATTTCTTTAAACAAATTATTTATCTTAGTATCATCATTAACAGGCATTGATCGTTCTATCAATGTATTGATTTCAACTAGTGTTTTTTGACATGAAATAGAAGCTTTAGTTGACGTAAGATCCTTTGAGTCAAAATGAGTTCCTAAATTAGATTTAAAAGAATCTCAATTGTAATATGATCTTGATTCTCCACGTCTAAGAATGTAGACTTAGTTGAGCATATTTTCTGGAAAGAAATGAAATTTCAAGATTTCTCCATGCCAAAGGATAGTAATTCTATTCTTTGACTGAAAAGTGGTTTTTCAGGGGGAGAGATGAGAAATAGTGGTCTTTTAATGGAGGAAAATTAGCATTCACCCAATAACCAAAAATTATAGACTACAAATGGTTTTTATGAGAGGTCGCCTCCTTATAGAGGCAGTTTTTCACAGAAGTTTCACTGTATATGCAATTCCATTAAATTCGCATTTCTCTAGTTTTCATTTTGTGTTCCAAGGCTAAATTTACTGTTATTTAATTTTAACAAACATCACAATAATAGAATGAAAAAAATTTCAAACAAATACTGCATATGGTCTACCCATTAAGTAATGAGACTGAATTTTTCACACCAAGCAGACGGCTGAAGGGATGAAGTTTGCAAGTATGGTAGACTCCCTCAAATCCGCACAGCTTGGGATAGAGGTTGTGCGGATTTTAGAATTTTGTATATTGCTGGTCATTTTTTTAAACAGTAATTGAATGTAATTAAAAATGCATTTGAAACTATAATGAATGCTTACAAGTTAATAATATATTAAAATAAACAGTAAACTAAAATAATAAAAATTTAGATGATTTTTAAAATGATTAAAATATTAAAAGCAAAGGTCAAATTAATAATCAATAATGTATGATTAAATATTCATTATAAAGATGAAATGTATTTTTCCTTGAATTATTCAATGGAACTTGCCTCATAAAGGTACAATACTAATTCACATCAAAATCATAAAGTAAAGTTTTATTTCAGGTTTAGCCAGACTTAATTAAAATAATAATAATGAAAAAAAAATTGATACATAAATATATTTGGTAAGAAGATTGTGATTACCAATGATATCAGCAATATCTTGAATATTTTCAGAAATAAATTTATTCTTCCTTCATGAAAAAACACAAATTCAGTAATATCAACCAAAATTACAAATTAAAATATATATGGAATTGTTATAAAACTAAAGTCAAATTTTGTCCCTATATCTGAACTGATTGTTTCATTGTTTACATTAGTACCTTATGTGTGGATTTTAGGTTTGCAGATTTGAGAGAGAGTCTACTGTAATACGTATGGTGAGGTCTGTCAACTACAGATTTTAGAAGTTGATTGGCTTTGAGTCTTTACAGGTCGTGGATCATTCATGAAACAGACAATGTTTGAAAATGGTGTTAGATTTCCTGAATAAAGCAATCTAGCTCATAAAGTTTTGTGTAAAACTAAAAAAAAAAAATTGGCTACAGAGAGGCTTTCCATGTTACAAGATGTCTATGGGAAGGATTTTTTTGTCAGGGTCTCAAGTGTTTAGGTGCCACAAAGCCTTTTAAGGACTAAAGAGATTACATCAATGACGAATAATGTGCTTGATCTCCATCAATGTCTCAAACTTCAGACAATATGGTTAAAATGCATGGTCTTTCAGTCTATCATCATCAAATGAGTGTCCAAATGATTGCGGAGATGATGGGGCTTGCACAATTGATTGTTTATCAGATTGTTACTGAAGAACTTCAAATGTGAAAAATTTGTGACAAGCTGCTGCTTCAAATCGACCCAGTTTCTGGCAAAACACAGCATTGCAACACTGCCTCAACCGCCATACATTCTCAATCTGTCATTGCCTGACTTTTTTTTTCTATTCACTCAGTTAAAAGCCAGCTTATCCAGTCATAGTTTTGACAATTTGGAGAACATGCTGAAAAATGTCACGTGCAGTCTGAACAGCATTCCAGTTGAAGTCTACTAGGGAGGCATAAATGGATGGCAGAGTTGTTGACAATGGTTTATTAGTATAGAAAGAGACTGTTTTGAAGAATAAGTACTTGTAAAATTTTCTTCAAATAAATTAATTTTATGGATTCGATCTCATTACTTACTGGACAGACCATGTATCTAAAAGTTAATAAGTGAAATAATTAGGTACTTGTAAAAGAAAAAATAATTTCAAATTATATTAATTTAAGGCCATAATAGCATTATATTAATTCACATTTTGTTTTCACTTAAAAAAATTTATGCATGTTTTATAAATAAATGTCACTCTTGCATTTAAAAACCCATATATGTAACTCAATTTATCAAAACTTTTTTTTCTATAACTCGCTCTTATTCTAAGATGTGGTAACATCATATTACATACAAAGACACATTTTATGATACATATTAATTATTCTGCATTTAAGTAAGAACATTTTTAATTTAATACAATTCTACATGTTAAGATAAAAATCAGCCTGTATTGTTTTTGCTATATTCCACTTATAGAACAATTGAAAGTATTAATTCTGCCAGTTTGATTACTTTAGTCGATCATGGAATATATGATGTCATTTGAGAATGATTTCATGCTGATCTTGTTCCTAATCATTTTTTTCTCTTGACTTTTTTATTTATAAGAATTTTTATTAACTGTAATTTTCAATCAGGCAGTTTGTTTTAACGTAATATGAATATACTGTCAGATCCCTACGGGTCAGAGAAAATCTCAAATAGAAAAAAGGAATTTGAAAATTTAGGTAAAAAGTGAAATAAAAGTCAGAGAATCTTTGATGTACTATTTTCCATCAGAATCTCTACAATCATAAATGAAAAAAACTTTGAATTATTCATCCGATCTAAAATTTTTATATAAAACATATGCAAATTATGTAACAATAGCATAATATGAAAAATAATTAAAAATCTAATTCATACAATGCATACCATTTTTTTTTTTTTTTTTTTTTTTTTTTTTTTTTTTAAGCATTTATCAAGATTAAAGTTGTCCACTGTGGAGAGTTTTACAGCAATATGTAAGCTGAATTTTTATTAAAAGTCAAGGAAAGTTTAGAGATAAGTCTAAGAAAACTTAGATAAAACAGAATTTTTATATATTTTTAGGTAGATTTCGTAAGAAATACTACCTATTGCAATCGCACCAGTTTATATATCTATCTATCTCACTTTTTTATGGACACGATAACTTCTATAATTCTTCACCAATCTCCACCAAACTGGTACATAAAATCAATGGGGATAAAATCTTGGCTGAGTTCGTTAATGGGCAAAATCGGACCAAGGGGGTCGGAATAGGGGGCGTTTTTGTGAAAACCAAAAAAATGCCATAACTTCTTAAAGTAGATATCGAATCGGTTTAAAGTTTATATTACTTCTTAAAAATGGGCCAAAAGTATATGCATGACAGATTTTTGATAAATTTAGAAGTGGGCTCAAAGGGTGAAAAAAACAGGGATTTTGAGAGAAAAAAATTCATAACTTCGTCAATTTTCAAGATATCATGTCCAACTAAATTTTTTATAAATGTTCTTAAAATTATCTAAAACTTTTGTATTTACAAGTTTTTGATAGGACGAACTTTTACCGATGAAAAAAATTAAAAACGAAAAGAAAAAGGGCGCTGAAAAAAGAGAAAAATCCATAACTCCGTCAATTTTTAAGATATCAAATCTGATTAAATTTATTTTGCATCTTCTCAAAAATATCTACAACTTTTATATTGACAAGTTTTTCATAGGACCAATTCGTATAGCAAAAATAAATTAAACAAAAATAGGAGTTGGAGAAAAAACCTCAAATCCAAACGGCTTATATTCTGCAGGGTTGCCACGCCACCTGGAGAACCTGGAAAACCTGGAAAACACAGGGAATTTTAAATCTCCTCCCAAAAACAGGGAAAATCCAGGGAATTTTTAAAAATATCCTAAAAAATCTGGAAAACACAGGGAATGTGGTAATGGCAAATTATAACATTTTTAATTAGTCTTCATACACGCATATATTTTTTTGCACTCACCATGGAATAGATGCGTTGCAGTACAGGGAAAATACAGGGAATTTTTTTTCAAGATTAGAGTGGCAACCCTGTTGACTCATTTTTAAATTCACTTTTGATTTTAAACGCATCCAAATGGTAGATCTTCTTATTTAGAAACTGTATAAAGTGACGCATTGGTCAATTTTCTGATAAAGACAGATTATTTCAAAAAAGGCTACCAAAAAAAGTATTTTGAACAGAATTTCCGAAAGTCATCGGGACCGAAAATTGAAGGAAGTATTCAAATAAAAAATTGCGTTTTTTTCTGACTCATTTTCAAATCCATTTTTGTTCTCAAACGCATCCAATTTACAGATCCTCTTATTTAGGAACTATATAATGTGATGCATTGGTCAGTTTTTTGATAAAGACGGAATATATTTTTAAAAAGGCTACCAAAAAGGGTATTTTGAACAGAATTTTCAGAAATCATCGTGACTGAAAATTTAAGGAAGTGTTCAAATAAGAAATTGTGTTTTTTTCTGACTCGTTTTTAAACCCTTTTTTGCTCTCAAATGCATCCAATTTGCAGATCCTCTTATTTAGGAACTATATAATGTGATGCATTGATCGGTTTTTTGATAAAGACAGAATATATTTTGGAAAAGGCTACCAAAAAGGGTATTTTGAACAGAATTTCCAGAAATCTTCGTGATTTGAAAGTTTAAGGAAGTTTTCACATAGCAAATTGCGTTTTTTATGACTCGTTTTAAAATCCATTTTCGCTCTCAAACGCATCCAATTTACAGATCCTCTTATTTAGGAACTATATACTGTGACACATTGGCCAGTTTTTTGATAAAGATAGAATATATTTTTTAAAATGCTGTCAAAGTGAGTATTTCGCACGAAATTTTCCAAAGCAATCATGATTAAAGAATTAAGGATGTATTCAAACAACAAATCGGTTATTTTATGACTCATTTTTAAATTCAATTTTTTTTTTCTCAAATGCTTTCAACTGACAGTTTTTTGTTATTTAGGAACTGTATAATGTACTGTTTTGGTCGATTTTTTAATAAATTTAGAATCTATTTCAAAATATGTTGTCATAATGGGCATTTGAGCTGAATTTTTCTTATGATTCTGATAAAACCAGTTTTTGCAGAAAAATGAAATTAAAATTTTTTCATAAACGGCCAAATGAAGTTATTAAACTGGGTTTATCTCTAATCATATATATATATATATATATATATATATATATAT
Organism: Maratus speculifer; assembly: GCA_964019185.1. Taxonomy (NCBI): domain Eukaryota; kingdom Metazoa; phylum Arthropoda; class Arachnida; order Araneae; family Salticidae; genus Maratus; species Maratus speculifer. The sequence continues at coordinate 211,257,791 of OZ025302.1, forward strand.
GTTGAAATGGCACTCTTCGAAATCTACCTCCTCCTATAGGCCCAGCCGACAGGGATTTTTTTTAACCAGAATTGTGTAGGAACTCGGTATCGGAGCTGAAACTAGACCTTTTTTGTTCCGGGGATCCTTTCAAATGATACTTTATTCATCATTGTGTTTTTGTATATGCATAGAAAAAGAAATATCAACATTAGAAATAATGTATAGTAAAATCTCTGAATAACAGATATACATCAAACAGTATTTTGTCTGCTTTTATGAAATATCTATTTTTTTAGATGTAAAAATAAAGTTTTGATTGTGGGTGAAAATAAATATAAAGTGGCAGTTAAATAGAAATCGCTATTTGGGAGTGTTTGTAATGAAGGTTTTACTGTATGTGATATATGATTGTTATTAAACAGAAATATGAATTTTTAAAATGTGATTTTCATTTTGCATTATAGATATTGCATATCTGTTATATTTAAAAATTAAACTTGAATCTCTTTCTTTTAGGCTGCTGAAGAAAGTAAAAAAGATAGCATTGCTGAGCGGCTGTATTCAGAGCTTCCTGAAACTAGCTTTACTCGTTCAATCTCAAATCCTGAAGCTGTGATGAGGAGGCGGCGGCAACAAAATTTAGAAAGGAAGTTGCACCAATTCTGTCAAGAAGGTGGTACTAATGCTGGTATGTATTAATGAATGGCTACTTATTTAAAATCTATTTGCATTTAGTTTTTTTTTTAAGACCATTTTTGAAAAGGAAAAGGGATATAATTGGTTATAAACTAGTACTTTCCTTATCCTTCACAGACCTATCTTTGATCAAGAGTGAACTTTTATATCTTCTTAAATAGTTGGCATTTCAAAAGATTTGAAATGCAAACTAAAATTTTTAGATTGGATATTTTAATAGAAAACTGACAACTATTCACACTTTTTAATGTAACTTTCAAACTTGTTTCTAGGTATTAAAAATTTCCATTTCAAAATAAATTTGATAAAATTTAAGATAGTACAGTAAAAATTCTCTAATTTGGCACATTCGAAAATTGAAGAATTTACGAATTACGAATTTTCCAAATTACAGGATGAATGTCTGGAAAAAAGTTTAAAAATTAGAATTAAACAATCAATGACAGCAAAGCATATTTTTCATCTTTTTAAATTGTTTGAATAGAATAATAATAATAAAAAAAATACTGAATAATGTAAAGTACAATTTTCCACACAAGTACGCTTTTATGCACACATCTGTAAAATGAAAACATGCTCTGTTGGTCTACTTGTAAAAGCTATCTTAAATATTGGATATCAGTTTATTTTATAGTAGTCTTTTCTCTTATTTTTTAGGATTTTTTTTTATGATCTAAAGTTTCAAAATTTCTGCATGGTTGAATGAACCTCTGTGATCAGAAAACTTGATAAATATATTTAAGGCATCTGCTGTTTGATTCTAAATAATATTGTTTGACTCATCAACATCATCTTCATCAGAGCCATCGTCTTTAGGTTGATAACACCCTGAATGATGGCCTCATCAATTAAAATTTCTTCTGTTAGCTCACAAAATCTGCTTCAACCCACATCTTTATTCAGTGGTGCATCCATTATTAAGCTTTGGAGGGGATTAGCATATTTTAGAGGCTTATATTTTCAAGATCTAGCCCAAAATTTCAGACAAGCTCTTTTTTTTTTTTTTTTGTTAAGGACGAGATGTGTTGTTCCCAGATTTGCATTTTCTCTATTGACTTGATATGTATAAAGACTGGGTGGTGGGTGGGGTGGGGTAGGGGACAATCGGCGAAACCTAGGGAAGAGACTCTGAAAATTTGATGGAGCTAATTCTTGAAGGCTTAAACCTCTTTGACAAATAAAATAAGATTGTTTTAAGTGGTGAATATTAAAAATGCTGATATTTCAAATTTCACTAGAAAATTTATAAATAAGAAAAAATGTGAAAGTTCACTATTTTTCAAAATTTCTACTATGCAGAATCTATTGAAAATAATAAAAGTTAACTTTTATAATTTTAGAAAACTTTAAATAGTTAGTTTGATCTTGTGGTCTGGGAGGGGCTTAAGCCTCGTTAGCTCCCCTGTGGATGTGCCAGTGTTTTTTTCTTCATGATTCAGTTATTTTTCCATAAGTCATGCCAATTATCCAGCATGATGGACTTCAGGATTTCTGACTAGAGGATGTTTACTGTATATTATTTAATGCTATATTATAAATACTTTCTTTAAATTTCTAAATGAAGGTTATAATCTTTTTTATAGCTGATTGTGCAATAAATATCTTTATATCTGAAACATTGTTTTCTGTTAAATTTAATAAATGAAGCAAAAATGTCAACCTATTAAACAATTCAATATTTTTAGGTGGAACTTTAAGAATATTTGGTGAATCTTTGAATAAAGACGTGCCTTATAAAACATTGTTACTTTCAACTAAAGATAGTGCCTCATTTGTTGTTAAAGAAATTTTAGAAAAATATGGTTATGATAAAGAAGATCCAGCTCTGTACTGTCTTGTACAAGTGATTGTGCCACCTCATGGGCAGAATGATAGTGCAGACTTGCAAAATAATGGTGGAATCAAGGAGTATATTCTGGATGATGATGATTGTCCATTGACTATACAACACCAACATAATCGTAATAGAGGTATGTGTATATATTTTTGTTAAATTTTGATTCGGATTGTCAGGTGTGGTATTCATTTCAAATTTAAGTGTTATATCTTTAACAAATAAAAATATTAAGGGGACTCTCCACTCATTTGAAAACACCTGCTCCATAATGTTAAATCAATGGGCAGGTTATTTTTGAATTTCTCGTTTAACTTTGAATGTTATTATACAATTTTTTCTAATAGGATTAGGCGAGCTTGATCTTGTGACAATTTTTTACTTTTTGATTTTGGTTAAAGATTTTTTTAAAATGGTATTTTCAGTTTTGAAACTTGTTCTGAAAGTACCTTTATTTAAAAAAAAAATCTGCAACCAAAATCAAAAACTAAAAAATAACCATATTAAAGATTGACCTCAGCTATCCTGTGGAGAAAAAAAAAAAATTATTGAAATTTAAATTAGAAAATAACCAACCAATTAGTTTAACATTATGAAATGGGTGTTTTCAAGTGAGTAAAAAGTATCCGTAAATTGCATTTAAAAAAATGTGATAAAATTTAGGATTGTATATCGTTTAATGATCTGAAACTCTGTTCTGAATGGCTGAACATTTTCTTTTTTATAAAAACAAATATTTTCTCAAAATAAACTTTAGACTGCAACAGTAAAATAAGAGATGTATGAAATTTATGATGGTGTTATGCATTATTTATCCACTTTTTTTTTTACTTTATATTTTGAAGCTATATAGATATTTGAAAAATGGATTGATCTTATTTCTAAATTGTGTTGAATTTGTAATATATTCAATGCTAAATTATGTCCACATTAAATCGCAAAAATAAATATTTTAAATTATCCCCCCCCCCCCTAAAAAAACCTTTCTAATAGTTATTTTTATTAACGATGTTAAGGGATACTTTTTAAGAATTTGGCTCTCTGATTTTGTGCTATATCTGTAAATATTAAACTTAAAAAAGCAACTATAAATAAAATTGCAATAAAATGTTGTAAAACTAGATAAATGACCTTAATCGATAAAACATTTTTTACTGAGATTTTGACTTGGGCCATTAAAGGATTTGTCATTTGTTGTATTTCAGGTACCCTCACATTTCATGTAAGAAGACGGCCTGCAGACTATCAACCAAGAAAACGGAAAAAAAAGCCAAAGCCTACGAAAGATGATCCAAATTATAATGATAATCCATCAGAAAAGTTGCCTTATCTGCTTGAGCTAAACCCTGGTAAAACAAACAAACCTTGCTATGTTTTTTTTAAATTTGAATTTGCTTGAACGTTTATTTCTCTTGCTGGTAGATTTTATATCTTCCAACTTGACTAAGTATGCTTTTCCAGATCTGCCAACTGCTACAAAAAAATCATAGTTGCTACAGTTTGCTACAAAAATTGATTCTAAATTAAGATTTTTTGAGGGAAAAAAAAAAAAAACAAAAAAAAAAACAAAACAAAGAAACATACACTTTTTTTTTTTAGTTGTGATTTTTAGTCCACACAGCATATTTTTCAGGAGTGATTCTGTTTCAAAATATTAAAGTACTTGGTTCTGAAAGTTAAAAAATGAGGGGGGGGGGGAATCTAGGTTGCAAAACAAACTTTTTAACATAATACCCTCTTAAAGGATATTAACCACGAGTAAATTGTGTTTCTCTAAATATATATGCAAGAATTCTTTTCCTTAAAAACAGTTGATGTCATTTTAAGAGTTTCTTGGGGGGAAGGGGTTTGTCTTTGAAGGGCAGGGTTTGAAATAGTGTGTGAATCAAGCAATTTGCACACAGAAAAGTAAAGTCTGGCATAATAAAATTCTGTGCAGCAGGGCCGGCGCTAAACATTTCGCCACCTGAGGCGAGCCTTATTTTGCCGCCCCTATGACGTCATCATTTTTTTCTTCTTACGACTACTCATACTTTTAAAAAAAATATGTACATTAATATAATAATTATAATTTATTCGCATAAATATAATATATTAGCAAAACCCGCGGCTTTGCTCGCATAAATAGTTGAAGTATGTCAAGTGATACTTGTATATTTGATTTTCATTAGAAGTAATAATGTATTAAAGAATAATTCAAAAACTTCCATTTAATCCACAACTTGATTAAATTTCATTTTTACATGCATTATTCCGAAATGAGACATAAAATAATACGAAGAATTAAAGGTAATTTTAAATAAACGATAATTTAGAAAATATTTTTAAACTTTTATGCTCAATCCATACATTCTTTTCGGTGTTCATGTGATTATTCCTTTTTAGAAACAATCTTCGTATGCATTTACATTTTTAAATTAATCATTAATCAGAATCAAAGTTTCTTTCCCAAGGGTCTACCATCTCTCGAGAGGTAGTGGTATTACCATAAAATGTCTACGTTAGAGAAAGGACGGTCACCATTAATTTGCAAATGTTAATTTTGAAATCGGTTTGATATTTTTCAATATACCAAAGAAACGTAATTTAAAAAGTTTTTAAAGGCTTTTATAGAATATTGTTTCTGCTTACCGCAAAAGGTAGCAGTACCGGCATAGAACATAGAGGATTATGAGAATGATCTATGTAGGATCAGAGTGTGTCACTGTTGATTCGAAACTATCAATTTTGTAATCAGTTTATTGCTTCCTGAGCTTGCACAGAACTCGTAATTTACGAATTTTTTAGATCGCTTTGCGCACCGCCCCTTCTCTTCGCAACTTTTAATTTCAATTTTAGTCTTGACAGCTCTCAGAAGACATTTATATTTTGTAAGTAACTACCACACGAAATTTAAAGTTTCTAGACTCCTTACTACAAAAAAAAAAAAAAAAGAATATTTTTGGATCCTGCACTGTATTACTAGTGTCACCGAAGTAAAATGTAGCTTACGTTTGTTATGTTTTAACAGCTTCCATCACCACCAATTTCAATAAAAATTTGGATTATTTCATGAGCTTTACAGATCATCTGATTCAGTTTCTTTTCTACGCACATTTTTAGATTGAAAATATTTTCCAATTTTTACTGTGACATTTTTTTTTTTTTTTTTTTTTTTTTAGATCGAGCTCTACTTTTCTCTCTGGTTCCACTAGTTTTCCATATGATATAACCACTATCTTCCTTTCATTTTAAATCACTCATTCTAAAAAAAAATTCATAAATTATTGATGATTGATTTATAAAACACGATTACTAATAATTAAACTAAATTAAAAAAACTGCTATCTCAATGAATATTTTTGGGTACTTTTACAGTATAGGAGGCCTTTGATTTTTCTCTTTTAAAGCTTGGCGCAATTTGGGTTTCATAAAGTGAGATTTGTTCTCATATGATATAAATAGCTATGAATTCAAACCTGATGAACTTTTATACTTTTTCATACATGTAAATATTATATATATATACTAGTTCCGCCCGGCGTTGCCCGGACCCGTGATTCTTAAATTTCTATTATTTTATAGTTTTAACTCGGTTTTGTCTGATATACTTGCCCGATGACTGTGTAAAAACTTGTTTAGAAAAATTCTGATAATTATATTTAATATAATAATTTTAATTCTGATGATTTCACAAACTCAGTATTCTGTTAGACCTTGTAATAAATAAATTTTGAATAGATTTTGGTATTAATATCCAACACATAATGCTACTTCGCCGCATTTTTTTCGATTTCTGCAATAACTATATCTCACAAACCAATGCACGGAATTTTATCAAACATCTTAGTCTGTTAGACTTTGAGATAAATAAACGCTGATTATGTTTTGGCATAAATCGGTAAGCAAATGGCGCTTTTATGCCGCATTTTCCCAGATTTCCATAATATTAATATATATATATATAAAGAAATAATGTACGGAATTTCATCAAATTTCATTCATTAATCATTAAAAAATATATAGATTTTATAAATATATTACGAATGAGGCGAAAGCGTATTGTTTGAAACATTATAAAAAAGTAATTTTAACATATTTCTAATACAGCACTTGTTATAAAAATGTCCTATTTATGAAATAATGAGACATAGTTATTTAAAAAATCGCAAAAAATGTGGTGTAGTAGCGTTATCTTGTTGGACAATTTACGTCAAACTTAATCAGAATCTATTTATCTCAAGGTTTAACAAAATATTAAGTTTGATGAGATTCTGTACATTAGTTTTTGAGAAATAACTATTGCGGAAATTGCGAAAAAATAAGATAAACCAGCCCCAGCTGTTTGGTTATTTACACTAAAACACAATCAGCATCTATATATGTCAAGGTTTAGCAGATTATGAAGTTTAATGGAATTCCGAGCTCTAGTTCTTTAAGATATATATATCATGTGAATCTGAAAAAAAAGCGGCAGAGTAGCTCTATATCATGCTGATCGATTTAACCAAAACATAATCAAATAATTTATCCGGAACATAATCAACATTCATTTATCTCATACTCTAACAGACTAAGACGTTTGGTGAAGTTCCGTGCATTAGTTCTTGAGATATTGTGGAAATCCGGAAAATGCGGGAAAATAGCATTATCTGCTGTAGAATTTACACCAAAATTTAATCAGAATATATTTATAGCAAGGTCTAACAGAATATTAAGTTTGATGAAATTCTGTGTATTAGTTCATGAGATATAACTATCGCGGAAATCTAGAAAAAATGCGGCACAGAGCGCCACTTGTTCGGCTTTTTACATCAAAAAGTAATCAGCATCTAGGTCAAGGTTTAGCAGATTATCAAGTTCAAACAAAATTTCATGCATCAATGCTTGAGATATAACTAACGCGGAAATAGGGAAAACTGTGACATAGCAGCGCCTCTATTCAGCGATTTGCACCAAAGCATAATAACTATCTATGTATGTCAAAATTTAACAGAATATGAAGATTGAGCGCCACTTGTTCGGCTTTTTACACCAAAAAGTAATCAGCATCTAGGTCAAGGTTTAGCAGATTATCAAGTTCATACAAAATTTCATGCATCAATGCTTGAGATATAACTAACGCGGAAATAGGGAAAACTGTGACATAGCAGCGCCTCTATTCAGCGATTTGCACCAAAGCATAATAACTATCTATGTATGTCAAAGTTTAACAGAATATGAAGATTGATAAAATTCGGTGCATAAATTCGTGAGATATAGCTATGGCGGAAATCGGGGAAAATGTGACTTAGCAGCGCCTGGTGTTTGTTCGGCTATTTACAACAAAACTTAATCAACATCAACTTATAATAAAATACAACTATAAAACTAGTCGTTGGGGACCACCGTAATACTTACCCATCATGGATCTGTATAATATAATATATGAAAATGACACATGTGTAAACTGTTTATAAAATGGATTGCAATTCCAAAACATAATTTAAACTTATATTTAAATATTTTTAATATACATAGTAATGCTCTACAACTGAATTGCTAACGAACCAATTTCGACAAATTACATAAAACGCCAAACTACTCAAATAGTACCGAATTGCATAAAAGAAACATCCCTATAACTTCAAAAATAATAATCCTATTAACTAACAGTTTACTGCGTCGGATTAAGCGTCTCATTTTTAATTAAAATATATCTTTGAATTTGAATGAAATACAAGGTCGTGAAGAATCGAAATATATGGAAAACAGAATTATAAATATCTCGACAACTAATAATTCGATCGACTTCGTTTTTTATGCAAAATTTGTTTTATTGAATTGCCTTTTACGTCCACTCCTTAAAATAAAAAAAGTCGAAAATTTTTTCTATATCTTTCAGCAGAACGAATTTTTCGAGAGTCCGAAAAAAATAGTTTCGGATAACCAAGGTTACTGATATTAAATAGACTTCGTCCCATTCTTATATACTAAATACATAAAACATTTCAAGTCTCTATCTCAATTTGTTTGAGATATAGAGCGTTTACAGACACACGGACGGACGGACGACAATTTTTTTTCTAGAAATATGTTTTCCAGTATCTGAAAAATGTAAAACCATAAAAAAAAAAAAAAAAAAAAAAAAAAAAATCTATTTTTATAACGATTGCAAGATTTACCCTATACTACGTTTGATGGGTAAGTAATATAGTACTTGCAATATTCTGCATGCTATATCAACACTAATCAATGGATATATGGATACAGCCCCTAATATTTTTGCTTCATTTTGGGAACAGCTGATTTTGAGCTTCTTTCAACAATGAGTTTCAGAATAGTCAACCTATGTTTTTGAGACTTTCACAGAAGTTGTTCTATAACACATTAGGGGCTGTGTAAATATAATTTTATCATTTCACGGGGAATGGGGGTGGGGCGGGGGTTGTCTTTTGATAGCTATACCATTTTTGATCCAATCAAAATTTTCTTTTTTTATTAGCAACATGCTGTTTTGGGTTCAAAACAATATGTCATCGTTTTTTAGTCTGTTATCTATTTGTATGAAAATACGATGTTTTTATTAACATCAGCAAATTATTGTAAAAATATTTAATTCGAAAATATGGTATACCCCTAGATTCCTTTTCTTCTTCATGTATGCATGCATATATAACAATCACTATTCGAGAAACCATTTGTAGAGAATTTTTAAAATGAAGTTTGTGTTTATTAATAAATAAAAGAGAAAGAATGTTGTCAACTTGTTTTGTTGATAAGAATTTCTATTTCACCACCCCTTTTTTCGTGCTGGGCAAGCGCAACAAGACTTTATTACTGTTGAATGCATTATGTAACAAAAAGGTATTATAAAATATTTAATTACATCAATTTCTTTTAAATGTTACATGATATAAAGTGATATTTTATTGACTTCTCTTTCTTTAATCACTTAAGTATGCGTAAAATAAATGTAATCAGTTTTGTATAGCACTCCAAACAAAAGAAATAAATTCTAAAAATATAAATAATTTTTAGACTTTGGTAACGATATCTTTATGGAGGGAGGGGGGGGGGCGAAAGATTATAATATATATCTGAAGGGGGGGGGGGGTCCAAAATTATATAAAACTGATAACGTTATATATGCGCAGTCCCTTATGCACATTACATTTTGATTGCATTAGCGCATGCACAGTGAAACATTATTTAATAAACCTGTTCATTTTTCATACAATTCTTATTATTTTTAAATTCTGGTGACATGGTATTGTGTACAATGTTGTTTGTAATATTTTCGGAAAAGAAAATTCTTTTATATTAAGAACTCAGCAAACTATAAGCAAAAAACGTGGCAAAAAATGGGACTGTTTTAGTGCAAAATTTTATTTTTTCTACTAGTATACATGCTCTCCACATAAAAAATTAACACAGTTTATAACAATAAGCCTCTTAATCATAATTTATAGTTTGAACGCTTTTGCTACACTTGTTTTGACAGGGTTATCGAAAAAATGTTTGTTCTTTTTCAATCTGTTGACGGTCCCCTATGGGGTTTTCAGAAAAAATCTTCGCGGAAATGCATGACCTGTACTATTCTGTTTATATATCTGGAGTTTCAGGATAATTCCTCATGTATTTTTCTAGATGTTTAACAAAACATCTAAAATCGCAACTCACTTTTCCTTTTTGTCCATATAGTGTATGCATATTTATATATATTTATATCAATTTTGTATAAAATAAAATCTAAAAATAGCTTCTAAACACGCCATTTGAAACATACTAAAATGAAAACTACTATAATTTTCAGTCCTAAGCCTGGAAAAAGTGTAAAGAAGAACTACCATAGCCGTTTTTATTAATTGTACAAGTATCCGGATTTTTCATTAGCAGGATCGGCCTCTGTCCCGACCGTTCAGGATAATCTACTTTATATCGTTTTAAGGCGATTCTCAATAAACACTTTCCTCTGCTGAATAAAATAGGAACTTTCTAACCCCATTTTAAACACAAAAACATGATATTTGCGGGTGTAATTATTGAAATGATATGTACAGTGACTGTGAACTTTTTTTTCATTTACTGAAAAATTAATTACAGTTATTAGCGATTTACGGCATTTTTCTTTCTTCCACTGTCACCTCCAGAAATTCGGTTCAAGATGCCAACTTTAACAGCATTTACTGAAATATTTTGTCTTTAGGCGAAAATGGGAAAAACAATTAAATTACATAGTTTCCTAAAATGAACATTTGATAATTTGATACGTTTAATAACAAAAATGAAATTTAAAGTATGTCTGAAAGTAGCCAGCTTGGATTTGAGTACAATTTTAAATACAAGCAATAAATTACAGAAAACAGAAAAAATTGTATGTCGAAAGTGGCGTTTTATCAGGATCTTATGTTTTTTGGATGGCGGTTTATAAAGATATTAAATAATTATCCCCTCATTCGGATGAAGATGCAGGACATTCAGAAATTAATTATCTATGCGGGTTCAGCGCCGTGCGAAAGGGGGGGGGGACGAAGGGGGCGGTCGCCCCGGGTGTGGAAGTTTAGGGGGCGCCAAATTTATACTACCAACTTCATTTTTGGCCTGTCATAAGAAAAAGTTGGGAGGGGGGACGCCAAATTTTAACTTAGTCCCGGGAGCAATTTTCTCTTCGCATGCCCCTTTGCGGGTTAATTTTTTAAGCAAGTGACAGTATTACAAGTACCTCGTGTCAAGTGTCCCGCGTAAATAGGAGCTGATTTACGTGAGACATCAGGCAATATTAATAACATGTTAATGAAATATGTTTTAAAGAACACTTTTTTTTTTTTTTTTCAAAAGGATCTGCAATCATCATCTTAAATTAAAAGAAAAAAAAAAACATAATATATACCTGAAGTATGAACTATTTTCTCCGTCATTATTATTAGCACAACATCTGTTTAACCATGCTATCCGAAATCTGGTCCTTTACAATGAATTAATGAAAAGAATTACACCATCGAATGACGAACAACACAAATAAAATAATAAAGAACGAAATACATGATGCAGCAACATTATGGGAAAATGTTTTGGTTTATGTTTGGCACCGTCTGCCCTTTGTGAATTTTGCTGATTTCAGTATGACTTATCCTTGAAAAGAAAAAAAAAAGAATGGATTTGGTTGTTACTGTAATTTATGTCTTAGTGCCGATTTAATTCATGTTATACAATGAAGTTTGTGAAGGCTTCTGCTATTACTTGGTTGTAATTATATGAAATGCACTCTATATTTTTATTCAAAAATAAAAAAATAAATAAAAAACTATCACTTTTTTTTAAGTTTAGACAAATAAAATATAATGGATTATATGTTCAATATATATGCCAGGAAAATGCCGCCCTTTAGGCTTGCGCCCTGAGGCGACCGCCTCACTTGCCTCACGTCTGGCGCCGGCCCTGCTGTGCAGTATTTCTTCCTGCAAATTTTGCCACAAATCTGTTTCATCTGCAAGCATATTTTTAATTTTCTTGGAAGTCTGCATTTTTTTTTTTCTTTTATGGAATTTCTCTAGATTAAATGGTGAATCAGTTACAGAAAAAAATTGATATTTTCTTCAAGTGATCGTGGGAAAGTATTGGGTATTTTGTTAAAGATCTCAGAAACAAATTGTAACCATCTTCAATTGGTCTTTGAATAAAATCGCTAATTTCATTAAGACCAGTAAGAAATTGCGAATTTCATCAAAAGGTTGAGAAACAAAATCATGAATTTTGAGAAACTATTGAGGGAAAATCATTGCTAATTTGGTCATGAAAAAGTTGTGGAAACGAGTAGTGAATTTTGTTAATCGGTCACAAAATAGCATTGCGAATTCTGTCAATTGATTGCAGTATACTATCGCAAATTTAATTATTGAAAATGAATATTTATGATATTTCAAAATTACCTAGCAAATGAACATCTACAAAATTTTTGTAGTTATTTCAGTGCTCTTGAAATTTTTTTATTGAAGCTGGGTAAATATTACATTATAATGAAAAATATATTAAAGCGCATCATAACTTTTATTCGTGAAAGTTATCCTTTGAATATAGTCATATTTAACAAGATAAAAATTCTAATTTTCTTAAAATTCTGTTCTTTTAAGAAGTTATTGCTTCATTGTTTGGAAAAAAAAAATATATATATAATAAAATATGAATGTGCAGTGTTAATTCCATAACAAGTGTCGCATATATTCACAATGCTTTTTTTTTTTTTTTGGCTGTGTGTAGCATCTGTAAAGTGCTTACTTGCCTTTTATGTTAGATTTGACAGTTGTTGGTTGGTTGTCATCTATTCATAATTAATAGATTATTATAGTAAATTTAGCTTCTGTTAGGAACAATTCAGCCTTTTTCTATTCAGTAATGTTTTGGAACTAATTTTTCTTTGTCACTGATTTTTGAAATTCATACTGTATATATTTCGCATTCGTGAAGACCAGTTTTTTTTGTACAGTGCTTTAAACATTCTTTACTTGTAACTATTTTGTGTGTATAGTTGCATATACAGGGTTCGTACAGACTCCTTGGACTCCTTAGAAACTACTTGGAAATGAAAACATTCCTAAGTAGTACTTAGAACTACTTAGATAAACAAAATACTCCTTAGAAACTCCTTAAATTGTATTGTGGTTTTGCACGCGAGCAATATTGCTCCTGGGGAAAGAAGAAGGGAAAAGAAACGATTGCAAAATGCACAATAAACCCTTTTATGTACGTCATTCATCAAAAGCCCAGCAGTGATTGGTTAGGATCATACTAATAGCCACCAAAGTGATTTACTTCTCATGGCCATAAAGGAAAGAAAAGTGAGAAGAATAATCCAGACACACCTCTAACCTTCTAATTTCAAAAAGTGATTACATCACTGTTTAATGCCTTCACAGCTAGATATATAACTTTGATTTCTTCTTCATAATACTATTCATCATCCTCAATTTTGCTGATAACGGTGGATTCAAGGGTGATTCTCGTTGGAAATTTCTGAAAATTTAAGGCATCCTCTTTCAAGAATTTGAAATTGGGTTATCAGTTCCGCATAGTTACCGACTTGTACAGTTTTGCACGTGGAAAAAACAATTGCGGAGAAATGCAAATTTTGTGAAAGGATTGCCAAAAAAGCATACATTTTGTCAATATTTCGTGGAAAAACGATTTCATCAATGCTTTTGTCAACGAACTTTGTCAATAGACCACTGAAAAACACAAATTTCCTGTGCGGATTGCAGTTAAAATGGCAATTTCACCAAAAATCGCAGATAAAATGCTAATTTTGTCTGAAGACAGCGAGAAAACGCCAATTTCATCTAAAGATTGCAGATGTAACGCCGATTTTGTTAAAAGATCGTCTGAAAAAATGCCATTTTCGATGAAAGATCGCTTACAAATATTTTGTCAAAAGATCATTGAAAAAATGCAGATTTCATCAAAAAATCACAGAAAAAATGCCTAATTCGTCAAAAGATCGCGGGGGTAAAATGCTGTTTTCGAGAAAAAATTGTGTAAAAATGCAACTTTTGTCTAAAATTCATCGAAAAAAACGTTGATTTCATAAAAAAACACAGGAAAATGCCGATTACATCAAAAGATGGCAGAAAAAACACCGATTTCGACAAAAGATTGCAATAAATCACCGATTTTGCTAAAATATCGCATATAAATCGCTGATTTTGTCTCAAGATCACAGATGCCTCCCCCCCTCTCGAGGGGGGTAATTTGCTGAATCCCTGCGGATTTGGGGCTGTGCAAGTGCATGCCACATAAATTGGTGATTCAAGTACTTGAATATGCCATCTGGTGGAAAAAAGATGTAACTTCTCGTTTCAGAATAATGCAGTGAAATCCCATTGCGTTACACGTATTTTAAAATCGTGCAGAATAATTATTCTTTTGCACAATTTCAGATTTATTGTGACATTTGTCTTCTATCTTATATTGCAAAGTAAAAGTTATCCGAATTTGAATATTTAAAACTTTCAAATTCATTTATAATGAAGAATTATTTCAATGGTACTTAAACATTAGTTAAAGGGACAGTTTTCCTGAATCGAAGGCTGCAAGCAGCACCTCTATAGGCCGTTTTAATTCCCAATAACAACAAAAGTGGCAAGTCTTTAAAATTTTTTGGACTCCTTGGATTCTTTATGTACTCCTTGGATTTTTTCTTTCCAACTCTGTATGAACCCTGATATATTCATATATACACACATGTATATGTTCATCATAGCACCTTAATTTGTATTATAAATATCTGTTTGTTTTTAATAACAATGCTACAAATTAATGTTACAGAATTCCTTTATGTATGTAATGACGACAGAATTTCTTCTATATATGTAATGAGTATAGAATTTCTTTTATGTATGTAATAACTATCTTCATGTAATTAAATACAGATGTATGTAAAAGCAATTTTAACAAATTTGTTTTATTTTAAAGATGGCACAGAACCTCATGGTCCCCCTAAGAAGCACAGACTCTATTTAAATGTCACAGAAGTGGGAAGTGAAAGAAGCAGCTCAACAGGAGGACAGTATTTACAGGTAATTACATGTGTTTTGATCTTGTATTTTCATGCTTTGTTGCTTTGAATTTGTTTTAGTCCCTTGTATTTAAAGTTTCAGTTATGCTAACATATGAAAGTGCATAAACTCAAGTTTGAAGTTTCTTTGGCAATATTTCAGTTCAAACTATGTAGTTCAAACTATGTTATAAAGTTCTAATCAGTGAGATGATAATGTGATAAATAACAATAAATAATATGCAAGGATAAAACTTTTCTATAGGCATTCCTTCTCCACATTGTAACTTGTTACAAAACTTTTATTTTGAAAAATTTCCTAGGCCAATTTAAATTAGTTTTTGCTTCTACTTGTCTTGCGACTTTGATCTTGTATTTTTTCTCATTGAAGAATTTGCAAAATAAAAATAATCAAACTTTTAACAAACTGTAGGATTTCAATCAATTAACAACCTATTCATTCAAATAATTGTGTATCTTTCCATGTCAGTGTGCTTGGTAGTATTTCTTGGCTGATTCTTTATTATCTTCATTGTTTTGTAAATCAAACAATATATTATATTTCATGATTCAGCTTGTCTTTACACTGTTTTTAAATATGTTAGAATGTAAAACTGTTTTAACTAAATGTATTTTATGTAGCAGTGTTTGAATAACACTGACGTCATAATGACAACAATGGAGCCGATGATGCTGCACTTCATTCTTTTAAATATGTGATACTTTCAATTTATACACCATCAAATAGAACAAAAACATATCTCTAAATAAAATTTGTTGAACATTGTATTTGAAAATTGTAACTAATTTTTTTATTTTTATAAATAGTGTTTCAAGAATGAATTTTTCTAAATTTATCTAAACAGTAAACATTGCTACAATAATGTAAATTAACATTTGCAATAATGTAGGTAAATATGCAAAATTAGGAGAAATATAAGCAGTTTTGTCACAATTGTCTTCTTGTGTTTGGGTAAAGTTCTTTTTCTCCTTTTCACATCTAACTTGAAAGTGTTTTTTCTTCAGACAAATAGCTGAACCAATTCCATTGAAACGTTGCATAAAGAATAATTATAAATGATATTAGAGCAGCTTGGTTACTGCATTTAAATATGTACAATATGTTTCTAAAAATTCTTTTTGATGCAGTAGCATAAAAAACATGCTTTGCTTTGTTCTGTAGTTATGTTTTGTAGTCCAAGTTTGATCCCTGGTGTTGTGTCGATATATTTGAAGAAAGCAGTAGACTGTATAATCACTTTTTACATTATTTAACACATTTCACGAATAAAATCCGCTGGGGGAACACAATGCACATATCGTCAAGATTCACAAACTCAACCATAAAGTAAACATAATAGAACAATAATATCCCTGCGCAGAGGGAAAAACACATATTATCCCTACGCAGAGGGAAAAGCACTGGGATAAAAAGCAGACGATTTTTTAATTAAACATACTCCCGGCCTTGAAAGCCGAAAGGGTTTCAAAAATTTACTCTAAAGGTAATTTACACAACTTAGTTATTGGCCTTTTTAATTCACTATTTTCAGCTTTCAGGGTAACTACATGAACCTTTTTATCAGATCCAGGGTGAGTTTTGATCACTCTAGCTAATTTCCATTGTAAAGGGGAGAGACCTTCATTTTTTATTATAACTAAATCACCTATTTTAATATTAGGCTCTTCTTTAAACCATTTTACTCTCTGTTGAAGGGTCGAAAGGTACTCATTGCTCCATCTTTTCCAAAAATGTTGTATTTTCTGCACTAATTGCCACCTGGTCAATCTTGATGCAGGTACCTCTGAAATATCTACTTCTGGTACTGAAGTAAGAGGAGCACCAATTAAAAAATGACCAGGGGTTAAGGCCTGTAAATCATTAGGATCTGAACTTAAAGGACAAAGGGGTCTAGAATTTAAACATGCTTCGATTTGAGCTAAAAGAGTTGAAAGTTCTTCAAATGTCAAAACTGAATTGCCAACGGTTCTTTTTTAAATGAAATTTCATCGATTTAACGCCAGCCTCCCAAAGTCCTCCAAAATGAGGGGCTGAGGGTGGATTGAAATGCCAATTTATTTCTTCCGAACTTAAGTATTTTGTCACTTCTTCATTATGCTGAGAAGAAGCCACAAATTTATACAATTCTTTCAACTCCTTGCTCGCACCGACAAAATTTTTGGCACAATCACTTACAATTTCTTTTGGCTTTCCTCGTCTGGATATAAATCGCTTCAGACAAGCTAAAAAAGCCTGAGTAGATAAGTCAGTCACTAATTCAATGTGAATTGCATGAGTAGAAAAACATATAAATAATGAAATATAACACTTAAAAGATTTTGAACCTCTACCTTTTTTAAATTTACACAATATAGGTCCTGCATAGTCAATTCCTGTAATAAGGAACGGACGGGTAGGTTATACTCTAGTTGAAGGTAAATCAGCCATGATTTGTTTAGCTGTAGAAGCAGAAGCACGAGCACAGATTACACAATTCCTTATGAACTTTCTTACAGCACTTCGTCCACTTAAAATCCAAAATTTCTGTCTGATAACACACAATAATAGCTGAGGGGCAGCATGAAAATGAGATAAGTGAAAATATCTGATAATCAACACTGTCACTGGATGATTTTTTGGTAACAATATTGGATGGATTTGCTCTTGTGTGAGATTTGAATGACGAAGACGTCCTCCAACTCTGAGTATTCCTTCTTTATCAAGGAATGGAGAAAGATTAATCAGTTTGCTATTGCGAGGTAAACACTTACCAGAAGTCATACATTTAATGTCATCAGGAAATGATGACTCTTGCACTTGTTTAATTATCACATTTAAGGCACTCTGAATTTCTGTATGTGTAAGAAAGCCGAAGTTTCTTTTTGAAACAGGTAAACGAGAATTCGTAAGAAATCTCAAACACCAAGCAATAACACGTTTTAGCTTAGTAAATGATGATATATTTGAAAGAATAGGCATTTCCACACTTAATCGGGTTGTAGCACAAAAATAAATTTTCCTTTGTTCTAATAAAGCTTCGTCACAGAAAACACTCCCTAATTGTGATTTTGGAGAAGTGAAAGATGGATCATTGAGCCAACTGGGGCCATTCCACCACAGATCATGCAATGATAATTCTGAGGGTGATAGACCTCTTGATGCACAATCTGCTGGATTCTCCTTTCCCTTTATATGATGCCAGCACTCAGACGGAACAAGTTGCTGTATTTCAGAAACACGATTTGCAACAAAAGTTTGCCATCTTCTTGATTCAATTGATAGCCAAGAAAGAACTATTGTTGAATCCGTCCAACAATTAATTTTAGAGATGTTCAAGCACAATGAATCTAGAACAGTTTTTACCAAACGGGCTGACAGCAGGGCGGCACTCAATTCTAATTTAGGTAAAGTTATTGTTTTTAAAGGTGCAACTCTTGTTTTTGCTGCTAATATTCTAACTGATACAGCCGAATCATTTGATAAGGATCTTAAGTAAACAACTGCACCATATGCGACTAAGGAAGCGTCACTAAATGAATGAATTTCAAATGTGTTAGCTGAAGGAATAATTGCTAAACGAGGCACAGTAATTGATGTTAAACATGCGAGTTCTTCCCGAATTTTTATCCACCTATTTTTAATCAGAAGTGGAACAGGATCGTCCCATGCCAGATTACTTCTCCATAATTCCTGAAGTAGAATTTTTGCAGAAATTATAAAGGGGGAGATCCAACCAAGTGGATCAAAAAATTTTGCTATATCTGACAATATGGATCTCTTTGTGACTTCTTTTAATGTTGGTTTTATGGTGACACTAATTTTAAAGACATTGAGATTTGAGTCCCATTTTAATCCTAACACCTTTATTGAGTTATCGTTTTCAATTGATAAATCTGATTTAGACTGAATTAAATTTTCAGGAATGTTTTTTAGTATGCTACTGTCATTCGAGGCCCACTTGCGTAACTCAAATCCGCCTCTTTTCATTAATTCTTGTAACTCTGATATTAATTTTATAGCTTCTTCGGGAGATGATGCACCTGTAAGTAAGCCGTCTACGTAAAAATCACGTAATACAACATTTGACGCTAATGGAAAATTTAATTTTTCATCCAACGCTAATTTCTGTAGAACTTTAGTAGCTAAATATGGGCTAGACGTTAGTCCGTATGTAACTGTAGTAAGACGATAATCACTTATATGGTCGGAAAATTTATCCTTCCAGAGAATTCTTTAAAAATTTTGATCTTCAGGAAATATTTTAATTTGACGAAACATTTTTGCAATGTCAGCATTAATAGCTATAGCGTGTGTTCGGAATCTTAACAAAATAAAAAATAACTCTTGTTGAACCCTAGGACCTATAATTAAATTTTCATTAAGAGAAACATTATTTATAGTTTTTACGCTACCATCAAACACAACTCTAAGACGGGTTGTTGTACTAGATTCCTTGATTATTGGATGATGTGGCAGATAATATATTTCATTAACGGGTTTTTGAATTTCACTCTTTGGTATTTTCTCCATGTGTCCCATTTCAAGATATTCATTCATAAATATGCAATAATTTTCATACAAATCGGGCTCTCTATTAAATCGTTTTTCTAAATTTAGAAATCTTTTCATAGCTAACAATTTTGATTCCCCTAATTCTTTACATTGCCTTTTAAATGGCAAACGCACAATATATCTCCCATTAGTATCGCGTGAATGAGTTGAATCAAAAATTTCCTCACAATATTTTTCTTCATTTGTGTATATTTCTTTTGAGGGGATGTTTTCTAACTCCCAGAATCTTTTTACATAATCTGTTTCAACATTTGCAAAATTAACTATAATATTTGGTTTATTTTCTGAAAATGTATCACTATCTCCTGTTATTAACCACCCATAATCTGAATTTACTGCAAAAGGCAGTCCTGGTTTTCCAAATATTTTTTCTCCTCTAATTATAGATAATGATAATGACACGCCAAATAATAAGTCTATTGGTCCCGGTTCATTCCACTTAGGGTCAGCTAGTGTTATGTTATTTAAATGACTGAATGCATTAATATCATATGATACAACTGGTTGATTACTCGTTATCTTTTTCAAAATATAAAAAGTACCTAATCGTGTGTTTTGTTTATCAAAATGTGGAGAAAATTCCAATCTTACAACACCACGTGTCTCTTCGGAGTATCCCATTCCCAAGCATTTAATCTGTAAATTAGCAGAATTTCTTTTTATACCTAATAATTGTATTGCACGCTCACTTATAAAATTGTTAGTACTTCCGACATCTATTATCCATCTCAATAATTTATTGCCTCCATAATTATCTTTCACATTAATTAGCGCAGTTGCAAGTATGCCAAATGATTTTGAATTTATTTCCCCAAGACATGAATTTATGGACAAATTTGTATTATTAGATGTTTCAAGAGCAGTCTCACTAGTATGATACGAGGACTGATGCGTTACTTGGTTTTTTATATCTGGATAGTTAGTTTCTCGTCTTTCATAGTGTAATAAGCTATTATGACTCTTCAAATTACATTTTGAACAAACTCTTTTTGACTTACAATTGGTTAATTTATGGTCAGCCGATAAACATGCAAAACAAAGATTTTTATTTTTTACAAATTGCACTCTTTCACGAACAGATAATTTTAGAAACTCACTACATTTAGGTATTTTATGACTAGGTGAAGAACAATATTTACACTCACTATTGTTAATAGAAACATTCATCGCAGTTAATTTAGGATAACTGTTTTTCTTATAAGCACTATTTCCTTTAGCAGATTGTAATGAACGAGCATAATCTTTCAGAAAATTTATTAATTGATCTAACGTTGGAAGTTCGTCATTTTTTAACTGCCGTTCCTACCACAGTTTAATATTAGAGTTAAGTTTTTGCAAAAGTAAATAAATCAACAAAGTTTCTGAAAAGCCACTTACCTTCTGATCCAAGATTTCGAAAGATCGAACACATTCATTCGTCATATCCACTAGATTAAGTATTGCTGCCGGTGAATAGCCTTGCACGAATGGAAAATTTAATAATCTTCTAATGTGAGAATATATTAATTCTCTTTTATTTGAAAACCATTCTGTTAATAATTGCCATGCTACGTTGTATTTCGAATCTTCAATTGGAATTGATTTTATTATTTTTAACGCGTCTCCATGACACGATAATTTTAAATATTGCAGTTTCTGAGCAGGCGATAAATTAGCATTTTCGTGTATACTTGCTGTAAACAAATCTTTGAAGCTTAACCATTCATGAATATTTCCACTGAAAGATGGTAAAGAAAGTTTAGGTAATTTCATTTCACTCACCTCCTTTTTTGGATTGTCCGTATTTATTTTTCTAGCATTAATTGCTTGTTCAATTTTTACAGTTAATTCATCTAAGATGTCTTGTTGTTCATCCTTCTCTTCTTTAAATAAATCAATGTCTTTTTCTTCACATGCATAAAAAATCGATTTAAATAAATTCTTTAACTCTTCATCTAATTTTTGAATTTCTTTTTAAAATAACTGAATTTGTTCTAAGTCACACACACTCAAATCAGTTTTGAAGAATTTATTTTTCACTCTTGTAATTGAAGATTTTAAAACTTTTTTATCAATCAATATTTTCTTATCCATTTTTTTTCTTGTGTTATTCTGTTTGGCACAATTCCAATTAGCTCATTTTACTTTAGAATGAATTTCACTCACGAATTATTCTATTAACTTTTTACTTAAATTTCGCAATACTCCGGCTGCGATGCCGACCAAAATGTTGTGTCGATATATTTGAAGAAAGTAGTAGACTGTATAATCACTTTTTACATTATTTAATAACACATTTCACAAATAAAATCCGCTGAGGGAACACAATGCACATATCGTCAAGATTCACAAACTCAACCATAAAGTAAACATAATAGAACAATAATATCCCTGCGCAGAGGGAAAAACACATATTATCCCTACGCAGAGGGAAAAGCACTGGGATAAAAAGCAGACGATTTTTTAATTAAACACCTGGTGCTATAGAGACTATAGAACTTTGTCTGCCACTTCCTACAGCCAGTCACTTTATATATGTTAGGCTTTTTGAGTGAATGTAATCCACTGCCTGCATTTGGTTTATGTTGAAAGGACCTAAAGAATGAATCCATCAAGGAAAGCCAGACATAAAAAAAAATATATATTTTTTTTTTTATCAATAAGTTTTTCTTTTTAAATTTAAAATGCTTTTAGTTTGTATATTAACATAAATCATTAGTGTCTCCTTATGCACACAAAGTTGCACCTTTTCATAGAACATTTTGGTAACGAAAAAAAAAAAAAAAAAGTTTAAGAAGCATTATTGTCTGACTTTTTCCTCCCAATTTCTAACCCTGTTTTGAATGTGAGAGGTTGATTTTTATTATTCTTTTCACAATTCTTTTACTGTCATTTCTTCAAATTGTTTTTTTTATATATTTTTTCCAAAATAAATGATCGAAATGTTTTAAAATTCTTTATAATGACTATTTTTTAGCTATTTGGTCCCAATGTACAGCCTCGCCATTGTGTAATAGCAAATACGGAACAAATTGTGACTGTCACCCCAAGCAGTAGAGATGCTGAGACATATGTGAATAACATGAGAATATATGAAACAACTATATTGCAGAATGGAATGGTAGTTCGATTTGGTAAACTGCATACGTTTAGATTTGTTGATCCTCTGCATGATCAGGTAATTTTTATTCTAATTCTTACAATGATTATTTTTCTGACTTATAACATGTTTTGGGTAAAAATGAGTGTTTGGAAAATGTCCCTGAAATTTTTGGAGATTTTTTTTTTTTCCCAGTTTTTTTTAAAGGTTTTACTCATTTTTTCTAGATTGTAAAAATTGAAATTTTATAATAAACAAACATGGCTATGTTCTGATACTTTCTTTTACATTATTTTTCAAGCCTCATACGAATATGTTAACATGGAAAATATGATCTGTTAGAAGCATAGAAAGAACTCGAGTCCCTTAAACAATCTTTCATAATTTTTTTACCTTAAAACATGAGATTTTTCCAAGCTCAATCTTTCACAAATGTGATGATTTTAAAGTGAAAAATATCTGTCACATAATAGCTGAAAATCACCAATGAATCTATTATCTAGATGTATATCTATACTAATAAAATAACAAATCGCTCTGTCTGCGTGTGTGTGTGTGTGTGTGTGCGATGGCTAGCAAAATCTATGGGACGTACGAAGCTCAAAATTTTTATGAGAGTAGCCCAATATCTCTCCTGATGCACCTGAGCTTCAGAATTTCGAAATTCTATTTATTAACTGAGTAATTAATTAAATTCCAAAGATCACTCTCATAAAAAATCGCCTTTTTTCTTCTTTTTTTTCTCTTCATTTAGTTATGGTTGGTTGGTTGCATAAAATTTTCGCATAAATAATTTAAAAAGCTGGAACAGACCTTTAAAATTCATAGACTGGCAAACTGTCAGTTTAAATAATGATTTTTTATCACAGCGGTTGCAAACCATGGAGGAAAAAGATAGGTGGTGGTGAAGTAAACCGAAAAAAGAGTTGCAATATTAAACCATTTATCGCTCAAATATTAATGTCCCAAACAAAAGCATGTGGAAGGGATTTTGTATTAATAAGACGAATTGAAAGAATTGAATAACAGCTGAAGCGTATTTTATGAAGAAATAGTAATTTTTTAAAATGGTCTTTTTTCTATTATATTATTTATTTTTAAAAAATGTTTGCTTTTAAAATAATTGAAATTGATAAATTCGAAATAATTTAAATGTCAAAATAAAATTAAATAAAATATTGAAAACATTTGATTTGAACTAAAAATTGTATTACTAAAAGCTTTCTTTTTTTTTCAGAACTTTTTAATACTTTATAACGTAGATGAAAATATGTTTTTAATTTAACAACATATTAATAACTCTATGTCAATATATAAAATATATTTATGAAAACATTCTTTTAAAATCATGCGCGAAAACTTAAATAACAAATATTAGTCTAAAATATAGATTTCAGAGTGCAGACGATTTTAAGACATTAACGAAAGAATGTTAACTTTTCAAGCAAAATCTTAAATGATGCTTCTATATTGATATTTCAAAGTGACGGCTAGGTTACATTTATGTTATATTTAAGTTACGGTAGGGTAATGTTAAGTCGCAGTTAGGTTACAGACAGATTATGGTTATGGTACAAAAGTTTATGGTTAGGAATTTGTCCACAGAGTCAACATTACGCATGCTTTGATTAAAAATATACACTTTTGTTAAATGGCTCTGAAATTATAATACTATATACCAATCTTTTATCATCGCGTATCGATTCATTCACGGTATAGTCGGATTTAAGAATGATATAATTAGTTTGAAATTCAAAATTTTTCACTTGGGATTTCTATGCGAAAAAAATAATTAGTTACGTGATTTAACAGTGATTTTTACGGGTAAATATCAACACTTTAACACGAAACTAACGCAATCGTTGGATACATGTTCCCTCCCGTGTTTCTCATTGCTCATTTTAAGTATTTCTAGAGCTTAATATTAGTTGTTGTTTTTAAAACCGATTTTTCACAAAGTCAGCTGCGACGTATTTCAGACAATGCATTTCTGCATGCTTCCAGTTATTGATAAAATCATACAAATTTCAAGTTCGTTTAATATTGTTAATACGGACCCGGGCAACGCCGGGCGGGTCAGCTAGTATGTAATACTTTATTAATGTCTAAATATGAACCTAAATATAACAATTCACAAAATTCTGAATATATTTTTGAATATATATTAAAATTCACAATTTTACAAAAACAGAATTGTGTTAAAAAATCTAAGCAATGATAATTAAATGAAAGTTCTTGTTGCAACTTCTTTAAGATAATTAAACACAACTTCTTTGTAAAGTAAATAAATGCATTTTGTCTTATTAAAAATTAAAGTTCTTGTACAAAATTATTTCAATAATACCAATTAATGAAAATAAAAACATGTAAAATTTAATATAAAATTGGAAACATGTTTTTATTTTCATCTTTGCCATAGCTATATTTTTTCAAACAATTAAATGGTAATTGTTTGCGACATGTAACTTTAATAACATGCAGCTGAAATTTACTCTTTCCTTTCTTTTCCTTAATATAGATTCTTAGACTTGTTTAACTGTATGTGTATTTTTTTAATATTATTAATAATAGTTGAATAATATTAAAGATTTAAAAAAAAAAGAAAAAAATAACAATTAAAACTGTATTTTTGATTTTCAGAAACATGGTATGATGCCAGATCCAAGACAACATCCTGAATTCATTGAAAGGTAAAATTTTCATTTTCATTTATATATCAAAATATATTTTTAGATTGCTTGTTCTACTGATCTGAATTTAATTTTCAGTCAGTATATAATACATATTATAAAACAGGAGGCAATAAAAGTTTTGTCCCGGCTAATTTCAAATACTACCCAATAAGGTGTTTTTTTTTTTTTAATCATTTGATAGAGAATATTCTTATGCTGGTTTGTATTTATAATATGCCAATATAATTAGAATTTTTTTATAATAAAATTTCTTGTTTTATCATTATTTTGAATTAAAAAAAGTTGTCATCAGTATCTTTTTCATCTTGGGGACGATATATGTTATCTTTTGGTTAAAGAATTGAAACCACTATATTACTTAGAAAAAAGAACATTTTTTCTCCCTTTTTCTCCCCCCACCCCCTCTTTTTTTCTTTCAGATTAATTGTGCTGTATGTCAACATGTTGGTTTTAATTGTATGTATGTTTTGAAAGATTTACAACTTGTTAAGTAAACTGTAATTATAATTTCTAAAGCTATTGTTACTTTCTGTAAATCTGTAATAAGTATGCAGATAAGTACACTACAACTGGATAAAATTATGACAATCAATATTTTGACCCTGACAAATATTTATAGACTTTAAATTTTGTGCCTTCTTTTAAGTTCTCTTATTACCTATTATGCATAAATTTCTCTTTTGTATTAAAATGTTTGAAATTTAAAAAATATTTCAACTTTGTTTTCTTATGATATTCTGTCAAACATTATCTTTGTTAAATTTTTCATAGAATATGTATAGAATGAACAAATTTTAAGGTGTATTAACTCAACAAAACATGTATTTTTAATCTAAGAGTGCATGCAAAAAATTAGAAGGAATGATAATTTCAATAAGTTTTATTGAAATCCTATGAAATCCAAATATGACTAGTTTTTTAAAACATTTTCAAAACAGCTAAGTTATTGATTGTTGAAAATTAAGTTCATTTACTTTGAAGTTTCAAATTAATGAATGTAGCACATGCTATATAAAGATAAATTAAAATATTCAAAAGAAAATATAGTTTGGTTAAAATTGTTTTATATAATGATTGCTTTTATACATGTTACATGTACCTTGTTTCAATTCTAAAATATTTTTCATGTTTTTAAATTTTACAGAGCTTTTTTTTTTTTTTTTTTTTTTTTGTATGTGTTTGTGAGAAGTAGGAAGATACAATGTTCACATTTGCTTCTTTGTTTCTGGTCTAAATTTGTCTGTTTTATGCAGAGCTACAGAGTCTGAGTTGGACTCATTTTTGAATAAGAGTCAGTCTCTAAAAAAAGAAGCAGGCTTAGACTCCAACTTTTTTTGTTACACAGTTTGAAGTGAAAATAAACCAGTTACATGTAATTTTAAATCCATAAAAGGAATTATTATTTTTTAATTATATTGGGTTACTTTAGTTAGATTTCCAATGTACTGCCCGGTGTGCATAGTATATGAAACCATTTTTTATTTACTCTGCTAGACCCTGAATTATTTCTGAAAATAGTACAATTTTTATCTTTATTTGTTTATTTTTTCATAAAAATTTCTCTGCTCTGGAAGACACAAATTAACATCAAAATTTTAAAAATTTCTGTTTTTCAAGTCCACAGATCCAAAATAGTAAAATTTCGGTTTTGTTTTCTTCTTTAAATCTTGATAGTTAGATTTTTCAAGTTTGTGGGACATGAAATTGAAGAATTAGAAAACAGAAAATATTTTACCTTCTTTTTTGTTTCAAAGCCCAAAAACTGAATTAATACTGAAATAAGAAAATTTTCACCTTATTATTATTTTATTTTATTTTATTTTTTTTGGGGGGGGGGGGGGGGTTGGGGGGTTGGGGTTGCTGTTTAACCAACAGCAACACAAGTGTATCAACTAGTCAGAGTCAAAGTTGATAAAATTTCCGGTAATGGCAATTTTTCCCATTTACTCCCAACTCTGAATTTTATGCATCTTTATTATAATTTTTCATTGTATTTGTAAAGGAAATAATTTTTCATTGTATTTGTAAATGAAATAATTTTTCATTGATAAATGAAAACATATTGTCCATATAATAAGATTTGGAAAGTGATCTTTTTATTTTTACTGTTTTCTGAATTTTTTTCTTTCCTCAGGAGCCGTCGAGAGGATCAGATATCTCTTCATCATCATGGCAGCTATGAAACTACATTTGATGCTGATGGCAATGTGGAGACTGTTTCAACACATTCCAGAGACGATCGTCTTTCAAAGAAGTCGGATGATGCTCTTTCCCATAGGTCTTTGGGAAGGGATAGTACTCATGGTCGTGGCAGCTATGACAGATTTGAACAGAAGAGAGGCAATGATCCCATTTTACCCGCTGTTCTGGAGTTTTGGGAAGAAGGTACGCTTTACTTGCTTAGAAGTATTGCATAGTTATAAAATATAGTGTAAGAATAAAATTTTGCTTTCGTTGGGAAGTGGGAGAGAGGGGGGTGTTATTGTTTTTCTATGATTTTGAAATGTTAAGTTTTTGCAAAAGTTCTAAATACATATGCATTTTTTAAACAGAAAGTAAAATATCTGCATATTGAATGCTTTTGAGTATATGTAATATATAATTCATTATATGTATGTGTATTATGTTTCAAGTATATGTATTATATTCATTTGACAATGCTGTATAAGACAAGAATCTTCTATTGTCACATGGGATCTTGAAATTTAAAGCTGATTTATAAGATTAACATCCAGAATTTTTAAATTTCATCAAGTAGCAGTTTTTTTTTTTTTTCATATTCCTATTATTACTATAAAATTGAGAATACAATAAAAATAAAAAGTAGTTTTTGAAATACTGTTTGTTGTATAATGTTATGTTTTCATGTAAAAATCGTTTTAAAGGCTCAAAATTAATGGATTGTTGTAAAAAGAATTCCAATGTTTCCAGTTTCTTTTATAAAATGTGGCAAAAAAAAAGAAAAAAAAAATACATTACTGCAAGTGTTAATTTACATTATCATTGTAACTAATAAATATTTGTTTCTGACATTTAATTATGTGTTATGATTTTAAAAAAATCATGCCTGAAAATTATTTAAATTAGCTAGGACTTCTAAATTATTTTCTTAATGTATATAATCAAAATTTAATAGCTGATTATATCCTGGAAATATAAAAGAATTTGCTTTGGGAACATGGAGGGAGGTGTTCATAATTTCTTCAATTCCAACATATCACCGAATAAAATGTAGATTGCAAAATTCAAGTATAATTCTGGTCAATATGACTAAATTCATGCTTCCTCATGTCGAAAATATAAATTTATTCACACACACACACACACAAAAAAAAAAAAAAAAAAAAGCATTGATTTAGTAATTGTGACTTTTTTTTTACCAAATCCATTTACATATTAATCAAGCTTTTTTTTTTTTTTTTTTTTTTTTTTTTTTGTTATTAAGTTTAACTAACATGAAATAAAACTTCATTGTTTAAAAATTTTGATGCAAATTGTTAATGTATAGGCGTATTCAAATAATGAGGCGAGTATCAATGAACAAGTCAAGAAAAATGTATCTCACCATTAGTTATATGTTATTATTTATTCAATCTTATTTTTAAAAATAATCTTCTTTAATTTTCTATTTTACATTATTATTTTATTTATTTTATCATTTTACTGTATTTATAAGCATTCACATAATTTTGAGTGCATTATTATGTACAAATTATTCTTTTAAAAATGTAAAGGACACTCTGACCAGAAATCTGCAAATTCTAAAATCTGCACAACTTCTAGCCCCAAGTTGTACAAACTTAGTCTGTTGTATATTTTCAATGATGACATCTAAACTCTTGATTTAAAAAAAAAAAAAAAAAAGAAAAGTTGTAGTAAATAAAAAAATATATTATTGAAACTAAAAATATTTAAGTTGGGTACTTACGTATTAATGCCACCACAACAGAAATTGTGCTAATGCGCCAATAGAGTAATCTTGTTGCTCATACGCACACAAAAAAAGGCGTCAAAATAATGAGCAAATAAAACACTAAAAAACTCAGTAAAGTACTAAAAAGTATT
Source organism: Maratus speculifer (assembly GCA_964019185.1). NCBI lineage: Eukaryota > Metazoa > Arthropoda > Arachnida > Araneae > Salticidae > Maratus > Maratus speculifer. The sequence goes on from OZ025302.1 coordinate 211,287,221, forward strand.
AAAAAATGGCATCAAAATCAGTAAACAGCAACAAGGATTGCTTTTTATAGGCGCATTAGCACAACTTCTGCTGCGGTGGCGTTAATACGCAAGTACCTTAAGTTGATAAAAATGTAACATTTTTTTAATAATTAAGATACTTTAAATGTTCTGTTTAAATTTTTGTTTTAATGTTTAATTTTATCACACTTTTTTTTTCATTATTTTAGGTGAAGATGCATTCTTAGCTGCTGCTATTACGAATTTGGATCCTAGTCAAGTGCAATTCAATTTATCTCCCACATATGCTTTGTATATGGCAGCAAGGTATCGTGCATCTACTCACTTCAGGCCAGATACAACACCAAATGACAGGGCTCATAGATTAACAGCTTTAATGAATAAAGTAGCCACAGTCATGCATCAAGTTATTCAAGTAAGTTTTAATATACTTTTATGCAATCATTTTAGTATAAATTGTTACTCATCTTTTTACAACTCAACTTTTATAAATGTCTTAATATTTTGCTAGCATGTTTTTGTTTTTTTAAATTGTAAATTACTAATCCTCTTTCTAGCCTTTGTTTTCTTTTTTAACCACTTTTGTACTAACATCTTGTATACAACTTCATAAATTTGAAGTGCTGCTATTGCTTATTAATAATCTTTCCTGTATTTATTCTCAGAAATTCTAAAATTAAGAAAGGTGAGAATTACTATTAAGTAATTGTTACTGAAACATACACATCCTGTAAAAGCATGCATAAATAATATGCTCTTTCTGAAGCAATTAAATAAATTGAAAATGTCTGTATTGCCTTTTAATTTTGGTAGAGTTTTTCTGCTACAACAGAAGCTGTTCTATTTGTACTTTCTATGCATTATTTTATCTAAAAGTTTGTATGTAAATTATTTTGAAGTTGCTTTTTATATTTAAAACAACTATGTAACTTACAATGGAAAATTGTGGATGTCATGTCTTAATATTTAAAATTATTTTGTAATAAAATAAGTTATTTTAAACAGAAAAATAGAAAGTATTTTTCCATTACATTTGTTGTATCTGGATTTACGTGCCTCAAGATGAGCCTGTCAATCGGAAAAAAAATTAAATCTCAAGGTCCTTTAATTTCTATAAAAATTTGGAGAAAAAAAATCAATTATTGGGTTTATTTTAGTCCTAATATTGTTACTTATGTGTTTTGTGCTTTTCCTAAACATTCTTAGATTCTAAAAATATGAGGTACAAAAAATACATGAGCTTTTTTATAATAATTTTTCACAGAGAAAGACTATAGAATATAAGAATAAACAGCAAAATTTCATGACCCTCACAGAGAGAGGAATTTCATATAATTCTCATACTTTCTAAGAAACCTTTATTACAATTTATGTTCCATTCCAGATTCCATTTTGAAAGGTTTTACTATTGTAAAAACTTGACAATTTAAATGTGTAAAAATACATTTTACTGTTAGATATTAATAATCCATATTGAGTGATATTATAGTATACCTCGAAAATCGGCAGAAGCAACCTTATATCTAATTCCATATAAACAAGAAGTTTTTAAAAAATAAAATTCCAATGTAAATAAATTACATTTTTATTCTTTTTAATTGATATGAAAATTGTTTTCATTTAAATAAAAGCCCATGTAATTTGACTGTGTAAAAAAATTATTGCAAATTGAAGATTCATTTAAATTTATTATTTAAATGAACAGCAACAAGCAAATTAAACAACTGTTTTTGCTTATGTACATGTTGATAACAACATAAATGTAACTTTCTCTTATTTATGTTTTAGGAGAAGTACAGAGATGCACCAGCCTTAGCTTTCTGGCTAGCTAATACTTCAGAATTATTACATTTCCTAAAGCAGGATCGTCATTTGAGTGCATATACCCTTGATGCTCAAGACTTATTGGCTGAAAGTGTTCAACTGGCTTTTCGTAGCCTTGTGACTTGCTATCAAATGGAATTACAAGAAGTTATGCCATCATTTTTGGAAGATAGGGATGATATAAATGAAGATGATGGTACTACAAGTATGTATATATGTATTTTTAAAATTTCTTCTGAAAAAACTTGTTTTGAAATTGTAGCCTTTATCAATTTTATTACAAAATGTCTTCACTTCTGTGCATACACGTGTTCAATTTTTATGTACTGTTAAGTAATTTATATTTTTTAAATGCTAAAACACTTATGTACATTATTTATTCATCTATGGTGTAACTTCCTTCTATGTGTCAGCTTTCTGCAGCTGGAAATAATATTTATGTAGAACCTTTATTTCTGAAATTTTTTCCATTCAGGTATTTAGATTAATTTGGCTTTGATTAACTCCTTTTACTTATATTAGATGTTATCTAAGTATAGTTTTTGAAAAATTGTTAAAAGTGTTACTCTTTTACTGTCTGTCAGAATTTTAAGTGTGTGTGTGTGTACATATATATTACACACACACACACACAAAAAAAAAATACTTATGGTCCTATTTTTTTATTGTTTTGCATAAAAACTAAATGAAGTAGGAATCTTTCTTTATTGGTAATATATCTGCTACTCAATTTAATAGACTGCTAGATTCTGTGGAAAAGAAGAATTTAATTTATGAACTGGTTCAAATAACAATAATGAACTAGATTATTAATATGGGAAAAGCTATTAATCCTTAAACTCGAGAGAAAACTGAGGTTTTTAATGTATATCAAGCTTGTTATTTTTATGTAACTTATCATTTTGCTATTTATACGATAACATTTATCTCTACTGTCAGCCTATATTAAACATGAGGACCCCAGAAGCCAAGAGGTATAAATGACAAAATTTGAAAAAAAAATAAGTGCACAGATTATTTGGAACTATGCTTCTTTTCAGGTAGTGAAATATAGGCAATTTTCTAATTATGTGTTGTATTCTAGAGGTCAACCATTTTTGCCAAATAAAAATAAAGTTTTAATTATTCATTTAATTGAAATAGTACTCGACTTTTTCCACATGTATTGAAATAACAGTTCAAAGAACCACAGTGAGAGAAAAAGCAATTTCCTATTTCAATTTTGTCTATTATTATTAATGTTCAAAGTTAACGTCAATTATCTTTGAATTCAGTTTACTCCAAATCTAATTTTTTTTCACTTATACACCTTGGCTTCTGAGGTCTTCATATGTTTTTTGGGGTTGTTAAAAAAATAGATTTTAATATTTTTTAAATGTATTTTTTATTTCTTTCATAGCGGATGTTTTGGCAGTACTTGGTCCAGCAATGTCAATTTTGAGACGTTGCCGAGTAAATGCAGCTCTAGCCATCCAAATGTTTTCGCAGCTTTTTCACTTTATCAACATGTGGCTCTTGAATAAAGTTCTTTGTGAGACACGACCCAATTTGTGCACAAGACAATGGGGTATTCGTCTAAAGCGAAGATTAAGTCGGATTGAAGCTTGGTCAGAAAAACAAGGTTTAGAACTTACAGCAGATTGTCATCTCAGCCGAATAGTTCAGGTTGTTATAAATTATAGTTTTGAATTATTGATAGTGATTTAAAAAAATATTCTTGATATACTCCTCCTACAAACTCAATTAAAATTATTTTTCACACTTTTGTTTAACATAACCTAGTTTTTGTATCTAAATATGAACCTTAGTAATTGATTTTTCGCTATTATACTTCTATTTACAACTATGTATTTAGAAATTTTAAAATGGTAGTTTAAATAATGTTTTATTTTTTCTGTCCTGTTACCATATTTTAAAAAAAGATACATTTTTTTTAATAAATTGACTTGCTCTTGCTTTTTAACACTTGTTTAAAAAGAGCACAGTAAAAGTTTGATGCCTAGGCCAAATTAGTGTATTATAACAAGATTTTTTTTTTTTTTTTTTTTTTGGGGGGGGGGGGAACTTGAATGCAGTTATGAAATTAGGCATGATTTTTAAAGTTTTTAAAAGACTACTTTTATACCTATTTATTATATTGGTAAAAGAACAATCATACTTCAAATTTTGAACTTTTTTTAATGTTAAACCACATTTGTTAAAGAGGAAGAAGAATCAGGGTATCTTTTGTAATAATTATTTTTATGTGAAAGAAAATATTAAAATCCAAAATTATTTCAAAATGCTCTTTGTTTATTATTAAAACTTTTAATTTGTGATGGTAAATCATTAAAAATCTGCGATGTATTTTATAATTAAAAGTTTGTGGTATAATTATAATCTTTATGGGATATAATTAAAAGGGATATATTAAATTGTAAGAAGTAACAAAACACTGAATTGTGGATGAGCACAATTTTATAATTTTTAAACATCAAAATTAGGAATAAAACTGTTCTGATGTGTTAAAACTTCTTTTGCTCTTTATTTTTTTTAATTTTATTTATTTATTTATTTTTGACTCAACTTAATTTACTTGGTTTTGTTACTGCTTGTTAAATAACTAGTTTAGAAATATTAACATAATTTAAAAAATAATTCATTTTGTAGGCTGCTCATTTGCTGCAAGCTCCAAAGAGTACATCTGAAGATCTTGCAACTATCAGCTCATTATGTTTAGAACTAAACTCATTACAGCTGAGAACTTTATTAGATAGATACCAGCCTGCAGAAGATGAGCCACCAATACCTCGAGAATTTATTGAAAGCGTTGTCAAGGTATGAGATTTTAATTTTCATCATTTCTCTTGATAATTGAATAATTTTTCAAAAGTAATCAAATCTGTGCATTCAGCCAATTTACAAAATCCATGCTTAATAACCTTTTTGGAAATAGTGTTTGATAAGTCTGTAATCTTTGTGTTCTATGTTCAAGAACAAATTCTGAATATGTGTGTAGCAATTAATGTTTTTTAAATATTAAAACCATTGTTTAATCATTGTTGTTTTTACGTGTAACCCTATAGCAAAATTAGAATTTTTTTCTTTGGATATAATTCACTTGTGGAGTCCTACAGGGAAATTGACATTATCACATGTGCAATTATTGATATAATTGTATTTTACTGTTGGTTTTCATGCTCTATTAAATGTTAATATTATTTTGTAGTCATTAGAAAGTTTTTTGTCCTGAAAATAGTCTGTTTCTTGTTGATTTGAGCTTTCATAAAAGTTATAAAGCAGGTTTTTGGCTATAGGCAATTTTAAATTATTTATTATTTTTTTAATTGAATTTTAACATTAATGCTGATTCTAAAAAGTTAGATTTTGAAAAATGAGTATTTGATTTGAAGCTTCCTTGTTGGTTTATTTTTGGCTAATTACTTTTTAAGTAATTTCAAATGATATTAATAAGAGTTTTGTTATAAAGGAAATTTTTTGTTATCAACAGTATGTTATTAAGTAGAATTGTATGGTTAAGATAAATATTCTATTAGGAAAATTAGTAAAAAAATAGAAATTGGGAGCAGGTAGGGACTTTTTTTTTCGGGTACATGCCATTTCGGTCCCTGGCCATTTCGGTCCCAAGACATTTCGGTCCCTGGCCATTTCGGTCCCTGGTTATTTCGGTCCCTTGCCATTTCGGTCCCTGGCCATTTCGGTCCCTTGCTATTTTTTTACCGGCCACCTTATAACTTGGTTTCTGATTGATGAAGGCCTACTAAACGCTGTAAGCTCAACATTGTTCAGGCTTTTTTTAATATTTTTATTCTCCTGCCCCCATTCCCTCAAATTTTATACAAAGCTGAATATAATAGTCCAATAAGTTTAATCTATTGTAACTCGTGATAATAAAATCACGGCGAGTTGAAAATTTGATTAAATAATGTTATATAATTTTACACTGTCTTTATTATTATTATTTAACAGAATGAATATTTTAAGTTTTATCATATATTCTTTGTATTAGGTATTTTATCTATACAAAACACTAAAATACATATTTGATTGATTGTTTTAGCACACTTTCTTAGAATCTTTAAATTAGTGATTTCGTAACTAGACGTGCTACGAAAATTTTTTGTTAAAAAATAAAAATGCTCCAAAGACCTTTTTTTATCTAATAAGATGCAATTTTTTTTTTTTTTAGTTTTTTTACTTTATGAAGACAATTTTTGTGAATTAATTTTATTGAAAGTAGGCCTATTTCTTTGTAATAAAATGATTATTTTTTAATTTTATATAATAATGTAGCTATTATTTTAAAGAATTTTATTTTCAATTTTTAACTGACAAAACTAAGCTTTTTTAATTTATTGTTTATTTATTTATTTATTTGCATTACCTTTTCGCTCCCGCATTCACAGAAAAAAAATTGACAATTCTTATTTTAATTTTATTATTGATTGATATAATAGTTTTAAATTTCAGTAACTTTAAATATAAAATAAATAAGCAGGTAAAATAATAAGTTTACGTTAATAACTACTACAAAACATAATGGTAAATTGAATATAAAACAGATTATTTATTGAGTTTATTTAAAGTAAAATTCGAAATGCGTATTAATAATTTTATCAATTTAATTAAATAAAGATTCGTTAAATTAAAAATACATATATTTAATAAAATATTAATTTGATTTTAATTTTAAAATCCCTAACTGTTTTGAGATTTAATTTATTGCAATTATTCATAACCATAAGTTTTTATTCAGAAATTATTATTTATTTTAAAAAAGGATATTATTATTATTATTATTATTATTATTTCAAAAATCAGTTAGTAACGTAACGTAATAATTAATTAAACATAATAATGCAACACTGTAACAATGCGTAAAAATATTTCTTAACAGTCTTAGGTAACATTATTATCCAGATGCAGATTTAAATTTTCTGAAACAAAGTTATAGTTTACAGTTCACAAAAAGCAATCATATATTAATTATTTTTAAAGAGTAAGAAAAATATCATAAACTAACCAATAAATGAATAAATAGCATATTTATTTTGAGAATCCATATCATTTTTATACATCCTAATGAACTTAATAACATTATAGTAGCCGAAATTTAAAAAATATTTGGATCAGAGTTATACGTGTAAGCGATTTTTGGGTACTTGTTACTTCTAATTAATCGCATTACACTAAAACTTTATGTGGCTTTCAGTTAAAAAACCAGTGTTGAATTCAGACACTTTTCTCCGGGAAGGACTTCTGTGGCTCCGGGGGGATTCAATAGAGTCCTGGGGGATTACTCTTTTTTACCACTGAAAACACAAAATCTCAAAATTTCCGGGGGGGGGAGCATTTGATAGCTCCGGAGGGAATGACCCGCCCCTGAATTCAACACTCTAAAATGTTCCCTATAAAATTATGTCAGATATTTCCCGTGCACAAAATTTCAGCTTGCTGGAGAAGGGACCGAAATGTCTGAGGACCGAAAAGTCCAGGGACCGAAATGTCTCGGGACCGAAATGTCTCGGGACCGAAATGGCCAGGGACCGAAATGTCTTGGGACCAAAACGTCTCGGGACCGAAATGTCTCGGGACCGAAATGGCGGGACCGAAACGTCCTGCTTCCCTTTTTTTCAATACATTTTTAAAGTTTTCATTGATGAAATTTAGAGAATTAATGAATATTTTAGATATTTTGCTGATTGTCTTTGGATATTTAGCTGAATAAATTGACAATAACTTTTTAAAAGCAATACTTTTCTAAAATCCAAATTGACTACATGCTCATGTAACCATTTTTATTTTTAAATGTACAAAATGTACAGTTCTGATTCATAAAGTAAAAAATCAAATTGCATTTCTTGTAAAGGCTAGAAATCTTTTTGAAAATAGTGCAAAAGATTGATACTTAATTCAATATCATAGAAAAAATTGCTGTGAAAAGTCTTCATTTTAGAATAATCAGTTACAACTCAAGCTGTAATCTATTTATAAAAAAATGAAAAAAATGTTAGATTCAGAAACTCTAGGGTATAAATGTCTGTAAATTTCATGCACATATGAAAATGGCTGCATCAAATGTGTATTAAAATTAGATTGCTCAACACCTGTTTAAAGAACAGTTGAATGCATTTGATACAAAATGTTGCAATAGATTCAAGATTATCCATACTGTTTTTAATGTCTATGTGCACTTTAAATGCATGTAGAGCAAGTCGTAGAACTTGTAATGTTGTGTATATGCTGGTTTTATTGTCAAAAAGTAAAATGTGTATTTTATACTTTAAGCATTCCCTTGCTAATTTGAAATTTAAGTTATGCAAAGTAATTTAAGATTGGGAATTGATTTTAGAAAAATTCATTCCTACAAATTTGTTGACCAATAGGGACTCAAACTTTTCTCTATTAAGTTATGCAACTTTACCAATTTTGATTTGAGATGACCCCTCTTCACTCAAACTCTGTCCTACGTACTTTAAAAAAAATTGAATGTTGCAAGTATGTTGTAATTATATACAGTAATTCTAGTTTGTATTCAATGTGTGAAATGGTTGTTAAAGTATAATTATCAAACTCATTCAATTTCTTCTGGTTGATCCAATCAACAGATTCACGGAAATGTTGAGAACAAATTTGTCTTAAACTTTTTATCATCTTAATTTTTTTTTTTTCTTTTTTTTTTTTTTTTTTTAATAAAAAAATTTATATAAAATTGATCATAAATCTTTTTGTTGATCAGTTGTTCTACTTTTTAAAAATAAGTATTTTACTCTTAACACATTTTGTTTTAATTTGTTGTTCTGTTGAAGATTATGTAAGGGTGAATTTCACATGAACTGCCAGTTTGATGTCCTGATGCTTAAATCTAAATTTCGTATTAATAAATTTATTTTTTGATATTCTAAAATCAGGTAGTAGCACAATTTTTTATGCTTAATTTAATGCATTCGTTAGATTTTTTCAGAGTTGTGAAATAGTGATCTTTTTTTTGTACTTCAGTTAGGAAGTAATGGAAATTTACTTGTCCTGAATAAAAAACTCGCAAAATTTCAATCTTTTTTTATGCTTCCAAACATTTTAAAATTTTTATATATGGATTAAAAGTAAAATATCCTGTGTTAATTAAACAAATAGATAGTTTATATATTTAAAATTAGTATCTAAGAGCTAAAAATTTAAATGTATTTTGTGTCCGCATATGCAGAACATGAGTGTTACTTTAGGGAAGTTAATATAGTTTGTTTTCAAAATATTTGTATATTGCAGTTGGCAACAGTAGTGAGAAAACGATGTTGCTTCTTCTTTACAGTGCGCTTATTTAGAACGCGATAATTTTGTTCTATAATTGCTATTTATCAGAATGTTCATTTCAACATGGTGAGTATTTTTATTTTCTTACAGGAGTGTTACCCATTTATTTATTATTATTTTTTAACGTATAAAAATGTTAAGTTAGGGAATGCTGTATTTTTTGTTCAGGAATCAATAGGCCCAACTAAAATTTCAATAAAACAGTTAGAATTTATTTTAATGAAGAATTCCTTAATAAATGTCATGAGTGTTACCTTACATGAGTGTTACTTGGAAAAAGTAACATTCATGAGAAAAGAAGTTAAGTAATTCTAAAACTATAAATCATGTGTAAGATTTAAGTTATGATTATAATAGATTCATGATTCAGGGATATATTTTGCCATATTATATATATTTATAATTATTTAAAAATTGTAACAGGATTTTCATGTCTGTACATGTGTTTTGTAAAGTGCTATTTAAGATTCAAATTTTAATTCTTAATAAATAATTTTCAAAGGACTATCTATTTTACACAAATCATAGTTTAAACTTTTAAAAATCTTTTTTTGTATATATTGTTACAAAAAAGCTGTTTGCTGCAAGATGAGTCTTATCGCTTGTCATGAGTGTTACCATTTTCATGGACGTTACTGCAACTAAGAATCAGAATTTTATTAATGCATTTGTTATTTCACTTAAATTAATTGTTTTGTCTATTAGAACTTTCTAATTCTTTAATATAACTGCAATGAAAATAATTAATTTTTAATTAAATTTGTTTTTATTCAGAAGTTATATCCTTTATTTAAGAAGCAAAGTAACACTCATGGCATAAACAACTATTAAAATGCTTTAAATTTATGAAATAAATAAATACTAATATATTTTTGATTTATTAATACGTATGTAAGAACCTTAAGCAATTTTTTAATTAATTATTGATACAAAAAAAATCAGAATGTTTTATAGAGGTCACACTTATGAGAAAAATAGTGACTGGGCAAGACATTTCTTGAAATTTCTGAAATATAAATAAAAAAACTCGCAAATAATCTACTACTTAGAATGTTGTAAACTATAAGCAACTCATACATGAGTAAATTTTTATATTTAAACCAAATTATTTTTTCAAATTTTGTTTCACCTAATACGGCAATACATTTGAAAACCACCCGTAAGATTGTGTTTTGTTATAGTTTTTATCTTTTAGTTGTATTCTTCTCAAGATGTGTATTATTTTGTAGAGATTTAGAGCTGAATATATAATACTTATGAATTATTGAAATTGGTAATTTTTTTTTTTTTTTTTTTTTTTTTTTTTTCAGGTATCTGAGAGCACAGCTGATGAATTGGCTAGGAGTGAAGGCAGGGAAGTTAAATTAGAAGAAGATTCTGATTTACAGCTCCCCTTTCTGTTACCAGAAGATGGTTATTCCTGTGATATTGTTCGTGGTGTTCCAGCTGGCTTGCAAGAATTTTTGCAGCCTCTCATACAAGCAGGTATTTATTTTTCTGTTTCAGAATTTGTATTTACCTTAAAATAATCAAAATGTTAAACATTAAGTATTTATGTAAGTCTTTTAATTTAATTAGGACTTTGTCGTCTCACAATTCAGCCAACTTCATCTGGTTATTGGACTATTTATATGTCAGATCAGGATATTGGAAGGATGCCATCTCGGGTACTATATACTTAAATTTTTTTTAATACAACTCTTTTTAAAAAATATAAATATGCTGTTTACCTGGAGAAGTAAAAGAGGAGAAAGATATTGAATGTTTAATGTTAGATATTCTAAAATATTCAGAAAAATTGAGGAAAAATCAAATTTGTGTTATCATATGATGTAACTGATTCTATTTTTTAGTCTGAAAATAACATATATATGTATATGTATGTATGTATGTATACATAATACGTATTTTTTTTTTTCTTTTGACATGTTTTAATATTATTACCTAGTTTATCTAAAATAATAATAATTATTATTATAGTTAGCTAATTATTTAATTTTTAGAGCTATGTGCTCTTTTGGACATGTTTTGGATTCATGATTGGTTAACCAACCATTTGAGTTTCAACATCAACCATCTGTTTTTATGTATGTTAGTAGCATCTAGTGAAAATTCATAAGTGTAATATTACAAAATGTATATGTGAAATTTTATGCCGAAAAAAATTCTGTGTTTTATAATCACTTTTAGTCAATGATTGTTTTGTTAAAAAAAAAAAAAAAATCCAAACAACTTTTGTAGTAGGTAAAATGGCATTGATAACTGCTAATCTGCAATATTAACACTATATTTATGCTTTTGTTGCCTGAAATGTTTTATCATTCAAAGATTTTTAAGCGCTTTAAAAAAAAAGAAAAATATATTGACAATTCAGTTTCTAAATCCTCTTTTTTTGATGATTGATCTTGTGTGTTTTTTCTATACCTTGTTCACGGCTACTTTTTCATAAAATTTTAGAAGACTGTTAAATATAGTATACTGTGATTATTTATATATATATATATATATATATATATATATATATATATATATATATATATGTGTGTGTGTGAAATTTATATCACACACAACTGTTTAACTGTAAACATTAATACATAAACTATAAAACTGATCTTTAAAGCAATAACTCATAAATATCTAAACCATGAAACAGAATTGAACTAGTAATATACGAACTATAAAACTAATCTATCAAAACAATAACTCATAAATAACTAAACTGTGAAACATAATGGAAAATCAAAGAAGGAGATGGGCGGCGTGGCTAATGACATGCTCTGCAGGGTTAAATCAGATTTTAAGCATGGAACATTCCCCCTTCACCTGTCACAATGGAAAATGAAATTAACTAAAAACAAATGAAACAGAATAAAACAAAAAGCAATTAAAACAGACCAGCGATATCCCACAAAATGACTAACTCTCTGAATCGTACAACTTGTCGAAACCACCAACTTCATACAATAATGAATTTAGTTCATTTCAATAACTACTACCTTCAATAAAGTCATTCATGATACTTTTCATAAATCTCAGAGGGTAACCTTGTCTATACCACTCCACACTATTGTCAAACGCATCTCCTATCCTTAAACTCAGCCTTTCGATATGAATCAAACCATTTCTGAAGCTGTTTCTTTTTACTGAAATGTGAACTCATGAATCGAAATGCATTAACTTTAAAGTTCTGTTACATATATAATATTCTTTAAAGTTCCTACTAAAAGTACATATCTATAAATAAATATGTAATGTCTTGTTATGAGTGTATAATTCTTTTGGCGTTTTAAGAATCTTTGTGGGTCAGATCTGTTTATTTGACAATTCTGTTTCATACAGGCATCTTTGCAATTTTGACTGGAATTCCTTAAGCTATAAATATTAATTTTAGAGGTCTACATGGTTGTAGGTTTCGCAGTATTGCACTGTTTTTTTTTTTCAGCTGGAGATGAAGGTTTCAAATAGGAAGGATAAATTAATTTTATTGAAAGATTAGCTCTCTTGTGCTTTATAAGGAGAAAAGACCTGGTGAAGACCAGGGGTGCAATATATGTCCAATCCGGTGATCTACGACTAGGGGAGATTTTAAACACTTGGTGAAATTTTGCAAAAACGTAGTTGGTTTCGATTTTAACAACAAATTCCATAATGTCCTGAGATAAAAAGATTTCACTACAAATAAAAGGATCTGTATAATTTTCACAAAATTGATCTCAGAATAATATGTACTGTATATCATGTGTGATTTTGTTCCGAATTTTCCAAAAATTTAAGGCATTAGGTTCTGAAAATTAAAGTAAAATCCATCATCAATCTGAAAATTTGGACATTAAAATACTATGAATTTTGTCAAAAAATTATGGAAAAAACAATTTTTGTAAAAAATTGTGAAATAACTGCAAATTTTGCCAAGAAATACAATAAAACAGCAAATTTCGGTAAAAGATTGCAAAACAATCACAAATTTAAGATAATGAAACAACCGAAAATTTTGTTACAAAATTGAAAAACTCTCAAACGATAACAAAACAAGCACAAATTTCATCCAAAGAAGGCAAATCAACTGCGAATTTTGCCAGAGAATCTTGAGATAACCGTAAATTTCATCTAAAGATCACAAATTAGCACAAATTTTGTTAAAAGGTCACTAAAAACAAATTTTTTTAAAAGATCATGGGGAAAAAGTGAATTTGATCAAAGAGCTGATTTTTAAAAAAGTGCTAGGCTTACATTTTCTGCCCTTCACTCTCTCTGCTGTAACCTTTCAGAAAATTTGCTCTGAATTTCAGAATTTATTTTTTTTAAATATTTTTTTTCTAATCAGAATCACACCTGCCATACGTACTTGCATATAATTTGAGAAATATTGGGAAAAATAAATTTGCTATACCTACTTCAATACCAGTATTTACCTATAACATATTCTAAAATTTTGGGGAACTTTTCATGTGGATTGGGGGAAATGTTGGAAGTAGAAGCATTTTCTGTATCCTCGGAAGAATTGTGTGCAGAAAATTCTTGCAACATATTCTAACTTAGCACTTTCTGCTCTTAAGGATCTTCAGTTTAATCTTGGACTGTGAAGCAAAGTTGCCAGGAAAAAACTAGCTTTGAGTATTTATTATTTTCAAGTTGGACAAATGAAACTGATAATTTTAAATTGAAAACTTCAATTTAAACTTTGGATTTTAAAAGGGTTGTACTACCTTTATAATATGTATATAATAAAACTTTTTGTAATTATTCATTATATAAATCACATGAAAAATTAACCATAGATATATATGGACCAATAATTATTATATGCTATAAAATTGTACACCTGATAATCTAAATCATATTATATATTTATATTCAAACAGTCTCTGAATCAGGAGTTCTTGTTTTAGACAAGTGCAACAAATTCTTTTCTTCTGTGTTCAGAACTAAAAAATGCTTCTTGTAGAACATCGACTGCAGACAAACACAGTACAAATTTCAAGAGAAATTGCAATGTTACTAAATGCAACTCCAGTTTCTGTTCTTGTTTACATTTGTGCTGGGTTTTGGGAAATTTCGATGTGTAATATTTTAAATGCTTTTTTCAGTATGGTGTTATGTAAATTTATTTTAACGAAGTTTTTGAACCAGCAATGGGTTACATTCATAACTTATGTTCTGAAAGCTCAATTAGCCTTACAATTTTTCTAATATCTTATCAACAGCAGTCTTTTATTGAAGATTTTTAGGTAGCTTTCATTACAAAAAGTAAAAAGCTACCTATTGCAGCCGTCCGGAGGAAAGCACTTCCGGAAAATTTTGGTATATTTTCACCGATCATGACCCCCAGACCCCAAAACCACCCTCCGTTCAAATGTTGACATATATATATATATATATATATATATATATATATATATATCTGATTTTTGTCATGCGATAACTAACGTATTTATGAACCGATTTGAATGAAACTTGGTATGTATATAGTACATACAAATGTCTCGACCGAGTTCGTTGGTCAGCATCATCCGCCATTTTGTTTCAAAATGGCGGCAATTTTAAATTTTTAAAAAAATTTAAAATTTAAAATTAAATGCGAGAAAATCAAAATTCTATATCTTACAAAATCATTGAGTTATAGCACTTTGAATTTTTCTTATGGATGACATTTTGAAACGATCTGATTTTTGTCACGTGATAACACACGTATTTATGAACCGATTTCAATGAAACTTGGTATGTACGTAGTACATACAAATGTCTCGACCGAGTTCGTTGGCCAGCATCATCCACCATTTTGCTTCAAAATAGTGGCCATTTTAAATTTTTTAAAAATTTAAAAATTTAAAATTAAATGCAAAAAAATTATAAGTTGAAAAATATTTTTCTTTTACGTGTTAGAACTTAAAACAACAATTCCAGAACACTTTTTATTTTGTCTATATCTTAAAAAATGATTGAGTTATAGCACTTTGAATTTTGCTTATGGCTGACATTTTGAAACGGTCTGATCTGAATGATCCACAATGTTGCTTTAAAATGGCATACACTTTATGATATCGTGGAATTTGGTGACTCTCTAAATCGCTTAAAATAAAACCAGGTTGAATAAAAGATGACTAATTTCTAAAAATTCCTATTAATATTCAGTCTTGACAAAAACTAGTATTCAATCTTATAAAATCACTAATTTTATAAGATTATTTCCACTAATTTGAGCTTAGTATTTTTGAACAATGTAACTTACTTTAAAATAAATAAATAAATATATAAGTATATGAAAGCTACCTCTTCCTCCCGGCATTGCCGGAAGGACTTTATTTGATTGCAATATTTAGATGAGGTTTGCTGATTAGTTGTAATAAATTAAATTCACTACCCTTTCTTTCTTGTATAAAATCTATTTTAACTAGTCACTGCAATAATAAAATTTTTTTAATTTTATATTTAAACAATAAAGCATTATTTTTTCCCAATAATTTCAGGCACGTAGTCCCAGTGTTCAAAGCCATGGTGATGATGCATCAAATACCTGGAAACAAGGTGAACCTGAAATAGCCACAATTCGCCTACAGAAAAGCAACAATGGGATAGGATTAAGCATTGTGGCTGCTGGTGTAATTATTTCATTTCTTTCAACATTTTTAAAATTTTTTGTGTGTTTTGGGGTAAGGGGTAATTAAAGCCTTTTTTTAATCAGTGTAAAAATTTTAATATGGTTTTGATAAATTCAGATATAATAGTTTAAAGCCTGTTGAAATAAATAGCTTTATTATCGAAATAGGGTATTAAATAGGACAGTTTATTAAAATAATAAGTAATAATTTAAAACTATTTAAACATGAAATAATTTAAGTAATTTACAATAACTGTTAAAATAATAATAATCAGTTGAATTTTTGTATAAATAATCTTCATAGGAGTATACAATTTCATTACATTTAATTACATTTATTTTTCTTTATCCAGCTATGAAATCTCAATTGCATAACAACCAAAAGTTTCTAAACCTTTTGTGAATGTTAATGTATCCAAAAGAAATTAGATTTGATTTTTTATGTGAAGTTAAAGACTTTATCAAAAAAAAAAAAAAAAAAAATTGTCATCAACAGGAGAGTTTTATTTTTTCTTCTAAGAATTTTCCAAAATTATGTACATACCAGGTGTCCCAAAAATGACTGATGGATTTTAAAATTCAATAACTTGCAAACGGTGATAGCTATTTAAAAAAATTTTGCAGGAGGGTTATGTATAATGTCAGGAGTTTTTTTTAACTTAATTTCATATTTTAGTTCGCATTTCAAACAATAGGTGGCGCTGATGGCAATTGAAGGCCAGGTCGACGCCTCATTCAGCACTGATCACCTGGCCTTCAATTGCTGTCAGCGCCACCTATTGTTTGAAATTCGAACTAAAATATGAAATTACGTTAAAAAAAACTCCTGACATTATACATAACCCTCCTGCAAAATTTTTTTAAATAGCTGTCACCGTTTGCAAGTTATTGAATTTTAAAATCCATCAGTCATTTTTGGGACACCCGGTAGATTTAATAACTTATTTTTTCTGTGACAGATGCAGATAACAATTAAAATCAGGTATATTATTATTCAAAGAATATTATTTTTTGCATTGCAAATAAGGGTTCAGCAAAATTTGTAAATTAATTAAAATTGTTTTAAAATTAAAGGGCTGAAAAAGTTATTAGAATTGATGAGTAATTTTTTCAATAAATATGCTTTGCTTTAAACTTTTAAAGTTGAGTAATATTATTACTGTTGCTGTTAGGGTTTAATCAATAAATGTAATAATTTCTTATTTTATTTTTAAAGGGAGCAGATCAGGATAAACTTGGGATTTACGTAAAATCTGTTGTTAAAGGAGGTGCTGCTGATCTGGTATGTGTATAATTATTTATATTAGATTAATTTTAGAAGTTGATTTGAAAACCTGATAAAAAAAAAAATATTAATTATTATTAACTATAATTGTGATAAGTTCTGTGATTTTATGTAAGAGAAAAATTCTTTTCTTGAAAAATAACACAATTAAAATTAAATACTTATCAAAAATAAGAATATTGATCTCTCATGAGAAATAAGAAAAATTGTAGTTCACATTTCTTTGACATTTTTACTATAAACACTGTTTGCTGCATTGACATGTCCGAATTCACAATTTTAAATAGTATAATATTCATATATAAAAACAGTTTAAAACATTTTCCTGGAATTTGTTATATTGAGACTTGTTTATAAAAGCTTCTGTATATATATTCGAAAAAATAACATTCTGAAAAAAATATTAGATTTGATTTTTTGTTATTTTAGATTAGTGCCATTTGTTTTAATGATTTGTTTGTTGCAAGCAAATATTTTTCTTTTCTAGTAGAAAATTTTTATTGTATTAAATAAGTATTTGATAACCGGTATTTCAATTTATTTTATATTTTGTATCATAAAGTAGTTGTTCGTAATGGTGGATTTTCTGGGTAGGCTTAGCTTGTGTGGCATGCTTAGAAAAAAAATCATTATTTAAAAATAAAAAATAATCTCTTGAGCAAGATAATTCTGTTGATATGCATAAATTTTCCATTGTTATATACAATACTGTTTTAATAAGATTTCCAATGTTTATTAAGCATAAACTAGTTTAATTCTTAGAAAAATCTCCGTAAAAATTGTTCATATTACCTTAATTATTGCTTCAGATTTTTTATTTATTTTTTGGTTGTTAGGACTGTTGGCATATGAAAGAACATACAATGCACATCATGATATTACAAAAGGTTTAGATTGTAATGTGTCTAAAAATGATTTTGAATAGGCATAATGAAATTGTAGCTAGATGGCTAATTAAATTAGCTGGAAAGACCTGTTCAATAAAATCTCTTTTGGGAGATAATAGAATGACTCTTATTTTGTTCTCATTCTCATACATTTACCTACTCTTCAGTTGTTAGATTAAATGTGTTTGACTTTTTACTTATTATCATTCATGCCTTAACATTTTTTGACTAGTACTTCTCATGCATAAAGTTTGTCATCAATTAAAAGCTTTTGAATGCTGATGATTTTTAACTATAACTTTTGCTTTATTAATTGGCAGGTATTTTGGTATGGGGAAAAAAAGTGATTTTTTTTCTCCCTATGTTTCTCCCCCCCCCCCCCCAAAAAAAACATAAATAAAGATTAACGGGTTAATAATACATTTCTATTCATGTAGTATAAAACTTTTTATTATACTATTGTACTGCTGTTGTTAACATCATACTAGTACTTTTTATAACATAAATATAGCTTGATATCCTACATGTAGTGAAACTGTGCAGCATTTAATTTTTTATTCAATTTATAACTGACAAATTTTCTTCTGAATGTTGTCTCTTTCTGTTATTTAGGATGGTAGATTACAAGCTGGAGATCAATTGTTAAAAGTTGATGGTCATTCCTTGGTTGGAGTAAATCAAGAAAAGTAAGATTATATAATTATTTTTATTGTTTCTTTTCTTGTATTGTTTCTTTTCATGCCTATTCTACTTGCTTCATTTTTAAATGTTTTGTATTTTGACAATAAAATACAGTGGACTCCTTCAAATCCGCACAGCTTGGTACCAGAGGTTTTGCGGATTTTAGAATTTTGCTGATTTCTGGTCATTGCTTTGTTTACATTTTTTAAACAGTCATTTGAATGTAGTTAATAATGCTATCAAAACTATAATTAATGCTTACAATATAATAAGATATTAAAATAAGAAATACACAAAAATAATGAAAATTTGGATATTTTTAAAGTGATTTAAAATATAAAAAGAAAACTTAAGTTAACTAGCAAAAGCCATGCTTTGTTTGGATTCGCCAAGATTATTTTATAAAACAGATATTTGAAAGTAAAAATATTTTTTAATATTATTTTTGCATCTTTATTAAACAAAAACGTTATTTTGTGTTTTGGCGCATTTAAATTTTTTATTTATGATGTAAAACTGGCATAATAAAATATTTTCAAAGCAAACTTTTACAAAATATTTTTAAATTTTCAACTAAAAGCTCTTTAAAGATGTTTTTACAATTTCCAGTAACCACTGGTGTTTTTTAAAGTTGTTTGAAACCAATGTCCAATCTTAGTAATTAACATCAAATAATCATTGATAGCTATTTTAAAATAATATATTTGAAGAGAGCTTGAAGAAAGTTACTTCGTCAAAATCCTATTTTCTGGAAAAACACTTGAAATCTGCTCTCGTTGATACTGTGAACTGTGAAACTTTTTTTTTTTCAAATTTCTTCGTTTTTATGCATGTTAGCTTATCAGAATTTTTGTTATTGTAGAATTTTTCGTAAGGAAAATTTCTATTGAATGCTTAATTTT
Source organism: Maratus speculifer (assembly GCA_964019185.1). Classification (NCBI taxonomy): domain Eukaryota; kingdom Metazoa; phylum Arthropoda; class Arachnida; order Araneae; family Salticidae; genus Maratus; species Maratus speculifer. The sequence goes on from OZ025302.1 coordinate 211,306,709, forward strand.
GAATGATTTTCACTCTCGACAACGTTGCGTACATTTTTAAGCCAACTGGTGTCTATATATCCTCAATATCTACAACTGCTTCATCTAATGTTAAACCTTGGGATTTATGAATTGTAACAGCAAAAGCTAACTGCAGAAGAAATTCTTTCCTTGAACAATTTATGCTTCCATTTTTCCAGAATTTAATTATTGGGGGAATTGGTACGCACCAATTCTTATAAGTTAAATTATGGTAGTATTCAAATTTTTCCATGATTATTCGCGATATCTGGTCTGGTGGCTTGTGATTTTTTTTATTACGTGCAACAAAGTCTAAAGTCTCCACTAAACCTTTTTCGGTCCACAAATAAGAACGTACTTTAGATCCAAATGATAAAGTAATAAATGCTTAAAGTCAATTTGTCGTTTCTGAATCGGCCAACTTTGCTTTAGTATATTTATAAAGAGCTTGAATCGAGGCAACAACTTCACGCTTCAATTCTTTTAATTTTTTATTTATATAATAAATTTAACAATTAATTTTATTTGTTTACAATTCTTTTGTTGCCACTTTACAAAAAAAAAAAAAAAATATCCACAATACAATTTTTTTTAAATGTTTAAGTGTCATCTGTGCAAACGATTTAGCTGAATAATGAAAACATATTTTATTTATTAAATTAATCATGATTCTATCTATAATTATTTACTCCATGATTTATATTTTTTTCTGAAAATATACGCGTTTCATTTTTCATTTATTTGCTAAAATGCATCCGTATTGGAAATGCATGTAAAATAAATTAATTAAAAAAATAAATTTTTTAACGTTTTATTGTAAAAAAAATTAAATTGTGCAAATCTACAGATCATAATTTATTTTTGTGTTTAATTTCAAATCAAAATTCTAAATAGTTTTTTTGTAAAGCGTACGACAAAATGTAATTTGAGTGGCCTAGTAGAGGATTCGCTTCGCTCATCCTAATAATCAATAATTTATGATTAAATGTTCAGTATAAAAATGAAGTGATTTTTTCTAAATTTTTAAATGAAACGTGCCTCATAAAGGTACATTACTAATTTACATCATCATAAAATAAGGAAATTTTATTTTAGGTTTAGAAGATTTAATAACTAAAAAAGCTTGATTAATACATAAATATATATTTGGTAAAAATATTGTGATTACTAGTGATATCAGCAATATTTTGAATTTTTTCAGAAATAAATTTATTCTTCCTTCATGAAAAAACATGAATTCAGTAATATTAACAAAAATTACAAATTAAAAATGCATGAGGAATTGATATAAAACTAAAAAAGTCAAATTTTGTCCTTAAATCTAAACTGAATGTTTCATTGTTTACATCTGTAAATTATGTGCGGATTTTAGAGAGTTGCAGTATTTAGGGTTGTGGATTTGAGGAAGTCTACTGTAGTATCACATTTCTGATTTTTAAAGATGAATTTATTGCAAAAGTAATTACTTTGACAAGTCATGCTTTTTTAAATGCTTTGAATTTAAGATATTTTAGCAATTTTAAAACATTAAAATTGGAATGGGTGTGACATGAATGCCAAGATTTCGTTTATCTCTCATGACACACTTGAATATATGAAAATATATTTTCTTGGCAAATTTGACTGCACAGTTATACTTGTATAGTAGGCTTAATTTACGATGATTAAGGAAAAAAAAAAGTGTATTTTTTTAACATATTTGTAAACATATATAAAATGCACCATTAAAAATAAACTTTTTTTTCTCTCTCTCTTTACTGTATGCTATGTGAAAGGAGATATTTGAGTTTGGCATTTAAAATTTTTGCTGTACATGATTAAATGTTGAGTAAAAGTGTACTTGTAAATTCAAAATATGAAATTTTGAAATTTCTTTAGAACTTGTGTACAAAGAACTTTGGCTATAAAGATTTCTATCCAATTAACACTGGTTATAAATCATGGTCTAAGTATTTCTGCTGAATTTATTTCTATTTTTTTCAGAGCAAAATATTTTTCTTTGAGAGAATATAGATTTGAAATTTGCATTTGACTAATTTTAATTGCTGTGAAGTTGTTTAAATTACTTTGTATATTTTTATATAAGAAATTATTTGCCGAAAACTTGCACACTGCATGTTAAATATCAATTCTGAAAGTAAAATTATTAGTTGAATTATTCAAACAAAAAAATTGTAGGATGTATACAATGTTTAAATGTTTTTGAGCATGACTATTGCCATATTTAAATCAAATTTTTATCACTAATTCATATTTCTGCTTTTAATATCTATTTTCTTATCTGTTTATTTTCATGATATTGGTTTTCTGTTGAAATAAAATGCTTTAATGATTCAGGTTTTATCGTTGATAAATTTATATTTTTGTGTGTTTTTAGATGGATTGGGTTATTAATAATCTGAATCTAGTTATTAATTTTATGTTTAAAAATTTATTTAATTACTGACATTCAAAATGATTTTTTTATTAAATCTAGATAAATAACTTTTTTTTTGTTACTTTTAGAGCTGCTGAACTAATGACTCGCACTGGACCTGTTGTTACACTAGAAGTTGCAAAACAAGGAGCTATATACAATGGACTATCTGATCTTCTCAGCAAACCTTCCCCAATTATCCAAAGAGGTAGAAATTTTCACTTTTAACATGCATTTTATGTTTGGATATTTTTTCTGAAAATATGTATGTCATTGAAAAAAGGCATATTTGAGCATCATGTACTATCATCTGTTTGTTGTATAATTTTTAATACAGTATATCTGCTCTTAAAACTTTTGTGTAATGTGTATATTAGTTCCATATTGATTATATAAATTGCATATTGTCTATAAAATTTTAATATTGTGATAATTAGACATTAAAACATTATTTTTTAAAAAGTGAAAAAGATTACTATAAAAAATATTTAAAAAATAGGTATTTCTGTGCATATGCTCGAGAATTTTTTAGCATTTTTTTTAACTCTAAAGTGAGAAGTTCGGCTTATACATGAGTCTGAAAAATTTCCAAATCTATATTCTAAAGTAAAGATAGTGGAATTTTTTGTGCAATTTAAATGAGATTTCAGATACACAGCCCATATTGATTGATAAAATAATTGTATCAACCAACAGATGCAACAAAATTTGCTGTTTTAAATTAAATTTGTATCTTTTATCATATTCAGGTCCATGATATGAATATTTGTATAACATGCAATAAACTTGCTTTACTGAGATATCTTATTATCTATTCAGCTATCTATCTATTATATCTATCTATTCAGCTATCTATCTATTATATCTTATTATCTATTCAGCCAATTTATGTTTAAGTACTAGAAAAGATAGTTTGCACCAATATGTGGCTTTCATTATTTTTGGAAATTTTGAAATTTCATTTTTCTTTCTCCATTCTTCCATTTGTTTTTTATTTTTCAATGTAAAATGATGAGTAGTCATTGAGTTATTAGACTTTTCTGTAAAACTGAAGGCTTTTAATTTAAGGCCTGCATTATAATGCATGTGCTTTTGTCCAACCAATTTTTCTTAAGCCAAAGTAACAATTACTAATCACTACAAGTAGAGAAAGATTTATAAAAATATTAGGTTTTTGAATGAACAAGTCATAACAGGATAAGCAAAGCAGGTTTGGCAACTGCCAAAGCATTTTATTATTTTAGAAGAATGCTTTTAGTTCTATTAGCTATGCATGAACACACACAAAAGTGTTTAGTTTTTATTTGAACTCTTCATAGATCTTGTTTTAAACATTGATTTATATGAAAGTTTCTAATTTTGGATCAATTTTCTTTGAAAAGTCGGTAATTAGTTTATATATGGAAATATACAGTACAAATGCAAAATTATACTGCAAATATTATTTGATACTGTTCTAAGTGATAAAATGATGAATTGGCAGTAAATACTGTTGTATAGTAAACAATAATGAAATAAATTTTAAAACAAGTTAAGCTATTACAGTGTATTTTAAATTCAAAATAATATTTATAACTTCTAGTTCATACTCATTTTATTATATTAAAATTTTATTTTTATATATTTTAACCAATTGTATAACAATATCTGTTGACATTCCAATTACTAATTTTATACTAATTTTATAGTAATCTCCTAACTTTGCTAATAATTACTCTCTCTTTCATGCTGCTAGAAATAACACTTTTGCAGAGACAACATGCTTTTGGATTACCTCCTAGTGGATGTGAAAGTTGTACATCAGTTGTACAGCAATATCAACGTTCAAATAGTGTTAGTGGTCGATACAACCAGATGCAATTGCCAATTGCTGCACAAAGTAGATATATAGCTAGTTTACCTCAGTTACCTCAAAACAATTATGATTCTTCTCCGACTGTTTTTGCTGAAAAACATAATTCTAATGATACACAACTGAATCTCCATTCAAATATTTCACCACAGTGTGCAATTTATCCTCTGAGGAAGAATCTGGTTAAGCCAAGAAGTGAAGATTCTTTACTGAATGATAGTACAGAATGCCCATGTCCTTTTTGTCAGTCACAATATGATAATTTCTCAGTTTGCTCTAAAACTGACAGAAGTACATTATATGAAGTATCATCTACTTATGAAGATATCTGTCCAGTTTGCAGCCATGGAAAATATTTCGAGATGAAGAGCAAACAGACTAGCAGGACTTATTTTTGTAGTATTTGCAAATCAGATAACATTCAGCAATGTGGAAAATCTCACATTTGCAATTATCAGAGTTACTCTCATCAGATTATAGATGATATTAATGGCAATTACAGGAGAAATCAACCCTGTTGTTATAAGAATACTTGTTGGCTTCCTAAAAATTCTACTCTTGCAGTCAAGAAACAGCCACTAGCTCCCCCTTTACCTGCAAGATGCAGCAGTTCTGAAACATTGTGCAGCACGGAAAGTTGTCAAAGTGATGCATATTTACGTATGTATAAATGTTTAAAAAATGGAGAGAAAAAAATTAAGCATGTTGCCTGCCTGTTGAAAAGTTCTTTTTTCGCACACTTAAATATTTTTATCCTGCATTCACCTATTAGATTTTTCATTTTATTTTAGTTTGATGTTGCGCCTTGATTCTTGAGTTTGCACATAATGTTTTTTAATTTTCCTCTTTCATTTCCTCTTATGATTTGTTTTACACCAGACTCAGTTTTTAGTTCTGTGTACACATTTTCTTAGATTTTAAGTTGTAGTTCTATGCACATATTATTTGTTGCGACTCTTTTAACCTGAGAGAACTCACTGCATGAGATTTTCTTTCTTCATCGTACCTTTTTTAAGACTCTTATTTAAAACATTTTTCATTTTAATAAAATTTCAAAATGTTATTTCGATTTATCTATTTTGTGAATAAAAGTACTAAGCCAAACAAAGTTGATATTAAGTGAATGTGAAGTAAAAAAAAAGAAAAAGCAATTGAGCATTGTGAGAGAAATTCTGACTAGAGAGTTCTCCCAGGTTAAGACTGTTTTTATAGTTTATATTGATTATATCTTGGTATTTATTCTGAATACTCTTTGCCTATACAGATTTTTATATTATCTTACTTTTTGCAGGGAAAAGAAATTTTAAGCAAAACTTGGTGCTTGTTTCAATTTTCCTTTTTAAATTAATGTAACCTTTTATTTAACAAATTAATATTTTTTTTTTTTTTTTTTTTTTTTGCATATATTAATTTAAAAAAGAATAACCATAATATTTATTGTGTGATATTTAATTTCAAAATATTCTTCTTGGTTGCAAAATTTTAAAGCCTTGTGGCAGATTTCTTCTCTAAAGATATATTCTTGGAAAAAAAAAAAAAAAAATATGTGAAATTTATATGAACAGATTTAATTTTTTTAAACTACTGTAACTGTATTTACTAATGTGTTAAATATTAAAATCATGTGTTTAAATGTAATTAAAATAATTATGCTTATTATAAAGGAAAATAATCTATGAATAACACAGTACTCACGTTGACAGTGACAAGGGTAAAAAACATCCCATAATTTCAAGTTTTGGCACCATTAAATAATAAAATATACTTTCAAATGCAGTATCTCAACTTACTGATTTTTATTTATTTTTTATTTTTTTATTTTGGCACAAGAGTTTCTTAAAATCTATCTGAAACATTATCTGCATCACTGTTACAGAAGATAAACTTGTTTGTACTTAAAGCAAATGCCATTTAGTCAGCTTTTGTGTGTAATATTACACAACCAAATTATCAAACAAAAGTAATATTTCACAATTTAATAAAACATTAGTTCAACAGACATGTAATCAGACTGCACACTTAAACCTGGAAATAATCAAAATCAAAAGGTTTTTAACAACAATCCTTTTTGGTGAAAAAAAAAAAATATGCACTAAATGTGAAAAACAAATTAGTTGTTATTAAAAAAATGATTTTTCACATGTTTTGTACACGGGTAGTATATTGGACTTCTTACACATTGGTATCTTTGTATTGACTGGTTATTTTAATTTATATACTTCCTTCTGATTGCCTTTTTTCAAAAATAACAATCCATAAATTAAATATTGTTTTTTGTATATCTTGTTATAATTCAAATATAAATTGACCTTCATGTATTTGACTAGTCTTTTTTAAAATCTTTGTATCATGCATTTTGTCAGTTACATTTTAGCTTATTTAGTAGTAAGTTTATAAATTATGAAAAATTAAATCATACATTTTTATTTTTGAATTAATTTTACTGCACAAATCAAATTCCAATCTAGGTTTTTATTTTTTAAATTAATTTAACATAGAAATCCATTTTCGGTCTTGATAGCTACTTTGTTGATGGCTTTGCTGATTTGCTACCTTCTGAAAAATGTTCAGCCTTGTTTTGATTGAAATGCTAGCATCAATATTTTTGTTTATCTTAAGTACAGGACGGCTATTATATTGAAATTCAAGTGATTGAAAGACTTTATATGTTAAAAAGTATTTAGATATTTTAAACTTTAGTACTTATTGTTTAGAGTACATAAAAATGAAATATAATATAATACTTAGTTCAAAATTTTACAGATGTGTTGAATTTTAAATTTCTTTGGCAAATGTTACCAAACATAACTTGCTTTTAATCAATTTTTCATATTAATAGAGATGTCTGTATTGTAGCATACAATATGAATCAATTAGAAACTAATTAACAATGAATCAATCGCTTTAACAGCTTGTACTACTTGGAAGTTTTAAGGTGTAATGCCTTGTAATCCCATGGTTCATCTTATAATTTTCCATTAGCTTCAAATTTATTTCTTAACATCTATTTTTAGATCATTTGAACACATTGAACCTCTTTAGTTCTTTGAGAAAGCTATATTCTTTCATATTTTCAGCACTATAATTACTATCATTTCATTATAAACACTTGATTAACAAAGCATCTTTTATTTTTCCGTCAATATCAGGGTTAAAATTTTACTTTAGTATTATGGAAAATTTTTGATAATTTAATTTTTACTGGTGCAGTTTTTTGTACTTTTTAGAAAGAAAAAATTAATAATATACAGTGCCATTTGTTAAAATCAAAAATACATATATATTAAAAACTTATTTCTGCAATGAAATCTAACTTGTTAACCATTTGATTATTTTCGGTCGAGATTGCACCTTGTGATGTCTGCATTTTTTATGTCCACATTTAAATTTTTTTCTCATTAGACCAGGAATATTAATGTTTAATCCATAACATGCATAATATATGACTCTGTTATTATATAAGCCATGATTTAATCATCATAAAAATATTTTTACTGATTTTTATCAACTCAATATAAACATTCATTTTATTTTTGGCAATAGATGTCTTTTTTTATGAAATTTTTTACAGTTAGAATTTTTATTCAAATAGGAAATCAAAATGTCATCATTAATAAAGAAGAAATTTAAAAAGTTTCAAAAAGGTTAGACACAACTTAGATATTTAAAAAAAAAAGCTAATTCAAAGAAAGATGTTATATGAAAGAACCTTTTAAAGCAAAAAAAAAAAGAGGTCTGATTATCGAGCCCACCAATTATGAAGCGTGCAATGATTACAAAAAAAAAAAGAAACAATCTAGTGTTGAATCGATTGATTGTAAAAGACCATGTTTTTAGATATAGAATTTATTCATAAGTCTTAAATTTTAATCTTTGAAATTTTCCAGATGGTTGTTGTAATTTAATTTTATTATTATTATTAATTTTTTTTATATAGAGTTTAGAATTTTCCTCCACTCGCAGTGGTATTTGGGAAGCAATGGAAGACAATATTTAATGTATTTAAATTGTTTTAAATAGAGTATTCTGATGAAAAAGATAATAAATTGTTTTCATTTTCAAAAAAGCTCATTGAAACTTACTGTTGAATTCTGAATGTTTCTTTTTTACATTTCTCTATTGCTTTTTATGTTAACATATTTAAATAATGTTTTGCACAGAATACTCGACCAAAGAAGCTCAATTTATTAGTGTTTATATTCTCTATTTCCTAACTGTAGGTTACAGGAACATTTGTTACACAATCTTGTCTCTCCTGGGTTATTCTTTTTAAAAATAATCATGTAACTAACAATTTATTTAAGGTTATATTAGTTGAGGACATCCTATTGTAACATATTTGATTTTTGTGTTTTGATAACTAGTAATTTTTTATCAGTATAATCATTAATTGTGATTTGTTAACTAGGTCCCCGGCGCATGAGTGAACGAGACATTCCAAGCAGAGTCATGAATGAGCATGTTCCAGATAACAGGTTACCTGCTACTGCTAATCATTTAATGCCTCCTAGAATTCAAAGCAGCAAGAGTGTTCCATCACTGAACAGTAAGCTAGCTTTCAAGCTAAATTTTTTTGTTTTAGTCTAGATAATCATTCACAATAATAATAATTGATGCAAAATATGATTTAAAAGGCGAAACATTATCTTATGGATTTGGATACATAATATTAAATGTACAAACTGTTTTGTTATAAGAAAGCCTACTTTCATTTCATTCCTAAGATTAATGCAAGATTAAAAGAAAAAAAGAGAAAAAAATCATTGCTACTTCTATTAAAGTAAACCTGAACAGAATAATTTCTTATAAAAGATGGGTGATTATTAAAGAATAAATGCGTACCAGTATTTCTTAAATCGCATTTCCACCATACATTATCTACTATTTAAAATTATTAGACATTATCAAGATTTACCATAAACTTAGTAAGATAATATTGTGAAAATTGCATTATTACATTTTGAATTGATTTGTTTTAAAAATTATTAGTTTTGTAAACTTGGTTCTTACAAATGTAAGCTTTGGTTATAGCATTTGATATTTTATTTGTTAACTTTTGGAAAGACAAATCTCAGACCCCGCAGACCTCATTGAAGTAACTTATTGATGATTATCATATATGCAAAATAATTCTCTTTTTAACATGCTTGCTGGCAAAGCTGAGATGGTATATCTTTTCGCACATGCTTTAAATAACCCTTTTCAGTATGTTAAATGTATTATTTAATATCTTCCTATACTCCAAACACCTAAACATTGCATATATTTTCTACAGCAATACTCATAATCAGTGAATTAGATCAATAATGAGTCATCTAGTAACTGGCAAGGAAACTCAGTTTGTCAATTAAGAGTATTCTCATAGATGCCAATATAAATGTGTTAAATAATAATTAGCAAAAAAAAAAAAAAAAAAAAAAAAAAAAATCTTAACGTTTTTTATATGTAAGGAAAACTTTTGTTACTTTAATCTATTTAATTTAATTTAGAGTCTAGAATTTTATCTGTAGTCATGTATTAAATGACACTATGTTCATATGTAACTTGATTTTTTTTTTTAAGTTACCCAATATAATTTTTCAAGTCGTATCCTTTTCCAGTTCTTGATATTTTTAAACCTTCGTTATTCCAAAAATGCACCTGAAAGTGTTGCAAACATTATATCAAAGAAATTGGTTATTTTTTTCTTTATGCTGTTTTTTTTTCTTCTATATTTAGCTTTTCTTATTAGTTGAAACTGTCAAAATGAGAGGAAACTTTAATTGTTTTTAAAATTTTTTATTGATGTCAAAAACTGAACAAAACTTCTTTTGCAATACACTTGTAGGTCTAGCTACAGAAAAAGTAAGTTATATTTCTATTTTAAAGTTAATTTGAATTGCAATCTCAAAGTAATAAAAATTGTACCGAGAAAACACATAAGAGATAAATTAGTTTTAAGCATTAGATGAAAAAAAAAAGAAATTAGGAATTTATTAAATCTTGAATTTTAAAAGGTTTTCCTTTCAAAGATTAATAAACATTTTTTTTATTATAAATCTGTGATATAAGATTTTTTTTCCTTGATTGATTTCATCTCTTGATTAAAAATCAATTTTTGATTGCACAAAAGAGAGTTTGAATAAATAGAAGATATTGTATGATATTAGAGAAATTAAGGGTTTGTATATTTGCAAAGTTGAAAAGTCTTTGTGATGTTGCTTTGTGCGTATTATTTAAGCTCTATATTCTTAATTTATTTCTATCTTGGCATCTCTGTTGTTAGAATTTAAATCTTATTTGTGTATGATTTTTTAATAGCTAAATTTGTAGAGGATTGAATATCTTATAAAGTAATCTTTATTTACCTTATTAAAAACTTAAGTTGAAAAGTTAAAAAATGCTTTACTTCAACTTTGAATTATTTGTTACAGTTGCTCAAAAAGTTCAAGGAAAAGTTATGTATTTAATCTTTGTTTATTTTTATTATTTTTGTTCTATCCTAATAGAAAAATTCATGTGCTTGTTATACTTAGTTTTGAAAAATATTAATTTTATGTACTGCATAATTTTATCTCAAGTATAATTATATTCCCTTCTGTGCTTGTGACATTTAATTAAAAAAACTCGTACTATTATTTATTTTCACCTCTTCAATTTTTTATGTGTATTATAATCATGGGTGCAAGCTTTCTGTCCACAGGACTGAATTCCATCTTTTAAAGGTTCCCAAGGACGGAAGCGGGACGGAAAAATAGATGACGAAAAATGATCACGAAAATGATCCATTTTTCGTCAAATGAAAAAGCCGTTATTTTTGTCAAAAGATCGCAGAAAAGCGCTATTTCATTCAAAAGGTCGTGTTTTTCGTCAAAAAATTAACGAATAAACGTGATTCCTGTCGACGGGTCTCAAGAAAAACGTTATTTCCGTCATAGAATTGCGAAAATGTCTCATCTCTGTCAAGTAATCGCGGAGAAGACCATGGTTCGTACGCTCTGGAAAAAATAGAAAAAGTGCTGGAAAAAAAAGTATTCATTTTCAAGGAATGAAAAGTGCTGGAAAGTAAAAATTCATTTTCTAGGAAGGAAAAGTGCTGGAAAATTTAAAAAAAAAATCAATATTAGTGCTTAAATTTTAAAAGTTCTAAAAAAAAAAAAAACTTCATACATTTTATTTTTAAAAAATTTACTACAATCGTATGTTTTCTTTCCCAGTGGAACTTTGAATCACCTGCTGCCAAAGACTTCCTTCTCTCCTCTTAACAACCCTTTTGGCATCTTTTTTTTGGCTGTAAAAATCAGATGCATACAGAAACCGGCGGGAAAAAAATAGAACGCTGATTGCGGCATAATAGCCAGAAGTGTGATTTTTCGCCAATGTGCTCCTCCTACCAGATGAGAGGAGAGAGCAAACGCTTACGTCATTTTTTACTACACATTAGTAGCTCGGAAGTGCGACTCAGGACAACAAATCAGAATGCACTAGCTTTGGAATAACTTTGCTTTTTCAACAGGAAGATATGTTTGTTTTTCCGCGAGGCATTGGGGTCTTTTTGCTGAGTCGATATAATTGGTTGCTCGTTAGTCGTGCTTTCCATATATTTGACGTCAACAATTTTGCGCTTTTTTCAAGTCTCTTTTAGTTTTTGTTTCGATTATGTCTTTGTTTTAATGTGATCTATTCTGGATTTTACAATATGATTTTTACGATCGATTTTATTTTTTAATTTCTTTCATCAGTCATATAATCAGTAAAGAAATATGGTAGGAAAGTGCGTTTTCAATGATTTATGGATTGAAAAACCGGAATATAAACTGTGGCAAAAGATACTGGAAGTTATAAATACATTAAAAGATTTGCAAAGAATTTAACTCAATTTGACTTTGGACTTATATTTTACTAAGTTTTATTAGCTAAGAACAATTTTTTTCTTTTGATCAGGGGGGATTCTCGTCCAAAAATTTAAGGCACCCTCTTCCAAAAATTTGAAATTGGGTTATCAGTTACGCATAGTTGCCAACTTGTACGATTTTGTGTGCGAAAAAAACAATCGCTAAGAAATGCAAATTTCATGAAAGGACCGCCGAAAAAGCACACATTTCGTCAATGTTCTGTGTAAAAACGAGATTTCGTCAGTGTTTTTGTCAACAAACTTTATCAAAAGATAGCTGAAAAACCCTAATTTCCTGTGTGGATCGCGGGAAAAAACTGCAATTTCACCTGAATAACGCAAATAAAACGCTGATTTCGTTAGAGATCGCTTACGAATATTTTGTCAAAAAATCATTGAAAAAAAAAAAAAAAAAAAAAAAAAATGCCAATTTTTATCAAAAGATCGCGGGGATAAAATGCCGTTTTTGAGAAAAGATCGCATAAAAAATTCAAATTTTGTCTAAAGATCGTCAAAAAAACGCCGATTTCATAAAAATAAAAAAACCACGGGAAAACGCAGATTTCCTCTGAAGATCGTGGATACCCCTCCCCGTCGCCGATGTCTGAAAATGCAATGTGAATACCCGAAAAAAAATTTTCACCCAGAATCATCTCTGCTTTTGATTTTACATTTTAATCAAAATTTACATTTAATCTTCATTTACTTTTTAATTAATATTTTAATTCTTTTTCTCTTTTTATATTACATATAAAGCTTCATTAGATGAAAATTTAGAAAGTATCTTTACTAACGAATAATTAAACACACAGGTAACATGATGACTATTTACTTTATGATATATTATTCTAGAGTCATTTTTATGCGTGTATTAAAATAGCCCTTGAAAAGTGCTTGAATTTTATTTGGTCTCAAGTGTATGAACCATGAAGACGCGATTAAAAAATATTTTCAGTCCTAGCAAAATTTCAAACTTGCACCCATGATTATAATTTGTCTTGAACTGTGGACATTATCAATGAATTTTAAATGTTTATAGGTAACCATGAAGCCGAACCAGTCAGAGTACAAACTAATGGGCCAATGAGACCTCATGATGTTTACAATCCTGGCTATAGTCGAACATCATCAACAGCATCTATTCCTAAAGCAACAGAGTACCCTGATCCTAATTCTCGTTCAAAATCAACTAATAATCTTGTTCCAGACCCAAGAGTGCATTATGGGAATCAGCCTGAGGATCCTAATCCTCCTCCCTATCCCGGCCCTCCTGAAAACAGTATGGGTAACAGGCCTTTTCCTCATCCAGGCATGCATCAACCACCAATGAACATGCATCATTCGCCTCAGATTCCACCTCATTCAGCAGCTATTCCACCTCATACAGCGCCTGTTATTCAAGAGGAGAGGCATTACCAAAATATCAGCATGTATCAGCAACCTCCACCTCCTCAGCAACATCCACCTCCACAGCAAAATCATTATACTATGCACAATAGGTAATTATTCCTGTTTACTTTGTTTATAACAATGTTTTTCTGTTTTTTGTTTCACTGCATACTTTAACGTACATGAATTTCACTTAGTTGTCACTACTTTTTTTTTAACAATTTAATAATTTCAAAAATGTTTTAATTAAACAAGGCAAAAATTGCTATTATTTTTCCCGGTGTCAAATACAAGTGTTGCATGCATCTTGTAAAGATGTATTGATGTGACCATGTTCCCAAAGTGGCTTGAGCTTATCAAAGATTTGCACTAGGAAAGGGGCCAGTAGCATCTAATTTCTATGTTTATTTAGCATAGCCATTGACAAAGGATGATAGGCAAGAGCTATTACATGGATTTTGCAATTTAATTTTTTTTCTAATTAATTAAAGGAACAAAATCCTATGTATCCTCACCAGAATGACTTCTTGAATATCTCATTAGGGCTGTTCAAATATTTTATAAGCATGTTTTTGACAATTTTTGACCCCCTCCTCTGCCTTTTTGTCAGCAAAAATTAGCATATTGTTTTCTTTCCTTAATAATTACATAAGCAAATTGCAACCTCCCCCCTCACTTTTTTTAAATAGTAATAATTTAATTTTAAAAAAATAGGACTTAGTTCAAATAAAAAATTTCTACTCAACTTAATAATAAAAAAATGCTTGTTTTATTTCTTTACAATTCTGTTTAAGAAAATTTCTTGGATCACAGTTTTAAAAATTAAAAATTTTGTAAATTTAAATTTGAATATGCTCATACCTATTCAGATGCTGACCATGGCTGCTCAAGCCATTTTTCCAATATCTGTTATGATATAAATTTCCAGTTTTACTTGATTATCTTCATCGCTTTGTTTTCGGATACAATCTTGATCAACTTCATCTTCATTGATCCACTCAACATGCTCCATATCTTCTACAAATTTTACGACGTGCTTAAGTTCATTTACTTGATGAGCAGCAATTTTCAATGGTCGCATAAGGCAGGCCTTTTTGCGTTTTTCACCTTTGTTGATTTTTTTAATGTCTGTTTGTTGTCTTCTGAGATGCATGATATTGACCACAACTTCCACAAGTTCTTGCAGATAATTGAGACTTCATGGATGGGCAAAATAATCATACGCAGGGTTCATACTGATCAGGGGAATATGGAATTACTGGGAAAATCAGGGGATAAATTTTAGGTAGTAAAAATCAGGAGATAATACCAACAAATTCCCCAAACCTGGGAAAACCTGCAACAACGATTGTCTGTTCTGGGAAATTTAAGGCAATTGTTGCTGTTCTCATTGTTTATGATACTGCATCTGTCAACATCATTCAGTCACTAGGTACATTTCATAACATGTCATTAACATAACATTATTCACAATGCTTTAAAAAGAGAGAAAAAAAAGGTATAAATGAAATTCTTTCACAAACTAACAAGTTTTTATGGACAGCCCCACAAGGCATGCAGACTTGATCTCTGTTTTACATAAATTAATGTTTCTTTTAAAGTTATGTTCATATTGTAGTTTTAAGCAATTGAGTAGATTTAAATAATGTATAAACTTTATTTTTGAGATTACCTTGTTTTTATTTCATTTTGAGGCGATAGGAGTGTCATGATGCTGGTTTAAAAAATGTTGTTAATTGTTGATATGGAAAATTGTACACCCTGAAAAATAAATACATCAGGGAATTTTCAGGGGATTTTTTCTTGGAAAATGAGTATGAACCCTGATACGACTTTAAAAATCCCTCTGCTGTAATATTCAGATTTAAGGCCATGCATACATACTTTGTTTCTGTTGCATATTCTAATTTATGATATATTTTGTTGCAGACCTTCACAACCTCTTCCTCAACAACCACCAAGATCTCTCCATAGCTCTCAGTCATCCCTCAATCGAACAGATCCACAAAGTTTAGTATCTCCTGTTGATCGTACTCGACCTGTTTCGACATTAGTGTCTCCTCGTGAACAAGAGCAGTATGCTAATGCAATGGGATATATGCACCCCAACTCTGCACCTCCACGTTCTCCTAAAGGTTCAATAGATTCACATCATAGCTCTCAGGGCAGCTATCCACCTCGTCCATTGCATGATCAGAGGTAAGAAGAAATTTTTTTTAAAACTTTCCTCAAAATGTCATGGTCATCATACTTTGTTTTCTGTCAATTTTCAGATTAAAACTGTATTGCCACTCAAAAAAAAATTCTAAAGTTCAAAATATTATATCATGTATAAATTTCCAACAAGAAAAATAATAATAGCCTGATGGAAAATTGTTTTTCAATCTGTAATGGAATTCTATCCTTTTGACATTTACCGACATAATTAAAAACTGTTTATAATTTGGATTTATCTGACTATGCTCTAACTTACACAAATATACTTGGATATTGCCATTAATAATTGATATACATCAAGATTTCTAGTGACATGTTCAGTATTGAAAATGAAGTGTGTACCATTCATAGTTCAATTACAGAGTCACTCAAAAATATTCCATTACAATTATGGTCTATGATGGAAAAATAGTTTCCAGCTTATTTTAATTGTGTTCAATATTTTAAATATGTATGTATGCCATACATACATAGAATGTTATTTGTAACACATACAAGGGCGTTCAAAAATTTTCCTTGTATCAAAGACTGTGCAAAGAAAAAAAAGTGTCAAATTTGAGCCATGTTTACACTTTTACAAACCTAATAGAATTGGTATGAATTTCTCAGATCACTAGTACATGCCTGCTTTCTGTAAAATATGATGTGCAAAGCATTTATCGTTCATTTACAAGATCACACAAAAGAGCTCAGTTATATGATGGTCTGCAGGAAAAAACTGTTCACTGCATGTTTCAATAATGTTGCACTCCCAGTGGCAGAACTATCCTCAAGTGTTTGCAACACTAATAATGTTTTTAAAAAAATCTGCAGTATGTAGTATATCTATTTTTGAACTGTTGTGGTGCTAATTTTTTATGGCATCATAGGTATCTATATCCATTTTTCTTGAGGCCCTTGGATAAAATTTGAATTTTTTTCTGTAATCCATTGGCAAAATTCATATTTTAAACTTTTTTTTTTTTGCTTTCTTTTGACAAAAATCACATTTTTTGCAATTTTGTGATAAAATTATTTTTTCACCAAGATCCTTTCAAAAAATTCTCGTTTCTTTCTGTGATCTTTTAACAAAAATCTCATTTTTTTTTTCACAAACTTTTAACAAAATTCAAATTTTTTCATTCATTTTCTAAACTGCTTACTTAAGCATCCTTTTTACATTATTAAATGGCAAAATATTGTTAAAATACCTTGGAAGTGTTGGAATGTGTTTCACAATCTATATTTTATGCATGACTTTTCTATGTTTATGTTTGAAGAGACCCCCCCCCAAAAAAAAAAAAAAAAAAAAAAAAAAAAAAAAAAAAAAAAAATTCATCTCTAATTAAACATAGTTTGACTAGAAGTCTGCTATGGAGAAATTATTGATATAGATGCACTGACTGAAATCTTCAGTGACAAAATAAATCTGGTCTTAGTCAATAGTATTTCTATTAAAAATAAAGTAAAACAAATGTTTTTAAAAATAAAAAATGTGTGCCTTTTTTTTTTAACAAAAAGTTAAAATTGTCAACCTATTTAGTTATTATAACAATGCTTATTTTGAAGTGTTTTCCCTGTTACACTAAATGATTGTTACTTAAATAGGGATTTCCATAGTGCCGATCAGTTGCGACCAAATGAGAATGAACAAAGAGCTTATCCTGACAGTATGTCCCATCCTGATTTAAACAGACTTCATCCAATGCATTCTCAAGAGTACAACAAAATGCATATGGATCCAAGACAGAGGGATCTACTGAGACAAGAAGCCAAAATGGAAGAGATGCGTGAAGAAGTACGAAGGCGTGAAGATAGAGAACGACTTATGCTTCAACAGCAACAGCAGCAACATCATCAGTATACGATGGGGCGTGGAGGAAGTTATTCATTACCTAGGGGACCTAATCCATTAGTTAGACCTCCTAGCTATCACCATGCACCTCCACAGACGGGTCATCCACATCCACCCTATCCTGGTGGGCCTCCACCTCCTGCACCTAAACCTCGACCACAGTATTATGGTAATGCACCTGAAAGGTTCCAGAAACCACCTGGTTATTCAAGTCCACATGAAGTGAATTCTTTTGATGGTATGCCTGGTGGACATATCCCTCCTCAAATTGGACCTAGAATGAATCATCAGCCTCCTCCTGTTGTTGTAAGCTATAGATATGGACCTTCTGGATATCCTCCTAGATCAGATGATGGTACTGAACCGCAAAAACTTAATAGGCAGCCTGCAGATCCTAGAATGGTTCAACCACATGGAAAGCCATCTCCTGTAAGGTGAGTAAATTGATGTCTTTATATTTGAATTAAAATTTTTCAGTTTTGGTTATACTTTTATCCTTTAGAGAATGCCTGTTTTGGACATCTTAACTTAGTTTTGGATAGTGCAGGTGATTTTTTCAATCTAAAATTTTACTAAAATGTTTAACACCTAAAATTGTATGTGTAACTATAACACATACATATTAGTCACAATAACTAATAATGTGAATAAATATCTGCCTATATTTTTTTAGATGTAAAAAGTTAACATTTTGACAATAATTCTCCAATAGCAATATTTTTATTGTAAAAATTTATTTAATAAAAAACTCATGTCAATATCACAAAAATAAGTTGTTTACGGAGTAGTACTTAAGCCAACTACTGTGTTTTCAGCCATTTACTCATCTACCAAGTATGAAGTAATTTTGTGCAAGACGGAATCACTGATACTCACATGAAGTGAGCTTAGAGTAACGCTTCTATTGTGTGCTAAATACATAAACATGAAGCTTGAGCATATGATTTAAATTTGAAATTGTTCTCATGATACATTCTCATTACTTTTTCTTTCTCAAGAGATTTGTTTCTATGCTATATCGTACCTATTATGAAAATAAAACAGCCAGCCAGAACTTTCTTCAGATTCCTCATTTTGTATAGCCTGTGAAATATCTTTGGCTTTACCATATATTATGTGGTATATTATAAGTGCTGAGATGGGCTTGATCTATAAACTGTTACATTTTCATAAATTTCTTGGTAGTCTCCTACTCACATTGGTTTAGTCAATGGTACAGCCAGGATCCTCATCTGGGAGATGATTTTGAACCATTGTTACACATAAAATGAATAATTTTGTTATGTTACATGATAGAGATGAGACGGGCTCAGTCCCAGCCCGTGGGAAAGAACTCTCCTTTTTTCCATAACAGTACAATAAAAATAAAAGAATAAAAATTGTGACTTTTGCATGTGAATTATACCAGTAGTTGGGTTTAAATAAATGAACTTGTTACTTTAAACAAATTTTCAGTGGCATAAAAATCAAGAAACATTATAAGGAAGTATAGATGTAATATCTATCTATACTAATAAAATCCGTGTGCCTCTGTCTGTCTGCTTGAAGCCGATTACAGTTCGCAACGCAGGCGAGTTGGAAGTCGCGAGAGGTGTCTTTCGATTGGAAATATTCCGGGGAAGTCATTTCGGGCATTTTCGAGACCGTGAGACCAAAATTAAAAAAGTTATGAATTAAAAACCCCTTGGGAGTCGGAAGGAAAAGTGTCTCAAATCCGAAACAGCGCTCAAACGGAGCTCCGAGGCAGAACACTGCGCTACCTTGCGGTGAAGAACCTAACTTTTCCCCTTTGGCTAAAAGAAGAAACAGCCGAAAACCGCTTTTTCTACCGGCGCTAATTGCGTTTTTTTGCACGTTTTTTCTTAAACCATCATGCAGACAGTTTTTAAAGTAGAAAAAAACTGATTACATATTCAGAATCTGCATAAAAATCTGCTTCTGATGAGCTAAAAAATACGGAAAAATGTCTTAAGGGCGCGTAGTGCCCACCGTGCAAAACCAAATATTTTTAACGGGACTATGGGCGCAAAGCGACTATAGTTCCGATCCACAATCTTTTTTTTTTTTCAAGTGCACGTGGCCCACAGTGCGAAATCACATATTTTTAACGGGACCATGGCTCTTTAATTTACTTTTTTTTGTGCTTGAGGATTCGAACACAAAGACTTGCTTATTAAATGAATTTTTTTGCTTATTATATACTGCTTAATACCGAGGTTCGTTTGGAAAAAGTGGCCCAGCTAGTGGGCGTAGCTTGCTAGTTTATATATAAGGAGTGATTTTGAAATGAAAAAATCAATATCTGAACACTTTTAAAATGTTATTAAAAATTTTCTACTGTGTACTTTTGATATTATGCTCTTGCTCCAAATTTTAAATTGTTAGGTTCAAGCTTTGTATAAAGGGCCATCCCTAGTGCATAGGCATGTATGTAATATTAAATAATCTTAAAGACTGATCTCTTTAACTTCCAGTACATTGTAAATAGAATTTAAGTTTCAGTTAAAAATTAATCCATTTATTATTAGACTGTACCTTTTTATTTATTATAGATTTTTGAATATTCAAATGACTAATTTCTGTCCATGAAATATTAAATTCGGTTTGTAACAAATTTAAAGTTTACATTTATTTTTTATTGAATAATGTAAATATTGCCATGTTACCTGTTGAAAAATGTGACACATATTTTATTTTCATAAGTATGGTTGTAATTTATTTTTCAGTCAAAGTTCTCGAGTTACATTTGAACTTCCCCAGACAGCTACCAGTCATGATAAGAAAGAACCCTCCACTTTATTGAGCCCATCTCCATGGGAAAGAGAAGAAAAGGAGAAAGTGAGTATATAAAAGTATTACTTAGTCTAGAAAAGGGTTAGCTGCATCATTGGTTCCAGGATTTACTGATTTCGCTACTCTTAATTACAAATTGCATTCTTAGATTTTTTAACTTACATAGGCATGTCATCTCATTTCTCCCAATTCAAAAGCTTACATTTATACATTTTAAAATTTGTAGTTAATTTAGAATTATTGACACCTAGAAATTAAAAAAAAGCTTTGTGTTTTAATTTATTAACTGATTCATTGGCTAATTTCAGTGGCACTAACTTATATGGACCTGTGAGGTCCGAGCCCACTCAGTAATTTTGAATCCTAGCATGCTCAATTTTCATTGATCTAGTTGGTTATTTATTTCATTTTGATTTTGTTTATTTTTCACCCTGGAACAAAACTTATTTTACTAATGATCATCCCTGACTGATTGATACCCATAAATTTCGAATGACTGATCATGCCTTTTTACCTAAATATTTTTTGGCCCCACCCAATATTTTTCAAAAGTCTGTCACTTGTTAATTTTCTATTATTTTAAAAGCAAAATGCTTTAATTTGCTGAAATTAGCTGATTTTTTGTTTTGTTTCACTTGCATATTAAAAATGAAAGCATAATTATTGCTTACGGAATCTACTTTAGGAAGAATTAACTGTAGCTAATTTTAACCTAGGGTATATTTTCATTTGCCAAGTCAACATTGAAAACCAGAAATTTAAGGTTGTAACTAGAAAGCAACTTTGAGATCTCAAATACTCTCATTAAAAAAAAAAAAAAAAAAAAAAAAAAATCTGTTTTTGAGTGTATTTGTAATTTTCTAAATGCATAGCAACTATAGTCATCACCCGGTCCATCCATTTATCTGTTTGCAAATAACATAAAAACTATAAGCAGAATAGTTTGAAATTTAATGTATATAATCATTGTAAAATTTTGTTGAGTCATTTCAAATTTTATGAAAATTAAATCAAAACTTAACAAGGTATAAATTAAGTTTTCTTCATTCTATTAAATCCTATCATGCTCAATCATATTCCGTGATAGGTAATGATTTCAGGTTGTCATGGTAATTATGTCCAGTTTAAGATGGAATCCTATTTTTCAATATTACTGAATTCATTGTTTAAAATCATATTAAATTTTGTATTGATGCATTTTTGCATAAGAGTGCAGCAAATATTGCATTGAGATCTGAATATTGATAAAACAAGTTTTAGTAAACACATCTCATTTATGATGTTTGATGCACAATATTCAACTTGTTTCCATTTCCTTGCAAAAAACTTTTTCACACCTCTTGATCACAGAATTTATTGCAACTTTATCTAAAAATATCAGATTCTAACTTTTAAATTTTTTAGAAGTAAAAGGTTTCTTATTTCTGAATAAAATGCCAGTTGAAATTTAATCCTATATTCCTATTGCACGGTTTAAGTACAGTGCAATAGAAAATTGTATTATAGGATAACGACATGGTACAAACAAATAGTGAATAAATTTTCATATTTCCATTGACCATTCCATAACAGAGCTCGTCTAAACATTATTTTTCAATGTAATTCTGCTATATGTCATGTTTGTATTCATGATTTCATTAAAATTTTTATAAAACTATAGATTAAAGTGTAATTTTATTAATAGGCAATGGGTTTTATACTTAATTTAATCTGTAATTAGTGTTACAGTGAATTAAAGAAAGTAATAAATGGGAAGAAAAGGTTTAAATTGAGTCTTTAAATAAGTAATAAATGGGAAGAAAAGGTTTAAATTGTGTCTTTAAATAAGTAAAGGATTTTCAATTAACGTGAAATTGTGGCAAACTATGTTTTAACTCTAAAGAATGCCTTTAGGCTTTAAGAACTGCTGTGTATATGTTTGTATGCAATATTTTATCTTTAAATAAATAAAAAATATATGTGTGATATATATTTGGAATAGATTTCTTCCTTTCAATTGATGGTCTTATTTTTAAAATTGATTTACATTATCACATTATTTAAAAATAACGAACTGACAATCTTGTTAGTGTTACCTCTTAATTTTTATATCTGTTAAATTAATTTGTTATTTATAGATTTCTTTGCAGTGGAGATTATCCTAAATAATTCTTTTCTGTTTTATCAGCATAATTTTCATTTTATTTCTATGTATTTTGTGTTTGCACAAATTTTTATTTGTGCATTAGTTGTGTAAAAGTTTCAATAGAGCATTAAAGGTTTCCCATTCCAAATAAAACTAACCTGCTTGTTTGCATCTGTTAGATTTTTTTATTCTTAATTAATCTTATTCAATTAGTTTTAAGCTTTTAAGGGACAAGAATTTTCTTTGATTAGAAGCGGCTAATTATTTCATGTGTACTAAGTATCAGAGATGTTTAAATGCTTATTGTATTTCTGTGCTACTAATACAATGAAACCTCAAGATAAGGGACACCTCTATTTAAGGGACAAAACTTTTGGTCCCATTCCTTTAGTATAGGACTTGTAACGTATTTACCTCTGAATAAGAGACACTCGATTTAAGGGACACTTGAAAATGAGAGTAAAGGGACTGACTTTTGCAGTTTAGATAATGAAGTAGCCTGTGATGAAAATAAAAATATGGATTTTTGTGAACCTATCAAACAAACAGACACTCAAGTTGATACAGAGGCATATGACATAATTGACGAGCATTTATTTACCAACAATTCTGATTTGACTTTAGTGCATTTATCCCCATTGAAAGTAATGCTCAAAATTGTGAAAATGATTCTAAAAGTGGAAAATTAAAGAGAAATAAAGAATTTTAAAGATGCTTTAAGACTGTTCTCAAATCCAAAAAGGAAAATTTTATGACATAAAAGTTTTAATTTATTTTTATTCAGGAATGCCTGAAACTAGCAGACATTGTTGTTTAGAAATTATGTAATCAAACTGTTTTTTCTGGGTTTTTTTTTTCCTTCAAACAAATCTTTCAGAAAATATTGTCCTTGTGAGCATTTTGAACGAATGTATACATGAAAGAAGAATGACTACTCAAGAAAAAGTGAAAAATGTCTTTTCCATGTTATCAAAATTGCTTATAAATCAATAGGAAATTTATTCAAAACTTGAAAACACAGTTCAATTCCAAATCGCTTCCATAATCAGGTGTTCCAATTTTATACGTTTCCATTAAAAAATAAATTGGAAAAAATGTGTCAAAGTTTTCCCTTGCTGAGCAGAGCAGTTTAGAGATTTGTTGCTTTAAAGTATGCAAAGCAGTTGAATGCGTTTTTTGTAAATACTGCTGATAATGAAAATTTATAAATGTGGTAAATGAACATTTGAAAAGTTTATAGTGAAAAATTGAAATTTTGAAAAAAAAAAAAAAAAATCGCTTTTGATTACTTCAAGTAAAATTCTTTTAAATGTCATTATCTTTTTGCATTTACACAGTTTGCATAAAAAATAAAATGAATATTTCTACAAATCATTTAATGATTTACTAATCAATTTAATTAATTCTCTATTCCTTTTGTGTCTGATTAACCTAATTTATACACTTCAAATACATTCAAACTTTACCTTTAATATTTTGTTATTTTTATATCCTTCTGGATGATTAATTAAAAATAATAATTAAAAAAAAAAAACTCTGAATAAGGGACACCTCTGTTTAAGGGACAAAAGTTCGGGTCCCATAGATGTCCCTTATTTGGAGGTTTCACTCTATTTGGTACTTTATGCCAATTTTAATAATCTTAGGAAGAAATTGAATAGCTCAAATTGTGATTTTAGGATAGAAGTGTATTAATATATGAAAATATATGCATTATTTTACAAATGTCTTTGCTGGATTTTAAATATTTTAGAACTATTTTTTATATTTTCATGCTTTTTTTCCTCTGTAATTCTCCCAAGGAAATTAAAAATCTAATTTATCTTGAAAATCATGCAACTTTGATTTGCAGGCTTTATTTTATTTTTCCTAAGGGATGTAGTTTTAATTCTAATTTTTTTACTAATATTTCTTTTTTAGGAGCAATCATGAGCAGCTGATTAACAATTACAGTTGCTTTCTTTTTCAATCAGTAAAATGCATATTCTCCTTGCACATTTTGTAAAGGGGAAAATAGGAAAAACTTCTTTTCAAAAATATTTTGCGCCAATTTAAACTTAAAAAAACTATAATTTATTTTTAAAAAATAACCTATTTTGCTATTAATCATTAATTTATCGCTTGGCGCTCCAAATTATTTGTTGTTGCAATTTCTTTTAGGCTTTGCCGAATTAAAGGTTTATTTTTGATAATGTATCATTAGCAGTAATGACTGTTGATTTTATTTTTTATTTATTAGGACATGACAGTGTCTTGTCTCCCTTGTTTAAAAATATTTTGTAAGTAATATTTTCGACTCATTAGGCACCACTGATGCAGCCTTAAGCTTTGCACTTGCTTTGTATTTTTTGTTTTTTTAAAACTAAAAAGAAAAACTTCAACAAATGCATTAAATATTTCCAAATTAATCTTTTACATGTTTTTTTTTTTTTTTTTTTTTTTTTTTTTTTGAGTGACCCAAATCTAAAGTTCCCTATCTAATGCAATGGTTCCTAACATTTTTCTCGCCCTCCTTCCTCTCAATTTGTAAAAAAATTGTTCATGTTATTTAAAAAATGACTTCTTATCCACATGGAAATTTAAAAGAACATCGATGTTAACAAGATAATTTCACAATTTAATTTTCCAAATGGGTGAAAATATACATTAAAATTTTAACATACAACTTTGCCATCTAACAAAGTCTAAGTACCTCTTTATGAAGTAAATTCATGAAGAAATTTAATTTAAAATCATGAACACACACATGTATATATAAAATATGCATAAAATGAAATACACAACATGTAAATATTGGGAAAAATGACATTAAGGCAGTTTTTTTTAATGCATTGTAGCCATATGATAAAAATTTAATTAGAATAATATCTTAATGCTTTGTTTAGTACCAAGAAGAATAGAAATTATTTACTTGTTGGCATTTTTAATTTAATTGACAATGTCATTCTGGTGACACATATAAATATCTATTAACTATTTAGTAATTAGAATTCATTATAAAAAATAAAAAATCTAGATTTTTCAGATCAGCATAGTTGTTTTGAGTGCACAATAACATTGTAAAACAGCAGTAATAATGTAAAGCTGTCCCACACATAATATCAAATAATGCTTTAAGTTTAGAAATCGCCACTTTTTAACCCTAGACCTAAGTTAGCTGCCCGTTTTTATTAGGTTTAAAAAATCTCATTTTATATCCTAGAACTATATAATTTATTCATTTCAGGGCCATTCTATACAACCAACTAACAAAAGTTCTGTAAGTGACACTTACATAAATAACTATATTAACTTGTAAGTTGCTAAAATATGAACTATACCTTTAAACTAACAAAAAAACCTTAGATTTTTATTAACTATTTGGAAAATAGTTGTTGTCCTCGGTAAAGAACTGGGAAATCTGAAGTATATCTAAATCTTTTTATTGATTGAATTCTGCAGTTTTATTTTATTCATTTTCTTACTGGTCCATGTTTAATGTCCAAAAATGGAATACTTCTGTTTTTTATTTTATTCGTTTTCTGATTGGTTCATGTTTAATCTCCAGAAATGAAATACTTCTGTTGCCACAATGACAAAAAAAGTATTTAAAAAAAACTACAAAAAAATTTATAACTTAAAAACAAATTGAGATACAGCTTTCAAACACATTGCATTTAAAAGTACATTTTTTTTCTATATACAACGGTGTAAAAATTTAAAATATGTGATGTTTAGAAGTTTAAAAATTTGCAGTACTGAAATTTGTAAAACTAAAATTTCATTTAAAATGTGTAATGATTGGTACAAGAATGTTAATTTTTAATCCATGGGGTACGTAATATAGGACTCTGTTATTATGTAAACAATGTTTTGATCATCATAAAAATGATGTTTATTATTTTTTTAAAAATATGGAATTTATAAGTATAAAATTTTAGTCCTTGAAAATGTAATTTTCAAAATAGTTGCAATTTGTTAAATTACATTTTTTTTAATTGTTGTTTTAATTTGGTGTAACAACATTTTTAAAACAGTAGTAATAAGTAGAAAGGCTTTCCCACACATGACATGGAGGTGGTCCTTATCAATTATTCCAATTATTGGAGAATTCAAATTTTTGTGTTGGATTTAAAAAAAAAAAAAAAAAAAAAAAAAAAAAAAAAAAAATTGAATAAGACTTATTTTGTCATATTATTTGAAAAAATTGCAAATTATTTAAATTTTTAATTTAGAAGAACAATTTTTTCCCATAAATGACCAAATTAAATTGAAAGGAAATACATGTGTAACAAATCTGATATTGTTATCCTGTAGGGCATATACTCCATGTTGGGAATCCTTGATCTGTTCATTAAAAAATATATATATATATAATATTGGTAAAATTCCCTGTTCCTCTACATTTGCTACTAGTTTATTTTGTTTCTGTGTGGTTTAGATTAATATTTATAACTTAAAATAAAACAAGTAACATTTTCCTTCTTGTTACTGTCTGTATTTAACATAGATTTAAGTTGCATCCAAATACTTGTTATAACAACTAAATTTAGCTTCGTAATGAAATTGGAGAAAAAGATTCTTTTAATCTTACAATCATAATAATAATTAAAAAAAATACTGCTATTGCCCTCCCTTCCAAATAGTTTTTATAAATACATAAAAATACTATCATGCTTTTTTGCTTTATAATATTTTTTGTCTTGCCCTTTGTTTTGCTTGAAGTACTTTATATGTCTATTTCATTCTAAATAAAATCTTAGAATATTTTCAAATGTATCTTTGAAAAACATCATCAGCTGAAGTATTGTATAATAACGCCAATTTCTTAATAAATTAATTACCAAAAGATCATTTTAATAAATATCAACTTTTTTTTTTTATTATTGTTTAAATATTCTAAAAGCTTCTACTAAAATAGTAATCTCTTCTAGTAAAATAAACTTTGTTTTATTTTCTGTAATTTTAAATAATTTATTCATTTTAAAGTAATAGTTAAAGCTAAATATAAATACTCAATATTTGAATACATTTTTACAATTTAAGAGGACTTGATACCCTTTAAATGATTTTGTTATTGAAAACTTTGTAATTTTTCATGTGAATAACTAAATTTTGATACTTCAAATTTGAAAGGAAAAATTCACTGAGAAAAAGAAACGGAAATATATAAAAATGCTATCCCTTTTGAATCAATTATTTCTGATGACTGCTTTATTAAACTGCTGAAAATTTTATAAAATATTTTCTAAATATTTATTTTAAAATACTATGTATTTTTTGAATGAAATCATAAAAGAAAGAAAATGTCTATCTTAATTTTTATAGATTTCTTCATCAAAAAATAAAAATCCATCCTTAATTTGTTGTTTTAAGTGAGGATTTTTTTAAATATATGTATTTATACAAGTGGTTTGGCAAACAAACATAATTTTTATTCATATTTAAAAAAAAAAAAAAAAAAAATCATTAATAGATAGTTATGGAACTTTCAATAACATTCATTTAAAATGTAGCAAGTCTCCTTAACTATGTCACAATTTCTACTAACTTGACTAACCAATTTCTTTGCTCCTAGATTGCCAATGGTGTAACAGGCACTTTTAATGCTACTCATATTCTTGTGAGTATGCACTCTAAATATTTTATTTGCCTTTCATCTCTGCAAATTTCGTAAGTCTTCTCAGTCTTTTCTTAGTCCTGTGGCAATTATTTTGTCTTCATCTTATCGATTGCGGTGATGTGCATGGTACCTTCATATGCATTTTTCTGCTTGGAAATTCTTTATTTGGTTTAATATGGGAACTATTATATTTGAAAGTATTTCTTGATTTCAGAGGGTACATTATTTCCTTTGTTCTATTCAATTTAGGATTTACTTAATTAATGAAGCATGCTTTATTCATCAGATTTGATATGTAATAGTGGTTTTATTTTTTACTTTGCACTCTTAAATTTCAGATTGTATGGTTTTTGTGTGTGTGTGTGTGTATGTGTGGATTTATATTTATTAAGGTAATGAACATACTTTTTTGTTTCATTTGTTTGTGCGATTTTATTAATAAGGCAATCTTATTTTTTAGCTTTAGTTGTGTAATTTTCAGTATTGATAGTATATTTTCAGCTTTTATAAATAATGATTTAAAGTATTGTGTACCTGAAAATTCTGCTTGAAAATTTAACTTATCAGTGTTATTCATTATTTAAAAGCTTTTTTGTCATATAAATTGTTTGAATGGATTCTTTGCTCTATAATTTTAAGCCATGATTAAATAATATGAACTACCATAGCTACTATAGTGAGATATAAAAAGCATTTTAATGTCTTTAACAAAATAATGCTGTATTTTGAATCTTCTGTAATTACTCAGTTTGACAATGACTAAATTAAAAAAAAATATGGACATGTTTTATAACTTTTAAAGTGTGATTTTTATGTATGCATTCTCTCTGTCCTTTAATTTTTTTTTTTCTTGCACGGTAAAAAACACAATTTTAATGCAAGGCAAGAATTAAAAAAACTTCTAATTAAAGAATTGGTTATTTTTATATTGTAAGTTTCATTAAACAATCAGTTAAAAAAAATTACATAGATAAAATTATTTTTGTGTTTTTAAGATAAAAACATCTTTATCTTTGTAATATCTTATACTTGACAACATCATTGCATATTACTTCATACGCTACATGGTCAAAGATCTCAGGTCATTTACAAATTTAGATGTTTTGTTAAATATCTAGAAAAATACATGAAGAATTATCCTGAAATTCTAGGTATGTAAACAGAATAGTGCAGGTCATATATTTAAGCATAGACTTTTCCCCTGAAACCTAATATGAAACCATCAACAAATTTGAAAAAGAACGAATATCTTTTGAATAATCCTGTCAAAACTAATGTAGCAAAAGCATTTAAACTCCAGATTATGTTTAAGTGGTTTATTGTATTAAACTGTTCTTTTTTTTTTTTTCTTTTTGAGAATAGCATGTATACTATTAGAGAAATTAAGGTTTTCATAGCAACAGTCTTAAATTTTGCCAAATATTTTGCTTATAATTTCTAGAGTTTTTAATATAAAAGAAAAATGTTCTTCTCGGGAAATATGACAAACATTATGCACAATACCCTGTATTCAGTATTAAAAAATAATAAAAAAAATATATATATGAAAAATGAGCAAGTTTAATAAAAGCTTCATTGTGCATGCTTGAATGTAGTCAAAATATAATGTGTTAGCTAGATGTATTGAGCAACTTTTGTGAGTCTCAAACATAGCTTGAAAATTCTGAAAATTGTTGGGGATGGAATAAAAATTTGTTTCCAAAATGAAGCAAAAATATGAGGGGCTATATCCATATAGCTATTGATTAGTATCAATATAGCATAAGCAATATTGCATGTACTACTATATTTGATAAGTGAAATAGTGTGTAACATGTTAGTATAGATGGATACATCTCATCTTTTTGCTTCCTTTAGGGAACAACTGATTTTGAACTTATTCTACCGACGATAACTTTCAGACTTTTCAAGCTATGTTTTTAGTACTTTCAGAAAAATTGCTCTATACATTTAGCTAACATATTATGCACAGTATATTTTGATTGGATTCTTTTTTATAAAGAACTCTGAAAATTTTAAGAAAAAAACTTTGGGACTATTATTATAACCATAATTTCTGTATGAGCAAATAAAAATAATGAATACAAAATAATGAACCCCTCATAAAAATGAGCACAGTTTATTACAATAAGCCACTTAATCATAATCTACATTATGAACTTTTTTGCTACATTAATTTTGATATGGTTATCCAAAAGATATTCATTCTTTTCCAATTTAACTGGTCTCCTATGAGGTTTCGGGGAAAAACTCTTCACAGAAGTATATGACCTGTACTATTCTGTTTACGCACCTGGAGTTTCAGAATAATTCCTTATGTGTTTTTCTATATATTTAATAGAATGTCTAAAATCACAAGTGACTGGTCACTCTGGCCATATATGTAGGATTTTTATTAGGACCAGGCTGGGAAGGGGCAGAGGTTTGTCTTATTTTGTACATTTACTTGCCTTGCACATTGACAAGAGAACGAGAGGTTCATTGCTTCTTCATGGATTTTCAAATTTAATTTCTGTTTTCTTAAAGAAAGACAATTTATTTTTCCCATGTTACTTTATTTATTTTAAACACTGAAAGCAAAAAAAAAAAAAAAAAAAAAAAACTAAAAATTTTACTATTTTTTTTTTCCCCTAATCTTTTCATGTATTTTAAATTTATCAACCATAAATCTTAAACTACAAAGACAAGTAAAAAGAATGAACTGTTTCAATTTCATATTTTTCTGAAATTTTGTTACTTTTTTTAAAAATATTTAATATTTCTTATTAAATTTTTGTATTTCTTTTTTTGTTGGCATGTTTAAAAATTGTGTTACTGATGGAGTTCAAAGTATTTTTACTTTTTCTTATTTCATGTTTATATACTGTAACTAGCGCACCCGACAGACGTTGTCCTGTCACCTACAGACGTTGTCCTTTTTCGCACCGACTCCAGAAAATCAAATAATTGAACGTAAATATGGTAATACGCAGAATAAACACTACGCTCTTAATTTAATTTCTTATTACAATTATGTAAGGAAATTATTTTTTACTCTTCATTAGTTTTTGAAGTCGGTTCAATTTTTGATAGAAAAATTTATTTTTCTCTTTTTAGTTAAAAGTTAACGATTGTCTGAAGTCGGTTAATCAAAATTATAATACAGGAAATATTACTGTAAAGCATACACGTTTGTCATCACTTTTAATAGGCGAAAAATCACTTATTAGTTTTTACCTAATTACTAAAAACAACTGAACCAATTTCGATGAAATGTGAATCTAAACCATTCTCGAATCCACTGAAACACACACAAAAAATTTCATTTAAAATCGTTCCAGTCGTTTAGGAGGAGTTCAATTACATACACACGCACAGATTTTTATATATAAAGACTAGCGGACCCGACAGACGTTGTCCTGTCACCGACAGACGTTGTCCTTCTTGGCACCGACTCTAGAAAATCAAATAAATGTACGTAAATATGGTAACACGCAGAATAAACACTACGCTCTTAATTTAATTTCTTATTACAACTATGTAAGGAAATTTTTTTTTACTCTTCATTAATTTTTGAAGTCGGTTCAATTTTTGATAGAAAAGTTTATTTTTCTCTTTTTAGTTAAAAGTTAACGATTGTCTGAAGTGGGTTATCAAAATTATAATACAGGAAATATTGTAAATCATGCACGTTTGTCAGCAGTGGGGTTCGAACACGCGATCTCTTTCTTCAAGAAGCTGAGCTTAAATCTGGCGCCTTAGACCGCTCCGACATTCCGTCCGCACTCCATTCACCGAACTTATTCAACACTTTTAATTAGCGAAAAATCACTAACTATTAGTTTTTGCCTAATTACAAAAAAAGTACTGAATCAAATTCGATGAAATGTGAATCTAAACCATTCTCGAATCCACTGGAACACACACACAAAATTTCATTAAAATCAGTCCAGTCGTTTAGGAGGAGTTCAGTGACATACACACGCACAGAAGTTTTTTGTATATAAAGATAAGCATTGAAAATTTGAGGTTTTTGCGCCGAAGACATCGCCAAATTAGGAAAATGTGAATTATCTCACGAACTACTGGATTTAAACGAATTTGCTTAGTACCACTCGATTCAGAATGAAAAAATGCACTAAAATATGTTATCAGTTAAAAAATAACTACAAAAGCCGATTTTTATGGAATTTTTTAAAAGTTCGTTCTTTTTTCTACTCATCGTACGGGTGGAATTTTCGAAAATCCATTTTTGGCGGCACTCGATGTTATAAGAAGTATTTTTACCCCAATTTTCAAGATTTTCGGTATGGTAGATTTTTTTGTGCTATGATCAATACGAAATCCTGACTTTCTTTAATATATAAGCACTTTTAATTAGCGAAAAATCACTAACTATTAGGCGAAAAATCACTAACTATTAGTTTTTCCCAAATTACTAAAAAAGTACTGAATCAATTTCGACGAAATGTGAATCTAAACCATTCTCGAATCTACTGGAACGCACACACAAAATTTCATCAAAATCGGTCCAGTCGTTTAGGAGGAGTTCAATTACATACACACGCACAGAAGATTTTTATATATAAAGATGAGCATTGAAAATTTCAGGTTTTTTGCGCCGAAGACATCGCCAAATTAGGAAAATGTGAATTATCTCACGAACTACTGGACTTAAACAAATTTGCTTAGTACCGTTCGATTCTGCATGAAAAAGTACACTAAAATATGTAATCAGATGAAAAATAACTACAAAAGCCGATTTTTAAGGAATTTTTTAATAGTTCGTTCTTTTTTCTACTCATCGTAGGGGTGGAATTTTCGAAAATCCATATCTGCACTCGATGTTATAAGAAGTATTTTTACCCCAATTTTCAAGATTTTCGGTATGGTAGATTTTTTTGTGCTATGATTAATACGAAATCCTGACTTTCTTTAATATATAAGCACTTTTAATTAGCGAAAAATCACTAACTATTAGTTTTTGCCTAATTACTAAAAAAGTACTGAATATATTTCGACGAAATGTGAATCTAAACCATTCTCGAATCTACTGGAACGCACACACAAAATTTCATCAAAATCGGTCCAGTCGTTTAGGAGGAGTTCAATTACATACACACGCACAGAAGATTTTTATATATAAAGATGAGCATTGAAAATTTCAGGTTTTTTGCGCCGAAGACATCGCCAAATTAGGAAAATGTGAATTATCTCACGAACTACTGGACTTAAACAAATTTGCTTAGTACCGTTCGATTCTGCATGAAAAAGTACACTAAAATATGTAATCAGATGAAAAATAACTACAAAAGCCGATTTTTAAGGAATTTTTTAATAGTTCGTTCTTTTTTCTACTCATCGTAGGGGTGGAATTTTCGAAAATCCATATCGGCACTCGATGTTATAAGAAGTATTTTTACCCCAATTTTCAAGATTTTCGGTATGGTAGATTTTTTTGTGCTATGATTAATACGAAATCCTGACTTTCTTTAATATATAAGCACTTTTAATTAGCGAAAAATCACTAACTATTAGTTTTTGCCTAATTACTAAAAAAGTACTGAATATATTTCGACGAAATGTGAATCTAAACCATTCTCGAATCTACTGGAACGCACACACAAAATTTCATCAAAATCGGTCCAGTGGTTTAGGAGGAGTTCAATTACATACACACGCACAGAAGATTTTTATATATAAAGATAAAAACTAAGCTTGTGTGACTAAGCCATCTGTATCAGAATTTTACCCTTTTCTGCATTTCTTTCTGGTGATATCTATGTGTATTTCATGTTATTCCTTAACATTTTCAAATATTTTAAAAGTGGCAGGGGTACAGTAGTAGGCTCACACTCCTCTGCATCCCTTGTACATATGTTCATGTATTACTGTCATATACAATGACAACAATATGCAATGATATTGCTGCACTTCTTTGAATATTACTGGATTTACATATGATAAAGCAATTTTGTATATTTCTTTAAATTTGTTTTTTAACATGAAAGTGTTATAAAATAATTTGTTCTTAAAAACCTCTAGATGTTCATAGAACTACTCTAAATATAAATTTAATGATAATTGAAGATAGTTTATAGCCAGAGTTAATTTCAAATGCTTATTCTCGGACTGTTTATTCAGAAAGTGTGTTGTTTCTGAAATTATTATTTATTTTAAACATCTACTGAAAAATTATCAAAAATTTCCCTTAGCTTGTATTTATTTATGTAGGCATAAATTGTACAAAAAAAAAAAAAAAAAAAAAAAAAAAAATGAAAAACCTTTTTAACTAACTACCTTTTGAATAAGTGAAATTTTTTAATGTTTCAGTTACATAAACAAAGACTTGAGGAAGCAAGACGTGCCCGTGATGAAGAAATCCGAGAGCTCGAAAGCCGTCCTCATCTTACTCCTCAGCAAGAAGAGCGACTGAGGGCTTTAAGGCTGGAACAGGAATTCCAAAGACGAGCAGAAGA
The DNA here is from genome assembly GCA_964019185.1 of Maratus speculifer. Lineage (NCBI taxonomy): Eukaryota > Metazoa > Arthropoda > Arachnida > Araneae > Salticidae > Maratus > Maratus speculifer. The sequence goes on from OZ025302.1 coordinate 211,341,268, forward strand.
ATTGCGTGGGGAAGAGGAAGATGATGATGATGATGTAAGTAGTTTAAATGGAAGAGAAAGTTTTTATATCTGAATTGGTGACTTATCTTTATTGCTCCAGCTTTACTTATTGTGCTTTTTTGTATATGTCTCTGTGTGTGGGCCCACTATTGCTTTGTTCTTCTGATTGTACAATATTGTAATGATTTGAGTTTCTAAATTGTTTAAATGTTTAAAATTAATGCTATATGTATAGATAAGTGGAATATTTTGTGCCAAATTTGATGAAATATTTTTATAAGACAACTTTGTTTTGTAAACTTGCCTTATTTTATTAACGTTGTAATTTATAATTATTTTATTTATTAATTTCTTCATGACTTTTTTTTTCTTTTTTTTTTCCTTTCTATTTATTTATTTTTGTTCTTAATGTAATTTCTGGTAGCATTTCTTTTGAGTTGAAATTGTACTTTTTAATGGTGTTGTATACATTTTGTATATTTCCATAAAATCATTTTAATGTAAAATTTTGTTTTGTAAATAATTCAGTACTGAATTGTGTATTTTGTTTAAGACATGGTTGTAATGTTGCTTAAATTTGACATTGTCATTTTTTTTTAAATATATATATTTAAAAAATGTTATGTGCAATATTTGTTTGCAAGTTTTATATTTTTTATGCATGTTTTTAATTAATAAAGTCTATCTGTAAATATGAAGTAGAGTAATGTGTTTAAATCAATATGCTCACATTTTTATTTGATGAATTGCATTCTAACTCATTACAATAAGTTGTGAATTTTATATTACTTGTGTTTTCCTGCAATTTTAAGATGCAAATCATTTTTTCTGAATTTAAAGTTGGTTTCTTTCCTTCATTTTTAAACAAAATTATAGCTACAATAAAAAATTATTAAATTCTTCTGAAATTGTTCTAAGAACATTGTTCTAAAATCATGGGCAGAAGTTGCAAAAATGACAAGATTTTTTTGGAGAAAAGAGTGAGAGTGCCTCATTGAATCAGTATGTGGAGTTTTTAAACATTATGAATAATTTATCAAAATTTTAAATGGAATAATGGTTTTGTGAGTTGTCTTAATTAATATTTATTCAGTAGTTAACATATGGTCAATTGCAGATTCTGAAATCCATATTTAAATTCAATCTCTGAATGTGTATGTTTAGCTCACATAAGAGAAGTTCAGGTATATTGTATATTTTGCTCACTAAAAAATAAAATCCATAAAAACATTTTAATAGTTGAACAGATAATTTTCAGGTTTGTATGAGTTTTAAATTTTAAAAACAATAAGTTTAAAAAATAGTTTTTAAAGTGAATGTTATCTTCTTTCTTTACTCAATTCAATGTTCTTTTCGAAATTTTATTACATTTTTCTTCTAGAAGGATTCAGTGAGCTAAAATAACACTTACTTCACTTGTTAATAAATTGCTTAAGCTGTTGAATAATAAAGTTACAGAATAGCCCATTGTAACAAATTTAGTATGTAGTGAACTATATAAGTTGGTTACAACTAAAGCCTCTTGTTCTCCCAGCTCGATATATACATTTAGTAAGATTATTTCTAGAATTATTTATTAATAGTTAAGCCATAATTGAAATTTTACTATGACATACATTTAATTACCTATGAAGCAAATTATTAGAGTTCTAGCCTTAAAGATGGATAAGATGCCATAAGATCACTTATGTGCCTGTCTGTCAGTCTGTCACAGCAATCTCCCCCCCCCCTCTCAATCCTTCACCCTTTCTGAAAACTATAAATTTGACAGAGGCTATTGACTGACATATTTATATATTAACCATTAACGGATCTCTTTAATAAAAATTTAAGAGGCTAATTAAGTGTATATATATAGTGAGGTAATGTTAGAAAAATCTTGTAACTCTGAATTAAAAAATTTATTTTCAATTTTATATATATATATACTGTTGTATTTAGATATATTTTCAAACGTATCCTTCAAAATATACTGCAAAAAGCATATCCTTACCTTCCCTATTTCCGAATTTACTGAACTTAAAATTATGAGAGTTAATTTAAATGTCACAGAAAAACTACAGTGGTCATCTTAGATTACATAGTTTTTAGAAAAACCTAATTGTTCCTTAGTGCAACTGAATTACGTTTACTGAATTAAGACTGAATTGAATTTCTATTTCTATTTGAATTAAGCACTCAGCAGAAGAGTTCCTATCAATGCGAAATCACTTAAGATTGTTGAAAATGATTTTCTAAAACATTTGTTGGCAATTAGCAGAGATATTGGTTAGAAACCTATCTAGAAAAACACAGCATGGACTAAGGTGGCATTGCAACTTTTTCACCTTCTTTCAAAGGGTGCTTGGCACAATACCAAGTTTAAATTTTGTATAAGATCTTTATTTTAGGTAAGGTGAATGCTAGTGATACATAAACTAATTTTATTTCAATTGAATTTTATTCCAATTTTTCTCGAAAGTTTAATTTCTCTTTTATAAATGATTTTTTGTAATATTGCTGTTGGTAATTAAAAACTTATTGTATGGAATCTTTTGTGCATTAGTAAAACTCACACTTAACAAATTATTTTTATTTTGATATGGCTGCTGTCCTTCAACAGTCCTATATAAAAATATCCTAATTTTTCTCTGCTTCATTTATTTATCTATATAGGATAGAGAATGGTTCTTTAAGACACAATTTTGTGCTTTTTTGTTCAATTAGTACCTTAATTTTGTTTTCTATGATCTGACAAACACATCGACTCAATTCAGATTTTTCGAAATCTGTCTTTAAATTATTTGTTGATTAAACATCAGTTTGTCTATGTAAGTCGGAAAATTTTCCTGCTACTTAAAATTTTTCTCTCAAAATCTTAATATATGTATAAGTCAATGCCCCTCAGGGATGCCGCTGGACTTGAAAAATCCTGGGTCCTGGGGACCCAGGACTTCTAAAATTCTGGGTCCCTTTTTCAAAAAAGCGGGTCCCACTAATAAGTCATATTTTCAGACACAAAAATTTAACTTGTTCATTTGCAACAGAAAAATTAAATGCAATAATTATTGTTTTAATTAATGTATAAATAATTAAAGTCAATATATTTTTTAAACTATTAAGAGACTTTTTTTTTACTTTTTTAAAAAATAAATGTGCAAGATACAAATTAAATTATAAAATAATGCTTATTTGAGTGTAGAAGATAACAAGTATCACTATTGTTCACATTTCTTTTTAAAAAGGGTAAAACTGGTTTATTGAAAAAGACATTTTTCCTTAAAAAAAAAAATCTCAAAATAATCGAAACAATGAAAAACAGATTGTGAAGCAGGAAAATCTGTTTTTGGAGCAGCAAAAAAAAACTATTTGGAAGCAGGGAAGTTAGTTTTTGGGACAAAAAAATTCTATCCTGTCATTTACTTTTTTTCATACCCCTTTGACGAAAATTGCGTTTTAAAGCTGTTTTTTCACGAAATTTGTTGTTTTTTCGCGATCTTTTGACGAAATGTGCCATTTTATCACGATTTTTTGATGAAAATTGCTGTTTTCGCGAATTTTTTGACAAAATTTATCGTTTTATCGCGATATTTGGATGAAATTTGTCATTTTTTCGCGATTTTTTTTAGGAAATCTGTCTTTTTCGAGATTTTGTAACAAAATTAGCCATTTTTTGCGAATCTTTTGACGAAATTCGCCGAAAATAATTCGTTATTTCGCGATTTTTTTTTAACGAAATTTGCCTTTTTTGCGATTTTCTGACGAAATGTGCCGTTTTTTCGCGATCTTTTGACGAAATGTGCCGCTTTTTTGCGATCTTTTGACGAAATGTGCCGCTTTTATGCAATCTTTTGACGAAATGCGCCATTTTATCACGATTTTTGATGAAAATTGCCGTTTTTCGCGAATCTTTCTAACAAAATTTGCCGTTTTATCACGATTTTTGACGACATTTGTTGTTTTTTCGCGATTTTTTGAGAAAATCTGTTTTTTTTCGAGATTTTGTAACATTTAGCCATTTTTAGCCATTTTTCTCGCGAATTTTTTGACCGAATTTTCCGGAAATTATTCGTTTTTTCGCGATTTTTTAACAAAATTTGCCTTTTTTTGCGAATTTTTGACGAAAATTACGCGTCCCGCGGGACGCGTAAGCTCCATTTTTTTTGCGTCCTGTCGCCGATTTTTTTCGTATTTTACGCGCTATAGCGCGTCCACGGCATCCCTGCCCCTTTTTAAAAGACAATATTGGATCAAAATTTTTTGGTAATATGATAGCCCAATTTCATGAAAGAACATAAATTTTGCTTAAGATATTATTTTATTTATACTCAAGAAGACTAATTGTGCTTTATTTTTGTTTTGTTCAGAGAATGTTTCTTTTGTCACTTTTATGCGTAAACAGCTAAGTTATATGACAATGCATAGTAATAAAATTTATAGTAGATGAAGCTTTAATATTTCTTTATCTTTCAAATGAAGCTTCTTTAATAATCTAGAATTCCACTTTTAAAAAGATTTTTATAAACAATAATTACACTGTTCTCTTTTTTTGATCTGACAAAAATATTTGCATGGTTTGTTCTCTGGAAAACTTTGGCTGATGATGGGTATTAGGTAACTGCCATTCAAAATTAGTAAACTATGTGCCCCCACTTTTATTTTTTTTTTCTCTTATGAATTCTCAATTTAATGTTAGATAAGCCTTTGGTTTTCTTTTTTATCTATGATTTTCCTATGCTCTTTGGTACTTTACTGTCTTTACATTCTGTTTTTTATGTACATTAGTTGTTTGTGTCATTGAAGTTTAGGGCAACCAAATTAATTTAGATGCTCTGTTTCCTATTTTGGGGGGCTATGTTTAATTTAATGCTTCCAACTGTGGAATGACCTTTAGGAGTCGACTCAAATTCTCAAAATTATATCTTTTAAACTAACATTGTTTAGTAATTTACCTTCATGTTCTGATTAAATTTCATTGGAGATTATGTATGGCAGTTTTTACTCCACATCTGACACTCGGTAAACACCACAATGTCATAATTACCAATAGATTTTATCTGATGCAGATAACTGTAAAATTGCTGTCCTTGAAATTATTAACTTTTTAAATTGATTGAGTAAAGTATTCAAAAAAAAAAAAAAAAAAAAAAAAAAAAAGCCCTTACAGTTGTTTGCATTTGTCAATTTTTGTATTTGTGTTCATATGCGTAAAAGAAAAAGAATATATATATAATTTTTTCCAGGACTTACTTGACCGAGCTGAAAACAGAGAACGTAAACTAAAGATGCAAGAAGATTTAGAAAGAGCTCGTCAACGTAGGCTAGAATGGGAAATGCAACAGACACAGAATCAAATGAAAATGCACCAACAGATGGGTCATAATGAGGAATGGAAAAGACAACAGCAGTCTTTGGAGGTAATTTTACTTTACCAATTATTTTTTCTTTATTCATCTCTATGCTAACAGTACTTAAAAATGTTTTCTTTGGCTATCAACAGTGTTTTTATATTTTAGTTTCAAAGCTGTTTAAAATAAAATTAACAGTTGCTTCCAAGATGAGCTTAATTTTCAAAGACTGGTACTGGAATCTTTTTAATTTTACACCCTTCTCCTTTCACCCAAATAAATTGTTTGAATGGAGATTTATATTTACTAGCATTATTTTAAATGTAAAATTATTGCTATTTATTTTTATTGCTAGATTTTTAATTATATTGTGATTTTTTTTTTTCTTCTGTTAGATCAGTAAAATAAATATAAAATTTGGAAAAAAGCATTTCTCTTTCTATGAAATCTAAGGAGCATTGTACAGGATTATTACAAAAGAATCATCGGGTTTTTGAAGTGTTTATTTTGAAACATAATTGGGTTACAACAATGAGTTATACATGAAAATAAACTGAAAGTATACAAGATTGACATCCATACTACAGATGTTCAATTTGTGCTCTTAGAGTGATATGGCAGGTGTCAAGATGATACTTCAGTTCGCTCCACACATTATTCAGCATGATTGCTTCGATGATCGTGGATGCAGTTCCACAACTCAGCCAAAATGGCATTGACCAATCCATCATTGTGGCTTGGAAGTTTCCATTCGTACACCTTCTAGAATGCTCTCTGAATGGTTATAAGCGATTCACACTTTGAAAATTTTAGTACACAAAATGCTTTCTGCTGCCCAGTCAGTATTTGGAATACACGTTCGTGCAGCAGCCATGGCAAACACATGCGCATGAAATTTATGCAGCACAAAACTGTACTTAATTCCCTCTCATTTGAGTTGTCATGGAAACATATACGTTTCCTTGTTCGCATGTAGTAATGTATCAAAACCCGACTGTTAATTTGTAATAACCCTGTATTATCAACCAAATACAGGTTTCCCTTGCTTAATGCAATTGATTGATACTATAATGTAACCACACTCATTAAAACCCCGCTAATCAACATACATTCAAAGAGAAAAACTGCCATAGATCCACTACCAATTCTTTTTAAGTTTTGTATACATAAATATAATAAAATACTACAATGTTTTGATTTCTTGTTGATAGAAAGTAATATTAGAGCTTAATTTGTAATTTTTGAAATAAAATTTAAGTTACATTAACTTTCATATTCTGGCTAGTTCATGTTAACATAACTGAGCTAAAATTACTTTGCTAGTCTTTTATTAGTAGATTTGTTTTTGTTATATACATAAAGACTTTGTTTGATCTTTGTCAATATTTTTAACTATCTGAAAAATTTTATTTGAAAAAAAGAAATAATTGCCGGATTTCAATTTAGTTTTTGGCGTGTATCTCATTTGAGTTTCAAAAAATAATTAAGATTTCAAGGTAATAAGTAAGATAACTATAACTATGGTTTTATTATCCAATATATATTTCTACTCTGATAATTTTTCAAATAGTTAAAGACAATTTTTATTGTTTTTGGGATAAATTCATGCCAAATAGTTGAAAATGTTTCTTTATTTTACAAAAATCAATGGCTGTCATATGGATTATTTTAAGTAGATCTTCCATGCAGCTAAACAGAAAAGCAACTAACATTTCATGTATCTTTAGGCATATAATTTGACTTTTTATGCAATCGATTTTATAAATAGTTAAATATAATTTTATAATTAAATATAGCTTTATAATTAAATATATTTTTATAAATAAAATTAAAGGTTTGATTTATACAGTAGATATAAAACCAGACATTAAATAATTTTTATAGCTGTAGTGATAGTCAGTAGATAAAATTGATCATAGCTTATCATTATGATTTATAAAATTTATCGTAAAGGCATATTTTGCCACAATATTAAAGGTTTTTATTGTTATTGTCTGAAATTATTGTTAAAATCATTGCACTGTTTGCTTTTCTGTTGATGATATTTCTACATTTGTCTTTTCACAAAACATTTATATTCTATCAAATGTCCTTTTTTAAAACTGTCACTTGCACACTAAATGCATCTAAAATGTCATTCCAAGTTTTAAGAAACAGGATTGACTTATGCATTGAGAAATAAAATAGTCCTTTCAACAATCTAAGATTTATACGATAATGTTCCATGCATCCATGCTGAACTAAATTTAATTTTAAAAATGCTATTACTAAATTTTATTGTTAAATTTCTTTTCCTTTTTCTTTGAAAATTGAATAAAATTATGCATTCTATTATTCACATGAAATATATGTACACTATATGGTAAATGTGATCGCCCACTTGTGAATTGAGACGTTTTGTTACATATCTAGAAAAAAACATGCGTTATCCTGACAGTCATATTGTGTAAAAATAATAGTACAGGTCATATGTTTCTGCAAAGATTATTTCCCCATACCCTATAAAAGACCATCGACAAATTGAAAAGAAAGAATATCTTTTGTATAACCCTGTCAAAACTAATGAAGCAAAAGTGTTCAAATTGTAGATTAGAATTAAGTGGCTTATTTTTAATTAACTGTGTTCATTTTTATGAGGATAGTGTGTACAGCTCATATTCAAAATATTAGAATAATTGAGAAAAAGTAATAAGAAAAAATTATTTGTCATTTATTTATTTTTTATACTAAGTAAATGCAATTAAATTTCTTATAAATTAAATCTGGAATGTTTAGATAAGATTTTAACATTTATAAAATATAAAATACAGCACAATAAATTAGGTATACAGCTTCCTTAAACACACCAGAATATTAGAATAAAATTTAGATTGGTTCAAAATATTAGAATATTTTATTTTACGCAACAATATTACCTTATGAATATGAAGTAAATGGTAGTTAATATTTTGTAGCATCCCCTTTAGCTTTCATAACAGCGTACAATCGATCTTGCATACTATATACAAGGTGTTTACAAACATTTCTAACAATATTAGCCCAAATAGACTTTATACGTGCCACTAACTCAGTTTTACTTGAAGGAGGATTTTCTTGAAGTTTTTTCTTCATTATACACCATAAGTTTTCAATGGGATTAAGATCTGGTGAATTTGGTGGCCAAGGAAGTACCTTAATGTTGCGTTGGCGGAACCAATTCTTAGTTGACACCGAGGTATGCGGGGACGCTAAATCTTGTTGAAAGATGAAATCATCTTCAAATAAATCTTCTGATGATGGAATCATGTAATATTCTAAAATTTCTTGATATATCAGAGAGTTAACCTTTTCGTAGACGATGCATAACTTTCCAGGTCCTTCTGCACTCATACAACCGCAAACCATGACACTAGCAGCAAATTTTACGGAACATTTAAGGCATTCTTTATCAAATGCTTCTTGCTTCATTCTCCAAACTCGAATACCTTGATTACCATATGAAACACAAAACATACTTTCATCACTAAATAATATATTTTTCCAATCTTCATTGCTCCATAAACGTCTTGATTTACACCAATTCAATCTTATACGCTTTTGTCTTGCAGTCATGAGAGGTTTTGTTTTCGGTACACGAGATTTAAATTTATGGAGACGTCTTAATGTTGTCGATGTAGAAACTTCAACTCCTTCTTCTTTCCATTTTCGGTGCAAGAATCGCACACTTTTAAAACGGTTTTTCTTAACTATACGCTTCAGTTTCCTGTCATCTCTAGCAGATGTTTTTGGTTTTCGGCCACCATTTCGGCGATTATTTTGAAATTTTCCAATTTTTGAATATTGTGTTAGTATTTTACTAATGCTCGATTGCGAACAATGTAAATAATTCGCTATAAAACATTGATTTTTACCGTGCCGATACAAATCAACCATACGAAGTTTAGTAGATTCAGGAATATCGCTCACACGGCCCATTTTAAGACGAAAAAGAAACAAACTGCAAAAAAGAATACTGATTTTAAATAAAATAGTCTGAATTTAATCAATGATGCCACCAGTTAAGAATTGGTAATAATTAAAGGAGAATTAATGTGAAATATTCTAATATTTTGAACCACTTGAATAAATATTCTAATAGTTTGACTTTTCAAAATAATTTTTTTTGCAATTAATCTTTTTAAAAATGATATTAAATTTAAGATAACAAGTAAGTTTAATCAACAATAAGTTCTTAATAAAAATATCGTTTGCATATTTTCATTAAAAGACATTAAATTACCAAACGATATTTTCAATTTTTAAAAAAAAGGTAATTATTCTAATATTTTGAATATGAGCTGTATACACATAAAATAATTAAGAAATGTTTTTTCTTTTTCGAAAATATGAAAAGCAAAATTGTACGCAATACCCTATAATCAAAATTAAAAAATAGTAAAACTTATATGAAAAATGAGCAGCTTTTCTAAATGCTTCACTGTGCATGCATGAATGCAAACAAAACATAATTTGTATAATGTGTTTACTGAATCTTTCGAGCAACTTCAGTGAAAGTCTCAAAACTTGAAAAGTCTGAAAATTATAGTCGATAGAATAAACTCAAAATCCGTTGTTTCTAAAATGAAGCAAAAAGATGAGGTGCTGTATCCATATGTCCATTGATATGCCAATATAGAAAACACAATATTGCATGTGCTACTATATTTGGGTACAGCTTCTAATTGTTTTGCTTCATTTTGGGAACAACAGATTTTCAGCTTATTCTATCAATAATAATTTTCAGAATTTTCAAGCTATAATTTTGAGACTTCTACAAAAGTTGTTCTATACATTTAGCCAACACAATATGCAAATGAAATTTTGATAGCATTCATGTATGCACAGTGAAACATTTAGAAAAGCTGCTCATTTTTCATATAATTTTTACTATTTTTTGATTTTGATTATAGGGTATTGCGTACAATTTTGCTTGTCATATTTTCAGAAAAGAAAAAACATTTCTTAATTATTTTATGTGTATACAGGCTATCCACATAAAAATGAACACAGTTAATTACAAATAAGCCATTAATTCTAATCTACAATTTGAACACTTTTGCTTCATTAGTTTTGACAGGATTATTTCTCATATAATTTTTATTTTAATTCTGATTACAGAGTATTGTGTACAATGTTGTTTGTCTTATTTCTTGAAAACAATATTTTTTATATTAAGAACTCTGCAAATTATAAGCAAAAAACTTGGCAAAATTTGGAACAGTTTTTATAACAACCTTAATTTTTTTGACTATTCATGCTGTCTTCATACAAATGAATATAGTTTATTAAAATAAACCACTTAATTATAACCTACAGTTTAAACAAGTTTGCTACATTAGTTTTGACAGGATTATCCAAAAGGTATTTGTTTTTTTAAAAAAATCTATTCACGGTTCCTTATTTCGTTTATGGAAAAAATCTTTCTGGTTATGTATGATTTGTACTAATATTTACACACATAAAGTTTCAGGATAATTCCTCATGTATTTCTCTAGATATTTAACAAAATGTCTAAAATCGCAAATGACTGGGATTATAGTTTTACATGTGTAAGAAAGTAATTAATGTACTTTTTACTTTATAATAACTCTCTGTTTTAAGTGATTTTTAAGTAAATTTCTCCATGATTATCTGATATTAAGTGTATATTAAATTTTGTTTTTTTAAATGTTTGAATATTTTGAATTTCGTTTAAAGTACATTAATCATGACTTTTACCTTATTTATATATCTTTATATATAAAAATCTTCTGTGCGTGTGTATGTAATTGAACTCCTCCTAAACGACTGGGCCGATTTTGATGAAATTTTGTGTGTGCGTTCCAGTAGATTCGAGAATGGTTTAGATTCACATTTCGTTGAAATTGATTCAGTACTTTTTTAGTAATTAGGCAAAAACTAATAGTTAGTGATTTTTCGCTAATTAAAAGTGCTATATTAAAGGTTAAAATTCACGGTCGCCACCGGCCACAGGGCGACTAAATGTAAAAAATTGGCGACTTTATGTTATGCATCTGATCGCCAAAATGGCGATCAATCATTTCCGAAAACAAAATGGGTCATAAATCTGAAAATTGACATAAAATACATCGCGAATTCCGACAAATGATCGCCGAAAATAATCAATTTCGCTAATCGTTCGAAGAACAATCGCTAATTTCGTCAAAAAATCGCGGGAAAACGCAAATTTAATCAAAGGATTTCGAAAAATTTTGGTAAAAAATCGCGAAAAAAAGTAAATTTCGTCAAGAAATTATGAAAATGCAGCAAATTTCATCAAAACAACGCAAAAATATGACAAATTTCATCAAAATATCCCGAAAAACCGGCAAAAGATCGTGAAAAAACGGCAGAATTTCTCCAAAAGATAGCGAAAAAAACGGCAGATTTCGTCGAAAGATCGCGAAAAAAGGCAATTCTCTTCAAAAAAATTTGCGAAAAACGGCAAATTCTGTCAAAAAATGCGGGAAAATGGCTGTTTTGTCAAAAAAAATCGCTAATAAACAGCAAATTTCGTTCAAAATTCGCGAAAAAACGACAAATTTCTCCAAAAGATCGCGAAAAAACGGCAAACTCTCCAAAAGATCACGGAAAAAAGGCAAACTTTTCCGATAGATCGCGAAAGAACGACAAAACTTCTCCAAAAGATGGCGAAAAAACGGCAAAACTTCTCCAAAAGATCGCGAAAAAACGGCAGATTTCGTCGAAAGATCGCGAAAAAAGGCAGTTCTTCAAAAAAAAATTGCGAAAAATGGCAATTTCGTCAAAAAATCGCTAATAAACAGCAAATTTGGATCAGGATCGCAAAAAAACGGTAAACTCTCCAAGAGATCACGGAAAGAGGCAAACTTTTCCGAAAGATCGCAAAAAAAAAAAAAAAAAAAACGGCAAAACTTCAAAAGATCACAAAAAAAAAAAAATACTGCAGATCTCTTCAAAAAATTGCGAAAAAACTGCAAATTCCATCAAAAAAAAAAAAAAAAAAAAAAAGCGAAAAATACAGTGTATTTATTATAGAAAATGCTATAAAACATTTTAAAGGGACACCAGTCCTTTGAAACAATTCTCAAAAAATTCTCAACAAACTCTCATTTCTTTTTTTTTTTAAATAATTATAAATTTAAATGATAAATCCATATAGAAAAATATTAAATACACCATAGAAAACAAGTTAAAAAAAAAAAAAAAACCCTCTATCTTAATTAGGAAGAAAAGAAAGACTTAGTTTTTTTCAAACAAGCAAAATATAAAAATCAGTTTAAAGCTTTTATTTATATGGGTCATTGTGCTGGATTTATTAACGTAACTTACAATGATAATATAATTGTCGTGACGATAAAAATGAGGTGTTGAAACATTCACAATTAGAGAAGCTTTCAGTTAATATTAGAAAAAGAAAATCTATATTTTGACCAATTTCTAGGCACTGTTGATCCCTTAACATAAGAAATATGTCAATGCAATATCCAATACAATGTAATTCACAAAATCTAAGCATAAATGTTGTTAAAAATTGTCGTAAATTTTTCCTTTACACGATAATTACTTCTCAGTGGCATTCCTGATAGTAATTAGTGGCCACTAAATTGACAATAGTGGCTACTAAACATTCAGCCTCTACTGGCCACTGGCTACTAATACAAATATTGAATTTTAACCTTTATGCTATATATATTAAAGAAAGTCAGGATTTCGTATTAATCATAGCACAAAAAAATCTACCGACCCAAAAATCTTGAAAATTGGGGTAAAAATACTTCTTATAACATCGAGTGCCGCTAAAAAGGGATTTTCGAAAATTCCACCCTAAGATGAGTAGAAAAAAGAACGAACTTTTAAAAAATTCCACCATAAAAATCGGCTTTTGTAGTTATCTTTCAACTGATAACATATTTTAGTGCATTTTTTTATTCTGAATCGAATGGTACTAAGCAAATTTGTTTAAATCCAGTAGTTCGTGAGATAATTCACATTTTCCTAATTTGGCGATGTCTTTGGCGCAAAAACCTGAAATTTTCAATGCTCATCTTTATATATAAAAATCTTCTGTGCGTGTGTATGTAATTGAACTCCTCCTAAACGACTGGGCCGATTTTGATGAAATTTTGTGTGTGTGTTCCAGCACATTCGAGAATGGTTTAGATTCACATTTCGTCGAAATTGATTCAGTACTTTTTTAGTAATTAGGCAAAAACTAATAGTTAGTGATTTTTCGCCAAATAAAAGTGCTATATACACGTCAGGATTTCGTATTAATCATAGCACAAAAAAATCTACCGAACCAAAAATCTTGAAAATGGGGTAAAAATACTTCTTATAACATCGAGTGCCGCTAAAAATGGATTTTTGAAAATTCCACCCCTACGATGAGTAGAAAAAAGAACGAACTTTTAAAAAATTCCTTAAAAATCGGCTTTTGTACTTATTTTTCAACTGATAACATATTTTAGTGCATTCTCTCATTCTGAATCGAATGGTACTAAGCAATTTCGTTTAAATCCAGTAGTTCCTGAGATAATTCACATTTTCCTAATTTGGCGATGTGTTCGGCGCAAAAACCTCAAATTTTCAACGATTATCTTTATATATAAAAATCTTCTGTGCGTGTGTATGCAATTGAACTCCTGCTAAACGACTGGACCGATTTTGATGAAATTTTGTGTGTGTGTTCCAGCAGATTCGAGAAGGGTTTAGATTCACATTTCGTCGAAATTGATTCAGTACTTTTTTAGTAATTAGGCAAAAACTAATAGTTAGTGATTTTTCGCCAAACAAAAGTGATATATACATTAAAGACCGACAGGATTTCGTATTAATCATAGCACAAAAAAATCTACCGAACCAAAAATCTTGAAAATGGGGTAAAAATACTTCTTATAACATCGAGTGCCGCTAAAAAAAGATTTTCGAAAATTCCAGCCCTAAGATGAGTACAAAAAAGAACGAACTTTTAAAAAAATCCATAAAAATCGGCTTTTGTAGTTATTTTTCAATTGATAACATATTTTAGTGCATTTTTTCATTCTGAATCGAATGGTACTAAACAAATTCGTTTAAATCCAGTAGTTCGTGAGATAATTTACATTTTCCTAATTTGGCGATGTCTTCGGCGCAAAAACCTGAAATTTTCAATGCTCATCTTTATACATAAAAATCTTCTGTGCGTGTGTATGTCACTGAATTCCTCCTAAACGACTGGACCGATTTTGATGAAATTTTTGTGTGTGTTCCAGTGGATTCGAGAATGGTTTAGATTCACATTTCATCGAAATTGATTCAGTACTTTTTTAGTAATTAGGCAAAAACTAATAGTTAGTGATTTTTCGCTAATTAAAAGTGCTATAAATATAAAAGAAAGTCAGGATTTCGTATTAATCACAGCACAAAAAAATCTACCGATCCAAAAATCTTGAAAATTGGGGTAAAAATACTTCATATAACATCGAGTGCCACTAAAAAGGGATTTTCGAAAATTCCACCCCTAAGATGAGTAGAAAAAAAACGAACTTTTAAAAAATTCCTTAAAAAACGGCTTTTGTAGTTATTTTTCAACTGATAACATACTTTAGTGTATTTTTTTCATTCTGAATCGAATGGTACTAAGCAAATTCGTTTAAATCCGTTCGTGAGATAATTCACATTTTCCTAATTTGGCGATGTCTTCGGCACAAAAACCTGAGATTTTGAATCCTTATCTTTATATACATAAATCTTCTGTGCGTGTGTATGTCACTGAACTCCTAAACGACTGGACCAATTTTAATGAAATTTTGTGTGTGTGTTCCAGTGGATTCGAGAATGGTTTATATTCACCTTTCATCGAAATTAATTCAGTACTTTTTAGTAACTAGGTAAAAACTAATAATTAGTGATTTTGCCGTAATTAAAAGTGTTGAATAAGTTCGATATATAGAGTGCGGATGGAATGCCCGAACGGTCTAAGGCGCCAGATATAAGCTCTGCTTCTCCAAGAAAGAGATCGCGTGTTCGAACCCCGCTCCTGTCAAACGTGTATGCTTTACAGTAATATAGCCTGTATTATAATTTTGATTAACTGACTTCAGAAAATCGTTAACTTTTAAGAAAAAAGAGAAAAATAAACTTTTCTATCAAAAATTGAACCGACTTCAAAAAATACTGAAGAGTGAAAAATAATTTCCTTACATAATTGTAATAAGAAATTAAATTAAGACCGTAGTATTTATAGTGCGTATTACTATATTTAAGTATATCTATTTGATTTTCTGGAGTCGGTGCCAGGAAGGACAACGTCTGTCGGTGACAGGACAACGTCTGTCGGGTCTGCTAGTTACACTATAATTAGCTTCCATAGTTAGTTTGCTATGTTCATTTCTATCAACCAAATACTAGATTTAATTTTTTTATCACTAAGTATTTACAGGATGTCTTCATTCACACTAAATTTTAATTACATTTTAGAAAGTATGTATCAAGGTATACTACTAAATACAAATAGCTATAACTTTGAGTATTTGCTGGTTTGAAGACTTTATTTTTAACTTTGTTCTTTTTCTATGGAAAAGAGTTTGTTTATTCACTTTGTTACTTCAGTATAATATTTATATTACTCCAATTTAATGCTTTTATATTAAGCTACTTTTAAGAAATGAACAATGCACAACAACTGCCTGGATAAAACATACACAATTTAGTTAAAATGCAGCAGATATTTTTTATTTTGTTTAAAACCAATTGTGTATAATATATACAAAAATATTAACAAGTGTGCTGCATCATTATAATGTTCAGCTTTAAATAGAATTTTAGAAAGAAAAAACAGTATTATTACACGATGTAATTTAGAATAATGAAAAATTAAAGTTTCATTAAAATTTATCATTAAACAAACTTAAGTGAAACCTATTTCATTAGTTATTGGAAATTAATGTTTGAAGAAGCAATTAATGTTCAAACGTTTATCATGCTGGATGGTTAAATTTTATCTTAATTCATACGGTAGTACAATATTTCCTATTCAGTGCAAGTGTATTAGTTACTTGCAAACTTTTTAAATTTTATAATCCTGTTTTTTTTTTTTTTTTTTTTTTTCACTATTAATATATGGGTCATTTTCAAAAAACTTGTACATTCTATGTCCCCCAACTTTAAGAATTTTTAATAACTAAAATAAAGTTTCAAAATAAATTAAGCATCCACATTACTTTCCTGACTGTTTAGAGTAAATATGGGCAAAATATTAGAAATTAAAAATATTAGTGTAGGTATGGTTTCAGTCTGTCCGATATAGCGAAAGAGCCATGTCCCCTCTTCCCTTTTTAGGTGTGTTCGTAATTATATAATACGTAGCACCTATAGTGGTCGTTCAGTCCGTCCGTCTGTCCGTCCGCATATAACAACGCAAAAACTACCCAACCGAATCGTTTGAAATTTAAAATGCATAATTATTACATAATTTTGTCGAGTCATTTCAAATTTTATGAAACTCGGATGCATAGATCAATTACAGGGGCAATCAAAAGTATTCCATTACATTACGGTCAATGGAGAAAAAAGTTTCAAATGCATTTTAATCGTTTGAAATTTAAAATACGCAATTATTACATAATTCTGTCGAGTTATTTCAAATATTTTGATAATCGTGTGCATAGATCAATTACAGGGGCAATCAAAAGTATTCAATTACATTATGGTCATTTAGGAAAAAGTTTCAAATATATTCTATACGTTTGAAATTTAAAATACATAATTATTACATAATTTTGTCGAGTTATTTCAAATTTTATGAAAATTGGATGCATAGATCAATTACAGGGGCAATCAAAAGTATTCCATTACATTACGGTCAATGGGGAAAAAAGTTTCAAATGCATTTTAATCGTTTGAAATTTAAAATATGCAATTATTACGTAATTCTGTCGAGTTATTTCAAATATTTTGACAATCGTGTGCATAGATCAATTACAGGGGCAATCAAAAGTATTCAATTACATTATGGTCAATTAGGAAAAAGTTTAAATATATTCTATATGTTTAAAATTTAAAATACATAATTATTACATAATTTTGTCAAGTTATTTCAAATTTTATGAAAATTGGATGCATAGATCAATTACAGGGGCAATCAAAAGTATTCCATTACATTACGGTCAATGGAGAAAAAAGTTTCAAATGCATTTTAATCGTTTGAAATTTAAAATATGCAATTATTACATAATTCTGTCGAGTTATTTCAAATATTTTGATAATCGTGTGCATAGATCAATTACAGGGGCAATCAAAAGTATTCAATTACATTATGGTCATTTAGGAAAAAGTTTCAAATATATTCTATACGTTTGAAATTTAAAATACATAATTATTACATAATTTTGTCGAGTTATTTCAAATTTTATGAAAATTGGATGCATAGATCAATTACAGGGGCAATCAAAAGTATTCCATTACATTACGGTCAATGGGGAAAAAAGTTTCAAATGCATTTTAATCGTTTGAAATTTAAAATATGCAATTATTACATAATTCTGTCTAGTTATTTCAAATATTTTGACAATCGTGTGCATAGATCAATTACAGGGGCAATCAACAGTATTCAATTACATTATGGTAAATGGGGAAAAAGTTTCAAATATATTCTATATGTTTGAAATTTAAAATACATAATTATTACATAATTTTGTCGACTTATTTCAAATTTTATGAAAATCGGATGCATAGATCAAATACAGGGACAATCAAAAGTATTCCGTTACATTACAGTCAATGGGAAAAAATGTTTCAAATGCATTTTAATCGTGTTAAACTCATGCGAACTTAATAAAATTTATATGCAACCATAAAGTACATATTATAATATACATCATACATAATTTGTGGTGCAAAGAACATTTGTTATCGATTTACAAGGCCACACAAAAGTATTCCATTACGTAATGGTACAGGGAGAACATTGTTTGATGAGCGTTTTAATTGTAATATACTATTTACAATTTTTTGAGATTGATATACGAGAGTAATATTTTTAAAACTCCGTTATCGTACGAACGCACCTAATTTGCTATGCTTCATGTGCAATTTCCAACTTGTTACTTTTTCAATTGCAGTAAAATCATAAATCAAGTGTCAAAAATGTTAATTCTTTTAGTTGTGACAATTATTGTATGTCTTATCTGTAGCATAGACAATATATTTTTTAAAACTTTTTCTTTTTTTTATGAAAATGAAACTATTTTTTTTTTTTTGTCCCCAGATTTTTTCCCCTCTGTTATCATATTTTTGTAAGAAATTATTACTACTAAAGTGACAACACAAGATTCTGCAGTTCTTCGAACAGCCTATTTTTAGATGAGGCTACAATTTTTTTAATTAAGTTATTTTTACAGTGGTGTTGAAGTAAAGCATTTACAAGATAAGGATGTTTTATTAAGTTTCCCCTCTGTTACCAGCTTCTTTGTGTGAAATTTATTTTTTTGATACTTTTATAGAATTTTAACCATGAGATCAAATGGTGCTTCTTAAATAAATAGGCACAATTTTTTCTTGTTTTTAATTCACTTTGTGCTGCTAAAATTACTTGTAGTTTTTTTCACATCTGTTACTATGCTTATACAGTGAAACCTCCAAATAAGGCACACTCCGAATAAGGGACACCTCTATTTAGAGGACAAAACTTCCGGTCCCAGTCCCTTGGTATAGGACGTGTAATGTATTTACCTCTGAATAAGGGACACTTGAAAATGAGATTAAGGTGTTTGCTTTTGAATTTTAGATAATGAAATAATCTGTTATGAAAATGAGAATACAGATTTTTGTAAACTTATCAAACAGGCAGACAGTCATGTTGATTGAGAGGCGTTGGCAATTGACGAGCATTTATTTACCCATAATTCCGATTAGACTTCAGTCCGTTTAACCCCATTGAAAGTAATACTGAAAATTGTGAGGATGATTCTGAAAATGCAAAATAAAACTGTGAAAAGAGTCTGTTCTCAATTCCAAAAGAGAAACTTTTATTTCAGACATAAGTTTACATAAGTAGCCATAACAAGTTAAGTTGACATAAGCTTTAATTTATTTTTATTCAGAAAAGCTTGAAACTGACAGGCCTTGCTGTTCAAAAACTATGTAATCTTTTTTTTTTTTTTTTCGCAAACGCAATAGTTTTTTCAGAAAATATTGTCAATGTGACATTTTGAACCGAATTTCAATGCGAAAAAGCATAACTACTTAAATCGCTTATAACTCAATAAGTATTTTATTAAAAACTTGAAAAAAACAATTTGATTCCAAATCTCTTCAATAATCAGGCGTTCTACTTGTATACCTTTCCGTGAAAAAATGAATTTGTAAATGTGTCAAAATGCTTTCTGCTTGCTGAACAGAGCAATTGAAAGATTTGTTGCCTTAAAATACGCAAAGCAGTTGAATACTTTTTTTTTTCTTGTAAATACTGCTGATAATGAAGAACTGAAATTTATAAATATGGCAAATGAACGCTTGGAAAGTTTATAGTGAAAATTTCAAAATAATCACTTTTGATTGATTACTTAAAGTAAAATTCTTTTAAATGTTTTGCATGTACACAGTTTGCATAAAAAATACAAATTAATAATTCTACAAATTATTTAATGATTTAATAATCAACTAGATGGAACCCGTCAAAACTTGACGGCAACAATATAAAAGCAACGAAGAGAAAAAAATATTTTTTAGCTATAAAAGAATTTTTTAAAGATTAATTTTTATTAAAAATTTCAATAAATGAAAAAAACCCTGCATTTTATATCCAGGCAAATTACATTCACAAATGCACTCATAGAATTTTTTTCATCTAACGCTTTTTCCATTTAGCGACAAAACACCAATATCACAATATCGGGTGCAGAATTGGCGCACTGGTGCGACGCTTGTCACAGACTTTTGAGAATGTATGCAGACTATTTTTCACCCGTCAAAGTTTTTAAAAAATGTTAGAAATCATTTACCATGTTCCATTTTAATATTATCCAGATAACATACGATTGACGAAGCTCCGATGCACGTTAAATTATAAATCAAAGACGATTCTATTTTGAATTTTCCGAAAAAAATTAGGCAATCATTTCTAACCTTAGAAAAAACCGTCATAAATCTGAAAATTCCGAACTAATAGTAAATTTTGACAAATATCAAAAAGGAAAAAAGAAAAAAAAAAAAAAAAAAAAAAAAATTTGTCAATTGTGCAAAGAAAAAGCACCAATTTCGCACATATATCTCGGGAAAAACACGATATAAACATGATAAAAACTATAAATCAAAGACAATTCTGTTTTGAAAAATTATTATTTATTATTTTTATATAATTTTATTCTTATAAATGTATCTCTAAAGCCCTGAATTGGAAATTGGCTGTTTATATCTAATAATTACTAAGTTTTAATTGAAATATTTTAAAAATAAAATTGTTACTTAAAAAATCATTGTTGAGTGTTAAACTTTATTTAATTATAAAGCATCAAAATAATAATAATAACAAAAGAATAAAAATAATATAACTTCCCCTCGTAGTAAAATGTATCATTATAAAAAAAAAGAAAGAAAAAAAAAAAAAAGAAAAAGAAAAAAAAGGTTTTGCTGAGCGTTGGAATCGAACCCAATGCCTCTGCAAAAGCTCAGAGCTATAAATCTGTACCTTAAACCACTGAGCTAACCAGACTTGCCACGATTTTCCTCTAACTTGAAGGGCTAATAAGTTCACCTTTGCGCATGTGCACAGACCAATTTGAGTTGTTCTTAAAGAAGCAGGCTACTGCTTTAATATATATGATTGAAAACTTTAATTCTCTATTCCTTTTATGTCAATTTATACACACCAAATACATGTTAACTTCACCTTTAATGTTTTGTTATTTTTATTTATTTATGGACGATTAATTAAAAATATCAACACAAACTCCGAATAAGGGACACCTCTATTTAAGGGACAAAAGTTCCGGTCCCATAGGTGTCCCTTTTTTGGAGGTTTCATTGTAGTAACAGAGTGGAACAAAATGCAACAGAATAAGAAACTACTAAAAAAACAAGTTTATTTGAACACTGTTGTTGAAGGTTGCACATTCTCGTTTCATGTTCTTAGAACAGAATTAAAAATATGCATTTTTCTTTTTTAGGTGCGTTCGTAATTATATAAATATGTAGCACCTATTGTTGCTCAGTCCGTCCGTCTGTCTGTTCGTCTGTCTGCATATAACAACGCAAAAACTACCCAACCGAATCGTTTGAAATTTAAAATACATAATTATAATTTTGTCGAGTCATTTCAAATTTTATGAAAATCGGATGGATAGATCAATTACAGGGACATTTAAAAGGATTCCGTTACATTACGGTCAATAGGGAAAAAAATTTTAAATGCATTTTAATCGTTTGAAATTTAAAACATATAATTATTGCATAATTTTGTCGGGTCATTTCAAATGTTATGAAAATCGGATGCATAGATCAATTACAGGGACAGTCAAAAGGATTCCGTTACATTACGATCAATGGGGAAAAAGTTTCAAATGCATTTTAATGATGTTACACTCATTCGAACATAATAGAATTGGTATGAATCTATGAAATATATACTAAAATATGCATTCTGTACAATCTGTGATGCAAAGAACTTTTATTATTAAATTACAGGGCCACACAAAAGTATTCCACTATATAATGCTATACGGGGAAATATGGTTTGGTACGTGTTTTTATTATATTCAACTATCTCACATTTTATGAATAAGATATACGTTGCTGAGGTGTAATAAAAATTACTTCCTGCATATTTACAGAAATGTAAATATGTCGACTACTATACTGTATCCGGAGTACGCTCTACTATATCAGCAAGATCTGAATATTTTTAAAACTTCGTTATCGTATGAACGCACCTCATTTGCTACATTCACGTGCAATTTCCAACTTGTTTAATATAAAATAGTAGTTTTTGTGGTGAGCTAGTTTCCATAAACATTAGTCTTTAATTTTCTCAAACAAAATGCTTCTTTAATTGTAGTCATTTATATTTATGAATCAATACTACTTATTTATGAAAAAATGATGCAGCATGAAATACCACTACTTTCGAATATTAATCTTTGTAAAAGCCTTTAATTCTTGCTTGGTCTGTTTCAAATTTTAGGATATCTTATAACATGTGATAAAAATGTATTAAAATAGAAAAGGTCATTATTTAAGTAGAAAAGAATTTATATAACAGACACACCGCGTCAAATACCACTATTTTCTGTAAAAATCGTTGTTTTTTGGGGTTAAAGCGTCATCCAATTGGCATGTGAATTTGTTAAAATTTGAAAATCTAAGGCGAGCTGTTTGAAACTGAAACACAGCTTTATAACATATGATAAAAATTCATTAAAACAATGCCATGTGAAATACCAGTATTTTTGATTAGTAGATTTTTGCAAATATCTTAAATTCTGCCTTGATCTGTTTGAAACATTGAAACTTCATGATAGCTTATAACACATAAAAGAAAAAATATAAAAAAATTGCCTGGTCTAATCCCACTATTTTTTAATAGTATTTTTTGCAAAAATCTTAAATTGTTCCTTTAAAGCACCACCACTTCTACTAATGAGATTTTTTTTAAAACTAAGCAGTGCATTTCTCATCGCACATGATATAAATTTACAAAAGAGAATGCCGCCAAATACCACTGTTTTCTAACAGTGATTTTTGTAAAAATCTTAAATGCTTGCTGAATATGTTTGAAACATTAAGATAGTATACAATATATGATATAAACTTATAAAAAAGTATGCCACATCAAATACCACTCCACTATCAATCAGCGTTCCCTTCGGTTACTTTTTTTTCCACTCTGTTACTGTCAATTTAAGCTGTTTTATTTTACTAAAAAATTTATCAATCATCATTTTGAATAATTAATTGTGTAACTTTAACTAATATTTTATTTATGTAATATTTTTTTATAATTTAACTGAAAAAATGTGAATGCACATTTAATTGAAACTTATGATTTTTCCAAAAAAGTAACACAGAAGAAATCTTTTGTATTTTACAATAATAAAAATAATCATAACAAAACAACAGTTAGTATTTTCGGAAAGTAGCAATCATGTAATTAAAAAAATGTGATATTTACTGTTTTAGGTGTCTTATTTTTTTTTAATAAAAATTTTTAACTGTTGGTAACAGAGGGGAACATTTTACTGTTGCAAGTTCATAATTTATTTTTTATTTGACATTCCAAATCAAAAAGTTAACTGCTGTTTTCAGTTTTATATACAAGAAATGTTTTAGTATCATCTAATATTTTTATAACTTGTATTTAGATTTTTTTTTTTTTTTTTTTTCTTTGTGAAAAATTTCCTGAATGTATAATTTTTTTAAAAATGACCCATATCTCTAATCGTGTTTTAATCCCTTTGTAATGGGAACCTTTTACAAAATTTTAAATGTTTTGTCACTGGTTTTTAAAAACAGAAAATTGTGCCTTATTAAATTGAAAAAATGTTCCAATTGAATAAGGCATATTTTACAGTATAAATTTACCGGTGGGAATAAACAAGGATTCTTATGCCTATTTGTGGCAAGTATATGTGTCGCTCATCCCCAAGGGGTTAAGAAACTAATCTATCTAGTTTCTTTGAAAGAGATGAGTAAATTTGATAGTTTACATGAAAAGTACATGGCACTGCACCTTAGAACAATTAGTTTTAATTTGAACTTGTGTAACAAATTTTCAGGCTTCAGAATTTTTAGATAAGAATATTATTTCAAAGTATAATAATAAATTACTTCTATCAACTGTTTATGTTTGAAAGAGACAATGATGGGAATTTTTATATGCAGGAACAAGAGGGTAGGTTAAGGCATTTGCGCCTGGAAGAAGTTCAGCGTAAAATGGAACTTGAAATGGCGAAAAATGCTGAAGAAAGGCTATTAAGAGAAGCCAGGAGAAGACAGGTACATTCTTATCACATTTCATGCAAATTTTCATAGGAATTGAAAATTTAAGATTTTTTTTTTCTTTTTTTGAGCAGCCATTTTAAAATCTTAATAAGCTTAAGGGAACTTTGAACTTTTCAAACTTTTATTTTTTATTATTGGAGAAATTTATACCTTTTTAATACATTTAAAATAAATGAAATTATAGACATTTTTTAAAAATTTAAAAGATTCTACAATTTTTGGCAACTTTTTTAATAATTTTTCCTTATATTCCGTACATCCCTAAGCATGAGATTTCCAAAAAGCTAATTAGTTTAACTCGACAGAAGGAGGGGGGGGGGGGGGGTCAAGACATGTAAAAACAAATGAAAAAATATTTTACTTAACATTTTATTTTTCAAAAATGAACTATTATTGCAAATCCAATCTTTAATTTTGTAAAACAGAAATGAGAATGAGAAATAAAACAGAAAATGAGAAATCTGAAAAGGTACCGAGAAATTTTTGAATTTTTATCACTTTGAGTTTACTATATTGAAAAAACATATGCTGAGAAAAATGAATTTAAAAATTGTAATTATGAATCATTATAAGAGAAACTGATACAGAAAAGTCTTATTTATTTATAAATATGGAACTTTACATAACTTTGCTGGAATATACTAGGGATATCTAAATGCATTTTGAGCTAAAAATTAAATTCTTTGTCACTCCCCCTCCTCAAATGAAAGATACTGAGCACCTTTAATTTTTTTAATCTTGCAATGTTTTTCCTATATGCATATTTCATGTGATTGTTAAAGTTCATGCCTGATTTTTCGATACAGTGAGTTTCAAGTTGTACACAAATTGTTTTAAATAGTGAAATGCAGTTGTATTTTTGACTTTTAGTTTTTCAGCAATCTCTTCCCATGGATTACTATTCACTAAATCATGAATTTAGTTATCAATGTCAGAAGGTAGTCCAGTACGAATTCTTACTCAGATTCAAATCCCTATTTGAAATTCACAAAACTACTCTTTAACTATCCTAAGAGGGGAGCATGATCCAGACAAATATGTCATGAATATTTTTTACTGCATATTTAACACACTTAAACTTGTATAGTATAACATGACAAAAATGTAACTTTTCATTTACCATTTTGATATTAGTCTTTCATAAAAATTAATTTTAAAAGTTTTTTTGACATTATGTTTACTCACAACAGATGTCAATAACTGTTAGTAAATAATAAAGTTGAAATCGAAACATTAGCACACTCAAAATTAAGTTTCTGTCATCAGTAAGAAAGTTTCATGGTTTCTTTTAATAATAAGTGTTACACATTTATTTATTCTACTCTCTGATTTGATGTTTTAATTGTTTTGAGCTAAGATTTATAAAATAATAAAGAAAAATATATAAGACCATCTCATCAATATGGGCCCTTGATTATTTTTACTTCTTAGTTTAGCTTGTTAAGTTAATAGCATGTACTCTAAGTTAATAGCATGAACATATATTCAAATTTTGGCTGCCTTACAATGTAGATAATTACTTAACATTTTCTGATCTATTTTAAAAATACCTCTTTTATATTTTGTTACACAATTTGATTGCCTCTTTCTAATCACCTAATGTCTTTTCTTTTTTATCAGTTTACAATTAGATTTTAATAAGAAAGTGAATAAATTAGAAAGCTGCTTCCCTTTTAATTAAACAGAGTTTGACATTTTGAATGCTATTTTAATTTTCAGTCTCAAAAGTAGCTTTTCCTTAAATTTAGTGTAGATGGTTGGAATTTTTGGCATTTATGCTACTATCCATATTTTCTATGACTTATCAGTAATTAAGTTAATCATTTAAAAAATCAGAGTGGCTGGCTGATCTGGAAGTCAAGAGATTCTAAGTATGGAAATATCAGGAATTTTTAGATGCTTGGAAATTCCAATGAAATTTTGGAATTGATTTTCATGATACAACTTCATCTCATGAAATCCATCTTTTATAATTTTAGAAAATTTGTAGAATTAAGACTGGAAATTTCTATCTTCTACCGACATTAATATTTTTCAGAGTTAATAAAACTGTTTTTGTTAATAACTTAACTTTCTACTTTTAAATACTGATGAAGCAAAATATAAAATTTAATTGTACAATGTGTCAGTTTAACTTTTTGGAAGTCTTGTTTGTGTATTAAAGTAAAAGTTACATGTTGCTTGGGAAAATACACTCAAATGTTCTAGAACAGTATTAAAAAAGGAAAAAGGTCATATGCCGGCCACTCTGAAAAATGCAAAACCAAAAATTCTAATAATTCATTTTGTGCACATTTTGTTCCTGCAATGGTCAAATTGATTGCTTGAAAAAAAAAATCGAGAAAAGGAAGCTGTGGGGTGAGAATAGTTAAAGAAAGACCAATATTTAATTAGATGACGATTGATGCATCAGTTCTGATTCTTTTTTAGTTGAAAAAAGTTTTGATATACATTGTAATTAAAATTTTAATTTTAAAATGTAATTTTAAATTCCGTCATTATTTCATAAAAATGCTCTTCTAAATTAGTTAATGCGAAAATGTGCAAAAAAATTAGTTTTTGTAGTGTTTTATTTTTAGTAAAATGCTTAGTGCTTTAAAAGAAAAAAAATAAACTTATTAAGTTTTATTTTACACTGTTTAATGATATTATTTCCTTTTCTTGTACCACCAAACTTTGAAATCTGTAGTTATAATTATTAAAAAATATATATATAAAAAATTTCCTTCTAAATTTAAATTGTTCGGCAAAATGCTTAATTTTTTTTTCTAAAATATTCACTTTTTATCCTCAACTGCATATTTTGATAGCTATTGGATGAAAATATTAAATATGTCTTGTTTTACAGGATGAATTTAAAGTTCCAAACAGTGTGCCTCACCAAATTCCAAATCGTCCAAATCAGCTTCCAGTTGGTCACCAAATGAATGTAAATAATAATCAACCACCAGTTGTGATTAATCACCAGCAGATGCATCCAGGCTATCCTCCAGAGAAGAATAGAATGGATAATTCTAATCATCAAGATGTCCCCCCTCCTTTACCAACTTCACCCCCGCCTATAGAACCCAGTTACCAATCTGTCTATAGCCAAAAACCTGCTTCTATGCGAGGTACACGAGTTAATGACTCCTACACCAATAACCAAATTTCAGGATCTGAAAAACTACTTGAACCACCTGCACCACCTACTCGCAAGTCATCGTATGAGGTAACCAATCAAATGTCAGCACTTAGTAGCACAAATAGGTACGGGACATCATCAGTAAGGAATTGTGACAATGGTACTACACAACATTATCCAAAAAAAGTGTCATTTCATGACCCTTCTGTGGAAATGATAGACTGTGATTCTAATGGTAATCTTGATATAAACTCTTCTGAATCATATACGTTAGATGATATAAATGAAGTTCTTGCAACTCCTCAGAACTCTCAAAATGTAAATACATATAACCCAGGTAATACACCAGGTGTAATAGGAACTCAAGAGGTCTATAGAGATCCCCGTCAGAGAATCGAAGCTGAACGCATCCAGCAAGGGGGTTTAACAAAAAATCCAGGACCTGAGAAATTAACATTTAAGGAAAAAATGAAAATGTTTGCACAAGAGGTTGGAGAGCCGGAGACTCCCAAGGACAAAGTTAAGATATCACGAGCTCAGAGAGAAATTGAACATAATATAAATGGCAGTTGAAACATGTGACACATCTCGCTTACTGTAAAGTCTACTTATTCAGTGTCATATTGTTAATATTGATATCTGAAATTAATGAAGGATGAAGCGTCAGGTTTTATTATTTCAATGAAGGAGCTGCATTTTTTCTTTGTTATAGGAAACAGAAGTTTTGTAGAATTTTATATTAAGAAAGATTATTTCTTTTATAGTTTTTATTATATTTGTAAAATACACCTTCAAATCATGTGTATGGAATGTATAGTTTTATTCTCAAACGTCTGCCACCCCATCTCATTCTGTAGAAAAAAAAGTTTCAATATGGAATATTCTCACTAAAACTCCTGTCTTAAGAATTTAATGTTAGCATTAGGAAAAAATTCTTTCCTTTTTTTCTTTAAAAGCTCAAACTTATTCAAGCTAAGTTTATCGTTTAGCTGACTATTTGATTTGTTCCAAAGAAGCACATTTCTTGCCATCTTCTTCTAGGGCTAGCATTATAGTCTTAAGCCGTAATTGAGAATAAATCATTTTAACATTCCGATAAGCTTACAGTATTAGAGATAAACAAATTTAAGCATTCATAACATTTGTGGCAATGTAACACTAAGTCATTGTTAAAAGGATAAAAAAAAATATATATATGCTTAGTTCCAAAATATTAGTTGGATACATTCTATGTTAGCTTTTGTATATATGCATAAAAAATATATATTTTAAGTTGTTTGATCATATACATTCTGTATTTATTAAAAATTATTGCAAATTGTAAATTTTATATTGAAGCTTGAAGATAATTTAATAAATATTGGGGGGTAAATATATAAATTTTAATATTAGACTTTTGAAATGTTTTTAGTTAAGTGTAGGTTTTACAGTTTTCAAATTATTAAGCTGTTTTAAAAATAAATTTAGATTCGTTCTAAATCTTCATTAAAAAGAATATTGAATATGTATGCATTTCAAGTTATTTTAGTTGCTTGAGTAAGTAATGAAGTTATGTTGTTTTATACAATAAATGTGATTTAAAATTTTGTTGTATAGATTGGCAGTATCTGTTACAATGAAAAATCTCTGGTGATTATCATTTTTCCTATTTTTATTTCATATGTTTTTATCTTGTATCTTTTTTATTTCCCATTTAAGTCTGATAACATAATTCCCCTTTTAATAGTATTTAAAATTTAATTAAAACTTGATATTATTGGATTTTATTTTAAAATCTTTTTTTGAAAATACCAAACTTTGTTTTGCAACGCATTTAAATGATAAAGTATTTGCCTTTTAATGTTCTAGTGCATCCAATCTGTATAAAAAAAAAAGTTATTTGCTTAATGCTGTTACATAATATTGCTTAATCCATTTAGAAAATGTTTTAATTTTGCCAATCTTAAAAAACACAAAATTTTATTTCACTATTTTTTATTTCATTACATTTTTTTAAACTTCATGTGTGATATTGATGTGTGAATTTTTTGTATGTTTTTAGAAAGTGTAAATAAACTTGGTTATTTGTATATCTGATAATATCGCCTTTTTGTAAGCACGTTGCTGTATGTTGTCTAAAAAAGATATATAGTATATACATAAAGATGCGTGTTTGTGTATATATATTGTGTACACACACACACATGTGTAATATTCATCATTAAAATGTGTCATGTGTTTCATGCATTTTCCATTTAGTTCCCTCTGCTGTTATTATCTACAATTCCTATTTAAATAAAAAATTTAGGAAATACTTAACATTTGTCAAAATTTGAATAATGTTGAGTTTTAAAATATTAAATATTTTTGAATATGTGTTAATTATATGTGAATTACTATGAAATTATATAGCTAAACTGCTGAATTGCTCATATCGCAAAATATAATTATCTATAATTTTTCTGAATTATTTTGGTATTATTATTGTGCTATAAATATTTAAGATAAACTTTTCTAATGTCTAAAAGTTCTTAAAGTGACTGGGGTTGAGTTTCTTTTTTAGTAAGTACCAATTAAATAAAGCAGTGGTTCTTGACTTCTTATTTATTACTGAGCTATTTTTTATTATTATTAGTATTATTCATTCTTTTTCCATAAACTCTGTATTTAAATGTTAATTTTCTCAGACTATTGAATGTAGTTCATATAATTTAATTACATTGTATTTTGTAACTATGTTAATATGGTTTTATTTTTAGTTCGCTTGCAACATTTATCTTTAAATCTAGAAAATTAAATTTTTATAATCCACTATATAATTTAGGAACTGTATACTCTATTTACTGCCTCCCTGATTCATTTTTATAAGAAAATTGTTTAAATGTATTATTCTTTTAAGACCCAGCCTGCACAATCATGTGGGTTAGACATTCCTTTAAATTTTTGCTTTTGAATAATATATAATAAAAACATGAATCGAACGATCCTTCTGATTTGCAGAAAGAGTAAAGTATCATTTTTTATCAGCAGATAGCGATTGTAGTACATGTTTTACTTTTAGCCGGCATGACAAGTTTTATTTGAAAGCAATACATTTTGTCCTTTTTTAAAGAAACATACAAGATAACAATTAGATTTATTTAGAAAATTTTAAAATATTTTAAATATATCGATTTTTTTCCCCCTCTCAATATCAAGTCTTCATAGCATAACACCTTCATTTTTTAAAATTTTGATACACATATTAAAATGTGTATTAAAAAAAAGTAGTTTTATTATAGTAGTATGAATACTTCTTGGGGGGAAAAAAATTATATAATTACATACATTTGCCAAATAAATCTGCTTACAAAAGGATTTAACCAATTTTTGGGATCATATATGGATTTTCAAAAGTTGCTTATAGCACTTTTTTTTCTATTAGTAATAATGAAATGTAATTCTCTTTTTTTTGTTTTTAATTGGGGTATTTTCATGATTAAATGAGTGAAAGCGACAGTTAAAGTGGTGAATAAAATTCATGTATGTTTGTTGCTCCCAAAAATGTAAACAAGCAACAATGAATTGGAGGGGCAGATCTTAAATTATATTTAAATAGTCAAAACTTCTTGGGGGGGAAAAGAATTTTTTTACTTTTTTGAGAGACCGAAAATAAGCTTCATTTACCAACCTCCTTTATTGAAGTAGAATAGTTTAATACCAAATGAATAATTAATAAAAGAATAGCTTTTTATTTGCATAGTTTAATATAATTGCTGATCCTTAAATTATGCATTAGAAAAGATAATTATATATCAAAAACATAGGAATTCTCAATTTCATAGCAATTTTATACATCCTAGCTTTATTGTCTTATATATGTTGCGGCCAATACCCGGAGCCTGGCCAATTCTAGAACTGGCCGGTCAATACCCGAACTGGCCAAGCTTCCTGGCCAAAACCCGAAATACATGAAATGAATAGCGTATTTCGGGTTTTGGCCGGCCAATTCGCGAACTGGCCGGGAAGCCTTGGCCAACATCCGAACTGTGATGCATAGGTACCAATTTTTTTGTAATTAAGATAATGTAACATTAAAATGTACAGTAAAAAAGATTCCCGTTGATTATATTGAAACGAAATATTTTTCTGTACTCAACTAAATTAACCAAAAACATTACACAATTCTCTTTTAATATCGAAATTAATTGATAAACCAAATACGATGACAATTACAAGTTAACCGGAAACTTTACTCGAGTTAGATCACGGACAGGCTGACGTCTAGACTATTTAAATTCATAGACACTTTCAACTATATTAGAAAGGATTAAGCAGAGTGCTTATGTCCAGTGTTGGGCACGTTCACAAAATAAACGAGCTAACTCAAACTCACGTTCAATTTCTGAAAAGTGATTTAAGTTCACGTTCAAATTCAAAAATTTTGAAACGAACTCGTTCAAATCAAACTCACTTTTAAAAGTGAACGAAGTTCACTAAAAAGTTCACTTTTTTTAATGTTTGGATATTATTTTCCAAATTTACAAAACTTTGTGAACTAATCATTTAATTATTCGATATGTAAGATAGAGGTATGCACGGGCGGAAATTTCCAGGCCCGATCCATAGAAAAAAAATGTCCGGCCCGATATTAAAATAAAAATTTCGGCCCGAGCCCAGCCCGGCTCGTAGAGAAAATTTAGCGGTCCGACCCGGCCCGATATAATAGCTAAAGTCAAGGCTCGACCCGGCCCGATATAATAGATAAAAACAAGCCCCTGCTTGGCCCGGCCCGGAAAAAAAGTTGAAATTTCGCACCGAACCCGGCCCGACCCCGTGTACATTTCTACAGGACATTGATATTTACTCTTACGGAAGAGTTCTGGTTAAAAAAACTTACCTTAATCTGTTTATAATCTCCATTTATGCAGAAGTGCCGTAGGCTGCGATGTTTATGCTTTTAATGAACCTTTTTTAGTTGTATGTAAATGTTTCAGCTATCATTAGTATTATTAATCTATCTTCCATGTTATGGAGATATAAAAATCTAAAAAATGATACATGGTAAAAGTAAAATCTTCTAAGATGAAACCGCATTGGAAAGAAAACTATAGCTATTTTCGGCGAAATTGTATACAGCCCAGGTCCGGTTCGGCACGACCCGAGTCTGCAGAAGAAGTAAGACTAGGATACTGCCCAGAGAAGTGATATCCAGATTTAACCCGTCCTGAGGCTCGTGTAGGCCTCTAAATGGCATTTGAAAGAGGGAAAAAATGTACTAAGGTCGGGAAAAATTTTAAATAAATTATGAAAAAATTGAACGTAAATTTGAACGTAAATTTCGTTCAAACTCGTCTATTTTTTGAGTTTCCGTTCAGTTCACGTTCGTTTATAAAATAGTGAGCGAAGTTCAGTTCAAAGTTCACAAATAGTGAGCGAAACTCGTGAGTTTTCGTTCAGTGAGCGCGTTCATACCCAACACTGCTTATGTCTATATCGCGAATTGGCCAATCGCATCTGGCCAGTTCGCGAATTGGCCAATTGCATCTGGCCAGTTCGCGAATTGGCTGGCCAATTCTAGAATTGGCCAGTCATTTTTTAACGTTGTTGGCCAATTCGGGAATTGGCCGGCCAGTTCTAGAATTGGCCAATTTCGGGTATTGGCTGCAACATATACACTAATTAAAGGCTCATCCACAGAACTTTAAGAACTTGAAGTTGCTCTTGAGTGTAAAAGGTTAAATACATAGCATTATTTTCAAATATAAATTTAATTAAAATTGACAGTTCAAAATGTAAATATTTTTATACAAACTATGTAGCTCATATCAAAAGATGTTATCTTAAAGTATGATTATCTGATGTTAAAATTATATAGCTCCTGTTTAATCTAAGATGTGCTTTTAAAATGCCTTGGTAAATAATGGAGAAATTTAGAGAATTAATAATTAAAATATTTTAAAATCATATTTTGGTAAATATATCTAGTGTATAAAATTAGATTGCTAAGTTTTAAAGTCAAAGAAATGTTTATAAATCTCTTAAGAACTGTTTCTAAATATTTTTTCATTCCTTTAAACATTAATATTTATGTGCCTAAAATGTTTAAATCAAGCAATTACTTGTAGAGTGTTTATAAATATGATATACAGTGCAAGTTTTAATAAACCTACAAACTTAAAATGACTTGATATGACCCCAAAGATAGACGTTGCATAGATTAATATGATTTATAAAATAGCCTTTGGGGATAATACACCTGAATGTTTTGGATACTGATTGGTGATAATTTACTGTTAATGGTGTTAAAATGATCTTCAGTTGAATATGAGAATTGGAAATCCTTTTGAAAAAAAAAAAGTACAGTCTGAAAGTTCAGTTCAAAATTACAGGTTAATTAAAACTCACTATTTATTAATCATAAAATTTCATCTCATTTGTATTTGAGTTAACAATCTGTATAAGAACAGTGTAAATGTTTTTAAGTATTTTGGCTGATATCCCAATTTTAGAAGGGAATGTTCTAAAAAATTCAGAAATGTTAGTAACTAGGGTGACCCAGGCAGTAGTTGATCAAATAAAGCCAGTGCTAAAGGATTTTTTATTGTACTTTTAAGTTTTAGAAGTAAACTAACATGATTGGTACAATCCTTAATTAATGTCCTATAATGAACAAAAAGGAAATCTGTTGAAATTAAGTTGCAACAAAATTAGTTTTTTTAATTACCATTTTGCCAGTTGTTGATCAGTCGAAAACAGTAGTTAAAATCTAAAAATTTTTAAACTGTTATCCTTGGGCTGTGGTTAACAATATTAATTAAAATAAGCACGATGGAAGTGTATTATTTTAACTTACAGTATTTGTCTCTAACTAATTAAAAACCAAATGTTTACACTTTCTGATATAAATAAATAAAAATAATGGCATCTCTTACAGCAGATAATTGAAAATGTGATAATAGGTGCACTAATATTCAAACAAAAATATTATCTCTAGTGCAACTTATAAAATTCATTTCTGCCTAAAATGGTGTAATATTTAAGAATTTGATCAGTTACTGGGGGAGGTCACCCTATGTGAAAATTATGCCTTTAATGGATTATTGAAATTAACATATCATATAAAATTTTGTAATAACACAACTTTATTCTCCTTCAAAAATAGCAAGTACAGAGTTGGTCGGTGAAATTATTCAAATATTTTTTTATAATATAATAAATTATAAAATTTGAGCTTATTATTGCCACCAAAGTTGATATAAATTCAAAATGCCTCTATTTTGTATATTTATAATTGATCCTGTGAGTATGATCCTGTTCATTTAAATAAAATCTAAAGTAAATTGTTAATGTTTTGAAATAACTTGCATAATATCAAGCCTCCTTTTTCTAGATGAATCCTTTTATAAAACTGGTTTATAATGAATAATTTGTTTTACAGCAATGTAAAAATAAATTTGTAAAATACTTAATATTTGACTATTTCAAATGTTATATTTATATACTTTATTAATTCTCCAATATATATTTTTTACTTGACTCTCAACATTAAAATGAAATTGAAAAATTTCAATATTCTTAAAAAGTAATTAATTCAATGTTTATTGTAGTAATATTGTTAGTGAAGCTGCTCATAGCATATGAAGTGATTATTTTTCAAACGTCTTAATTTGTGTTATACATAACTCAATATTTCAAATTTTTTTTGTAAGAGACTTTGCATATAATTACTATGTAGAAAAAAAAATTATAAACAGTTAGTTGTTGACTAGATTTTTTATTTCTGATGAAAGATAAAAATTTTATATTGGTTTGGAAAATCATAAACAACTATGCATACTTTGGCTACAATAAAAATACATTTTACTTTAGAAGAAGCCGGCTTGTTGCTATGGAAGCCAGGGAAGTAGTTTACATGGTGGTGAATAGAATATATTACTAACATTTAACTAGCAAAACTAACTTTTTAAAACTAGTTTAACAATTTTAACTAGCAAATACTAGGTTTTACTAGTTTTTGCTTCGTCATTTTAATC
Source organism: Maratus speculifer (assembly GCA_964019185.1). NCBI lineage: Eukaryota > Metazoa > Arthropoda > Arachnida > Araneae > Salticidae > Maratus > Maratus speculifer. The sequence goes on from OZ025302.1 coordinate 211,376,688, forward strand.
AACAAATTTGTTTGACTTGCATGACTTACTTAACTAAATAACAGTCAAATAGTGTATTTCATATTATTTTTGTGATAACTTAAGCATTTTATAGGGGTTTAAAGTACATGCAGAGTTGAAATGTTTATTTCTAAGATTTCTTATCTTTATCAGCAATCGGAACATTTTTTTCAACATGTATGGCAATGTCACATTAAATTATAAATATATATATGGTTATAAAATTTATATTATTTACTTAGAAAAATAAGTTTAAATGCCACTTTAAAAATATTTAAAACTAAATGTGCCTATGAGGAAATTAAAAATTTATTTCTATGTTTTGTTATGTGTTAAAAATTATTGAGCCTTGTGCCTTGAAAACTTTCCATCAATCAGCTTAGAAATTCCGTCCCTTTTACTAAGCAGCTTTTTTCCCCTTCCTCTTTATGTGCTATTTGTTAAAAAAAAATATTTCTTTGAGTTGTTATTAATTAATATATATATATGTTGCTGGTCAGTCTTCTATTGAAATTATTAGTTTTGCCTGCATTGCAACATGACACATGTATAATTTTCATTTCATTGTTGTCATGCCATCATTTGTAGTTGTAATATAAATAAATGTGTAAATTTCTTCTATTGTTTGTGTGTTATATTTAAAGTTTGACACATTATGAATATGCAAACACTTTGACCTTCTTAACTGGGAAATTCTCAAATTTTCCTACAGGGATCTGTTAAGAAAAGATTTGAGTCCTAACCTTTACAGAACTTTTCATCTTGAAACTCAAAATTTTAACATTCCTTCTCGATATTTTTAGTCTTAAAAATAGACCCTTTATGTATTTTTTTTTTTTTTTTTTTTTTTTTTTTTTTTTTAACCTTCCAAACTGAATGTTTCACAAATTTAATCATTTTAAAAATAAAATCTTATGTGTCAAAAAACAGCTGAACTCAACAAAGATACTTAAAATTTTTATACATAAGTGATAAGATGGAATATCACCATCTTATGGTCTTCATTCCTGAGGTTCCATATGCACTGATCCAGACTGAAGACCATCTTTTATGAGCAAAAGAGCAAGCCCTATCACGTCATTATTTAAAAGGCTGGGGGTATGACTATCGCACAGGCATCCGGGGTCTGTGCCTTAAGCACGAAATTTCAAAGGGGCACAAAATTTCATCTTAATTTCCATTAAATAATCATAATTGTAAAAAGAATGGAATACTTGAGATACTAATAGGATGAAATTACAAAAATATGCCTAAATATATCGTTAAAAGCACATTTCAATAAATAATAGGAATTATATATATATATTCCTGGAAACTTTTTAAAATTTTTGGAAAACTTAATATTTTGACTAGAATCACTAAATTAGCCAAACAAACAGGGGCATGAAAATTTTAAAGTGCCCTGGGCACAAAAACTTGCAAATCAGCCCTGACTGCCAGAACTGTGTAAAGGGGGCGGTCGACCCGGCATGCAAATTGAGGGGGTGCCAAATTTATATTATTAATGTTGCTTCTTTCTTTCTTTTTTTTTTTTCTTCTAAGAAAATCGTATATATACTGATGAACCACGTTTGATAGAAACCTGGACAGAACTGCGCATGGGCAAAAAGAGCGAGTCCATATCGAAAATGGGGAAGTTCGTACCATCTCGAGATGAGTTTGTTTATTAAACATCCTAGATATGTCGTTTTTTTTTTTTTTTTTTTTTTGGCGAATACCTTTTTGTTTCTGTAATTAAATTATCTGTTTTTAAATATTGCATTGTAATTCTGCTACACTAAAGTAAGTTATAAAAAGACAAATATAATAAAGATGATTTAAAAGTATGATTATTAAACTTAGCATAATAACTTTTTTCCTCGCAATATAGCGTAACTTATTTTTTTTTACAATTAATGGCTGCATGGCGTGATTTTAAAACTTGCCGGATTAGCCATTTTTTAAAAATTATTTCTTTATAATATTATGCACATTATTTATTTATATTTGCATGCATTGGATATGAATATGGCGCAGTTATTATATACGTACAAGGTTTGGTACAATTTTTTTTCAACGTCAATTTGGCGAAAACCTCATTTTCGAATTCTGGTTAAATATACATTTTTAAATTACTTTCTATTAAAAAAAATTAACAATAAATAAAACAAATTTTAAATTATTAAATCTTAAGAACTAATAACTAGAACAAAAAACATTTTATATAATTTGAAAAAAGAAAAATTAAGGTAGATAAACAGTTTATCAAAAAATAAACAATATCAGGATTACCACATTAGGCAAAATACCGCCATTTTGGCGCCAAGTAAATCCCAGTGAGTATATGACATACATGTGCCCTGAATATTTAGGTTGTTAGAATTGGCGAATTTCTCGTATAGCCGCCAAGTCAGATGCCAAGCAATCGTTAAACCTGCGATTTAGCCATAAACATAAAAAAAAAAAAAAAAAAAAAAAAAAAAAAAAAAAAAGAAAGAAAGAAGGAATGAAAAAATCCCAGATGCTTTTATAAAATTTCACAAAAATGTATGAGAAAGTATATACTTTGAAATGGTTATTCCGAGAACTTATAGAAGGTGCACAGTCTATTTAATTTAAAATAAAATTTTACTCAGAACAAAAAATAGAAAACTATATTTAATATCATTTCCATGAATACGTCGAAGAGGAATCTCGGCCTCATAGGCTAGTCTCCCCAAAGTCTGAATGGGATCGGCTTGGTCTTTCAAGTGAGGACCTTACAAGAGCGGTATATCAGTAGATAAACATATTGGAATTTTATTGTGAAAAAAACATGCATTCTCGAAATAGCATGTTGCTTCTTTTCTTTGAATCCAAAATGGGTTATACATACAATACTGTTAGATACATTTTTTCCACATATGTTTTCCAGATCCTCTTTGTCAAAATGTAAGTGTGATGTTCTTTTATATTATTTAGTTATTAAATTAAACCTTTTTAAAATTTCAAAATAAACAACAAACATGTATTCAATAGAATTTATTTGTTTTTACTTTTCAATTTTCTAACACCTGTCAGAAAGAGAAATGGGGATTGGGGATGGATTAGGATTGAAACTTCACCTTGTGTGCAATTTTTTCTTCACATGCCACTGAAAACTGCACATAAATGTGACGTCTGGCATCACAGTAGTAATACCCATGTACTTGATGATAATTCAGTGGACCTTGGAATCGCCTCCCTGGATTCTGCTAAGAAGACTGAACATTCATAGGAGAGTCGAGTCCTGGAGCTTGATCTCTGGTTCTAGCCAGCCTTATACATAAGTGATAAACATAAACCTGAATATAATAATTATCAATTTTACAAAAACAACCTGGAAAAAATTTCTGGACTGACCATCGACCTAGTTGGGAATCGCAATAATGTATATTAATTTTGTGAAATGCACTTCAAATAATGGTTGCCTACAGACAACGATGCATAATATTTTTGTGTATCTCCATAAAAAAACAAATGCGACACGCATCTTTTCTTAGTTTTGAATTGGTGTAACATGGTGCTGCTAATATTTTAATAAGGAGCTAAATTTTTTTAAGGTTTTTTTTTTATGAGGGTAAAATGGAATTTAGTTTTGTTGTTGCATTTAATTCACTTCTATTATATCCCCTCTTTTTAGGTACGTTCGTAATTATGTAAATACGTAGCACCTATAGTGGTCGTTCAGTCTGTCCGTCCGTCCGTCCGCATATAACAACGCAAAAACTACCCAACCGAATCTGTTGAAATTTAAAATACATAATTATTACATAATTTTGTCGAGTCATTTCAAATTTTATGAAAATCGGATGCATAGATCAATTACAGGGGCAATCAAAAGTATTCCATTACATTATGTTCAATGGGGAAAAAAGTTTCAAATGCATTTTAATCGTTTGAAATTTAAAATACATAATTATTACATAATTTTGTCGAGTCATTTCAAATTTTTTGAAAATCGGATGCATAGATCAATTACAGGGGCAATCAAAAGTATTCCATTACATTACGTTCAATGGGGAAAAAAAGTTTCAAATGCATTTTAATCGTTTGAAGTTTAAAATACATAATTATTATATAATTTTGTCGAGTTATTTCAAATTTAATGAAAATCGGATGCATAGATCAATTACAGGGACAATCAAAAGTATTCCGTTACATTACGGTCAATGGGGAAAAATGTTTCAAATACATTTTAATGGTGTTACAATCATTCGAACTTAATAAAATTTATATGCAACAATAAATAACATATTATAATATGCATTTTACATAATTTGTGGTGCAAAGAAAATTTGTTATTAATTTATAAGGCCACGCAAAAGTATTCCATTATATAATGGTATAGGGAGAACATTGTTTGATGAGCGTTTTAATTGTAATTCACTATTTAAAATTTTATGAGATTGATATATGAGAGTAATATTTTTAAAATTTCGTTATCGTACGAACGCACCTTATTTGCTACGCTTCACGTGCAATTTCCAACTTGTTTTACTTGTTTAAGAAAGTGTTTTCTAAATGCAACTTACAAGATCTAAAAATTCATAAACGATGGTATCATTAGTAGGGTTTGGTTGTTTTTTTTATTTTTTTTTACTTGTTTATGAAAGTTTTTTCTAAATGCAATTTACAAGACCCAGATGGAAAATTTAAATTTCGACACTCATAAAAATGTAACTATTTTTACTCGAATGTTTTTAATATGAGGAAGAACATTTGAAATATTTTTGGAAATGGAATCTTACCTCTGAAGTTAATGGGTTAGGAATTAGCTATTGGAGAAAAGATAAGAGTGGACACTTGATAAAGATATACATGATATGGCAGTTAAGAATCATTATTTTGAAAATCAAAATGTGATTGTTATATTTTTTGATTTGCTTGATTTTTTTTAATGTTGAAGTAGATCATATTTAATGAATAATGTTCAATTTTGAAGCCCTGAAAAAATTTCCTCCTTTCTATAGAAAATGTCAAAGTTCAAGGTTGTGAATGCCATTTTTCATGAAATGTGAAATGCTAGTATATTTGGAGTGCTATATGTCTGGCAAGCAACATCTCAATATTCTTTTAGCATAAACTATTGATATAACAGTACCTTCTTATTACAATTTATTTGATTATTTGGAACATTGTTATTTTACATTTCTATGTTGCCACAAAATACAATAAAAATAACGTAATTGTCTATTTTTCGCACTTAAATATCTTATTTAAGCAACAGTACCCCAAACTTTTTCTTGTGGAATATGAATGTATACTACTAGGACAAATTAAATAATATAATTCTCTACCGGGATCAGGCCCATAGCTAAGGGGGCGCTATGGGCGGCTCAACTCCCCTAAAATATTTTGAGCCCCCCCCCCCCCCCCCGGAAAAAATTCCAAGGTCACTTAATGTGTTCCGAAAATTCAAATGAAATTCTGTTCAAAAATCTAATTTAGTTTTGAGACCCTTTCACAATTTTGCAGAATTACTAAACTGTATCTAAAATAAGTATTTCAACACTCTCTCATCCTATTTCTACATATGAAGCTAACATGATGCTTAATTTTGCATCAGTTATACACTCAAAATTTTCATCATCCTATACTTTTCTTAGCATAAAATAAAGTTATATCAACAGGTTAATAAGAAACATAGTACCTACAATGTGAATATGCAGTAATATATCTTTCTGCGTAAGAAAGAGAGGAAAAAAATTATGCCCCCCCCCCTTATTGATCACTTCTAGCTATGGCCCTGACTATGGCCCCCTATTGTTTCTGTTAGCTGATATAATCTGTTAAATATTCAAGAAATTTTAAAATCTGCACATTTAAAGTTGTTTTTATCTCAAAAAAGCATCACAGTTGAATAAAACAAAATATATTATTCAGTAGTTGAACATCTGTACAAAAACGTTGAAAAGAAAAAGAAGTGGGGTCTTTTGATATTAATGATAGAAAAAATAAGTGCAAATGGAATACAAATATATTTATTTTTTTAATGAGATATGGATAATTTTATGAAATGATCTTTATCTGCTCATACGCGAACAATAGCTTATTTACATAATTTAATAGTGAACTCTTGGTACAACTCCTAAAAAAAATCCAGTAAAATATCGCGAAAATTCAAAAAGACATCGCCGATAGAATGAGTTGTTTTTTAATTGCTCTTTAAAAGCAGCTGAATAATAATAGATGGAAGCGGCAGCACAGACAACTACCTCATCGAGTTCACGGATGAAAATCTAGGATTAGTTAAATCTCGATTCGTATATTAAAAAAAACGTAATCGGTCTGCCAAGTCATATCTTGTTGGAAAACCCCTAAAAACCAGATTTTGGCAGTTGCCTCATAGATTGACCATTGTTTTCCTGCTCTCAATCATTCATGTTTTCATACTTTTGGGTGCAAAAAAGCACAGTGGTAAATCTACGAGTCAACCGCTAAAATTGGGTTTTTAGGTGTTTTCTACAAAGATATGACTTTGCAGACTGATTACGTTTTAATGTGCGAATTGAGATTAATAGAGATTTTCATCCAGGTGATTGCCTGTGCTGCCGCCTCCCGATTTATGAGGGATTTTCCACAAATTGTCATTTTTTATTAGCTGAATTTTAGGGGAAAAGTAAGTATTTATTGAATATCATTGGGAAGATTTGGAACAAATGCTTCGATTTTAATACAGGGTGTTTTTTTAACTGGCGCTATTTAGAGCCCTCTGTAGCTAATTTTAATAACCTGAATTGTTTTAAAATTTATAAGGGGACCAATGGAAAAAAGATTAAAAAAAAAAAAATAGTTCCAATCATCAGTAAGGACTATTCCATGTGATAGTGATGGGCGATTCTGGAAATTTTGAGAATCGATTAAAATCGATATCGTATAAAACAACATCGATCATAATAAGAATCGATTTCTCAGTTCTAGAATCGATATTTCGATATTCAGATTCACATTTCAAATTACTAATTGCAAAACTTAGACAATCAGCAGGACCGTAATTACCGCCTCCCACCCCCCATCCCCATTTAGGGAGGTACAGAATTAAGCTATTGCAGATTTTAGAATCTGATAATAAGAAATTTAAATTTTAAAATGATTGTCACTTATGGTTGTCACTTACACAAAAACTTTAAAAAATTTGAGAGACATAACTCAACTAATAACAACATTGAGTAATTTGGCATTAAAACGAGGATAAAGAGTGCTAAGAGCGTGTAACTAGGACGAGAAACAAGGAGTATAGACAAAAAAAAACTTTTTTTTTCTAATGCCAACCAAATGTTACACGAGATAGTTTGGAAAAACAAAAAATATGGCCCATAGTTAAGGGGGCAGGTAAACCCCACTCTTGACGGAAGGGCGACCATAGCCCAAATGTATCTTTTGTTGAAGTTTCAAAATGAGCATTTATAATAAAATAGAACGAGAATTGGACATTTTAAAAATTGCATGCATATTTTGAACGGCCCATTTAGTAAAGATTGTCGAGGAGGGGGGTGGGGGGAGGGATTAGAACGAACGAGCTTGAAAAAAAAAAAAAAAAAAACATAATAAACTAATAACCCAAATAACTGAGCTTTTAAACAAAAATATAATGTTTAACTTAGTGTTGAATTCATGGGGTGGCCCGCGGGGAACATGCACTCTTTGAAACTATAAAAAGTGCCAAGAGCATGTAACTAGGTGGAGAGAGGAATAGTAACAGAAAAAAAACGAGGAGATAAAAGCTTTATAACGATATGTTACATGAGATGGTGTGGAAGAAACAAAAAATATGCCCCCCATCCAGGGGGGGGGGGGGCAAAGTAAATCCCAAACAGACAGAAGGGCGACCCCGGCCCAAATGCATCTTTTGTTGAGGTTTCAAAATATGGATTTATAACAAAATAGAACGAGGATTAGACTTTTTTAAAATAGCAGTTATAATTTGAATGATCCTGTAAGTTAAGATTGGTGAGGAACGGGGGGGGGGGGGGGGTAGGACGGGCAAACATGAAAAAAAAAGTGGCACTCTCAGAGTGCCGACAGAAGTGAAACATTGAACAATTACGTGTGTATTTTTTGAATCGTTAGGATATATAATTTTGAATCGCCAGGAAATACTTTTGAATGAATAAAAAAAGTTTCTATAATATTAAAGAATATATCAATGTCTATAAAAAAAAACCGCGTGATACCATATGTCCAGCTATTGTAGTTAACTCACTATAACTACTTTCTTACATTTTAAAACGCGGTAAATGCACCAACCAAAATTAGACCATACTATCGATACCTTAATCATTATCCAAATAAATCATTTTGTATTAATGCCTGTTACAATATCTGTAGATTACTTTTTGAATTATTCAAATCGGACATTCCATTCAAAAGATATTACGAATTTAAAGATGACAATCTAAAGAAATAATAGCGCTGCTGAATACTCGGTGGCCAATAAGCTTAGGGATTACGTGTGTAATCAAAAGATTGCGGGTTAGAACCCCAGTTTCGCTGATATGTATCAATGTTTTGTTTTTTTTTTCTTTCGAAGAAGTTTGAAAAATTAAAATTTTAACACATTATGGATCCGTAACGTGACCTGAAATGATGGGAGAAAAATTCTTGCTAGATTTGTAATGTATGAAGCATAAGCTCTCAATAAACATATTGTATCAAGAAATCAGAAAAAACACCTCTGCCCCCCCCCCCCCCAAAAAAAAGTCCTATAGGGAAAACCGAGAAACTGGAATAGCAAAAAGAATGGCGAGAAATGGTTAGCTATACTAGAATTTTTCTTTTCACTGTAACTCCTATAGAAGCAAAGTTATAGCCCTTTAAAGATTGAAATTAAGTGAAGAAATAAGCAAAATTAGGTGAGTGATCGACAGAGGGGGGAGGGGTCCACAGCTCTGGGGTTGCAATGTAGCTTAAACTTTTAAGTTAAAAATGGTAGAGAATTAAATGAGCAAAATTTTAAGGTGTATATTGGGAGAGGGTGCAAGCCCACCCTCAAAATTTTTTTTGTTTCTTTTGAAGAAACAAAAAAATATGCTAATCGGCGGGGTGCAGATAAAGGGAAGGGCGACCCTTTATTTATCTTTTGTCAAGGATTCAAAATGTGGATGCAAAATAAAATAGACGGCGAATTGGACATTTTTAAAACTGTATGCATATTTCGAACGGCCCTGTAAATTAAAACTGACGTGGAAGGGGCGGGGGATTAGGAGAGACGAGCGTGAAAAATAAAACATAATAAACTAACACTTCAAATAACTGGACTTCTAAACAAAAATATAACGACTTCACCTAGTGTCGAATTAATGAGGTGGCCCGCAGGGGATTACCCCCCCCCCCCAGAAGTTATGAGATTTTATGCTTTTTAATGCACAAATTGCGATTCCCCTCTCTTACAGAGCTGTAAAACATGGTGCCTTCCACCGGGGTCACAGAAAAATACCTGCATTCAACACTGATTTAGTCTAGGAAAAAAAAAAAAAAAAAAAAAAATAGAAATCGAATCTAAAGATCGAAATCGAATCTAAAGATCGAAATCGAATCTAAAGATCGACATCGAATCTAAGATCGAAATCGAATCTAAAGGCCGATCTTACGGGCAGAATCGATTTTACATTTTTACTTTCTTTTGTAACTTTACAAGAAGAGAGTATTAGATTCGTGAAACATTTCGACTTCCCGTTTTCAATGGATTTATATATTTTAGAAGGTCTTTAACAGGATTTCATGGTTTTTAAGAAATATCTGTCTGTGTGTAGTGTGTGTATCTGTCACTCTGTGAGTCTGTATACGGCAGAAATTTCTGACCGTTCTATGTCAAGAACAAATGTACGGAATTCCACAAAACTTTAGATTTAGTTTGACCTTGATATAAACTGAATCTAATTAATTTTTGGTGTATATAGCCTAACAGGTGGCGCTGTTATGCTGCATTTTTTGCGATTTGCATAACAGCTATATCTGAATAACGGATGCACGGATTTTCATCAAATTTCAGATCCAGTTAGTCCTTGACATGAATTGATGTTTTTTTGCATATTGATGTATATCGCTTCTCAGATGGCGCTGCTATAGTGAATTTTTCACAATTTCCACTCAGCGCCATGTGAAAGGGGGGGGGCGAAAGGAGGCGGTCGTTCCGAGCACAGAAATTTAGGGGGCGCCAAATTTTTACTACTAACATCACTTCTAGCCTATCACAAGAAAAAGTTAATAGGGGGGGGGGGGTAAATTGGAACTTTGAACCGGGCGCAGTTCTCTTTTCGCACGCCCCTGCTTCCATTTTAGCTTTATCTCAAGAACTAATGCACGGACTTTCATAAAAATTTAGATTCAGTTAGTCCTAGAAATTATTTATTGCTAATTACATTTTGGTGGAAATCGCTTAAGAGACGGCGCTGCTATACTGCATTTTTCATTATTAACGCAATAGCGCTATCTCAAGAACAAATTTTCATCAAAATTCAGATTCAGTAAATCCCTGACATAGATTAGTGTTATTCAGTTCTTGTTCTAAATTACCCTACAGGTGGCGCTGATATGCTGCATTTTTTAAGATTTCGCAATAGCTGTATCTCGCGCTTTCATGGATTTTCATCAAAATTTAGATTCAGCTGGTACCTGATAAAAATTGATCCTGATCAATTTTTGGTGTACATCACTCAACAAAAAAACGCTATTTTGCAAGGGGGGGGGGGGGGAGTGGGGTTCTGAGGTTTCTTTAATTCTTCTATCTTAGAAACTAATACACTGAAATTTTGGAATTGGCACATCCGACTATTTTATCTTCGACTTTTGAAGGAAAATGAAAATTATATTACCTTCAGAGAAATCGATTAAAAATTTTAAAGTATCGATTAAATCGAGTTGGCTGTAGTATCGATTAAATCGATTTAAAAAATCGAAATCGCGCATCACTAAGATATGTTATGCTCGGCCGTCGAAAATGTTGTACAAAGAATGCAAGGTGTGGTGCAAGAGAACAGTGATCACATTGAATGTGGTCGAATTCCTCATCGGGAAAGTGAATATGATGAATATAACATGACATTTTATCCAAATTATTAATTTTGTCTGTTTCTGATGTTTTCTTTCCACGTACAGCACCAAATTTCCCTTATAGCGGGTGAAATCGGTGGTGATTGAAACTATTTATTTATTTATTTTTTGTTGGAATCGTTTTTCTCATGGTTTTATTAGTCCATTTATAAAATTTTGTGTCATTCCAGTTATTAGAACGAGCTACTGGCTGCTCTGAATAGCGTAAATTAAAAAAAGAAAAAAAACCATCCTGTATGATTATTACTATTATTTATGGAATGGCTTCATTCTGATAGTTATCCAAGTAGATCTAAAGCATCAATAAAAAATGAAAAAATAAATTCAATTAAATTAAAATTGACAACTTGTGGAAAATCCTTTATCATTCAGCTGCTTTTAGAGAAAGCTAACAAGTTGCTCACTGCTATCGCCGATATCTTTCTAAATTTGCACGATATTTGACTGGATTTTTTGAGTTTTATAAAGTTGATTATTAAATTATGTAAAATGATTGTTGTTATCGTTCGCTCGCGAAGATAAAAATTATTTCATTCAATTATTCATATTTCATCAAATATTTAATATATTTATATTCCAGTTGCACTATATTGTTTCTACTATATTTTACCAATTTTTCTGAGACTGTCATTGTATTTGGTTGAAAATCCTGCATGATATAAACTAAAAACATGCAAGAATTTTTTGAAGAAAAAAAAATCGCTATATCTCCATGAATATACGTGCTATTCTTATAAAAAAACCATCGGACATATTATATACAGTATCCTCATATTTGTATACTGCAACAATAAATTATTTCGTTTATTTTAATGTATAGGGTAATCATAAATATTAATATTTTTCTTTGATTTTTTTTGTCGGCCCCCTAAATTTCCTTCTTATCAAAAGGACGTTGATAAATATGAGGTCAAATATAATCTTTATAATCCTGAAGTTCCAGAAGAATCCGTCGAGTATATTTTTAAATATTCCGCAATATGTCTAAAATTGGGAGTATTCGGTCATTAATGGTCATATAATGCATACGATGACCTCAGAAGCCAAGGGGTACAAGTGACGAAAATTCGATTTGGAGTAAATTGAGTTTAAAGATAATTGACTTTAAATTTGAACATAAATAATAATGGACTGAATTGAAATAGAAAACTGCTGCTGGTTTCATTGCAGTCTTTGAACTCTTATTTAAATAACTGTGAAAAAAAAGCAGAGTACAATTTTCTTTAAAGTTGTAATTAATCAATATTGATTATTGTTAGGCAAAAGTGGTTTATCTCTAGAACGCAGTACATAATTAGAAAATCACATTTCTTTACCTGGGGGGGGGGGGGGGGAGAGCATATTTTTAGGTTGGTTGTGCATTTAGTTCAATGTTTTTCAATTTTGTCACTTATAAGCTTTGGCTTCTAGGGTCCTCATATATAATAAAGTTTTAACAATTTATATTTTATGAATGAAGAAAAAGGATTTATATTACTAATTATTTATTTCTCCTTGCTACAATGTGCTCTGGAAATTCGTTTTTTTAAAGCACTGTTATAAAGTGTTTATAAAACAAATAACTGAATTCTCAAAGGTTTCTTAAGAAGCTTTACGAATTACTTTCTTCTAATGTCGGAATTCCTCTATCTTTCAAAGGTAATGTTACAATGAGCTTGCTTTTAGATTTGTCGAATTTTGCTTTACCATTGTCGCTTTCAACTGCATAACTAAGATTCAATTCAAGATTATACCTATGCTTAAAGCTCTCGCAGCTTTTCAAAGTTATTTTCCTCTCATAAACATCTAACTCGATTTCGCTTGCCTGTTTCACATTTGGTAATAAAATTTCAATGATTATTTCTTTAGGAGCACTTTTGTCTGTATATCCCATTGTACTAAAGTCTTTCATATCTATAATGTCTCTATATTTGACTGTATGTTTAGGCACTTTAATAGGTAAAGGATCGCTTTCCTTTGGTTTTGGAAGCTCTGATTCAATTTGTTTTTTCCAATAATCTTCAAGAGGTTCACATGAAATAGTGGAGTTGTCAGAACCAATTTTTTTCCTTAAAATAACTGGAGGAGCTTTTCCTTTGTACTTCATTTTGGGGTATATTGCTTCCTTAATATCGAAAGTTATACCAAAACTTTCGGAAAGCATCGATAGAGCCGTGTCTTCAACAACTTCTCTGAAGCGTTTATTCACATTGGCTAGTTCTATTGTTTGAGGATGAAACATCACATCATAAACTTTGCATTTAGAGTTTTTCTTATCTACATCCTCACGTGGCTTCGATAGAATAACGGGTATTTGCCACTCAGTTCCTGAAAAGAGAATAAAAGAAGGCTTAAATGTTTATAGTATATGTGTTCAGGTAGTATCAAAATACTATACAAAATATCATAAAAAATAAATCTACATTAAAATTGCAAATGGAAAAAAAAAAGAGGTTGATAGTCCAAAGAAAACGGAGTCACTCACTTTAAACTTTTACTGCCCGAATTGAGATCCACCGATATTTTAAATTATTATTTTTTTCACATTATGCTCTTTAATGCTTTAATTAAGGGATATTAGTCATTAATTGGAATATATGTAATTTTCAGATTGTTCTCATTTGGGAATATTGGTCATTTCCAGTGGTCGTTGGTCATTTTTATGATTTTCTGTACATTTTCCCATTAATGATAGGAATGTAACTTCTATTTCAAAAAATCGGTCGCAGTTTGCTTTTATAATACAGTGGACTCTCTCTGTTCCGAGCACTCATGGGACCGACCAAAAGTGTTCAGATTATGGGGGTGTTCAGAATAGAGAGAGAATTGGAAATGCATTACTTCTACCATTATGTATTGAATTTACAGTCGGTATAAAATATTTAGCGTGGTTAGTCATACCATTGTGCAATGCCAAACTAAATTTCGTCAGATTTGTACTGTATCATCTCATTATTATTATTATTATTATTATTATTATTATTATTATTATTATTATTATTATTTTACAAAACATACATTTACATTACAATACACCTCTTGAAAACATAATCGGTATATTACTTAAATGAATAATTTTAGTCTGTTTTTGCATTGTATGTGTTCGTGCAATGTACATGTTATCTGGCTGAAGTGGAAAAGCTTTGAGGTGATGTTCAGACACATAATTCAACAGGTCTTGAATGAGTCTTTTAGTCATATTGCTTGAATGTAATCATCGTTTGTCTTATTTTGTCAGTCTCTCCTGGTTCTGCTTCTCCTTCACTTTCCTCTTCAACAATATTGTTCTTGCAAACCATGAGGATTTCATCGGTTTCGAGATAAGCTTCAACTTCTGTTTCAGTATGAAGCTTCGGAAGAATTGATCCCAAGTTACTCACAGCTGTTGCTTTTTGGTCCTCTATTCTTGGTTGCCCATTCTCACACAGGAATCCAATTTTATAGAAGCATCTTTGGATGGTATAGGGAGTTGTTTCATTTTATGCCGTTGATATCCAATAGACAGCATCCATGACGTTGACTTTCTTCTGCCGAATTTGCCGCCTTCATCACCAGGGACAACTTTTTCAGAAAATGTATTTGGTAGTAAGTTTCAATGGTCTTGATTACTCTTTGATCCAGTGATTGGATTATAGAAGTACAGTTTGGTAACAGGAAATTCAAGGTTATGTTGCTCATCTGCATGTTTGTAAGTGATCTGGTATTAACAATAACAACAATTTTTTTCTTCCTTTCTCTTTTCATTATCTCCTTAATTCTCTCGAGCAACTATGAGAAAATTGTGAATATCATCTACATTTTCCGATTTGGTTTATAGTATGTAGGCAATAATGCGATCCTCATGTTTTTTAACCCCTTGGGGACGAGTGTCACGTATACGCGCTGCAAAAAGGTTTAAGAATCATCGTTTATCCCCACCAGTAAAATTATACTGTAAATTTTGCCTTATTTAATTGGAACATTTTCTCGATTCAATAAAACACAAATTTCTGTTTTTAAAAACCATTGACAAAACATTAAAAATTTCATAAAAGGCTCCCGTCGCGAAGGAGTTAAACGTTTTCCGATCAAAAGTGATTTGAGCTTCTCACATCATAAAACTGGTACAGAGCATAATGGCAAATCTTTCTTTTGACATTTTCCCAAGTATGCAATTGTTCGGGCGTCATGTTCTCTTACTTTATTTTGTTATTTAATTAACTGGAAACTCATTACTTCTACATTTCCACATATTATTTAAATGATATATTCACTATTTACAAATATTCGTATTACATAAAGGCCGTAACGTGTTAAGGAAGTAAAACCAGGCTCGTTAATTTACCCGAAACAAAGAAATAGAAATTATACACTTAATAAACAAACTGAAATTACCAAGAATATTATTTATTGAAAGAAGAATATTAATAGATACATGTCCAAAATACTACTACGAAACTAGCTTATTAAAGTTTGCATTGCAATAAAAATGTTTACTGCTAAAATAGAAATGATGGAAAGCCTCAAAATATATCAAAGCAATTTAGAAAATAATTGTAAAATATTAAGTGCTCGGAAAAACATGAGCTCGCTTACCCAAGACCCAGATCTTGGACATCATCACTTTCTCTGCTCTCACTCCTCCCGTAGAATTTTATCTCCCCGAAATTTCTCACAAATAATTATTCACTAACTCTTTCTCACAAATCTCAAGTATTCACTAACTCTTTTTCCACCAAACTCCCCATCTAACTCTCTGCTCCCTCAATTTCAAACTCCCTGGTATTAACATAACAAATACCCTTTTCCACCCTAATATTAACATTATCCAACCAATTTCTTTCGACCTTCCAAATATTTCTTCGATTGGATACATCCATATTCATAAATTCCCTAATACATCTATATTCGACATCTTTTAATATTACCCCTTTTATTATTATTAGAAGGTGAAATACCATTGCTCGCCCCCTTTGCGGCATAGCCTTTGATCTGTCCTATCAGAGAGTCCACTGTATTACCAAATCAATAGCTGTTTTTAGAAAAATATTAAGATCAAGGAAATGGCCGGCGCTATTTCTTTCGCTTTTATTAATCTTATTGTTTTTATAATTGCATAATTTCGAAATTTACATAATCGTATTGCAACAAAAATGTATTTTTATCTATCTAAAAAACAAACATTTCTTTTTTTAACTAATGAAATGTAGCTGGTGGCAGATGGGTTACCAGAATTAGTAATAGATTGCCCAAAGTAAATTCAAAAGATTTTTTTCATTTTTAACAATACTTCCGTAACCATGTCCACTTCCAGTTTTTATTAATATGGCTACAATGTCATTTGAAATAGATGTGACAATCATTGAAGATTTCAACGAGATTTTTGAGCAGAGTAACATTTATTCAAATACACTATCGGACTATTGGTCCAATTAAGAAAGATTAATCATAAGATCAGATTAATTATAAAATACATCACTTTCATATTAAGCCAAAATTTATGAAAGGCAACACAAATTAAAATTTTCTTCTTATTATTACTTTTTCTTTTTAGTTTTTACCCAATATATACTAAAATAATTTTATATCTGCTCCGAGAAATTTTAATCCTGGACAGAAAGCTCTAGTTGAAGAAGTATTGGGATTTAATAGTTTCTTATTAATTCAGTATTTAAATACGTAGTTATTTTACATGACTATTAATCTTATGTTTCTTTATTTCTTTTGATGAAATCCTAACTCCTCTATGAAATATTACAGAACTCTATTACAAAACATTAACCTGCAATAATGCTTAAGGAAGTTTTTCATTTTCCTGCTCATCGTCGCTGACACTTTTTCTGGCTCGTTAAACGTTGATGTCTGACTAATGAAGCGATTTGGAATCGAAACGCGTTTTCTATTTTTTAATAATTTAATCACTTATTGAGTTGTAAGTAATTGTGTTTACATGAAGACCGATTTTTCTCCTTCATCGTGGTGTTGCGTAAATTCATTTGAAAACATCAACTTTGGCAGTATGTTTTGAAAGATATTACACCTATGCCAAAAAATGAAAAACATCTTTCGATTACATAGGTTTTGAATAAGAGTATATGCCAATATCATACGTTTCCCGAACAAAAATGAATTTAAAAATCTGCTAGAAAGTAGCTCATTTTACATTTGAGAAAAGCCTTTACTTAACATTTACAATCAGCCTTGACTTGAAATTTATGAAAAAACTCACCTTTTTTTTTTTTTTAGTTTTAATTTTGGGACTCGCGAAATTTAAATTCAGAAAAAGGAATTTTCTTTTAACACAATTAAGGTAATTTTATTCACTTTAAAAATTAAAATGCACGTTTTCTTTGGCACTTGTACAGACCTATATGAATTTTCTCACAATACAGGAGAAAATGCAATAAATACATTCATATGAATTAGCATTTATACTCAAATTTTATTTGGCGTAGATTAGATCTAGAGGATTTCCACTTTCCATAAAACACCATTTTTAAATGTAAACTTAAAGTTGTCATTGATAGAAATTGAATTTAAAATGATTTGATGAAAGTTATGTCGTTTTCCATCAATTTTTAGTCGCGACATCAGTCATAAAATTTGTTTGAAAAGGGAAATAACTGCTCTCTTTTTAGTATAAATCAGTAGAAAATGTTACTACTGCGTCTAAACAAATAAAACACATATCTGTAATGCATAGCTATTTGATGTGGCTGTAATGTACAATAGTAAATAAAATATAAATGTTATTTAATTAAATCTACTTTTTGACTACATGTTAGAAAGTTTTGATAAAATGTGACGGCATATGTAGCTTTTTTTTTTCTTTCTTTCTGTTCCCTAAACTGTTTTCTTGAAATTGAAATGTTTGTATTAAAATAAACGTTTTAATTAAAAAAAAAAAAAAAATCAAATTAAGTCATTGCGTCAATTTATCACACTTATAGTTAAAGTTTTTATTTTATCTATGAAAAATATATATTCATTTTCTGCATAAAATGTCGTTAGTTTTGAAAATGCAAAAATATAGCAATCGAGTCTGATCCTTTATTGGCTTGTAAAAAGGAAGTATACGTGCTGTCATTTTAAAAAGTTATTGCGCATTTTTTAAGATGTGGCAACACGAAAGACATGCTTAAATTGGAAAATTCAAAATAGAGATACTTCTATAACGTTAAATTATGAAAGGTGGTAGAAAAAAGAACAAGAGTGGTCTGGTAATTCTTTTAAGTTGATAGGGACATCCAAAAATAGTCAAATCGTATTAGGATATTCCCCCAAAACATGTAAATCTATAAAAACTGATAAAAACCCCCTCACAAATCTAATATCTTCTTATGGATATAAAAGAAAAAAAAAAAAAAACAAAGATCTTAAAAATCATATTTCAATCAATACATATTGCAAATATTTTCGTGATATTATTGTATAACATTTTTTTAAACTTTTATATTAATAAAAGAAAGTTTACTCATAAAATATAATTGTTTCTAATGAAAAATCTTGTTATGAACAGTTGAATCGATATTCATTACGTAAATGGAACACGAGACTAATTTACAATTCTTATGGGAAAAGAAATATACTTACGATAATCGTTTCTAAGCAACTAAAAAGGTCGTTGAATTATTTCTATGTAACATGTTTACAGAAGCAAACTACTAACATGACTATTAAAACAGAAAGTGTGTCTAATAGAGAATTCTAACTTATGTATGCTCTATTGGATAATCTTTCAATGATGGTGATAATATCAACTGTGAAATTTTAAGAACTATATAGTTTGTTTCTAACTTCATCAGAAGAAAGTCATGTTTTAATTGTAATGATGTCGATTTTGATGACTTAAGACTGTCAGCTTCTTTCTAATTTTATCAAAAGAAAGCTTTCTAGATTGAAAAACTTAGATCTAGAGACCTTATATCAACTTCATATATCATCAAAAGAAAGCCAATATTTAACGACAAACATATCAGTCAAGAAGCTAACTACAGTTTGTTTCTTATTTCACCAGAAGAAAATTTGATAATTTGAAAAAACTTATACATGGAGACTTTACATCAGTTTCTTATATTACCAGAAAAAAACAAATCTGTAATGATGATAATAACAACCGAGAAGCTTTAACAATGTTTCATATTTCATGAGAAGAAAGTTCAATAATTTGGAAAAACTTACATGTAAAGATTTTATACCAGTTTCTTTTGTCACTGAAAGAAAAAAAATGTGTAGTGATGGTAATAATAATAATCGCGAAGCTTTAAAATATTTTGTATTTCATGAGAAGAAAGTTTGATAATTTGAAAAAACTTACATCTAGAGACTTTATATCGGTTTCTTATATTACCAGAAGAAAGCAAATCTGCAATGATGATAATAAGAACGGGGAAGCTTTAAGAGTGTTTCATATTTTATGAGAAGAAAGTTTGATAATTTGAAAAAACTTACATGTAGAGACTATATCAGTTTCTTATATTACCAGAAAATAACAAATCTGTAATGATGACAATAACAACCGAGATGCTATAAGAATGTTTCATATCTCACGAGAAGAAAATTTTATAATTTGAAAAAACTTACACGTAGAAACTTAATATCAGTTTCTTATATCACCAGAAGAAAACAAATCTGTAATGACGATAATAACAACCGAGAAGCTTTAAAAGCGTTTTATATTTAATGAGAAGAAAATTTGATACTTTGGAAAAACTTACACATAAAGATTTTATATCAGTTTCTTATATCACCGAAAGAAATAAAAAATCTGTAATGATGATAATAACAATCGAGAAGCTTTAATAATGTTTCATATTCACGAGAAGGTAGTTAGAAAAAACTTACACGTAGAGACTTTATATCAGTTTCATATACCAGAAAAAAAAAGTAATCTATAATGATCATAACAATCGAGAAGGTTTAAGAATGTTCATATTTCATCTGACGAAAGTTTTTGAAGAAAAAGCTTGCTTCTAGAGATTTATATCCAACGTTAAAAATACTTTTGTAAGTTTGTAAAAAAATTTTATGACTGTGCCTATTGTTGACTTTTAAAACTGTCATTTTTTAAAAATAATTCGTCACATATGTTATTAAATTGTGTTTTCTTATTGCAAAAATTTTAGAATTCAAGATTTTTAAACTAATTAAGATTAAATTGTATAGAAATATACAGAATAGAATATTTTACATATTGTTTAGTTTTTAGAATTCAACATTTTCAACTTATTCGCCATAGTCTAAAACTGTGATTAAATAAAGATTCTAAACATTAATTCAGAAGCATCATTTCATTTCTCATTTGAAAAACATGAATAAAATTAATCTTTCATAGCCTCATCAATTTTCTCGGGAAAATGTAAAAGGAAAGATGACATTGTAAAATATGATTAAATTTTGATTTTTACAGTATCAATAATTTTCCCAAGAAAAATGAATGAAGAATTAAAAAAGAGGAAGGAAAATACATTTATGAAAAAAGTCGACATAATAATAATAATAAAATGTATTAGATCGAATGATTTAGCAATTTTAAACAAGAGTTAAAAAGATTTTAAACAGAAATTAAATGAGGCTTTAAAAAGAAGTTAATTAAAACTTTAAACCGAAAATAAGCAAGACTTTAAACAGAAGTTAAACTCAAGATGGAGATATAATTAAAAAAATAATATATATTTTTTGAATGCTTTATTATGAATATGAAAAACTGTCGCTAAGCTATGTGTATGTTTATCAAATATATGCTTATCAAACACAGCATACTCTTTTCCATCATGGATATATTTTGATCGTTCATTTAAAACGACTTTTTGAATTGATTTTTAATACATTATTAATACATTTTTCCAAATTTTAAATGTATATTGCAGAGAGAATTCCGAGATCAATTTCTAATAAAACAATGTTTCTTGAAGATGCACTTTCAACGTAACTGTAACATCAAGTAAGATTTTTTCAAATTATTTTTAACACAGTATATTTATATTTCAATATGGACATACTTTCAATATCTATTTAAAATACTTCTTTTTCTTATTTATTATTGCATCATACAAAAGAAAGAAAAAAAAAGAAAAATATATTTTTTTTTAAACAAAAATGTGTATGATTAATTTAAGAGTTTATTTTTAAAACAGAAAGCTCACTGAAGATGCTAGTTCAATGGATCTGCAAAATCAAGAAAGATTTTCTTTAAATTTTTATTGAATACAGTTTATTTCCCTTAAATATGGATGTGCTTTGAATATTTATTTAAAGAAACTTTTTTTTACTTGTTTTTAACTGTAGGCTTAAGAAAAAAGAAAAGGACATTTTTTTTCAAAATCTATAAGTGTATGCTTAATTTACGAATTTAATTTCCAAGAAAATACACAAGAATCAAATTCGACGAATTTGTAAAATGAAGTACGATTTTCTTCAAGATTTTATCAAATATATTTTTTATTTCTCTTTCAATGTGGAATTAGATTTGAATATCTTTTTAAAGTGCCTTTTCTTTATTTTTAATTGCATCATTAAAAGAAAACTCATTATTTAAAGATTTAACTAGGTGTAAATAATTTACAAATTTAATTTCTAAGAAAACTAATTTGATAGAAATACGAATTTGACAATATCTGCAGAATGAAATAGGATTTTTCAGAAATAAGATATTAAACATAAAACTTAATAAATATAGCATTTAATATGCTGAAAAATATTATTTTAGAAGAATAAATATTATAATTAATATTCTATTAAAGATGAAATTCAAGACCAGATTTTGAATTGCTTTTCATTTGCTAAATTCTTATGCAAGATTTATAATGAAACAAATACATTTAGCTTAAAAACATTACAATATTGTCTACTGATAATCAAAACATTGTGGATTTTTTATATTAAAAAATTTAAAAAAAAAATAGATTGTTATGAAATAAAAAAGTAACTATATATTTTTCTATCATTTTGATAATTAACTCCATAATTGTAATTTAATCTGCCACCAAAAAAATATTATTAACACAGCAATCAAATGAGTTACATTATTATGTAAAGACAACAGATATTTCTTTATGAATACATTTATACAAATTCATCTAAAAATGAAGTGGGAGATTTCCATGAAATGAGTTTCTAGTTTATATATGTAATTAAAAATTCCCGGAATACTTATTTAAATCTGACTGAAAAGAAACATATATTTTCTAGAGAAAACTTGAAATTTTCAATCAAGATTCGCATGCATGTAATTTTGAGATGAAAGAACACCTATTTAAATAAAACCTATTTCAACTGAACTCTGCAATATAAGACTGAAAAATAATGGCATACAAATTACAATAATTTGTTAGTCAGTATAAGCAAGAACCAGTAAAGATGTTTTAATAATTATACACAAATATCTATAATGTATGATATACATACATTATGGTATGATGTATGAACTGTTATAGACTCTTTTATCTACAATTTGTTTTACAAAAAACCAGGAGAAATGGAATAACAATTGAAAAACGTCTTTTCAAGACCAGTTTTTTTCTTTTGCAAACTAATTGCATAAAAAAAAAAAAAAAAAAAAACTGACACAATTTTACTAAATTAAAATTGACAATATAATTTATTTGTTGAATTAGAGCATTTGGTTTAGAGATTAACTCCTAAAACGCAATCTGTTATTGTAAAAGCCAGAAAATTAAAAATGAAGAAATTACACTCCTTCATTTATTACGTTTCTTGTGTTTTTGCGTATGCATGAAATAATCGAATAACGCTGGATCTTTTAAATACATTTTTAGACTTATAAGCTAAATTGAAAATATAAATTAAATAAAATATTACTTAGTTCTACTATATTTAATTTTTAAGTGGCCTAATGGAACATGAGTAATTAGTTGCTAGATTAAAAAGTATATGCAAGATTAATTTTTGTGAATTCTTGCAATTCAACTAATTATTCACGGTTCCAAGAATCTTTATAAAAATTATACGTAACTTTATAGAACTATCATCTACTGCTTTCTTGTTATATTTACTTGAATTTTCCTGCTTTGGATGGAAAACTAAATATGAGGTAATTCTTTTTGGAATCACTTCAATTGAAATTAGTTATTGATGATACCATGAAACTTAATAGAAAATACATATAACTTTGTAAATATATTATGCAACATTTTTTTTATACTGCATTAAAAATATTTGAATTTCATCCTATTAGATTTTGAAACGTATTTTAGATCGATTCTTGTTGGAATTATTGAAACTGAAACTATACTCATGACACCAAGACTCTTGATCGAAATTATTCTTAATTTTATAACTTATTATTTAAATCTTTCTTTTATGCAGAATTTCAATGACTTTTACTTAAATCAAAACGTACAAAAATAAAGAAAAAAAAATGGTCGTAAAAGATCAATTATTATTAGACATTTTAGTTATAACTGGATTAAGTTATTCTCAAAATAAGCGATTGCGAATGAAATATTTATCTGCTCTGATAATTTTCTTATACAGCATTACAACATTTCATTTTATTATGGCATATCTATACTGTGCAATCCAAGGTAAACCTAAAATAGGTGCAGCTTTTTTATTTGTTGCTGCAAATTCATTCCTTGTATATTATTTATTATTCATTAGAAGAAAGAAGATTTCAGGTATTATGTTGAAATTATTCAACTATCGTAGTCGATATTATCCAGTTGAAAATTCTTCTTCAACTTTTGTCAGAATTTTTATTTTTGCTATGTCTCTAACAATACTTCTCGTGAATCAAATAGTGCTTTTTATTAGTGTTTCTTCTCCTCATAGTGTAAATTATTGGGCATTTCATTTAATGCTTCAAGGAATTGGAAAGATAATGATTTTGATTTTGATAAATGTATCGCAGTTTATATCTTTCAGTTTTCAACCATTTCTAACGCTGATTTTGTGCATCATCTTCTATAAGTTCACAGAAATGTTGAATGTTTACAACAGAAATCTTCAGCACCAACTGCTTGAAATGAACAAACAGAAAATCGTTGTTGCAACTGAAGATTATTTTAACATACAAAAAACTATATTAAAATTGCATCAAGTATTAAACTATCCAACGTTTTTCATAATGGTTTACTCCTCAAATTTTATTTTTTCTTCAATCCTTTTAGGAATGAAATCTGGTAACAGATTTTTTTCGGATTTTTCCGTTTTTCTAGACGTTGTCACGGGAATAGCAATCGGCGCCTTTATTTTGATACCATATACTATTTTTAGTTCAATGATGACAGAAAAATTATTTGAAATAAAGAAAACTGTTAGAGATAAACTTAACGAACTTGCCCGTAACGAGAAACAATGGATTCCACAATGTGTACTTCAAAGCTTGAAAAGAATAGAAAAAGATGAAATTGAGTACATGTCGGCCTGTGGCTTATTTTATGTATCACGAGGACTTATTTTGACGGCAATTGGTGCTTCGTTGACTTATGACCTGCTTATTATTAATTTCCTATAGATTTTCATGCATAATTCTTATAAATGATATTAGCTATATTTAGCACATTCTTGCAATAATTCATAAATATATAGCTTACAAGGAAGATCACCATACGGGCATACTCCGAAAAATCTGAAAAAATTGCAGAATGTTCATAATCTAGTGGATACATTTATAAAAACTTACATTTATAATATATCATGTATACATTTATGTAAAAAAATAGCTCGCTGAGTTTCGCACTGATGAAGAATCTCGATAGCAGATTCGAAACAGCTGTTTGCTACCTTTTCATACATTATTTGTGCACTTATAGTCGTTGGTTTTCTATCTTTATACAGAATATTCAGTTCCGCCCGAGTATTCGGTACTGCTTCGACGTACATTACTGAACATAAAAATAACTGTTTAATGTCGGTCAACAGTTGTACTGGTGACGAGCTTATGTAAAGCTCGAAACATCTACTGTAACCTGTGGTTAATCACAGTTGTGCACAAACATCATTAATGCTAATTAAAAATATACTTTCATTGTATTTAAAATTGATTTTTAGTTTTATAATATTTGTACATTATATAAACTAGGGGATAATAGTGCTATTAAAATTGAGTATGCTCTTTCTGACTTCTACTCTTTTTTTTCTAAGCTCTTCGATTAAAAAACATAATGAAAACTATTTGGGAAAATCAATGAGATAGAACATACCAAAATCGAGTAGCAGATTTCGACACTGCTGACACAAAATGATTAAGATTTAATTAAAAATTTATTTTCCTTGTATTTAAAATAGACTTTGAGACAATTTTTTTCCAATTTTTAATTAGTATGACGTTTGACATTAAAAATATATATCTAAAAACGAAAGAAAAAAAGAAACATAAAATATGCACACATATTTCAAAAACATACAATGCATTTCAGAATAAATTAATTTTATTATCGTATTTATACAGTAATAATAAATACAAAAATAGACATCTTTTCAAGATGTCTAAGCGAAAGTATGCTAGCTATATCAGGGTGGCGAGTTGTCAGGGAAAAACACAGTCAAAAAAGGTGTTAAATACCAGCATTTTGTTAATAAGAAATTCGCCTTCCTTAATCCTTTTTTATTATTCGAAGTACTTTTTAGTTTCTATAAGAAAATACTGCTACTTTCCCCTTTTTTCGATTGTGTTTTACCCTGACCATTCGCCGCTCTGTATATTTAATTTGAAACAGTTAGCAGTGAAGATGATATTCAGCATTATACAGTATATGGAATTAAGTATGTAATTATAGTTAAATGAAAATATTACATACATTCTCGAAACAAAGAGCGATGTTTCAGTAACACTATATTACATTTTAATCTTAAAAATATTTGCGTAAAGCTATTCGACAATTAACAAAAACTACATACATCTGGCTCTTCAGATAAAATAATTGTTTTAAAGCCTCCGAAGTTCTTTGGCGATAAACACAATTTAAAAATCTATCGGAACCATGAAGCAAATATTTAATGGAAAGGAACAAGAAAGCAATATTTGGTATCTTACTAAATAATAGCAAGGTATGTTTTATTCAGGCAAATGTATTAGTCCAAGAGCCGACCGCACAAAACCCTAAGTCATCGAGCACAAGAAAAAATCCTTTATATTACGGAAGAGTAGTCATAGGGGAATCTAATGATCCGTGTCTGCCGGAAGTGAAGTGGTGCATAAGCCAAAAATTAATACCACTAGCGGCTCACTCGTAGGTCTATCATTGTGTTTGCCGTACAATCAAAAGTATGAAAATACGGAAAACTGGGTGCAGGAAAACACAATGCTAAGCCTACGAGTCAACCACTAGTGGTATTCATTTTTTGACTTATGCACCACTTCACTTCCAGCGGACATGGATCATTAAATTTCCCTATGGCTACTCTTCCATAATATAAAGAATTTTTTCTTGTGCTCGATGACTTAGGGTTTTGTGGGGTCAGCTCTGGGACTATATGCATTCATAGAACATCTTTAACATGATGATAGCTTTCCCAATAAAATTTATTGTACATAAACATAGGCAATTACACATATAGATACGAGACAGATACGATTCGTAAATTTATGTTACTCCTACTGTATTTAATATCAGAGAAAACATCTCGGAGATGAGTCGAGGATGCGATGTCAACGAAAAGCGCAATCAAAGCATTCAGGCTATTAAATTGACTAATTAAAATAACATGGCACATTTTAATCCATATAACACACTAATTTAAATCCAATGAAAATGAAAAAACATGTTTTCGAAATTACTAAAAGAAATGGAAATAGTACAAATATAGGGAATTCTGCATAACATTTGTCTTATAGTACTTAAGCAATTTGAATTTTTTTTTCTTCCTTTCTTAGATTTAAATTAAAATTTAGTTCAGGTAATTATCGGCTTGAATTTTCCATAGCTAAATAATTACTAAATTTTAAAACTCTGCTTAAACTTTCAAGAGCATACATATTCATTTAATAGGTTATATTTATCTTCAGAGTTATTTTTATTTACAACTGTCCTGTTTTGAATAAGTCTAATTTAATGAATTTATGTAAAAGTTTTAATTTTAGTTTTTTAGTTTCAAACATACACTGAAACTTCCTTTTAAAAATAAAAGGTTTAACGTTTTTTCATATATGAATCAAATGACCTCGACACAGACTTTTAGAAGTAAAAATCTTATGAGCCATTCGACAATTAAAAACAGGTTCAAAAGTCTTGCATCACTGAACTTTGTGTACAAATGCACACTGTGGAATCCCGAAAAAAATTATTTTTACACATTACAGAATTTAAATTACATTTTTAACTTGTAGTTTTAAACTGTTTTTAAAGGCATTATTATTTTAAGCTCAATCATACGGATTGGTAAAGCTATCATACGATTTCAATTTTTCCAACTGAAACGCAGAATCTTTGATTTACATTGCCAATGCTCTACTGTTTGAGCTACTTGGGGTTAAGGCTCTTGTCCCTACAATTAACTCGCGAGTTAATGTTATTCCTTTGGGAAGTTATTTTCTAATAACTCGTTTGTATTTCGATATTTTCAAAAAAATATATATATTTTTTTTTGCATTGATCACATGAGGTTCCTCTCTGCATCGCCCCTTTTTTACTCTTTCGATTTCGGTTGTAGATATTTTTTTTAAAAGTTACTTTCACTTTCAAAACCGATTTCGAAAATGAAAGTGTCATTCTAAAAAAATATCTGCAACTAAAATTGAAAGAGGGAAAAAAGGACGATGTAGAGAGGAACCTCAGTTATCCAATGCAAAAAGAAAAGAAAAAAAATGTCAAAATGCAAACGAGTTATTAGAAAATAACTTCCCCATAGGAATAGCATTAACTCGCAAGTGTCTTCGCTTGCAGGACAGGAGCCTTAACAACCGGCAAACATATTTCGCTCAGATAACTTTATTGACAATAACAATTGGCGTGCCATATATACAGCTCGATAGAATAAACAGCAGGTAATGGCACTCCATTTAAACGAGGGGTACGTAGATAGATACACTATTGTGTATAGTTAGAGATCGACACGAAAATTCGATTTTGTTTTCATTTTCGACGAAAATGCTGTCGAAAATGTTGCCGAACGGAAGCTAGATTATAAAAATTTCGTTTCTTCTTACAGAAATTTTCAAAGTTGTTTGAGCTCTAATAGATCAAATGAGACACTCTTTACTCATCGCTGTGAACTTCACTGCTTAAAAATATCAATCATGACTGGCTCAAGACGTAAGTGCAAATTTTAAAGCAACTAATGCATGTATGAATAAAGTTTGAAGATGCTTTTCACATGCTCTTTAAAAACTCGAGACTTAATAGCAACAATTTTTTTAAAATTTGAAACCTTGGAAGTATTTCGAATATGTTTTCTGAAAGTTTTAATATTGCAGAGGATCCTACTCAAAAATCCTTATAAAAGATAAATTGAAATATATATAGCTAAAAAAATTTTTTGATTAGATGAAATTCGTATTATTAAAAAATCATTCCTTGTCGTTGATGAATTAATTACAATTTATGTTACATCAGAATAAAAAGAATTTGACAGTGGCACAGAGAATTAATTTGGGCCACACGTATAATGAAATAACAAATA
The DNA here is from genome assembly GCA_964019185.1 of Maratus speculifer. Lineage (NCBI taxonomy): Eukaryota > Metazoa > Arthropoda > Arachnida > Araneae > Salticidae > Maratus > Maratus speculifer. The sequence continues at coordinate 211,405,281 of OZ025302.1, forward strand.
TGTAGGGGAGAGTGAGACAATAAGAGAAATGGGACAGTAGGTTTTTCTCTTTATGTATCGATCTAAATATTTTATTTCATCTATCGCACATAAGATGAAGCAATGGTAGCCGAATCTTCAGTTGAAAAAAATTGTTGATCTGTATAAGCTTGCAATTGTATAAAATAAAAGATTATTTCATGAATCAAAAGTAAATTTGTTTCATATACTTTTTATACTTTCTCTATATTAATGATAATGATTTGTTTATGCATAGATGTAAAAGTTTCTCGATTTATGGAACATTATACTGTATATTATCCATAATTTAAACTAAGCCTAAAAGCAGTATTTTTGTTTATGCAAGAAGTTTAACACAAAACAAGGAAGTGGGAAGAACGGACATGCTAATAAAGAGAGGAATGGGACATGCTATGCTAGTAAAGGGAGAAATGGGGACATGTCCAATTCCTATTTTTTAAATAAGGTGAATGTAAATTGCTAACATGCAAACCTTTTTTAGAGGATAATATATTAATTATAACATTGATAATATATTCATTTACTTCAAAAATTAAATTTATTAAATTGATGCGTTTTTTAATGTCATCTGTGACTGACAATCCTGAATTTTCATTCCAGTCATGATGATACTGAAATTTTATATTGTGGCACATACATTATCACCCTACAATCTTTGATTGTTTATCTAGCCGACACTCGACTATTTGAGCCTTATAGCTTTGTTTTATTGCTGCCCAATACCTCCCTGGGACACATTTTGAAACTTACAATTTATTTAATTATGAAGTAGCTTTTGCGTGTTAAGTTTCTATATTGTTCAGAGAGGTTAAAAAATGTTCCACCTTGCACTCTACAAATTGAAAAATTTCTTTTCGTGTCAAACAAAGTTGATTTTCTTTCTTTTGTAAAAAGTGCCCCACACCATCCCACTCTCCACTATATTTAATAAACACGCATAATTAATTAATAATTACATATATTTATATATGTATTAATTACTTTAATTTTTTTTTTTTTTTGGATATTTACGTTTTCGTTTTCGGCCGAAAAAGGATGATTCGGTTTTGGTCGATTCTTATGTATTGCAATTGGTTATCTCAGCGAAATATGCCCTACTTGGGTTCCCGCCGTTCGAATCTCTTGTGCATTTTATTAGGTCAGTTTGAAAAATTGAATTCGCATATCCTTTAAAATAATTTATTTAATTAGAAAATTATGTTGTAAATTTTAAAGCATATCGTTATTTCGCACAATTTATATTAATAATAACCAATTTTAATTTTTACTAGAAACCTACGTACATTAGATTAAACATCAATTTCTTTTCTCGAGATAGTTTATCAAATTACAGAAAATTTGATGATTCGAACTTGTCTTTATATATAAATATTTCAAGTCAGACGTTGAAGTAAAAAACTAAACTGGTAATAAGTTTTCGGTAGATCTCATAATATAAAATTTAGTAAGCTCTCCTAATAAGTGATGCAAGACCTTTTAAATTGCTTTTCTTCTTAAACGGATATAGAAGAATATAAAGCAAAAGTCAAATCAATATGCCAGTTGATTTATAAAATTACATTTAGAAATTTACATGAACGCTATTCTTCTCCAACAACACCTTCGCTCGGCTACAGGCACCATGATTTCAACTCAGACTGTCCGAAACCGGCTCCCTGCTGTAGGTCTGTATGCTCGCCGACCGATGGTATGTGTTAGATTAACATCAAGGCATCGTCGCAACCGCAGGGAGTGGGCAACCGAGCATGTCAACTGGAGGAGAAATGAATGGAGCAATATTCTGTTTTCTGACGAGTCCCGTTTTTTTGTGCATCCGGATAATAGGCGTATTTTCATCTGGAGGGACCGTGGCAGTAGGAATAATCCTGTGTTCGTGCACGAAAGTGTCAGATTTGGCGGTGGAGGAGTGTTGATGTATGGTGGCATCTCCAGTGACGGGCGCACTGACCTCTACATCATTCGAGATGGAGCTCTGACTGGTAGCCGATACAGGGATGAGATCCTCAGAGGATTGTAGTCCCTTACGCTGCAGCAATCGGAGATAACTTCATTTTAATGGACGATAACTGCAGGCCACATCGTGCAAACCTGGTGGAGGATTTCCTTTTCGAGGAAGGAATCGTTCGAATGGAATGGCCAGCGTGTTCTCCAGACATGAATCCAATCGAGCACGTTTGGGACGCTCTAAGAAGACGAGTTTCTGGCCGCCAACAACCTCCACAAACTCTCCAAGAACTGGAAAGAGTTCTTCTGGAAGAGTGGGGCAGAATACCCCAACTCGTCATTAATAGCCTCATTGAGTCCATGCCTCAAAGGTGTTCACCGTTGCTGGCCGCCCGTGGAAACCATACTCCCTACTGAAAATGATTTTCTTTGAAGAAAACACCTTTTCTTATTCTTTTTTTTCTCATATGCACAAATTGTGTTTTTTTCCTTTTGTACACAAATGCGCAATAAAATGCATTTTTTCTGCCAAACATGTGTAACTTATTCTCATATAACCTACTATGTCTGTCGACCATGTATCAATTAGCTAAAAAGTTTCCCAGATACAAAATCCACCTAAAACTGCAATATCCTTTAATTGTTTTGAGCAGTGTTACATACTCATTTATTTTTCCACAAGCCGTTAATCTTATTTCACTTAATTTTTCTGGAATCATCGAACAACAGATAGAATACACCAGCAACATCAGTGCATACTCCACAGTGCATATAATGATATTTATAAATATTGTGTAAATTCGATTGTGCCGTTTCATGAAGTCAATCTAAAGCATAACAAATTATACTGATGCAACTGTTTTTCATGTCTCCGTAACAGATTGACCCATAAACGTGTTTATAATAAGCAAATCATAAGTGAATATACTTCCAATTGCTGACAAAATAAAACTTTTTGTAAGGCGAAACACACCAAAAACAGATATATGAACAATTTTCTCTGTCTCAATCCTTCTTAGATACAAAAGTACATTTTCTGGAATCGAGGGAGTGATGCCAAATACATGCTCATTTATTTTTACACAAGCAATTAATCTTATTTCGCTTAAATTTTCTGGAATCATCGAACAACAGATAGAATACATTAGCAACATCAGTATACCCCAGGCAATATAGATAATAATGCCCAGAACTATTGAGTATGTTTCGTTCTTCCATTTTAATAAGTCATGCAATGACACAAAAAGATCAAGTAAAGAATAAAAAATTATACAAAGCAATGGAGAGTTTAGAACATAGTTCATCTGACGTAGAGCTTTCGTCATTTTAATGAAATCAACCAAAAAGTCTGTATTCTTATATTTGTTTATGGAACGTAAATGGAATTGTAGATATTTATTGTACAAATTCAAAGTTTCAGCCCACTTGTAGAACATCACGCTTAAAATAAAGGTCATTAAAACAGGGAATGAATTAATCAAAAAAGAAACTGCGTTAATAAAAATTGCATAAGTTATTTTTAGAATTCTTCTATTTATTTTGAAACCTGGAGTCCAAAATGCTAGTTCGTCCCCAGTTCCAAAATGATGCGTCATTTGAGTCAATATAAAAATCACTAAAGTGTACATGATTATTATTTTCTGGCTTAATGTTGAAGAACTCTCCTTAATATATCGTTTTCGAAAAAAGTACAATTCTTGAACGATACCATAAATGTTCTTTCTTTTTACAAACAGCAATAACCATATAAGCATTGACAGTACATTTAAAGTGAGGTACAAAATACCTGCTGTGAGGTATTTGAACATAACGTGACACGTTATCACTATATAGAAAATCATAGAAACAAAGTAAAAGGCAACAATTAAAATAGCGAAAACTCTAATGCGTAATTCGCTGTGACGCACTCCCATAATAGCTAAAAGATTAAGCAGCATTTTATCATTTACTACCATTTTAAAAGTTAATCATCAAATATGCGATGAAGTTCTAAATTTTATCAACAAATTTTTAATTTTAATTAAAAAAATTTTAGGGAAATTACAACTTTTAAAGATATTTCATTCTTCTTGAATCTAACTTAAAAAATATAATTTGTAAAAGATTATCTTGAAATAGTCTGAATGTTTTAAATATATATACGTTTAAAACATTATGATGAAAAATTACAACTGCTATAAGAATATTTCATTCTTCTTGAATCTAACTTAAAAAATGGATTTTGTAAAAGCTTATCTTGAAGTAATCTGAATATTTTAAATATATATATTTTTTAAAACATTATGATGAAAATTACAATTGCTAAAAATATTTCATTCTTCTTGAATCTGACTAAAATATTTTGTAAAAGTGTATCTTGAAGTAATATGAACTCTTTAAATATTTATTTTAAGCATATTACACGTTAATAATATTTATTATTAGTGAGTATTATTAAATTTGCAGATCAATTCGGCATATAGAAAAGACTTGACATTTCACGAAAAATTGTAAATATTATTATTGTCATTTACTGTTATTATTATCATTATATGATTGTTTTACAACTTAAAGAGTATCAGTATCCTTTGATTTTTTTAATCAAGTATGAACATATAAATTAGAAACGTTAAGATGAAAATTATCACATCTTTTATAAAATTCTCTTTAGCAACTTCTATCTTTCCTTTTAAATATCAATTAATTTTAATTTTTACTCCATGGAAAGGGAACAAAAAATATGTTTTAAATAAAGTTTGTTTGGAAACTATTACTTAATTTTTATGTTAGTATTTTTTTAATTTAGTAACTTATTTTAATGTTTTTTAAACAATTTCACGTATGTAACTTTTTTGAACTCGCTCTATAAGAAATATTTGTTTGCTATAATTATAAAGATCATTTTCATTACCATAAATGAATAGGAAAGTCCAATAATATATACGAAACTAATGAAAAAATAATAGAATTATCACATGCCGGATTCATTGACTACGCTGGGTTGAAAGCACTTTCATCTGGTTTTTAATATAAGAAATATGTGCAGAATGAATAATAGTTTTTCGAATTATTTAGCAAAAATAACATACACGTGGCTTAAACTGGAGTTTTTATGGGTGTTTTTTCCCCAGCAATCACCCAAATTACTAAATTGCAAATATTGCAATCAGAACAAAGCGAAATTTTTGATCTAATAATGCCAATAATAGTGATCTTAATACTGTATTAGTAAATATAATTTCTTTGGTACATTTATTTTTCTAATAAAATACATACGGTCAATATATAAAATAATACCTTGAAAATGACACCCTGTTAAATTTAACATCAATCAAATGTATTGGAAACATGCTTCTTTATTTACATTTGAAAAAAAAATTAACATGAAATATAAAGGCAATATAAAAAGCAATAAAGCAATATCATTATAAAAAGCAATATCATTCATATGTCAGTTTTTTTATCAAATTTGTCGATATTTCAGAGTAAATTCAATTAAAAAGAAAACTGCCTCTAGTTATTGCCTCTAGTGTTTTGCGTTATTCTTATAATGAAAGAAAGTTATTACTATGAAAAAGAAGAATATTTTAATTTGTTAATTTTGAATTTTGTTTTGAACATTGTATTGAAATTTGTTTAATTTTGAAGAATTTACGAAGAATATTTGACAAGAAATCAATAATGCTTTCTTGTCTCTGTGTACATATATGCGATTTAATTTTCTTAAAGCATAAAAATATTTGTCATAAGAGAGAATTCGCAGTTTTACAATTTTGAATTTTATAGAATATAAAAATACCATACATATTTTTTTAAATTAATTTTCCAAATAATTTTCAGCAGTGAAATTAAGCTTGAAGTTATTGAGTATGTAAACACGTAATTTATCACATTTTGCTAATTAATCTTAGAATCAGCAAAGTGAAAAATGTCCAAGTTGGGAATCGAACCCGGAAAACATGGAAATAGCACTCCAAGTGCTCTACCATTTAAGCTAATGAAGACGAATGAGAGATGCCAAACTGGACATCGTCCTTGTAGCTTAACCTTTCGCTGGGCGCACAAATTTTCATCACATTGGCATGCGCGCCTTGTAAATTGCACAACAGGAGAAAAAAATTCAATTATTGCTGTTTTGTTTTAATTTTACAAATAATTTAACATACAAATATCATAAGTTTTCTCTGCTCACAAATTATGAAAGTATTCTGCCATACACTTAGATTTATTTTATTATAACATATTAAAGCAGGCGTGAATTTTGTTTTAAAGAAAATAGAAAGTGGATGTTATATGATAAAGCACTAACGCTATTTCCAAGGGTTATGGGTTTGATTCTCGGCTTGGATATTTTTCAAGGAAGCAGGACGTTTCGGTCTCGCCATTTCGGTCCCGCCGTTTCGGTCCCGAGACATTTCGGTCCCGAGACGTTTCGGTCCCAAGACATTTCGGTCCCGAAACATTTCGGTCCCGAGACGTTTCGGTTCCGAGACGTTTTGGTCCCGAGACATTTCGTTCCATGGCCATTTCGGTCTCGAGACATTTCGGTCCCTGGACTTTTCGGTCCTCAGACATTTCCAACCCTTCTCCAGCAAACTGAAATTTTGTGCACGGGAAATATCTGACATAATTTTATAGGGAACATTTTAGAGTGTTGAATTCAGGGGCGGATCATTCCCCCCGGAGCTATCAAATCCCCCCCGGAAATTTCGAGATTTTGTGTTTTCAGTGGTAAAAAAGTGTAATTCTCCCCCCCCCCTTTTTTTTAAAGGGATCTTAACATGGAATTGTGATAAAGCCACATTATTTTTTAAATTCTGCATAGGGACTGACTAAAACTTTTTTTATTTTTTAAATAATTATTTTATTTCGCTATTAAAAAACATTTTAAAAGTTTGCGTTAATCTTTTAAAATATAACAATTATTGCTACGAAATAACTTTTTACGTCTAACAACCTTTTTACATATAACAATGCAGGTATTACAAATCATTTTTATGCTTATTCATTAAAGACTTTTTATGCTTATTACATTCAAAAACTACGCGCGAAATAAACACAAGTCAGATCTTTAAAATAAAGTATCATTTGACACCACTAGAAATAGTGTTAAACAAATGACTTATCTGTAAAGAGGCTACTTCAGTCAAACAAAAAGGCCCGCCAATCCTTTGGTAGAAATCTTTGAAGGTAAATTTGCTGCATTTCAATATTTTGGAATGATTTTTTTTTCAATGTATAGCTAAAATAAATTTGTACAAATACTATTTTTTTATTTTTTTCCGATATTTTTAATGAAGACACTTTTATTCTCGGAACTGGTTTCGAAAATGAAAACATCCCCACAAAAATAACCTGCAATCAAAGTTAAAAAGTAAAAAACGGTCGGCATACAAATCTATCTCAGCAATTCAATGCAAAAAAGAATTGTTTAAAAATATTGAAAGCGACCAAGAAATCTTTATAAATTTCTTCCATAGGATTAACATTTGCGAAAGGGTCTTTAAACTTCACTGAAGTAGCCTCTTAAATTGGGATACAAAAGTTAAAATTTCTAATAAACATAAACTGTTCATTTCGCTTTTAAAATTATACATTTCAAATATTCCCTTATTCTTTATTTGACTTAAATACGTAAAATTTAAATAGCCTACCTGTTTTAATATGATAAATAAAAAGCTAAAATTAAAATATAATAAATAATATAGAATCTAAAAATATTAATGTGTAGTGAATCATTTTTACGTAAAATTCCATTTAAAATGGAGAAAAATTATAATTTTATTTAAATAAAGAAATCTTGTCACTTAGAGACGATATGTGTTTAGCATACATCTGTTATATTTTCTAAAACCAGCTTAATGACACTAATTACAAAATTATTAATGTAATGCGTATTGAAATTTGCCATTTCATTTAAAGCTGATATTATTATATAAAATAATTATTTTAAACATTAAAATATAAAAACTCGCATAAAAAATATGAAAAAAAAAAAAGCCTTCTGTCAAAGTAAGTTAAATTAAAAAGTAACTTAAAATATTATTTCTAGGTGGTAAATATCTTATCTATCAATCTCATTTAGTTATATTATACGTTTTGAGTATTTCAATGTCATTCATAAGCTGTAATAATCAGGATAAAAAATACTCCATTCTACTTTTTATACTGGTTTAATTGATACAAAAAACGTTTGAAATGAAGATAACAGCGAGAGGAATACAAAACACCGAAAAATGCTGTTCTTTTCAAAACATTCATATTTCTTCTAAAAAATGCGAGCGACATGTCGGAGGTTCGTCTGCATTTGAACTCCAGAGTGAAAAGGACATTGTATAGAAAATAGAATGAGGGATTTCATCTGACAAGTGTATAAAGATCAAGATAAGTAGAATAAACCTTTGTATAAAGATGACCATTTGTTCAGATGGGCATTGACAATTGATTGACATGCAGAATTTTTGCTTAAAAGAGGTTAATAATAGTACTTAGCTGGTACTTATATGCATATATTTCAAATTTTATAGGAACACCAACATAAAAAATTATAAGTGTTTAAAAATTCCCGGCACACGGTTTTGATTTGTTATTTACTTAATGTTATACATTATTTTATTAAATGATTAACATCATCTTAGAAAATTTGAAAGCATTAATAATTATGTTGTTAAATTAAAAAACTCTCAAAAATTAAATTATTATTATCAAACATATTTATTAATAAGAATTCAAAATTATTTTAACTATTAATTGTTTAAGTGACTTATTTATCAATTACTTGTTTAAAATCTAGTACAAGAACTATATAGAAGTTATTATAGCAAAAATGAGAAAACATATTTTTTAAATTTCAGCTACTACTTAGGTTCATTAGGATGTATAAAAATGATAAGGATTCTCAAATTAAATATGTTATTTATACATTTATTGGTTAGTTTATAATATTTTTCTTACTCTTTAAATGTAATTAATTAATATATGATTGCTTTTTGCGAACTGTAAATTATAACTTTGTTTCAGAAAATTTAAATCTGCATCTGGATAATAATGTTACCTAACACTCTTAAGAAATATTTTTACGCATTGTTACAGTGTTGCATTATTGTGTTTAATTAATTATTACGTTACGTTACTGATTTTTCAAAAAAAAAAAAAAAAAAAAAAAAAAAAATTAATAATAATAATAATTTCCTTTTTTGAAATAATTAACAATTTTTGAATAAGAACTTATCGTGATGAATAATTGCTACAAATTAAATCTCAAAACAGTTAGTGATTTTAAAATGAAAATTAAATTAATATTTTATTAAATACATGTATTTTTAATTTAATGAATCTTTATTTAATTAAATTGGTGAAATTATTAATATGCATTTCGAATTTTACTTTAAATAAACTCAATAAATAATCTGTTTTATATTCTATTTATCATTATGTTTTGTAGTAGTTATAAATTGAAGCTTATTGTTTACCTGTTTATTTATTTTATATTTAAAATTACTGAAATTTAAAACTATTAATTCAATTAATAATAAAATTAAAATAAGAATTATCAATTTTTTTCTCTGTGAAAGTAGGAGCGAAAAGGTAATGCAAATAAATAAATAAATAAATAAACGATAAATTAAAAACGCTTAGTTTTGTCAGTTAAAAATTGAAAATAAAATTATTTAAAATTATGGTTACATTATTATATAAAATTAAAAAATAATCATTTTATTACAAAGAAATAGGCCCACTTTCAATAAAATTAACTCACAAAAAATGTCTTCATAAAGTGTGAAAACTGTAAAAAAGAAAAAAAATTCCAACCAATAATTATTACATAAAAAAAAGATCGTTGGAGCATTTTTATTTTTGTAAACAAAAAATTTTCGTAGCACACCTAGTTACGAAATCACTAATTTAAAGATTCTAAGAAAGTGTGCGAAAACATTCAATAAAATAAGTATTTTAGTTTATAGTATAGATAAAATACCTAATACAAAGAATATATGATAAAACTTAAAATATTCATTATTGTTAAATAATAATAATAAAGACAGTTTAAAATTTTATAACATTATTTAATCAGATTTTCAACTCGCTGCGATTTTATTACCACGAGTTACAGTAAATTAAACTTATTGGACTATTATACTCAGCTTTGTATAAAATTTGAGGGAAGAGGGGGGGGGGGCAGGAGAATAAAAATATTTTAAAAAGCCCGAACAATGTTGAGCTTACAGCGTTTAGTGGGCCTTCATCAATCAGAAACCAAGTTATAAGGTGGCCGGTAAAGAAATAACAAGGGACCGAAATGGCAAGGGACCGAAATGACTAAGGACCGAAATGGCCAGGGATCGAAATGTCTCGGGACCGAAATGGCCAGGGACCGAAATGTCTCGGGACCGAAATGTCTCGGGACCGAAATGGCCAGGGACCGAAATGTCTCGGGACCGAAACGGCGGGACCGAAATGGCGGGACCGAAATGTCGTGTACCCATTTTTCAAGCTGTTCATTCTACGCTTAGTTAGTAATGTGATAAATCACGTATTACACATTCAATAAAAATACCATTTGTCGTATATTGAAATCGGAATAATTCATTAAATTGAATTTAAAATTATCGAAGGAAAAGCCGACGGACACGCAAATTTTTTGGAATCATCGAACAGCAAATATAATGCAGCATCAGTGTATATCCCAACCAGTACGCATAAAGATATTTATAAATATTGTGTAAGTTCGATTCTGCCGCTACATTAAGTCAGTCTAAAGTATAAGAAACTATACTGATGCAACTATTTTTCATATCTCGATAACACAAATTTTGACCCATAAACGTGTTTATAATAAGCAAATCATGAGTGAATATACTCCAATTGCTGACAAAATAAAACTTTTTGTAAGACTAAACACACCAAAAATAGATACATAGACTCTTCTCTGTCTCTATCTGTATCAGACACAGAAGTACATTTTGTGGAATCGAGGGAGAAGGGCCAAACACAGGTTCATTTATTTTCTAACTATCAGTTAATCTTACTTCGTGTAAATTTTTTGGAATCTTAGAGCAGCAAATAGAATACATAGGAAACATCTGTATATACCTCAACCAGTACTCGTAATGATATTTATAAATATTGTGTAAATTCGATTGTGCCGATTCATTAAGTCAATTTAAAATATTAGGAATGATACTGATACAACTATTTTTCATATGTCAGTTATGTTTTGATCCATAAACGTGTTTATAATCAGCAAATCATAAGTAAATATACTTCCAATTGCAGACAAAATAAAACTTTTTGTAAGGCGAAACATACCAAAAACAGATATATAGACAATTTTCTCTGTCTCTATCCTTCTTAGATACAGAAGTACATTTTGTGGAATCGAGGGAGTAATGCCTAATACATGCTCATTTATTTTTTCACGAGCAGTTAATCTTATTTCACTTAATTTTTCTGGAATCATCGAACAATAAATAGAATACATCAGCAACATCAGTATACCCCAGGCAATATAGATAATAATGGCTAGAACTGTTGAGTAAGTTTGTTTCTGCCATTTTAATAAGTCATGCAATGACACGAAAAGATGAAGCAAAGAATAAAATATTATACAAAGTAACGGAGGGTTTAGAACATAGTTCATCTCACGTAGAGCTTTCGTCATTTTAATGAAATCAAGAAAAAAGTCCACATTCTTATATTTGTTTACGGAACGTAAATAGAATTGGAGATATTTATTGTACAAATTCAAAGTTTCAGCCCACTTGTAGAACACCACACTTAGAATAAAAGTCATTAAAACAGGGAATGAATTAATCAGAAAGAAAACCGTATTAACAAAAATTGCGCAAGTTATTTTTAAACTTTTTCTGTTTATTTTGAAACCTAGAGTCCAAAATGCTAGTTCGTTCCCAGTTCCAAAATGATGCATCATTTGAGTCAATATAAAAATCACTAAAGTGTACATGATCATTATTTTCTGGCTTAATGTTGAAGAATCGTCCTTAATATATCGTTTTCGAAAAAAGTACATTTCTTGAACGATAGCATAAATGTTCTTTCTTTTTACAAACAGCAATAACCATATAAGCATTGACAGTGTATTTAAAATGAGGTACAAAATAAATACTGTGAGGTATTTGAAAATAAGATGACACGCTATCACTGTATAGAAAATCATAGAAACAAAGTAAAACGCGACAATTAAAATAGCGAAAACTCTAATGCGTAATTTGTTGTGACACACTCCTATAATAGCTAAAAGATTAAGCAACATTTTATCATTTACAACCATTTTAAAAATTAATGATCAAATATGCGATGAAGTTTTAAATTTATCAACAAATTTTAAATGAAATTATTTTTATTTATATTATTGAAAAGAGGGAGAATAAAACTATATTTCAGATTTCTTCTTGATATCAGACTCCAGAGTAATATTTAGTTTAAATATTTTTAAAGAAAAACTCTGTTTTTAATTATCTGTATTTTTTATATTTTTTAAAGCATGATGATGAAAATTTCAACGATTAAAAATATTTCATTCTTCTTGAATCTAACTTAAAAAAGATATTTTGTAAAAGCTTATCTTGAAATAGTCTGAATATTTCAAATGCATATTTTAAACATATTAAACGTTAACAATGTTTCATATAAATAATTATTCGGAAATCTTCAGATCAGTGCGGCATGTAGAACAGGCTTGGCATTCCACGAAAAATTTTAAATATTATTACTGTTATTATTATTATTATTATAATTATATGACTGTTTTACTACTTAAAAAGTCTCAGTATATATATATATAATACATTTTTTTTAAAATCAAGTATAAACTTTATACTTTAGAAACGCTACAGATGAAAATTATCACTAGGTATTATAATATGCGCTATGGCAACTTTTATCTTTTCTTCTAAATATCCCTTAATCTAAATGTTTACACCATGAAATAGACCAAAAAATATATTTTAAATAAACTTTGTTTGTAAACTGTTATATAATTTTTATGTTACTAATTTTTAATTTAGTAATTTATTTTAATGCTTTTTCAAGCAATTTTCACGCATGTAATTTCTTTAATTCGCTTTACAAGAAATATTCGTTTGCTATAATTATGTAAAGTATCATTTGCATTACCATATAAATGAATAGAAAACTCCAATAGAATATACAAAACTAAAGGAAAAGTAATCGAATTATCACAAATGCCGATTTATGGCTACACTGGGTTGATAGCATCTTTTTTCTGGTTTTTAATACAAGAAATATGCTCGAAGAATAACACTTTTTGTAACTATTTAGTAAGAATAACATACACGTGCCTTAAAATGGAGTTTATATGGGATAATTTTCTAATCATCCAATTTACTAAATGACAAGTATTGTAATCAGAAATAAGCGAAATTTTTGATCTAATAATGCCAATAATAGTAAATCTGAATATTGTATTAGTAAATATAATTTCTTTGGTACATTTATTTTCCTAATAAAATGAATAGGTCAATATATAAAATAATACCTTGAAAATAACATCCTGTTAAATTTAAGATCAATGAAATGTACTGGAAATATACGTCTTTATTTCCATAAAAAAATTATAATGAAACATTGACAGTATAAAAAGAGTAATATCTTTCATATGTCAGTTTTTGATACGATTTGTCGATATCTCAGAGTACATTCAATTAAAAAGAAAATTGCTTTTAGTTGCCCTGAGCCTTTTGCGTTATTCTTATAATGAAAGTTATTACTATGACAAAAGTACCCGCATTTACGAAGAATATTTGTCGAGAAATCAATAATGCTTTCTTGTCTCTGTATGCATGTGTGCTATTTAATTGTCTTAAAGCATAAATAAATGTATCATAATGTGGAAATTGCACGTCTTTAAATTTTGAGTTTTATAGAATATAAAAGTACCATATATTATATATTTTTTAATTATTTTTTCAATTAATTTTCAGCAGTGAAATTACGCTTGAAATTATTGAATATGCAACACGCAATTTATCACTTTGCTAATTAATCGTAGAACCAACAATGAAAAATTTCGAAACTGGGAATCGAACCCGGAACTCTTGGAAATAGCACTCCAAGTGCTCAACCGTTTCAGGGTTCATACTCATTTTCCAAGAAAAAATCCCCTGATGTATATTCGGGGATGTACAATTTTTCCGTATCAAAAATTAATGACATTTTGATATTACATATGATAATAAAACACGCGAACAGCAACAATTGACCCCAACTTCCCAGAGTAGACTGTCATTTTGTTAGGTTTCCTCAGGTTCGGGAAATTTTTCGCATTATCTCCTGAGATTCTCCTGATTTTTACAACCTAAAATTCATCTCCTGATTTTCCCAAGAATCCCATATTCCCCTGATGAGTATGAACCCTACGTTTGAGCTACGAAGACGAGCGAGAGATGCTAAGTTGGACATCATCCTAAAGCACTAGCACTATTTCCTGGGTTAACGGGTTCGATTCTCGACTTGGACATTTTTCACTCTGTTGGTTCTACGCTTAGTTAGCAATGCGATAAATCACGTATTACACAATCAATAAAAATATCATTTTACGTACACTATATAGCCAAAGGTGACCAGCCACTTATCCCGTAAAGCATGGTGACGTCACTGCAACGTCGTTGTGAAGTCACATTGTGACTTTGTGACCATCGATTGTCGATGTGACGTCACAGTGACTAAAATATGAAGTCGTTATGGCCGTTTTAGAGCTCTTTTGTGACGTTTCACAAAGTGGTCACAATGTGACAAATTTGTGAAAAAAGTGTCATTTGTGACTAATTTGACATTAACATTGTGACGAAACTGTGACAAAAGCGACGATATTTAAATTGCCAGAAACATGTTTTTTAAGAGAAATAACCTGTTTTGAAAGATATTTATAAATTTCTAAAGATTTTTAAGAAAGTCACATCTCAGTCACAATGTGACTGAGAGGTGTCCTTTTGGTCACAGATGTGATGTGACCAAAGTGACTCACAATGACGTCACTGTGACCATGCATGCTATTAGGGATGATTTTAGACATTTTGTTAAATATCTAGAAAAATAGTTGAGGAATTATTCTGAAACTCCAGATGTGTAAACAGAATAGTACAGGTCATATATTTCCGTGAATTTTTCCCCCCAAAATCCCATAAGGGATCGTCAACAAATTGGAAAAGAACGATGACCTTTTGGATAACCCTGTCGAAATTAATGTAGCAAAAGCGTGAAAACTGCAGATTATGATTAAGTGACTTATTGCAATAAACTATGCTCGTTTTTATGAGGATAGCATGTATACTCGTAGAGAAGTTAGGGTTTTTATAAAAAAAGTCCCAATCCCAAATTTCGCCAAGTTTTTTGCTCATAATTTGCAGAGTTCTTAATAATAATAATAATAATAATAATAATAAAAAAAAAAAAAAAAAAAAAAAAAAAAAAAAAAACTGGTCTTTTCTGAAAAGATGACAACAACATCGTGCATAATACCCTGTACTTAGAATTAAAAAACAATGAAAATTATATGAAAAACGAGCAGATTTACTAAATAATTTTTCACTGCGCACGCGTCAACGCTATGCAAAAATGGATATATGGGTACAGCCCCACATCTTTTTGCTTCAGTTTGGGAATAATGGATTTTGACCTTTATTCTATCAACAATAATTTTCACAATTTCCAAGCTATGTTTTTCAGTTTTTTACAAAAGTTGCTCTTAACATTAAGGTAACACATTATGTAAATTACATTTTGATTGCATTCACGCATGCGCAGTCAAATATTATTTAGTAAACCTGCTCATTTTTCATATAATTTCCCTTATTTTTTAATTCTGATTACAATGTATTATGTACAATGTTGTTTGTCATATTTTCTGAAAAGAACAGTTTTTTTTTTATATTAAGAACTCTGCAAATTAAAAGCAAAAAACTTGATAAAATTTGGGATTGTTTTTATAAAATCCTTAATTTCTGTATAAATATACATGTTATCCTCATAAAAATGAACACGGTTTATCGCAATAAATCACTTAATCATAATCTGCAGTTTGCACGCTTTTGCTACATTAGTTTTGAAAAGGTTATTCAAAAGATCTTCTTTCTTTTTCAATTTGTTGACGATCCCCTATGGGATTTTGAGAAAAGATTTTCTCGGAAACATATGACCTATACTATTCTGTTTACACACCTGAAATTTCAGAGTAATTCCTCAAGCATTTTTCTAGATATTTAATAAAATGTCTAAAATCGCAAGTGGCCGATCATCTTTGACCATGTAGTATGTAATGAAATCGAAATAATTCATTAAGTTAAATTTAAAGTTATCGAAGGAAAAGCCAAAGGATAAAAGGTTTCGCATTTAAAATATATATTAGAATAAAGCAATTAGGCAACCAGCAAATACTCTCAAAGGATATTTATTTGTTAAATTATTAAAAAAGTTATTTTTAATTTAAAAAAAAAAGCTTAACTTAAAAAGTCAGCAATCTGAAGAAGTAGCATTAAATAATTCTTATATAATCTACACAATAAAGAATAATAATTGTTAAAAAAATTTAATCATGCGAGCAAAAAATATGAAATAAATATCTTAAATACTGTGAATTTTAGTACTTGGATAACATTTCTGTTACATAAGATAAAATCACAGATAGAGTGACAGACAGACTCATACGCAGGCATTTTTTAAAAATCATCAGATTGTGTTCAGGACCTTCTAAAACTTATAAATCTATAGAGAACCGGAAGTTTAAGTTTTCACGAATCGAATATTTTCTTCTTGAAAAGACAGAAGATAAATAAACGGTCAAGTGCTACTGTTACTCGCACTAGGTAGGTTCCGTATAATAAATATATGAGTTATTAACTTTATTATTTAAAAAAATCGTTGCTAAAAGAATAATAAGACTTTATAAAAAGTAAATAACGCAGAGTTAGGTATAGCTGAATATACTAGAAAAGTACAAAGGGTATAGTATAAAAGTTCAAAGAGATGTGAAGCCTAAATAATATCAAATATTGCTATTCTGTATAACTCTTTTTTTTTTAAATATTGTCCTAATCCGTTTATGACAATAAATATAGCGCGTACTTAAACTTCATTTGGCCTGTCATAAAACTAAATTCAGTGTAGTAATAACTTTTCTTTTTACAGGGTAGCTAAAAACGAAACTTTTGTTCAAAGTTTAAACTTGGTATTGTGCTAAGGGCACTTCGAAAGGAGGAGGCAAAATTGCAATGACACCTTTCTCCGTGCCACGTTTTCCCAGATAGGTTTTTAATTAACTTTTAAAGACATAGAAGGTGTATTGAGAGATCTATTCAAAGCATGAAAACTAGTCACAAATCCCATAGTATTTATGTTATTAAATCTAATTGAATTAGTCTGTTTTTAACAATTTGACGTTTAGTGCTTTTATACTACTACTGGGCATTGCATTACAGAAATAATTATTGAAAGTTGTTATCTAGACTTCAGGATGAGATCTCCGCGTTTTTGCATACGAGTATTTTATTAAAGAAAATGTTGTTATCTTGAATCTCAAAATGTTCTGATTAAATGAAATAATATTTTCTCTAACATAATACTGGGGTGTAAAAAACACGAAAATCTCATCCCTGTGGGTTTTAAAAGACGGTGATACATAAAGTATGACGTCTCTGTCATTATGTATGTCCAAATGTATGTATGGGTGTGGTATTGCGAATTCTGCAAATCGTCGCAGAAAAAATTGTGAATCTCCTCAAAGAATTATAAAAAATATGTTGAATTTTACCTCTGGTCGCGGAAACACATGGTGATTTCCGACATTTGGTTGCAGAAAAATCATCATAAATTCCGTCAAAAGAATGCACAAAAATGCGAATTTCATTTAATGATTATGAGAAAAAATCGCAAGTTTTATCAAATGGTCGCAGAAAGTAAAAAACCCCGTGAGTTTGGTTAAAAAGAAGTTTAACCAAATGATTGCGCAAAAATTTTGTAAGTCGGTCATGAAAAGAAAATTCTGAATTTTGACAAACGATCTGGAAGTGGAACAAAATCTCGAATTTCGTCAAAAGATCTCTGAATTAAATAGTAACTACCTTCAATCGAAGAAAAATATATATCGCAAAAAATGGCGTAAAAAAATGTCAAGCTACAAAAAAAAAAAAAAAAAAAAAAAAAAATGCGAGGTTTTGCAAAAAATCGTAAGATCCATAAAACCAATCGCCGGAAAAAAAAAAAAAAACAAAAAAACACGAAGTTATAAATGGGTTATAGGAAAAATTAAAATTACCTTGGAACGATCATAGAAAAAGATTGAGGAAAGAAATAACTATTTTCATCAATCGACTGGTGGGAAATATCGCAATTTTTACAATTCTTTCTGAGAGAAAAATCTTGAATCTTCTTAACCCTTTCCGGCGCGGAGTAAATATGTTTGAAATAATTAACTTCCACTAGAATTTACAGACGAATTATTTTTATGACGAATCCTTTTTTAGTGATACCGCGCCGGAAAGGGGTAAACAACCGTGGAAAATATCTTGAGTTTTGTCAAAAATCGTGGTAACAAAAGCCGATTTTTATCATTCGATCATCATTTTGTCAATTGCACTCAATAGCCTCCACCAAACGACGCTCTTATTCATATCCATATGTAGGTGGGATGTTAAAGACATGCAATTTTCAAATGAAAACGAAACATTTCGCTGTATTTCTGAAACGATCCCATGAACACAGTAAAGCTGCCTTCTCTAGTTTGCCATTTGAAGCGATCACTTACTGCCTGCGTACGGCAAAGAAAGCAGAGAGTATTGAAGTTCAAACTCATTTTTAAAAAATCTTACATTATACATAATCATATATATATATGCATAAAAATAATTGAAAGTAATAATAAAAGTTACGCTTGAATTGTTTCTTTAGAAATCTGAAAAGATAAGCAGGAATTTCAAAATATTAAAGGGTCGAACAATGCGGACTTTTTCTGTTTTAGAGTAAAATGAGCGTGCACCTCGCTGCGCTTCATTCCTGTAAAGTTTGTTTTGCAGCGCTGCTCAAAGAGCCGCCATTATATAAATCGCAGTTTACATTGGTCTTAGGGGCCGTTCATAAATGATGTCAAGCGTATTTTCCATATTTTTGACTCCCCCCCCCCTTTATCACAAAGTGTCATACTTCACTTTAACCTCTCCCGCCCTCTTGTCACATGTCACGCTATATTATGTAAACATATGCTTGCAGATCAGAATCGGAAACAAAGCACTAGATTTTAGATCATATTTCAGATTTTATTTTTAAACTTTAGCCAGTGTGCTAGAGTGCATTTGTGAGTTGAACAGTAAAAAATGATCTGTGTATTTATTTTGTATAAAATAAGGTTTACAAGAAAAAAAAATGTATATAATATGGAACAGTAATAAAATATTAATATGAAAGCGAAATTGAAAACAGTAGTAATTTAAAATTTGAAATAGAATGTAACATATTTGGCTTTAAATCTTATTTTTATTAACACAAAATATTTTAATTTTAAAATAATTTCATTCTTCATAAATTAATCCGGTGAATTTTAATGCTTTTATTTTAACCAAAATGTGTGATGTCACATTTCTCCTTACTCCCTTCCACCTCTTTGTCACAAACTGTAACAAATTCATGACCCCCCCTCCCCCTACAAGCGTGACATCATTTATGGACGGTCCGTTATGAGAGCTTTCTATATTTAATCGTTCAAGATTTTTACGTAATAAATAAACGACTGATTGCGTTTAGGAAGATGACTTTACAGGTGCTTTGAGAGGGAAAAGATCGATTATCTTTACTAAAAATAATCGCTGGAATAAAAAAAAAAGTCGGCTCTTTTCTTGAAATAGTTGCTTTTTAATGATTTTCGGCCTAAAATAGTTGCCTGATGAAAAAAATAGCCGATTTTAATGGCATTGTAGTAGCCTGTAGCAGACAGCCTTATATACATTAAAAAAAAAAAAAAAAAAAAAAAAAAAAAAAACTATTTTCGGTAAGCATTTAAAAGTGAATTATTATTATTATTTTTTTTAAATCTTTTTTTTCGAAGACTATGAAAAAGTTTGCGGTGAAAGAAATATTGCTTTGTCACTAAGAAAATTTTCGTTTATAAATTTTATTTATATTGAATTATAAATTAAATTAATAAGTTAAACAAATAATATCAATAAGAAACTAGAAATTTTCTTTTCTCAAAGAATGTTAACTAAATTCAGTTGAACCAAGACTATAATATAATATTATTAAGAATATAATTTTTGATTTATATTATATTAATATCTCTTTCAAAACATTAAATATTTTTACCCTTTTCCTTTTTTTCAGATGTTGGTTTTCCCGCGTTCTCATTCTTACAAATGTTTATAAAAGTCTTTTTCTCGTTCGATACAAACTTCATAACATAACATGGGGTTGGATGCACAAATTTCACATCATACCCTCGATCTTTCTCTAACAATGTAATTTCTTCTTCATATTTTTTTCGACTTTCTTCACTGTTAATATCTTGGACATATTCTTGAAATAATTTTAAAAAATTCTCATCTTTAAACGCCTTATTTAAATTTTGTAGTTCGTCTCTAGTAAATTGAAAGTCACTTTCATTCTGAGAGTCCGCCATGTTGTTATTTAGATTTATAGTAAACGTTGCTATAGTTACTATATGTTGCCAACTTTTATTAAAATTATCATAATGTTAAATGTGATTTCTTAAGTTTATATATATAAAAATTTTAGAAAATCCACAATTCATTTTCTGCACAGATTTTCTGATTATAATCTGATTATATTTATGAAAGAAAATAAAAGTTTCTTACACATTTTTTCTAAAGTCACCACTCGGGGTCGCTGTTTCATCAAAGAAGGAATCGTTGCAGATCAAAGATATTGAATACTTAATATATTTGTGTTGTAGATGTAAATTCTGATTCTGAGTTTTTGTTGTTGTTATGATTTATGCTCGTGGTGCAATGTTAATTTCAAGCGATAATATAAAATTATTTTAATGAATAATTAAATTATTTTTATTCTCCTTCACACTTTATAAATCTGAAGATACTTAAACTGCTGTTTATAGTTCATTTGAAATAAAATGTTGTCGGACGTACCAGACGTATTGAAACCAGTTCAACAAGCTAATTTAAACAATGATATTAAGATTGATGAATTTGGTCCTAACTTTAAAGTTATTTTGATAAATGATCAGATACGCGAACTCCAAACTGTGATAAGGGATAAGTAAGTTACTGACTGTTCTTATAAAATAAAAAATACTTGCATGTTATTTCTGTTGATTAGTTTCATAAAACTGAAAACGTGAAGGCCCATTGCAAAGTTAATTTCTGGACCTGCTTTCATTTTATTCTTGTCAGCTGAAATATTAATGTCTGGTGTTGTGTCTCATTAATAATTATTAATTCTTTTTAAAAGAGTACTTTGAGGAATTTTTAGCCAGTAAGAAACAACACCATGGGTTTCAGTAGGTTTAACAACAAAAGTTTTACCACACTTATTTTTTAGTAAGTATTTCTGCATAAATAATGTCAGGTGATTTGGAAATTATCTGGCTTATTTTTAAGTGAGTCTAATTCAAAATCTTAAATTACTGAAGTAATACTTAAATAATTGAAGTACATTTAAATGGTTTTATTGGAACCACCAAAAATAATGTGCCTAGCATTCTCAAATTAATAAATCTATACCAAAATAGTGCAAAAAAAAAAAAAAAAAAAAAAAAAAAAAATCAAGGTTTTCTAGTACAGAAGAAATTGTTTCATAGATAGCACATTGATAATAGTTTTCATATTCACATTTCCTATTGTAAAATAAATTATAACTACCAATTTTTAAACTCTAAAATCAGGGTTAGATAAAGAAACAGACCCCCCCCCCCCCAAAAAAAAAGAAAAAAGGGTTTATTTGGTTTAAATGAAGTTTTTTTTTTTTTTTGGTTTAAACTGGCTATTTTTTAATGTCTTTTTATGCTACATATAATACATTCGTATTTATTGATTAAAAAATAACTGTTGGATCTATAAAGAGTATAACTTAATTTGAAAATAATTAAAATTAAACATTAGTTAATTTATGTAGAAAATTGAAAAAAACATCATATTTTAATTAAAATTACTAATTAGTCTTATGTTTAATGAAGAAACTGCTTTCACAGTAAAGCATTGATACCTTAAAAATCCTTAAAACATTTTTTCGATAACTAATAAATTAGCATTTGATGTAGTTTGATGAATATATTCTTTATCACAGTTATTCAGGAATTTCTAACTGTTATTCTTTATTGTTTACATTTTCAAATAATTTTAAAATCGGAGATTGTGATAACTATTCTCTGAGAGAAAATAAATCAAATCTTGAAAAATGACAGTACAAATTTCATTTTGGCAAAATATCAAGTAAACTATTATTTAAATGCAGATTTTTTTTTTTTTTTTTTTTTTTTTTTTTTTTTTAAGGGATAAATGCCGTCAGTTTTTTAATATTTCAAATAAACTTAAGGGAAAGTTAATTACTATATGATATGACCTGCTTTACAAACAACAGTTTTTATACTCATTACTGTAAAATTCAAGCTTTATATATTATGTATAAAAGAAATTAATAATTTAAAAAAATGCAGTGTTTGATCGATACTTAAAAAATTGGTTAAGGATTTTAAAATTTGGCTAATAGTCTTAATCTCTTAGTGTGGTCCCTGAAAATGTTCTGGTTAGAGGTCTGCACGGGCTGAAATTTCCAGGCCCGGCCCGAAAGTTAAAATTTCGGCCCGGGCCTGGCCCGAACGAAAGAAATATTGGCCCGACCTTTCCCGAAAGTTAAAATTTCGGCCCGAGCCCGACCCGCCCCGAACGAAAAAAATAATGGCCCGGCCCGAAAGTTAAAATTTCGGCCGGAAAAAAGTTTAAAATTCGGCCGGAATCCGGCCCGGCTCGAGTGAATTTCTACAGAACATTGATCTTTCATTTTATGGAAGAGTTCTGACCAAAAAAATTATATTAGTCTTTTTTTTCCATGTTTAAAATCTCCATTTATGCAGAAGTGCCATAGGCTGCGATATTTGTGCTTTTAAATGAATCTTTGTTTGTTGTAAGTAAATGTTTCAGTTATCACTAGTATTATTAATCCATATTACCTGTAATGGAGACAAAAAATCAAAAAAGCGGTATATGGTAAAATTTCCAAAGACGAAATCGCTTTGGAACGAAAAAAAAAATTGCATTCCCTTCTTAACAGATGTAAATGTTTAATATATTTTTTTCTCCCGTATTGTTGTATTCATTTTGCATGGATGAACATTTTAAAAGAAACTTTCAGTTTTCAGTTTAAAAAATTCCGTCATAATCATGTTTTTTTTGTGTGTGTGTGTGTTTAATTCTATTTTAAAACACCTAGTAATCTACGATTCTTTAAAAGGAATAAATTCTAATGTTTAATAGTAGAATAATAACGGCTTAAAAGTATATGCTTTTTTGCAGAAATTTTTGGACAAAGCCAAATATTACTGATTTATAAAAAGTCGAGAAAAGGATTTTCATATAGATTCAATAGGAACTGATTATTTTGGTCCATGAAAACTAGGAAGATTGGAATCAGTCTCGGCTTCATACGGAAAAAAAGTTAGGCCCGGCCCGATACTCCAGCAAAACAATTAAGGCCCGAGCCCAGCTCGGCCTGAAAAGATTAGTGACTAGGCCCGGCCCGAAAGGATTAGTGACTAGGCCCGGCCCGAGTCTTCAGAAGTAAGGCCCGGCCCGGCCCGAATGCCATTATTGGAAATCGGCTGAGGCCCGGCCCGTGCAGACCTCTAGTTCTGGTGCCCTTTAAACTTTTAGAACTCTATTACAATTATGCTCCATCTAGTATCCTATTATTTTTGCATGCCTGTTTGTGTTCCTGGGAATCCCCGGAATTCCGGGGATTTCACTAAAAGTACCCCGGAAATTCCGGAGTTAATTACAACAAATCGGCATACTTTTTTTTTATTTTTCTATGAAGATTTCATTTCATCTGGACGTTAATAGCTGGGAAGCTTGATTCAAAAGTAACAAATCGCCCTTTAGTTTAAAAAATAGCGCCCCTCTTGCTCCTCATTAAAAATCTAGCGCTCCTCTTGCTGCTCATTCCAAAAAATATCACCCTTCTTTCCCCTCATTTGAAAAAACGCCTTTACTGCTGTTGCGTCCGAACTGAATGCACACCTGCTAGTTGTCTTCTCATTCATATATTTAAGACCGTGCGTTCTCAAAGCGTGCATTGCGGTAGACAAGTCTTTGACAGGTCAAGTTTTTTTATAAGATTTTGTTCCGAAATTTCCAAGAACTAAAAACATTTTGTTCTTTTATTTTATATCATGGATCAGAAAATTGAGGCATAAAAAGTATCGCGAATTTCAACAAATGATTGCCGAAAATTTTCGTCAATCGTTCACACACACACAAAAGAAATGAACAGACAGAAAGAAAACGCAAATTTCATCAAGGAATCGTGGGGGAAAGTGTATTTCGTTTTAGAATTGTGAGAAAAACGTTAACTTCGACAAAGGATCGCCGAAAAAGCGTTAATTTCATCAAAATGCAGCAGACAAAAGTGTGAATTTTGAAGAATCGGAAAAAAACTTCGAAGTTCGTCAAGGAGCCATCGAAAGGATGCCAATTTTGTCAGAGTATCAGGTGTAAAATAGAAATTTTGTTAGAGAGCCACAGAAAAATGCGAATTTTGTTAAATGACCACAGACAAAAGACTAATTTCGTCAAATGACTGCAGAAAAAATGCTATTTTTTAAAGGGCCGTTGAAGAAATGCGAATTTTATCTAAGTATAGAAACAAAAAGCACAAATTTCATCAAAATGCCTCGTAAAAATGCAAATTTTATATCAAAGGGCTGTGGAAGAAACTTTTTTTTCGCGACTCTGTGAAATTAATGTTTTTTTTTTTATCGTAATCCCTGAACGAAATTCGTATCTTTTCACGATTCTCTGTCAGAATTCGTTCATTACATGCGATTCTATAACAAAATTTGCATTCTCCTCCCCCCCAATAATTTGTCAAAATTTGCGATACGTTTTATATTCGAATTTTCGGAATTTTGACCGATTTTTTTAATTTCTGAAATGACCTACTCATTTTTTCTTGATTTTGTGGAAAATCTGATTAGAATCACAGAGGTGAAAAAAATATGAAATTCACAACAAATTTTCTGAAAGGGTTACAACAGAAGTGGGAGAAAGGGGGGAGCAATTCCATTCCCAGTACAAAGTTATGTGCTTTTTTTTTTTTCCCGCTCTCCTATTTTGAAATTTGCGTCTTTTTGTTATTGTTTGACAAAATTTACCGTTTTTTCACGATCTTTTAACAAAACTTGCCTTTTTTTTACGATCTTTTTACAAAATTTGCCGTTTTTTGCAATCTTTTAATAAAATTTGTCGTTTTTCGTGATTTCAAATAAAATTTGCCGGGTTTTTTTTACAATGTTTTTACAAAATTTGTCTTTTTTTCATGATCTTTTAACAAAATTTTCAGTTTTTTACGATCCTTCTAAAGAATTTGTCGTTTTTTATGATTTTTTAACAAAATTTGCCATTTTTTACGATAAAAAAAATTTGCCGTTTTTTCGCGATCCTTTAGCAAAATTTGCCGTTTTTTCGCGATCTTTTAGCAAAATATGCAGTTTTTTCACGATCTTTTAGCAAAATATGCCGTTTTTTGCGATCTTTTAATAAAATTTGCTGTTTTTTCGTAATCTTTTAACAAAATTTATCGTTTTTTCGCGATCTTTTAACAAAATTCTTTTGTGGTGGATAGGAATAAATGTGCAAGGGGTGAAAAAAAGGTAACATTTTTTGATGATTTTATAGTTTATAAATATTATAAAAGTAAAATCCACAAAAGAATAAAATATTTGAAAGTTAAAAGCAATTCTATGTAATGGCTCATGGGATACTTATGAAGTTAATCGGTGATTATGATTTATATACTATTGTAACTTATTTAAAAAAATGAAGATTTTTTTTTTTCAGGGGATTTAATAAAGTGTTACAAACAGGCATGTTTTTGGTACAGCAGAGTTTTCTTCAGGTTTAGGCTGTTAAAAATGGAGCTTTTGACAATCAGATATTTAATAATTTCTGCGTAACTCAATGTTAAAGAATTTGCTAGTTACTAGATGTTATGTAAGCTTTCAGATATGAAAATGCTAAAACAGAATTAAAATTTTAAAATATTATAAGTAGATATTGTTTACCTAATAACAAAATATCTTATTTGTATTTTAATTACTAATGTATTTTGTTTTAGGAATACATCTAGGAGTGATTTTGTGTTTTATGCAGATCGCTTGGTAAGTAAAAATTTAAGGTTTTATTTTTCATTAATTTACATGCATTTTTTAAATAATTTTTGCTCTAATATTTAAAAAAAAAAATATTTTGAATTTATTTAGTCTTACACAGTTAGAATTTGCTTTCAATCTGTGTTTCACACAAACACAGAGATAGCAGCTTCTGTTTTTCTTACTTTTCTATATTAATTAAAATTCTTAATTTTTCTATTTTATTCTTCTAAAAGTCACTTTTGAATTAAAGATGAAAATAGCAGTCACCACACGGCAACTAAATGTGAAAAACTTGCGACTAAAAATATGGAAAATACTGGCTAAATGCAAGATTTTCCAAAAAATATTTTGTCAAAGAATCTCGCAATAAAAACCTACAAATTTTTTCAAAAAATCGCAAAAAACTCAAATTTCATGAAAAGATTGTGGGAAAAATGCAAATATCATCAATAGATCGCCAAAAAACATGAATTTCGTCAATGGATCAAATTTTTCGTCAAGTTTTTTTGTACGGATCGCAAAAATAACACTAATATCGTCAATGAAGCACAAATAAAATCATAAATATCATCAAAAAATCACAAAGTGCAAAGAATCTCAAAAAAACCCACAAAATATCGTCAAAAAATCCCCCCTCCCCCCCACACGCAGACACAAATATCGTAAAAAAAATCATTAAAACAAATCCAAATATCATAAAAAAAATCATGAAAATGAATGCAAAAAGCACGAATTTTGTCAAAGAATAGCGAAAATAGTGACTTTTGCCAAAAAATCTCGATAACGAACGTGAGTTTCACCAAACATCATGAAAACGGATGCAAATTTCATTAAAAAGGCATGGAAACAAGCAAAAAATTTGTCAAAAGATCGCAAAAAACATAGTATGTCAAAAGATTGTGGAAAAAACATATAATGTTAGTATCATAAGAGACGCGTCCCCTTCCCTTTATATTTTAGAAAATTTGTTGAGAGTTTCAATTTTTAAAAAAATATTTAATCAACCCTGCTAATCAGTGGATAAACTTTTAAAAACTTTTTGCTAGATCTTAATTTTAAACAAATACAGTCGAGTCTCTCTATAATGAAACTCCATGCATCAAATTTCTCTGTATAATGAATTTTTTGTAGGAACGGTCCCCTTTTTGCATGATTACATTAAAAACAGTCTCTATATAGCAAAATATCTATCTCCATATAACGAATTTTTTCATAAATTGGTCTTAATTTATTAAGTTTTAAAAAAGCTTCGAACTCATATGGAATCAATTTTCCATCACTTATTATTGATTTATCGTTCAGTGCTAAGTTTTTTTTTTTTTTTTTTTTTTTCTTTTTAATATATATTACTTCTCTCCTTGTTCTTTAAATCCAACAAATTCATCCCATCTCCCACACACCTTTCAACATCCTTCTCAATGCAGAGTCAATTAGATTGTTACACATATAAGAGAGGAATCAATAAGAGGCACATAAGATAGGCCTTCAAATGGAGGAAAATGTTAACTACAATATTTCATTCCTTACTAAAATTTGTGCATTTTTTCTTTAGAGAGCGTAACAATTTAAAAATCAAAACAACAAAAAATTACAGATTTCGTCGTTTGAAATTAATGCAAGTCTTCCTTATTTGATTTTTGTTAAGCTTTCAAATAAATGTCTGTTTTCTTTTTTGAAACTGCTTAAATAATTAAGAAATAAAATGTTAGGTCAGGGATGCCGCGGATGCGCTATAGCGCATAAAATATGCAAAAAATCGGCGATGGGCCGCATAAAAATGGAGGTTATGCGTCCTGCGGGTCTTGTAATTTTCGTCGAAAATCACAAAAAGGGCACATTTCGTTAAAAAAATCGCGAAATAACGAATTATTTCCGACAAATTCTTTCGAAAAAAATGGCTAATTTTGTTATAATATCCCGAAAAAAAGGCAGATTTCTTTAAAAAAATCGCAAAAGAATGACAAATTTAATCCAAAAATCGTGATAAAACGGTAAATTTTGTCAAAAGATTCGCGAAAAACGGCAAATTTCATAAAAAAATTGTGATAAAACAATAACTTTCGTCAAAAGATCGCGAAAAACCGGCACATGTCGTCAAAGAATCACAAAAAAGGCGAATTTCGTTTAAAATTCGCGAAATAACAAATATTTTCCGACAAATTTCGTTAAAAGATTTGCAAAAAAAAGGGCATGTTTCCTCTAATAATCGCAAAGGAACGACAAAATTTGTCCAAAAATCGCAATAAAACGGCAAATTTTCTCAAAAGATTTGCGAAAAACAGCAATTTTTATCAAAAGATCGCGATAAAACAATAACTTTCGCCAAAAGATCACGAAAAATCAGCAAACTTCGTTAAAAGATCGTGAAAAACCCTCAAATTTCGTCAAAAAATCGAGAATAACTGGCAAATTTCGTCAAAATATCATGAAAAACCGGCAAATTTCGTCAAAAGATCGTGAAAAAACGGCAAATTTAGTCAAAAAATCACTTTAAAATGCAATTTTCGTAAAACAGGAACGAAAAAAAGTTAATACCAGGGTAGAATTCCTGCTTCCAATTATTATTATTATTTTGCTGCTCCAAAAACAAATTTTCCTGCTTCACAATCTGTCTTTGATTGTTCCAAATTTTTTTGAGTGAATGTAACTTCTGAAAACACTCATTCATTAAACAAAATGTATCCCTTTACTCAATAAAAGTATTCTTTTTCAGAAAAAAATGTCTTTTACAATAAATTAGTTTTGCTCCTTTTTAAAAGAAATGCGAACAATAGTGATACTTGTTATCTTCTACACTCAAATAAGCATTATTTTATAATTTTATTTGTATCTTGCACATTTTTTTTTAAAAAAAAAGTAAAGAAAATTCCTCTCAGTAGTTAAAAAAAATTAATATTGGCTTTAATTATTTATACATTATTATTAAAACAATAATTATTGCATTTAATTTTTCTTTTGGAAATGCACCAGTTCAATTTTTGCGTCTAAAAATATGACTTATTATTAGTGGGGACCCGCTTTTGTAAAAAAGTAACCCGGAATTTTAGAAGTCCTGGGTCCCCGGTACCCAGGATTTTTCAAGTCCAGCAGCATCACTGTAGGTTAATATTAACTTTTAAACATTTCAAGTTCTTAATTAAAAACATCAAAAATAATATATGTTCAAAATTTACACATTAAATACAATTTTTTAACTCATTTTCTATACATCGAATTCTCTATATAACAAATTTTTTATTGGAACGATGGATTTCGTTATATAGAGACTTGACTGTAGTTATAAAAAAGAGGGTAGGGTTTTTTTATGTCGTTAGCTATACAAGTACCTAAGCATAGTTGGATTAATGTAACTTGCTATAATATGCATGTTGCAAATAACTTTGCTGTTAACTTAATTTAAAAATTTAAAATAGGTTGGAAATTAGTATCTCAAGTTTATTTGAAAAAATACAAAATAAAATATTTTTATCTAGTTCATAAATTACCTCATTATTTTAAATTTGTCAATTGATGATTCAGTGACATAAATGTATTTACTGGCTACTAAAGATATTATTCTCGCTAGCCAATAACTGGCTACTAAACAAAATAATCCTACCAGCCAGTGGCTGTTAAGTAAAATTCCTTATTTTCATCTGTATTTTGAATTCCTTCTTTGCTAATAAAAGTTAATTTGTTTTACGCTGGGATTGCACAGCTTCTGTTTTCCCTATTTTTCTATATTAACCATAGATTTCTAATAACTGAATGCAGAAATAGTGAGCTTTTCTTGAAGCATATATCATGCTTCCCACCATCATGTGGTGGTGGGAGGATATTGGGCTAAACTGGTTTTTCCCTTAAAAAATTGTATCACTAGACTTTTGAAATTTTGGATATCTGGGAATCAGTCCTTCAATAAGATGGGTTCTTTTTCACAAAAATGGGTCCTCATTTTAAAAGTAAAACAGACTCGAAGCATTTACAAAATATCTATCTTTGTGATCTAAATAAAAATAGTGCATCATGAAGGATCAGTGTTGAATTCGGGGTTTGGGGGGGGGGGGGGGTAGGAGCTCCCTGTGAGATATACCACTTCCCCCCAGGATAAATATTATTTATTTAATATTTAAAAAAAATACTTACCAATCATTTCTGGATAGTAATTTCAGGAAATATCTTAAGATCTTGCTTTTAAGTCTGCCACCTCCTTTGACTAATACATCTATGGGCAGGTTGTTTGATGGAATTTTGTTAAGAATAGAGGTCCCTTGGTCGAGGAATGTGAAATTAACATGTTCAAGACCGATTTTTTTTGTCTTTTTTTTAAAGAGTTTAGTGCATGTACAGCATGCCTGCTAAATGGTGCTATAGGCGGTGGGGACCCGGTTTGAGGTTTGTTCAGTTCGAGATTGAGTCTTTTTATGCAATGCAGATTTTAGATTAATTTAAGAATATTATTGTCCCAGGTAATGCTGGGTGCCTCGGCTATTAATTTATAAAATCATTAAAAATTATTGTTACTTTATTTACCATACTTAAAATTACTTTTTTTTTTATCATTACTAAACACAATAATGCATTTCCCACCAAAATTGTGTATTTCTTATGCTTTATTA
Organism: Maratus speculifer; assembly: GCA_964019185.1. Lineage (NCBI taxonomy): Eukaryota > Metazoa > Arthropoda > Arachnida > Araneae > Salticidae > Maratus > Maratus speculifer. The sequence continues at coordinate 211,436,190 of OZ025302.1, forward strand.
TTTCCTGTTTTGGAGACTAGCATCCTGAGCTTATTCAATCCAGAGTGAACATTACTCAAATTAACCAATGTGATAAAATATGATTTTAGGTTTAACCACTTGTTTAATTTTTTAACAGATTAATCATTTGTATATTCCTATATGTTAATGGTAGCATGCTGTGATCTTTATAATTTTATTCATTTTGTAATTTTCAGATTCGTTTAGTTGTTGAAGAGGGATTGAATCAACTGCCATATAAAAGATGCACTATAACGACACCTACAGGTTAAACTTATTTTCTTTTTATGCATTGTAGAATATTTTTCTTGTTTTCTTTTTTTTTTTTATTTTATTTTAATGACAGTTAAATTTTTAAATAGTGAATTACATTATTAAATTCCTTAATAACGTAGATAAATACTGGACTTAAGTATTATTTACAATAATTTATAAAATTTAGTATAGAAGATTTTTGTTAATTTGTCTTAGGTATAGTCCAAGTCAATTCAAGCAGCAAAAATTCTTGATTTTATAGTCTCAGAAATTTTTGAACTGAACGCATGTTAAAATTCAGGAGAAAATAAAATACCTTTATATTTTTGCTTTGCCCCAAAAGATTCCTGGCCTGAGATCAAGGATGCCAGAGATGACATCCTGGGCACCATTTCTCATTCACGATTTTTGATAAAAATTTTAACATGCTCTATCCCTGGAACGGTGCAAGATATTTTGTTGTGGTTTTATTTATTTTAAAGATAATAGTTTTCTCTTTAGAAAGATATACTCCATTTTAAAATATGTATTTATTTTTTGTTGCAGACTTCTAAAAAAATTTTTTTTAATTAAAAATGTAAGCTATAGCGTAAAAAAATTATTTGTGTTCCTGTTCATTGAACAGTGCTCACAAACATACAGCAAAATTCTGTGTCTAAAATAAATTTCGTTAGTTTATAGATCAATGCAGTTGCGAACAAAATCATATTTTGCAATAAATTATTTTTTAATTGCTCTCTGGAAAACTTGTTTTATAAATGATTATCTTTATAGTTTAATATTTTTAATCGCTTATGATGAATGAATATCTATTGTTTGTTTACCTTGATGGAATGAGATTTTCAGCTGTCAGTCTAATTTCATCTAAAGTTCTCTCAGAATAAATCCACATTTGAATGTAATTTATCACTCAGACATAATTTTTGAAATTTATGAAATTTTATTGGGAGGAAAAATCATGAAAAATGGCTGCTTGGCTTTATAAAAAGCGATGTAGTCAGCCCGTTTTTGTTTATGCCAGTCACATGATCTAGGCTTCAATTGTTAGTGATTAAAGACATGTATTTCAGATGTATCTGATATATATGTATTTTAAATTAAATTAGTGATAGATTTTTATTTTAAATGAAAGGATGATGATTCAACCCTATTTTCCAATTATCATCTGAACCCAAATAATGTAATGAAAGCAAAATGGCTGCCTGACATATACAGAGGTGCCAAGTATTACGATTTGTCTGTAATTATTACAGATATGCAGCAAATTTATGGCATTACGGGCATCGGATAAAGAAATAGCAAATTTCATCAAAAGATCACTTGAAAAAACATAAATTTCAATATAGGATCCCGAAAAAAAAAAAAAAAAAAACACACAAAAGATCGCGTAAAATTTTGCTCATTTCGTTGAAGTGTCACGAAAAAAGCACAAATTTAGTCAAAAGATAGCTGAAAAGCACGAAATTACTCCAAACGATAGCAGAAAAGCATAAAATTAGTCCAAACATTGTGTACAAAACGCAAATTTTATCCATGGCTTGTGTAAAAAAGGCGAATTTTGTCAAAGATTCCAGGGATGCCACTTTTCTGCCAAAAGGCGGATTTCCGCTTTTTTTAATTTTTAAGAATTCGCGATTTTCATTAAGCAATCACGAAATAAAATTATGATTTTCGTCGGTCTATCGCGAAATACAACAGCCTTTTCCGACAAATGATCGCGAAATACAGCAGCTTTTTTCGTCAAGCGAACGCGAAATATAACAGCAATTTTCCTTAAAAGATCGCGAAATATAACAGCTATTTTCGTTAAAAGATTGAAAAAAAGGCTATTTAAATCAAACGGTCACGATATAAAGCAGCAATTTTCATCAAACGATCGCGAAACGAAATGGTGATTTTCGTCAAACGATCATGATGTGAAACGGCGATTTTAGTCAAACGATCGCTAAATAAAACGGCGATATTAGTCAAACGATCGCTAAATATAACGGCAATTTTTGTCAAATGATCGCGATGTAAAATGGCGATTTTCGTGAAACGAAACGGTGATTTTTGTGAAACGTCTATTTTCGTCAAAGGATCGCGATGTGGAACGATGATTTTCGTCAAACGATCATGATGTGAAACGGCGATTTTAGTCAAACGATCGCTAAATAAAATGGCGATATTAGTCAAACAATCGCTAAATATAACGGCGATTTTTGTCAAATGATCGCGATGTAAAACGGCGATTTTCGTGAAACGGAACGGTGATTTTTGTGAAACGATCGCAATGTGAAATGGCGATTTTCGTCAAAGGATCGCGATGTGGAACGATGATTTTCGTCAAAGGATCATGATCTGAAACGGCGACTTTCGTCAATTGATCGCTAAATAAAACGACGATTTTTGTCAAATGATCGCGAAATAAAACGACGATTTTAGTCAAACGATCAAAAAACAAATATTTTCGTCAAAAAAAAAAAAAAAAAAAAAAAAAAAAAAGAAAACCTGCAAAATTTTGGTATTTACATGTGGAATAATCATTGAATCTATTGCTACGTTACTTGAATTGCTTTAAAATGATGCAATAAATATAATTCCTCACTGAATCTGTTGTTAGGTTACCTTTATTAATGTAAAATACTGTGAACTAAAGAAAAATCATTTTTACTTCAATAAATTAAAAGTTTACAACAACAACAAAAAAATCTGTAATTCTTTATTTAATTTATTATAAACAATATCGCACATGAAATATTATAAACAAATTCACGCATTTAATATAAACAAAATTCACACATAAATGTTGTGAAAAATGTCGTAAATTTTACTTTACGCATAATTTCCTCTTTTTTTCTATTTTCTGAGTGGCATCCCTGAAGATTCACATAAAAGCAAGAATTTAGTTTAAAAATCGCAAAAAAACACAAATTTTGTCAAAAAATCGTGGGGAAAGAAAAAAAAAAAAAAAAAAAGAATTTTGAAAATTTGCCTCCCTGCTCCATGCTTCTCTGAACTCTGGTTACTGATAACTTTAATTGAATCTTGGCACCTCTGCATATAAAAAGCAAAGCAGTTAATTTGGAATTATTGATGACAGTCACATAATTTAGGCTTTTATTATATAGATTAAATTTATTTTACTAACTTTAATTTTTTTTTTTTTTTAATTTTAAGAAAGAAATTTATTTAACCAATATGTATGCTTTTATTTTTATTAATTTGATTTCTGAGTTTATAATAATAAAGTAATGCAACTAAGTGAAATGGTAAAATAAAATCCTCATAGATGCAAGCTGTAAACATAAGCATCTCTATTCATTTAGTTTGAGAAAAGAATAATGCACATCTATTGTTCATAATTTGCTTTGTTAATGATTATCTTCATAGTTTAATATTTCCTATTCTATTATTCATGATGAATGAATCACTTGTGTTTGTTTACTTTATGGAATGAAATACTAAGTTGTCATGTCAACCTAATTTCAATTGAAGTTATCTTAGAATACATATATATTTGAATTTAAATTAGGAACAATATTATGATGTTGAAAAGAAATTTATTGATTTATGTTATTAATATTACTATTATTAATTAATTATTATTTTTGTGTGAATGTCACATTTACGACCAGCTATTATTGACATTTAATCTCATAGATTGGCGATAGGTTTTTGGCCGACAGGATAATCAAGCAGTACCTATTTTTTGTATGAAAATTACTTCTCTTTTTACATAAAAACATATTTTTTATATTTTATAAATCATATATATGTGGAAAAATTGTTTCTGTATAAAATAGTAAACAGATAGTTGGAAATTATATGTCAATTTATTTTTCACAAAATACCTATACAGGAAAACATATTTATTTATTGTATTTTAAGTAAGTTGAATGAAAGATATGTATTTTTAATTTATTTTAATGTTATTTATTTTAAATTAATTGAATGATAGGTGTATATTTTAAATGAAATGAAAGATTATGTGTATGTTTAAGAGGAAGTGATGGTGATGGACGAATATATGACGTTCTGCTACCTCTGCTTAACTAACATAAAAATACTGAAATGGCCGTTTGACGTATAAAAAGTGAAGTGGTCATCCCGGAACTGTTGATAACAGTCACTTAGGCTTTTATTACTATAGATTTGCATATTTTCTTTGTCAGCACAATATTTGTTATTATTTATGCCTTTGTGTTTATTCCTTTCTCCCCTTTTTTGTGGTAATTAGCCATTTAATAAAATATATTTTATTAGGTGGAATATATGAGGGATTGAAATACTTAAAAGGCAACTGTGGTGTTAGTATTGTGAGAAGTGGTAAGTTTTTCTCATTGTTTTACTGATTATTATATTGTAAAGTTATTCAGTAATATATAATATTACCACTGCTACTAGTTATTTGTATTGGTATTATCTTTTTGAAAAACTTCTATTTTGTTTGTTGTACTGTTGTATGTGATATAAGATCTTTAAAAAGTTTCTGAATTTATGATTTATTGATTTTTCCTTCCTTTCTTTGAATTTAAGTATCTTCAAAAGTTTAAGCTTTTCATGTTTAACTTCTTGTTTTAATATTTTCATAAAAATTTTAAATCTAATGTTAAATTTGAGAAGATATGCTCTCAAATTTAAATTAGTTTATAAAAACATGTTTATTAATATTCACTAGTAAATCTCGAGTTAAAATTATACTAAAAATTTTAAAGAACCTTAATTTTGTACTATTCAAAGTATTAATAAACATTATAAAATGTGTAATTACGATCCAAAGAAAATCTCTTTTTAATAAATTTATTTAAAAAATTAATAAATATTAGTGTTTACTCTAGAAATAAAAAGGGCATGGTGCTATTTACTACAAAAGGCACTACTGCAGCAGAAAATGGCACTTTTGACAGAAAAAAGTTGTTATTGCCTTTAGAAGGGGAAGAAAGAAAGCAATGAAACACATAACTTTTAAATATGATATATCAAGTAACATTAATTTCGAATGATTTTATGATATAAAAATTAAAAATACAATTAAAACATTATTCAATAGTTTTATGTTCTTTTTTTTTTTAAAGATATGAAAAAAACTATCATTTTTGAGCACACAAATTTAGAAACACTACGGAATAAAAAAAATATTTATTAAAAATCTCTGGGTAAAACCAGTGGTGCATTTTACTACTTTTAAAAAGGGCAGGGTGCATTTTGTAAATTAGAAAAAGGGCAGGGTGCTGCACCCTTCAAAAATGGCCTAGAATGAACACTAAAATATTAAAAAATGTATTAATCTTGCAAGTCAAAACTCTCTCTCTTATCCATTATCTTCAATGTAAAAATAGTCAAAATATCTCATTCTATAATTCCAGTATTATATAGAAGAAAGTAGCATTATAATTTCTTAAAGGTCACAACTATGCGTACATTGCTTATAAATTGGAATAGATAAAATTTTAACCAAAAAAAAAAAAAAATTACAATGACATCTTTGGAAAAAATTATGATAATCTTGATGTTCCCAAGGATTTTAAAATAGCTTCCTCAAAATTTGCAATGCGTGAATATTGCTTACTATTTGCATAAAAAATAAACACCATGGCATTTCATTCCTTTTTTCTGTTTTGTAATATTCATGCTGTGTAAGCAATGTGGTTACTTCAAAAAATGGGATATTTTTATCGTAACTTTTGAGGTATGTCACAATAATTTTCTTATTGAAAAATGGGGCTAAAGAGAAGGAAAAAATAAGTTTTTCTAACACAGCACATGTGTTCAAATGATTTTGATGGATTTTTGTTGGATTTTTCACCTTTAATTAGGTTTTTTTTATGTTATCAGTTTTTACAGATAAACTATTTATCTTTCTATTAACTTGCATAATAACTCACTTTGATTAAAAATCTCAATAAAAACTTTCCAGAGAAGGAAGAAAGACTCTCAGAAAATGTTTTTATTCTCTCCCTTTTATTTATTTATTTGTTTTTTAAAGCTAACTTTTGAACTACAACCTTTATATTTCAAAAATAGACACCAAAATAAAATTAAAAAGTTATTTGCAAGTGCAATAATAGGTAAAATAAATATTTTTGTTGTTGTGTAGTTAAATTTTGTATTTTTTTTTTCTTCATTTAGTTTTCATTAAAAAGGATTAATATTGAAAATATTATGAAAATTGCCATTATTTTGAAGCTTTAAATTAAAGTGTTCTGTTTTCATGCAATAAATAGCTTTTGTTCAGTTTGTAATTTGTTTCTATAGATCAGTGGTTTCCAAACTCTTGGATACGTTTTTGAAAGAGAATTTTTAAGGCAGAGCTCATTAACTCCATAGATAATTTACAATAATTAAATTATCTATGTTATTATTAATGTGATTAATGTTTTTTTTTTAATGCTTGTGGAACAGAAAAAACTTGCTGTGATATGAATCTCAATATGAATCTCACAGTGTTTAGTTTATCGTAGCCTTTTTATTCCTTTCTTCATTTAAGCAGCGAGAATTCCTTAAATATAAGTCTGTATTTTTGATTTTACGATTGCACATTGTGAGTTTGACGCTCTTTACTGTTTTGTCGGAGCGCGCTGTCCGCTTGCTTCTGCGTCGCGATGTATTATGATGACGTCACGGTAGGCTTTGATCCGCCCTCGCTTCTTCATTGCGCCGATTGCATCACATAAGGGCGTTCCGTTGCGCGCGTAAAACAAATTGAAATAATCCTTTTAAAATGATTTCTTTTAATTTGCCTTTTAAGAGAGTGACGAAATATTAATTCTCTAATCAATTTAAACTTAGCGTCCTTTTACTTTTGACTCCCCGTTGAAAGCATTTAAATACTAAACGCGGTTAATTTAAAATCAGAATTAAGTCTGATGACAAGAAAAAGGAATGTAGATTGGAACGGTAGCCGCCGGCCGTGCCGTGCGCATTCGGCGAATCGCAAGAACAATTCGTAATATAATTTCGCCTGTTATAGAATTCTTACAGGTTTTCCCGTATTCATTTTAAATTAACTAATGGGCTGCTCCTTCAAGTGCATGTGGATTAAAATCTCTCCGAAGCATTTTCGCAGATCTTAGGGTCGGTGACCAAAGTTAATTTTCCTGACAAGAATATAATAAAGAAGTGGATGTTCTCTTCAAAGTCTGCCTTTTTTTACGGCTTCTGTCTTCATTCTTCAGTCATCGTATCTCAAGTAAGAATTATCCAACTTTATTTTATTAATCTAGATTATCTTGATCTTAAAATATAACGATCACGTTAACAAACTTAACGACACAACGCAACAACACCTTTAACCTTTTTTTAATGGCACACTTGCAGGGTAAGATACCGAACCAGTAATTTCTAACATAGGGCCAAGGTTCTCAATTTGGTTTCTTCTTGATAAAGAAATGCTAAATTCATACTAGAAATTTTGAAAATTAAATTTTCTATTATTTAATCCCTTAACAGATTTATTTAATATTACTATTATTGGACACAATAAATTAAAAATAAGGAATAAAAAACATTTTTTTATTATAAAATATCTGCCATGTAAAATCTAAATATGTCTGTCAAATACATCAAAAATTATAGTTAAAAGTTTGTGGTTTCTGAAAGTTTTAGTAATGAAGAAAACAATCTCTTCTCACCTGAGTGACATTTGAACAATACTGTTGAGGGGTCAGTGACATCTATATTTAAAATGAAAAACATTCCTTCAGGATTTCCAGTATGAACTTTGAAGAAAGCTATAGTATACATAATCTAGGGTATACCCTCTGCTTTGAGCATATCTCCTCAGTTATTTTTACGACTACATCCCTGGATATAACAAAATAATATTAATACCGAAGGAGTTAAGAATACAATGGACAAAATTATTATTTAAGATTTAAATTCATAGAAACTTTTTGTAATTTTCAATTCATCTCAAGTAAAGTCTATCTCATTAGGTGTTTTTTAATCTTATTGTCATGAGAATGATGCTACCTTCATTAAGCTTCCAAATAAATATCACCGGCTTTGCTTAATGCATAACTCCAATTTTCTTTGATCAACTAATGTATTACAAGGAAACAGTGATTTAAAATGAGAATTTTTGTTAACTTTTGCGAAAAGTCTGTATTTAGGACAAAGAATTTTGTAAAGGGCAGGCATGAGATTCTTCCTCGGATCTGTAATTTTCCGCTTTTTTAATTGTTCATGTCTTCAAATGATCACTGAAAAACGCATATTCCGTCAAAAGATTGCAGAGAAAAAGTGCAATTTTCGGCAAAAAATTGTATAAAAATGCTACTCTTGTCAAAAGGTTGCAAAAAAATGCTATTTTTGTCAAAAAATCATGAAAAAAAAGCGATTTTGGTCAAATTATCACAAAAAACCACTAGTTTGGTAAAATGTTCACGGAAAAAGTGTTGTTTTCATCAAAAGGTGTTAAAAAGGGTCGTTTTCATCAAAGTCATGAATAAATGTGCATTTTGTCAAGAGATCAAAAAAACTCACTTTTCATCAAACTAACGAAAAGCGAGAATTGCTGTGAAGCAAATTGTTGTTAACGTGCTTATTGTCTAACGATTGCTTAAAAAATGCCCTTTTTGTTAAAAGATGTAAATAAAATAAATGCTTTTCGCTAAAAAATGCAAATTTCGTCAAAAGATAGCAAAAACAAGCAATTTTCGCCAAGAAATCACTAAGAAACATGATTTTTGCCAAGAAATCTCTAAGATGTGCAATTTTTGCCAGGAAATTGCTAGAAAAACATGATTTTCATCAAGAGATTGCAAAAAAATGCAAATTTTGTCAAGCGATCTGGAAAAACACATATTTCGTCAAGAGATTACATAAAATACACCATTTTTGTTAAGAGATTGCTTAAAAAATAATATTTTCGTCAATAGATCACAAAAAAACCATGATTTTTGCAAAAAAATCAGCAAAAAAAAAAAAAAAAAAAAACACAATTTTCATCAAGATATCGAAAAAAAAAAAAAACCCCACCATTTTCAGAAAAGAATCTTAGAAAAATACTCCTTCTGTCAAAGGATTGCAGAAAACATGTGAATTTCATGAAAGAATCATGGAAAATTTGCTTCAATATTAATGTTTTCAACAGCTTTTATTGCAGCTGAGGGACAAATTTAACATTAGCTTGCCATGTTTGTTAACTGATGTTTTAAGTGAAAACATATTAAAATTTAAACTGGACAACTAGCTAACATTGCATTAGAAAAATGAACTTAAAATAGGAACTTTCATTTCCATATTACTTATTGTATTTGCAGAAATTAATTCATTTTGCCCCCCCCCCTCCCCCCCGTCTCTCCCTCAAAAAAAAAAAAAAAATAAATAAAACAAGATTTAAACAATAATAATTGATTGTAAATAAAATATTCTTTTTAATTGTCGTTTATGTTAGCTATTTAAAATAATTTTTTATTTTCCGGTTTACACAGTTTTCCTTTTTTTTTTTTTTTTTTTTTTGTTAGCAATCTCATTCCTAGAAGAGTTCTGTTTTAAGGTGAAAATTTTTGTAGAGGATCCTTTAAAGTACCCAATTTTTTCCTAAACAGATCTCTGATACTTTAGCTAACTATAGTTCAAAATTCTTATAGTTGATTAATTAAAATTTAGGTCATTCTATAGATTTTGCTAGTCTGTTTGGCTAAGTAACTCTAAATTTTCTTTTAAGAAGAATTTTTCTGATGAAATAAATGTCTTCATAATTTTATGTGTCAATATTTTAGGTGAAGCTATGGAGCAAGGACTGCGAGATTGTTGTAGATCTATTAGAATTGGTAAAATTCTAATACAGAGTGATGAAGATACTCACGAGGCACATGTGGTGTATGCAAAATTTCCTGAGGACATAGCCCTGAGAAAAGTACTTCTGATGTACCCTATCATGAGTAATTATATTTTTCTTTCTTTTGTAATTATTTGTTAACTTTATGTGAAAATTTGTATATTTACATTGCTAATGATGTGCACTTATTTGAGAGTTTGGTGTATTTCCCTTCTCAGGGGAGGGGTGAAAGAGGATAAAATTTATTGATGTTTTTACTGTTGCTTCTATCATCAATCTGTCAGCCTGCTCATTGTACTCAGTGTCAGTGTAGGCCAATACATGGCCCAGGGCGACTTTGCGAATGAGAGAGAGCAAAACTTAAATTTTATGCCAAAGATTAAATGGTTATTAGTACTGTATCTGAAAATTGCCTGTAAGCTTGAAAGACTATCACTATACAGCCTTGGTGAAAATTAAAATGTTATAACATTTTTATTTTTGGGAAAAGATTATATAGGTAGACATACTTATGTCTTTGAAGTTTGTTTTTGAATTGTTTTACAAAAGTTCAATTTATATTATAGGTATTTGAAAGTCATGTAAATACAGTTGTTTATGGAATTTATACAGAGTGAGTTTTTAAAAGTTTTCAAAGGAAAATAAAGTTTCTGTAAGATTGTTTGGATTATAATATTTTGTCTTATTTATACAGCAATTTTGGATAAAATATCAATTTGATGTGCATATATTTAGCATGGTCGATTTCTTTTTCTATTGGAAGAAGATGAGAAATACCTAAACAGTCAAACCAACCAGAATAATGTTTCTTTTGAAAAATTAATCGCTGTACTTGACACAAATTTATCAGATATGTTTGGATTTATACTGTTAGTACCACTGCCTTAAATTTGTTTTTAATACTTTCTAAGTTCATAAATAAATAAACTAGTAAATCTGCAGATCAAGAGCCTCAACGTCAGCTTTGCACATCATTTCTTTTTTAAAACACACTTTGGGTAATATTCAACTTCCTGGAAACTGTAATTTAAAATTTTCAAATTACGTAATTATTTATAAGAATAAAATAAGAATAAGAAGTTTTCAGCCAACAAAAGCGTTAAATTAAAGATTTAGTTATGTTAGGATATTCTGAATTTTTCATGATCTATTATTTTTGTTTTTTTATTATAACATAATAGATTTCTTCAGGGGGGCTCTGCCCCCCTGAACCCCCCGTAGTCTGATTAAACTTAAATTTGTAACTTTCTATCAATTTGCTAATGGTTATTGTATATCTTGTATTTCTTTATACACTTTGATTTATAAGGATAAGTAACAGTTTTAATAAGCATTTTTCATTATCCTCATACTTCTATATACTTGTCCACACCTAAATCTGATGTATCAGGAACTTTTGAAAGTGTAAACTCAGTAATCTAGGGTTTGACAATTTTGTTTCCGAAAAAAAGAAGTTTTGATTGCATTTTGTGGCAGATATCGCGGCCAGACAGACAGAACAGACTGACAGGCGGAAAACAATAAATTTTGTGTCGCCAAAATAAGCCTTCATTGAAGTTTCGACAATGACGTCATTATTCATGAGTTATTGCTATCCATGTTTCTTATATTTTTAACGACTACTATAAAATACCTGTTTTATTTCAATTATGACGTCAAATTTTATCAGGTGAAATATTCTTTTACTTCTAATTATGCCCCCATTTTTGTCAGAAAAATTCTTATTAACGAAACAAATTTCCGTGTTTAATATTTAACAAAGTACTGTATTTACTTTTATTTTAATTCTGACGTCATATTTATTTTTTCTTAGTTTAATTTTTCAAATGGAACTTGCTCAATTGAAACTTATTGCCGTTGACAAATTATTCCAGATTTTGATTTTTTTTGGCAACGATAACAGAAATTGGTTAAATTTTATCTAAAAGATCGCTATTGATTCTCCATGAAAAAGAAGGAAATTTTGAATTATTAAGGAAAATATGTGAATAAAATCAATAAAACATAGCCTATGTTCTTTTCTGGGCTATGTTATAGTTATACACAAAGATACAAAGACATTAATTCATCAGTTTTGACGTTGACTTCATTTAAATTTTCGCGTTTCAATAATTACACGCATTCAAATTTATAACATTATAAAAATAAGGATTAGGATGAATGGTTGCTTAGCAACTATTAAGAGAAAATAAAGAAAATGAAATAAATACATTTGAAATAAGTAAGCCTCTAAAACAAATTAGTTTATATTATCAGAATACATTTATAAAAAATCTCCAAAATTTACAGTAATAATTTTAAAAATCTGACAAATGAATAGACAAAATTTCAAAACAATACGAATAATTTAACCGGTAAATTTCAGCATCCATTTATCATAATGTGACATTTTCTCTCTCAAAAAAAAAAAAAAATGGAAATCATTGGATTTGCCATAGAAAAGCATTATTGCGCAAAATAAAATATTATATTTTCCGAACGAATGAACCAAATTTTACAAAAAACTATACAGCTTAATCCCAGTGCCTCACTAACATACCCACTTAATTTCAAGCCAATCGGATGCTTTTTACGGAAGTTATCGCGGAACAGACGGACAGACAAAAAAATTTCGTGTCTCCAAAGTAAGCCTTCACTGACGTTTCGGCAGTAGTGTGCTCAGTCACATTTTATTTTATTGCATAAATAACTGTAAAAATATTAATAATTTGTGCGGGCTGTGCTATTGTGTAGATGGGAAATTTTTTCAACCTCTTTTCTTATTTCCTACCTTCATGTCTGTGTCTATACAGTGAATTCAGATAATTTTTGGACACCATTTCATTAAAACAAAATATCAAGTATAAATTTGAAAATGATCATTTACTTTGATTTCTGATGAATGTTCCTTATCTTGAAAACACATAATTTGAAATTTTAAGCGGTACAAAAAGGGATACAAAAAATCAACTAACAAGGAAGGTCTCCATTGGGGGCATACTCAGAATTTTTTGAAAAAAATACGAGTTAAACTACTCATGTAGGTAATAAAGGATCAGTGAAAATTAGCGGCGGAATTACATTATTAGATATGTAAAAAAAATAAAATAGTTTGGAATAATTGGCCTGAAAACGACGCGGGATTTGGCGAGCAGTGCATTTCTTCGCCAAAAGCAGACGATTTTAACGAATCTGAAAATTGATTTTAATTGACTTCACTGTTAAAAATCTGCAGCATTTACTGCAACGTCACTCCACTACTTTTATAGAATATCTCTCTTCTGACCAATGAGAATGCTCCATAGCATGGTGAATTGACCATGTCATACACTGTTAAAAATCTGTTGCATTTTGTTGCAACGCACTCCACCGCTTGTATATAATATCTCTATTCCAACCAATGAGAAAGCTCCATTTCGCGGCCAAGTAACCGTTTTCTATACAAGCAAGGGAGTGTGTTGCAACAAAATGCAGCAGATTTTTAACAGTGTATTTTTCAATTTGAAACAATTTTAATCAATTTAAATTGTGTTTTAAATGATAAAATATATTAATTTCATTTTGTTATAAGTACATAGAAACGTAAATGCAAAACTAAAATTACTTAAACTAAACTTATTTAAATAAATTGAACATAGAAAGTTTTTTCTTTAAAAAGTATTCGAAGCGTAAAAGTGTATTTTTCAAAATTTCATTTTTTTGCCAACCGGAGATAAATCGCCAAATAAACGAAATTTTTATTATTTTTTTACGGACGTTATAAGGAAATTCTGCCGAAATTTTTTTTATAAACATATATAACTATATGAGAAGAACATTCTGTAATTTTTTCAGATTTTTCTGAGTATGCCCGTATGGAGACCTTCCTTGTAAGTTCTAAGCTATGCTTTAGAAATCGTCAACTTGATGTATCATAATATTGATTTCTAAGGTTTTTTTTTTTTTTTGAATGTATGGTCCTATGTAACTCCAAATACATTTCAATGTTATGTTCAATTTTTGGATGCTATTTAACCTTTGGTCCATTGAACCTGAAAGTGGAAATAGAATTAGTTCAAATATAGTAAAATCCAGCTGATAATAATAAAATTAAGAAATTTATTACTTTTGGTATGTAAGTTTGTGAAAATCTAGAAACATTTGAAAAAAATATTGAATAAAAACTAAGGAATTTCAACTGCAGTTAAATGTATTATTGTAATTTTTGTATGTTATTTTTCTTTTTCATAGTCCAAGCATTAAATGCAACAGATTTACCAAGCAAAAATTTAAAAACTGTTATTGACTTCTAATAATTTGGAGCAGCTGCTTTATTGGGAGAAATGTATTTCGTCTTGTCAACCAGAATCTACCGTATAATAAATTTTAACCCACATTGTGCTTGAGGGTTTTTATACTATGACAGTTGTTCCCTTTCTTGAAACCACTTAAGCTACACAACGTCACAAGGCTCTGAAATTTACACACTTTGTTTACAATTACAAAAAAAAAAAAAAAAAAAAAAGTCTTATATTGAATATTTTTTTTTCTTTAAATCTGCCTGTTTGTGAATGTATGGAACTTTCTATCCCAAATTTTCTTTATCTAACAATTTTTCCTCACCTAAAAGACAATTTAGACAACTATAACTGTGACAAAATAACAACAGTAGATTTGAAAATTATCATTGTCTTAAATTATGATAATTTGGGATTGCTGCTTTGTCAGGATAAATTTGTTTTGTGTATGAATTAACCAGAGTTTGTTATGTCATAAATTAAACCTACATTGTGCTAGGTTTTTTATTTTATAATAGTTTTTCTATTTCTTGAAACACATTAATTTGAAAATTTAAGTGGTACAAAAAAGGATAAAAAAATTTCACAATGTTATAAGCTACAGTTGTCATTTGGCTGTGAAATTTATGCACTTTGTTTTTTCTAATCTGTCTGTTTGAAAATGTATGGTCTGCTGTAACTCCAAATACATTTCAATATTATATTTAATTTTCAGATGTTATTTAACCCTCTGCCTACCAGATGGGTCCAATGCATTTGGTTGTGAAAATGGAATTAGTTCAAATACAGTAAAATTTAGCTGATAGTAATAAAATTAAGAAATTGGTTTGTAAACTTGCCAGATCTAAATTTGTGAAAATCTAGAAATATTTAAAATGAATATCAAAACTAATTTTAACTGTAATTTGATGCATTATTGTAGTGTTTGTATATTATTTTTCTTTTTCATAGTCCAAGTGTTAATTTGGAGAAATTTACCAAAGGGAAATTGAAAATCATCATTGAATTTACTTTTGATAATTTTCAAGAACTGCTTTTTTGGGAGAAATCTATTATGTCTTGCTTGCTTAGTCAGAATTTACCAAATCATTAATTTTAACCCACATCATGCTTGAGATTTTCATTATAGTGTGGTAATTGTTCCCTTTCTTGAAACCATTTAATTTGACAATTTTAAATGGTACAAAAAGGCTATTTTATTGGGAGAAATCTATTGTTTTGCTTGCTTAACGAGAATTTACCATATAATTAATTTTAACCCACATTGTGCTTGAAATTTTTATTATTTTGTGGTAATTGTTCCCTTTCTTGAAACCATTTAATTTGAAAATTTTAAGTGGTACGTAAAGGCTGCTTTATTGGGACAAATCTCTTGTGTTTTGCTTGCTTAAGACCCCTGTCCCTGGCTGCGAAGACACTTGTGAGCTAATGCTATTGCTATGGGCAGGCATTTTTGTAATAACTCTTTCGCATTTTGACATTTTTAAATATTTTTTTTTTTGCTTTAGATAGCTAAGGTCCCTCTCGAGATCCCTCCTTGACTACTTTTTCGATTTTGGTCACAGATATTTTTTATAAAGTTGCCTTCACTTTCAGAACCGGTTCAGAAAGTGAAAGTTACTTTATAAAAAATACTTGCGGCAAATTTCGAAAAAGTGCCTGAGATTTTTATTATATTGTGGTATTGTTCTCTTTCATTAAATCATTTAATTTGAAAATTTTAAGTTGTACAAAAAAAGGTAAACAAATTCAACAAAGTTTTTAAGCTACATAGCATCACTTGGCTGTGAAGTTTACACACTTTATTTACATTTACAAGAAAAAAAAATCTCATAATTTATGTTATCTTTTTATAAATGTATGGTGCTTTTTAACCCAGATTTTTATTGGTCATTTAATTGAGACAACATGAATATAATAAATTGAAAAGTTATCATTAACTTGACTTCTGATAATTTGAGATAACTTCTTCATTAGAACAAATTTATTGTGTTTCAATTAACCAGAATTATTTATTTCATAAATTTAAACCCACACAGTACTAGATGATTAATTTTATGATAGTTGTTCTTTTTCTTGAAATCATTTAATTGCACCTTATTTAAAATTACAGAAAAAAAAAAAAAAAGTCTCATAATGAATTTGTTTTTCTAATCTGTCTGTTTGTAAATGTATGGTACATTTTAACCCAGATTTTTATTGGTGTTACAATTAACTTTTCATCGTTTAATTGAATCGTTTTCATCATTTAATCACCATTTAATTGAGACAACATGACTATAATAAATTGACAAATTATCATTAATTTGACTTGATGATTAAAGATTACTACTTTACCAGAACAAATTTACTGTCGCAATTAATCAGAGTTTGTTGTTTCATAAATTAAAGCCCACATAGTGCTAGATGATTCATTTTATGATAGTTGTTCCCTTTCTTGAAACCATTTAATTTGAAAATTTTAATGGTACGAAAAGGGATAAATAAATTCAACAAAGTTTTAAGCTACACAGTGTCACATAACTGTGAAGTTTACGCACTTTGTTTACAGTTACAGCAAAAAAATGCCTTATAATGAATTTATTTTCCTAATGTGGCTGTTTGGAAATGTATACTTTTTAAACCCAGATTTTTATTGGTGTTATAATTAATTTTTGGTCACTATTTAATTGAGATAACATGACTACTAGAAAATTTATCATTAACTTGACTTCTGATAATTCGGGATTGCTGGTTTATTATAACAAGTTTATTGTGTGTCACAGTTAACCAGAATTTTTTGTTTCATAAATTTAAACCCACACAGTTCTAGATGAATCATTTTATGATAGTTATTCCCTTTCTTGAAACCATTTAATTTGAAAAATTTAAGTGGTACGAAAAGGGATAAATAAATTCAACAAAGTTTTAAGCTACACGATATCACATGACTGTGAAGTTTACGCACTTTGTTTACAGTTACAGCAAAGAAATGCCTTATAATGAATTTATTTTTCTCATGTGGCTATTTGTAAAATTATGGTGCTTTTTAACCTAGATTTTTATTGATGTTATAATTAATTTTTGGTCATTATTTAATTGAGACAACATGATTCATTGAAAAGTTATCATTAACTTGACTTCTGATAATTTGGGATTGCTGCTTTATTATAACAAATTTATTGTGTGTCTCAATTAATCAATGTATGTTGCTTCATAAATTAAAACCCACAGTGTTTGATGATTCATTTTATGATAGTTTTTCCCTTTCTTGAAACCATTTAATTTAAAAATTTTAATGGTACGAAAAGGGATAAAAAAATTGATCAAAGTTTTAAGCTACACAATATCACATGACTGTGAAGTTTACACACTTTGTTTACAGTTAACAGCAAAGAAATGCCTTATAATGAATTTATTTTTCTCATGTGGCTATTTGTAAAATTATGGTGCTTTTTAACCTAGATTTTTATTGATGTTATAATTAATTTTTGGTCATTATTTAATTGAGACAACATGATTCATTGAAAAGTTATCATTAACTTGACTTCTGATAATTTGGGATTGCTGCTTTATTATAACAAATTTATTGTGTGTCTCAATTAATCAATGTATGTTGCTTCATAAATTAAAACCCACAGTGTTTGATGATTCATTTTATGATAGTTTTTCCCTTTCTTGAAACCATTTAATTTAAAAATTTTAATGGTACGAAAAGGGATAAAAAAATTGATCAAAGTTTTAAGCTACACAATATCACATGACTGTGAGGTTTACGCACTTTGTTTACAGTTTTGCGATACTTAAAAATCGAAATTGAGACAACATGAGTGTAATAAATTGAAAAGTTACTGTTAACCAACGATTACTGCTTTATCGGAACCAATTTATTGTGTGCCTCAATTATTCAAAATGTGTTGTTTCATAAATTAAAACCCACAAAGTACTAGATGATAAATTTTATGATAGTTGTTCCCTTTCTCGAAACCATTTAATATGAAAATTTCAAGTGGTACAAAAAGGGATAAATAAATTGAACAAAGTTTTAAGCTACACAACATCACATGAGTGTGAAGTTTACGCACTTTGTTTACAGTTACTGCAAAGAAATGCCTCATAATGAATTTATTTTTCTAATGTGGCTGTTTGTAAAACTATTGTCCTTTTTAACCCAGATTTTTATTGGTGCTATAATTAATGTTTGGTCATTATTTAATTGAGATGACATGACTCATTGAAAAGTTGTCATTAACTTGACTTCTGATAATTTGGGATTGCTGTTTTATTGTAACAACTTTATTGTGTGTCTCAATTAATCAATGCTTGTTGCTTCATAAATTAAAACCCACAGTGTATGATGATTCATTTTATGATAGTTGTTCCCTTTCTTGAAACCATTTAATTAAAAAAAATTAAATGGTACAAAAAGGGATAAATAAATTCAACAAAGTTTTAAGCTGCACAAGATCACATGACTGTGAAGTTTACGCACTTTGTTTACATTTACAAAAAAAAAAAAAAAAAAAAAGTCTCATAAAGAATTTATATTTTTAATGTGGTAGCTTGTAAATGCATGCTTTAAACCCAGATTTTTATTGGTGTTACAATTAATTTTTCATCGTTTAATTGAATTGCCTCAATTGAATCATGATTTAATTGAGATAATATGATGATAATAAATCGACAAGTTATCATTAACTTGATTTGATGATTAAGGATTGCTGCTTTACCAGAACAAATTTATTGTGTGTCTCAATTAATCAAAGTTTTTTGCTTCATAAATTAAAACCCACATAGTGCTAGATCATAGGTTCCCAACGGGGGCGGTACCGCCCCCCAGTGGGCGCTGGAGCCTTCCAGGGGGGCGGTAGCGTGATTAGAGAAAACTGGGGGGGCGTTGGGACAGTCAAGGGGGGCGGTCATGGCATACCTACATATTTAGGAACTAATGTAATGAAAATAATTGATCTTGACTGCATTGTCTGGCCCGTAAAAAAAACCTTAACTACACCTTTATATGGAAATCTATAAAGATGAATATAGATATGAGGGGAGGGGAGAGTAATTTATTTTACTAATGTCAAAAATCACATCAAAAATCTCGTGAACACGTAGAAGGGCTAAAATCGCTAAGAACAAAATTTTATTCTATTAGTCTAAAAACATTGCATTTGAATTATTTCATGAATATCAAAATATCCCAGTGGAAGAGGAAAAACCGCTATGAATCACATAAAAATCTTTATGAATTTAAAAATTGTGGACAACAAAATTCGGACTACAATAATTGTACGGTAAAAGTTTGAAACAGAATTATTTATTTATTAACACGTTCGCTGCTGCTTATGTGAAGATGTGATGATAGTTAATGCCGCACTGTAGAAGTGAGTTTTTTTCCAGAAGCCAATTTACTTTTTATAACAAAGAATCAGTGAAAAATTTTCCCGCGCCAGCGCGTGATTGGCTATTGGACATCACCTCACACCACGCCCTGTATCGTGAGTGGCCCCATAACGTTGGAGCCGTATCACGCGCTGGCGCGTGATCGGCAGCGAATGTGTTAATCTGTATTTCAAAAAATTCTCAAGTATAATGACACATGACTGAACAAAGATTTTTTCAAACGAACCCGTGATTTGAATCAGTTAAAAAAATTGTTTATTTTTAGTGAAAGTGATAAAAATTATATCTATAAATTTGTTCAAAAGCAAATTTATTTAAACTTATATAGGGAAAAATTATGAGTTTCAAAGTATCTTAATCGAAGAAAAAATACCGGCAGTACAGTATTGAGTATTTGAAATATGAATCTAGGCATTCTCCCACAAGCCAATCATTACTTATGTGATTAATTTTCCAAAATGTTTTTTTAAATGAACCCATGAAGCTTCCTAGGCTACAGGAGTATTTGAATAAATGCGTGCTGATAGAAAAAATATGGCCTACTTTTACTTTCTTCTACCTTTACAAGAAGAAAGTATTGAATTTGTGAAAATTTTCGAAATCCGTTTTCTGACGGATTAACACATTTTAAGGGTCAGAGATTCCAAAAAACATGTTTTTAACAAATATCTGTCTGTGATTCTGTCTGTATGTGACATTCATTTTGTGGGCACTCTATCTTAACAACTAATGCACGGAATTCAATAAAAACTTATTTTAAGGAAGTTCCTGATATAAATTGATGCTGATTAGTTTTTGGTGTCAATCGCTCAACAGATGGCACTGCTATGCTGCCTTTTTCACGATTTCCGCAACAGCTTTATCTAAAGTTCTGCTGCATAGATTTTCATTAAACTTCAGATTCTGTTAGTCCTTGACACGAATGGATGATACTTACATTTTGTTGAAAATTTTTCAACAGGCGGTGTTGATATGCTGCTTTTTTCACGATTTCTACAACAGCTCTATTTCAAGAACTAACTCTCAGATTTTGACCAAACTTCAGATTTGATTAGTTCTTGATACTGATATTTATACATGAATATACCGAGTTCATTTTTAGATCCTTTCACAAATAGAGATACAGCAGTATCATCATATTTGGAGGAGGAAATCGTGGAACTCACATCTAATGAGAACTAAGAGTAAAATTCAGAAATGGATACCAAGAATTCTAATTTCAAAAGCCAATACAGCTCTCTAATATAGATTGGTAACGAGCGTACATAAAATTTTAATTGCTTTTCCTTCATCACATTTGGCTGAGAGAGGGCTCCGTGCAGTAGCTAATTTACTGTCTAAGAAAAGAATCAGACAACTTTGAATCAGACAATTTGTGACTGATGTTAAAAAAACTGGAATCCGACGTGAGCAAATTGTTAAAACTCCATCAGCCCCAACTATTTCGTTGTTTGTTTTAGAAATTCTTATTGGTTTTGTATTTATTTTTAAATTTTAAATAAGCATATTTTACTACATTTGATGGTCGTTTTAATTAACTTTTACTTTATTATTCTTAATAGATAGATAGACAGATAAAATATAGATAAATATTCAACAATGGTTTAACATTTTGTGTAATTAACTATGGAAAATGGTGGTGGTGGGTGGCGTTGGCAGTTTTTTCTCTTGTAAAGGGGGCGGTGGACCAGAAAAGGTTGGGAACCTATATCTAAATGATTCATTTTATGATAGTTATTCCCTTTCTTGAAACCATTTAATTTGAAAATTTAAGTGGTACAAAAAGGGATAAATAAATTCAACAAAGTTTTAAGCTACACAATGCCACATGACTGTGAAGTTTACGCACTTTGTTTACATTTACCAAAAAAAAAAAAAAAAAAAAAGTCTCATAAAGAATTTATATTTCTAATGTGGTAGCTTGTAAATGCATGCTTCTTAACCCAGATTTTTATTGGGTGTTATAATTAATTGTCACTATTTAATTGAGATAGGATGACTAATTAAAAAGTTATCATTAATTTGACTTCTGATAATTTGGGATTGCTGCTTTATTATAACAAATTTATCGTATGTCTCAGTTAATCAAAATGCATTGTTTCATAAATTAAAATCCACATAGTGCTAGATGATTCATTTTATGATAGTTGTTCCCTTTCTTGAAACCATTTAATTTGAAAATTTATTTGGTACAAAAAGGGATAAATAAATTCAACAAAGTTTTAAGCTGCACAATGTCACATGACTGTGAAGTTTACGCACTTTGTTTACAGTTACACCAAAAAAAGAAAGAAAAAGTAGTAGTGAATTTGAATTCCTTCTAATAATCTGCCTGTATGTGAATTTGTGGTACTTTTTATCCCTTATTTTCTTTATCTAATAAATTTAGTCACCTTTTAATTAGACAAAATGACAATAGTAAATTTGAAAATTATCATTGACTTAACTTCTGATAACTTACTTGGGATTGCTGCTTTGTCAGAAGAAAATTGATAATCTCAATTAACCAGAGTTTGTTGTGTCATAAATTAAACGTACATTGTGCTAGAATATTTCGTACTAGTTGGTTCTCCTGTCGAACAATTTCGCCAAATTATCAAATCGCCAAACTCATAGGTAAACTATGCATATTGACATAATTTTCACTTTAAATAATGAAAAAACAAATAATTACTAGAATACTAATAAAAATACAAATAAAAAGTCGAAATAAAAATCACTTAATTGCATTTCAAACACGTGAATCGTATTTAATGTCATTGAATGTGACATTCATGATCATACATTATTGGCATTTAATCTTATAGTTTGGCGATGGTTTTTTAGTCGATGGGATAACCAAGTAGTACTGAATATTTTCATTTTATAATAGTTTCTCTATTTTTTAAAACCTTTTAATTTGAAATTTAAGTGGTACGAAAAGCGGTAAATATATTCAACAAAGTTTTAAGCTACACATGTCATTTAACTGTGAAGATTACATACTTTACACAACAAGAAATATGGAATGATGCCTGTTTTTGTGAATGTAAAGACTTTTGTAACTCCAAGTACATTTCAATGTTACATTCAATTTTTGGACGTCATTTTAACCTTCTGCCTACTAGATGATTTGAATGAACCTGGCAGTGAAAATGGAATTATTTCAAATACAGTAAAATCCATCTGATAGAGATAAAATTAAGAAATTAATTTGTAAATTTGCAAGATCTAAATTTTTGAAAATCTAGAAATATTCAAAAAGAATGTCAAATAAGATGTTACTCATGAATTTTAACTGTAATTAGATGCATTATTGTAATATTTGTACATTGTTTTTCTTTTTCATTGTCCAAGCATTAATTGCAACAAATTTTCCAAGGAAAATTTTAAAAATTGTTATTGACTTTGGATAATTTGGGGTTACTGCTTTATTGGGAGAATGGGAAAAATCTATTATATCTTGATTAACCAGAATCTACCATATAGTTAATTTTAACCGACATTGTGATAGTTTTTTTTTTTCCTTAAATATTATGATAATTGTTCTCTTTCTTGAAATCACTTAATTTGAAAATTTAAGTGGTAGGTATTGAGATAAATAAATTCAACAAAGTTTTAAACTACACAACATTACATGACTGTGAAGTTTACGCTCTTTGTTTACAGTTACAACAAAACAATGTATCTTAATGAATTTCTTTTTTCTGCCCATTTGTAAATGTATGGTTCTTTTTAATCCCAATTTTTTTTTTTTTTTTTTTTTTTTTTTTTTTTTTTTTTTATTTATTTAACAATTAATTTTTTATCACTTTTATTTGTGACAAAATAACAATAATAAGTATGAAATCTATCCTTGACACTTCTAATATCTTGGAATTGCTGCCTAAATTAAATTTGTAAAGATTGATATTGGCATTTTGTCTTAGACTTTTTCTAAGGTATCTTTTTTTTTAAGGAATCTTGTGAAATTTCTGCTCCTTCTTTAAACAACTTAATTAGCAATTTTAATGCATACAATAAATTATATATTAAATAAAGGTTACGGGTGGGTATTTTATGAGGAGTGAAATCTTTTCGGCTACAATCAAGCCATTTTCCTTGAGAAAAAAGAGGGAATATGTTTGTTTTGCTATGAATTTTTCACACTGTTTTACTAAATCATTTGGAAAATTTTTACCTCATTTTTATTTTAATGTTTCCTATGTTTGTTAAAAACATTTTCAACTTAAGTCTTTGGTACTAAAGTAAATTCTAATGCCATCTGTAATTATGTTTGTATGAAGATATTTCTCTTTTCAGTAAAATATTCCCCTTTTTAAAATAACTTAAGTTTGTTTTAATTGTGTGAAAAAGAGGCTTAAAATATTAGTTTATATTAAATATGATTGATACTTTTACTTGCATTAAAAGTTTTTCTTTTGTTTACTATTATATTAGTCTACAAATAAAAAAAATAATTTTGAGAACAGAAATCATAATAATTGAACTTTCTGTTTTTGCTAATGCTGAATCTGAAAATTAAGTCAGTTTTTCTGCATCAGGCATCACATTTTTTTTTATTTAACTTTGTGTTATTGAACAAATATTTGAGCTATCTAAAAAGCTAAAATAGCTTGCTAGATTTGAATAAAATAATACATTAGCATTAAACAAACACTTTAAACCCAGAAATTAATTATTATTGATTATATATATTTTTTTACTTGCTACTGCTATGTTCTCAAAATAAGATACATTTGAATTCTTTGGCAAAATGTTTTCGCTTTTAAAGAAAACATTCTTTCCACCCCCCACTCCCAAGAAAATTTTGAAATGGCACCACTGCTTGGTACTATTTATGACTTAGTTTTATGTTTCAAAGTTAATTCATAGAAAGTAATCTGATAATGTTAATAATAAAATCTTAATAATATTATAAATCAAATTTTCAGTAATAAATTATTTAAGAACATGACTTTCGATTTTTTCCTCAGGTACTGGAAATACAGTTATAAAATCGGTCAAAGTTTTAAAAGAGCATGGTGTGAGAGAGGATAACATCATTCTTCTGAATTTATTTTGTACTCCTCATGGTGAGTCAGTTTGTTACATTTCTAATTAATTTTCAAATCATTATCCTAAATGCATGTATAAACTAGAATAGATGTATGTTCATTTTGCCTTTTGATGCACATGTGCATGTTTAATCATGTTCACAAAAATTTGTTTGGAATATCTGATTATTGTATGATCATAGCAAAATTATTTATTGCAGAGTTATTTAGTTATTTGTTGAAATGAACATTGTATACTGCTTGTTCGGCACTATTAGTCTTTTTTACTATTTTGGATGATTTCTTGTTGAAAAAAATACTCTTCAATAACAAAACTGTTTTTGGGGAAACATAATGTTGAAGTACATATGCGATAAATATTTCTCAACATTATTCTAAACTCAGTTCTGTACACTGATTTAGCTACTGACAACAGACTCTAGTATTGCACCTGGTCATTTTCAAAAATTGTGTTGTTGCTAAGCTTTTGAAATCCTGGCCATCAGGCATTTCCAAAAACTTTTTTAAATATAAAAGTAGGTATTCTTTTAGAAATATAGAAGATTTAACATATTTAAGGAATAAATACAGAATGTTTCTTTTATCATTTTTAATGACAAAAATTATGCATCTTTATTCCTGAAAAATCAACAAAAATTATTTTTGTGCATCCTTTTTTTTTTTTTTTTTTTTTTTTTTTGTGCATAAATGATTTATTTTAGCACATTGCAGCTTATCGTTGGGTCTCTTGGGCTTCTTGTGCCAGCGTATAGATTATTTTAATTGCTTCTTGTACTTTTTCATATTTATAAAATTTTACGCTTTAAGTGTAAAATGTTAGACCTTTTCACTTTTTACATTTAGGATAATTATTTTTCAAAATCTCTGCTGAATTCAATCCTCCCCCCTTAATCTCTGAGTTACTACTTTTTTGTTGCTTTTAATAATGATAAATACTGAATTAAAAAATGATGTATAAACTACTGTTATAACCCTATCTTGTATTTCCATTGCAATTAAATTCTGTGCAGAGATTTCCAAAAATTAGTAGCATTGGTTGTTTAATAAAATTATAAGATATACTTTCTTAACTTTATTTGTTAATCATGAATGTATACTTTGCCATTTGTCAATAATTTTGAAATATTCTCACTGAACTCACATGATTGTGAACCATTCTTGAATTTATTTATATTTATTTGAATTTACTTCTATCTATGCTTGGCTAAAAAGTAAGCATTGTTTATTTAATGAAAATAAATATTTACTTTGAATACATACATATTTTAGATATTTACTTCAAGTTTTATATCCTATCCTAAATAGGAATCTATACTAATATTACAAATAAATAAAGCTTGTTTATTTTTTTGAAAGGATTATTTTCTGGAATTAGTGAACTAGTTTTTAAAATATTGGTGGCAAAATGTTGATGTCCATCACTGCTCTAGCATAGTCTATATTTTATGTTAGTATATCAGCTCACTTGGAATCTATATTAATATTACAAATAAGTAAAGCTTGTTTATTTTTTTGAAAGGATTATTCTCTAGGTCTAGTGAACTAATTTTTAAAATATTGGTAGTGAAATATTGGTGTCCATCACTGCTCTAGCATATTCTATAGTTTATGTTAGTATATTAACTCACTTAGTGAAGAATTCAATTTTTTGAAAGTTTAATAATATTTTACTCAACTCAAAATTAAATACTCATCTCTTGTTTTAAACAGTTTATTCTCATGAGTAAACTCAACTCAGGTTCTTTCGAACATTAATAATTTCACAAAACACAACTCCAATAAAAACCGTAACATTTTTTCACATATCTCATTAAAAAACATTCTAATCAAAACTCAAAAACAAAAAGAATATTGTTTCACACAGCTTAGGTAAAAGCTGAAGAAATAAAACAGATGATGTATTTATCACAAAAAATCGTTTGCACAGAAAACTTTTTACATTTTGAAATAATTAGGTATATCTTGGTTGCTAGGTGACAAAGTCAGTAGAAAATTAAATAGCCTTTTATCAAACATACCGCCCCTCTTGAAACCTCTGAGGGGGGTTTCAAACTAAACCACTGCAATTACAACCATTGTAAAAAATATAAAGAACAATACAATTACATACAATATAAATGAGTCACAGTTAAGTTAAATTTAAGCAAATATTTAAACAATTTTACATAATACATAATAAATAAAGAAATTTTACAATAATGTACACTTTCTTATAAAAACTGAATTACTTTTCAAGAGGTAATACAGCAATTTTGGATACTGCTCTTTTATATATTCCATTTGGGGTTTTTATATTTATAACTCTTATTCTATTATCATTACCAAAAAATACTTCTACAATTCTCCCTAATAACCATTTAGACACTGGAAGATCATCTTCCTTTATTACAACCATATCTCCTATTTTGAGGTTGTTTTTTGATATCATCCACTTATGCCTTTGCTGCAATGTACTTAAATAACTATTTTTCCACTTTTTCCAGATGGTCTGAACCATTTTAGTGGTCTTTTGCCATAAGTTTAGTCTATTATCTTCAATATTACTCAGGTCAGATTCAGCAATGGCATTAAGTGGGCGATCAATAAGAAAATGTCCCGGGGTCAAGACCTCCAAGTCATCAATATCTGTACTCAAGGGAGTAAGCGGGCGCGAATTTAAGATACCTTCAATTTGGACAATTATAGTTAACATTTCTTCATAAGTTAATTTAGAGTTGCCCACAACACGTTTAAAGTGATACTTGAAGGACTTGACTCCCGATTCCCATAAACCTCCAAAATTTGGAGCTTTAGGGGGAATAAATTCCCAAGCAATACCTTCAGATATCAAGTAATTAGTAAGGTTCTGGTCTGGTTTGTTTACCAATTCATGCAACCTTTTAAGCTCTACATTAGTCTTCACAAAATTGCCTGCATTATCACTGAAAATTTTTCGAGGTTTGCCTCGTCTGGCAAAAAACCTCTTTAATGTTGCAATAAAAGCCTCAGATGTTAAATCATTGACTAATTCCAAATGCACTGCCTTTGTTACCATACAAATAAAAATACAAACATAAACTTTATGATAAATGCCTTTACGTTGACCTCTATATCTAATCAAAAATGGACCACAGAAATCAGTTCCTGTGCAATTAAAAACAAAGTCTACATTTATTCTTTCTTTTGGGAGCTCGCCCATAATTTGCTCTAACAATTTAGGTTTGGCCCTAAAGCATGTAATACATTTATGTACAATTTTTCTACAAATAGCCCTACCGTTTAAAGGCCAAAATTCTCTTCGAACACAATAAAGTAAATTTTGTGGTCCTATATGTAGATATTTTTTGTGATAAAACTCGATAATTAATTCTGTTAATTTGTGTTTAGAGGGCAGTACAATTGGGTGTTTTTGGGCATAATTTACCGTGCTATTTTGGAGACGACCTCCAACTCTGATTAAATTATTTTTATCCAAGAAAGGATTTAATGAAAGTAATCTACTATTTTTTGGTAACTCCTTACCCTTACAGGGCTTGAAATTCAATTTTTCGAAGGAGGGGAGTCTCCCTACCAACATTTATAAATGGAGGGGAGTTTGGCTGTTTGGGAGGGAGAAAAAATGTTTAAAACCCACCATTATTTTATGTGCTATTTAAAGAATTACCAGAATACATACATAAAAAATATCACTGAAGCAATTTTTATCAATAATTCAGAATAATTATGCGATATGTGTAAAAAAACTTTTATATTGTCTAGTTTTTACTGGTGGTAAATTCCCTCCCGGTGCTAATTATTTTTGTCACCGGTCTAATTATTGTTTTAATAATAATTAATAAAACTTCTAATTTAATAAATTTATATTTATAATTAATTGTTATAACCAATGTTATTTTTCTGTATATTAAATGTGCAAGATACAAATTTAATCATAAAATAATACTTAATTGAGTGCAGAAAATAAGAAGTATCATTATTGTTTGCATTTCTTTAAAAAAGGGGCAAGTCAAATTCATCGAAAAAGACTTTCTTAAAAAATGAATACTTTGTTGAGTAAAGAGATTCTTTTTGTTTAATGAATGGCTGCTTTCAGGAATTGCACTCACTCAGAAAGATTTGGAACTGTCAGAAACTGATTTTAGAGCAGCAAAGAAAAAATAATAATATATTGAAGCAGGAAAATTAGTTTGTTGAACAGAAAAATAAACTCCCTGTAATATTATTTTTGGGGGGAGGAAGGGGGGAGAGGTTCCCTTTGACGAAAGTTGCATCTTTTGATGAAATCTGCCGTTTTTTCGTGAATTTTTTGAAGAAATTTGCCGTTTTTTGGCGATTTTTTAATAAATCTGATGTTTTAACGCGATTTTTTTTTAACGAAAATTGCTGTTTTTCGCGATATTTTCGGGAAATTTGTTGTTTATAGTGAATCTGTTGAGGAAATTTGTCGTTTTTCGCGATTTTTGGACAAAATTTGACGTTTTTTCGTGAATTTTCTGAAGAAATTTGCCGTTTTTGGCGATCTTTTGATGAAATCTGATGTTTATCGCGATTTTTTTTTACGAAAATTGCCGTTTTTCGTGATATTTTGGGGAAATTTGTCGTTTTTTGCAATTTTTGGACGAAATTTGATGTTTTTTTCGTGAATTTTCTGAAGAAATTTGCCGTTTTTCGCCATCTTTTGATAAAGTCTGATTTTTATCGTGATTTTTTTTACGAAAATTGCCGTTTGTCGCGATTTTTGGACGAAATTTGACGGTTTTTTTTGCGACCTTTTTGGCGAAAACTGCCGTTTTACATAATTCTGTGACGAAATTAGGCATTCTTTCGTGAATCTTTTGACGAAATTTGCCTGAAATTAGTCATTTTTCGCGATCTTTTAACAATATTTGCCGTTTTTTAGTAAACTTTTACGAAGTCACGCGTCTTGTAGCTGTTTCTTTTTTTACGTAATTTACGCGCAATATCGCGTCCGCGGCATCACTGTTTCATAATTTTTGGAATTGAATGCGTTTTTTTTTTTTTTTTTTTTTTTTTTTTTTTTTTTGTGGGGAGGGGGGGAAGGTGAAATTCTAAACACAATCACCTCTATTTCGTCGCAGAAAATAGAATGAAACTCGTCTTATCGATTGCAGGAAAAAATTGCGAAATTTGTCAATCAGTCGCGGAAAAAATCGTAGTTTTCAATGATTTTTCGCTGTAAAAAAACTCGCAAAATGTGTCGATTACTCGCACGAAAATATCATAAAATTCCCAAAATGGTCGTGGGAATTGATCATAGTTCCAAAATGCAAAATTGTTTGGGCGGGATTTCAAAATTTTGGGCGCGAATCCCGCCATCCCGCCCTGAAATTCAAGCCCTGCCTTAGATAACAATGTGAATTCAGAACTGAACTCTTTTTCTTGAACAGATTTTATGATAAACTGCTCAGCCTTCTTCAATTCAGCAGATGTTAGCTTACCTGAATACCTTTCTTTTGGCTTCTTGACATTCTGAATGAACCTGAAAACATAGCTAAGAATTCTTATTAATTTAGCATAATTATTACTCAATTGCAAAAAATAGTCAATAAAAAATGAACAGTCTGATATTAAAAGTGAAGTCTCTGAAAAAGTCTTTTTAAGTTCACTTCTGTATAGATCCTTATCATTTTGCTCAAGTTCAACAGTATTTAAAGAAGGTTCAGTTTGTTGTGTTAGGAATAGTGGACCCTTCCACCATAAGTTACTCTGGAGAAGTTTGTCTGGATCTACACCTCGTGACACAAGATCAGCAGGATTATCAGAAGAAGCCACATGTCCCCAATGACTGATATCAGAAAGATTCTGAATCGTAGCCACACGTGATGACACAAAGGTTTTTAAGTCACACGGCTGTTTTCGAATCCAACATAATACAATAGTACTAACTGAATAATAGTAAACGGATTCTTTAGGAACTTTTAAGGTTTTGGCAACCTTATTCATCAATTTGGCTAATAAAACTGCACCACAGAGCTCCAAGCAAGGAATAGTGACTGTTTTGATTGGTGCAACTCGACTTTTACTGCAAAGCAACTGAGAAATTTGCTCTCCTGAAGAATTTGAAGACACAGCATACAATGCCACACCGTAGGCTTTCTCCGAAGCATCTGAAAAGCCATAAATTTTAATTTGCACTGGATTATTTGTAAAAATGTATCTAACAGCACTTATATTATTGATGGCTCTTAATGATTCTAAAATCTGCAACCAATCATCAAGCTCAGCTGTAGGGAGATTTTCATCCCAATCAATTTGCAGTCTCCACAGTCTTTGTAGGAAAATTTTTGCTTTCGTCACAACTGGTCCAAGTAGACCAAGGGGTCAAAAATGCGAGCAATATTTGACAGCACACTTTGTTTAGTTACCTTGGTTTGCTCACTGAATGATACACTAAAAGTAAAAGTATCATCATTGGCATTCCAGCAAAGTCCTAGTGCCTTAGTTTCACTCATATTTTCAAAAGTGTAATTCTCATTTTTAAAGGCTGGCTCCATTAATTCTGGATGGTTACTAAACCATTTATGTAAGTTCATGCCACACGTATTTAATAGTTGAATAAGCTCAATTTGCAGTCTCTTAGCCGATTTTAGGTCAGCTGCTCCAGTCAGGACATCGTCCATGTAAAAGTCTGATTGTACCACACCAGAAGCATACGGAAATTGAGATTCACCATCTATACCAAGCTGTTTAAGGCAGCGCATGGCTAAATAAGGGGCACTAGTTGTGCCATATGTGACTGTACATAGTCTGTAATATTTCATCTCACCATTTACAGAATCTTTCCAAACTATGCGCTGTAAATCACATTGACTTTTATCGATAAGTATCATGCGATACATCATTTTTACATCTGCTGTAAATGCATAGCGGTGTGTACGAAATCTAAGTATTATGCTAAACAAATCATCTTGAATGACACCTCCATTCAGCTGTATGGAATTTAGGGATTCTCCTGATGAAGTTGCATGTGAACCATTAAAGACAACTCTCAATTTTGTAGAACTTTTATCTGGGCGATAAACAGCATGATGAGGTAGATAATTCGCATGTATTGGCTCATCTGTTTTCTCTACTTCCTCCATATGGCTTAACTCTCTATACTCTGCCATAAATGCGCAATATGACTCTAAAAGATTTGGATTTTTGACTAGCCTATTCCAAAGTGAATTTAATCTATTTTCCGCAAATTGCTTTGATTCTCCCAAAGAACTAGGATCTTTTTTCAACGGCATTTGTACTATGAATTTGCCCGTTATATCTCTCTGATGTGTGTTTATAAAGTGGGTGTCGCATGCTAATTCTTCTGTATTTCTCAATGGTGTATTTTCTTCTACTTTTTCAATTTCCCAAAATTTTTTCATTTCGAAATTTAAATCTGTTTCAGTAATTAACCCACAATGTATTTGTTCCTGATCGTTACAATCGTAAACACTCCCACTTACTATGCAACCGAACACCGTATTTTGCAGTATTAATTTAGAATTTGGTAGCTTCATACAACCCACCTTTATCAATTCTAGAAATACTTCAGCTCCTAGCAAAAGATCTATTTTCCCTGGTCTATTAAATTCAGGATCAGCAAGAATAATAGACTCTGGAATTCCTAGCTCTGAAATATTAATATATTTCGAGGGCATAATTTGCGAAATTTTTGGTATGATAAGGAAATCTAACTCCCGACTATAATCTCCCGAATTATTACTGATCAAGGCAGTAGTTTTATTTTTTACCGCTACAGAGGATCCACTTAAACACGATACCGAAATATTACTTTTTTCTTTTCGAATTCCTAATCTTTCAACTAACTGCAATGTTAAAAATTTGCTCATTGAACCATTGTCCAATAAAGCACGCACCGGAACTTTATTTCCGAATTTATCTCTCATATAAACAATAGCAGTGGAAAGAAGAACTGTTTTAACATTATTCGATCTCACATTTGAAGTACCAGTGAAATTTTGAATTTGGTTATTTAACTCAAATGGTATGGCGTCAACATTTAATGTTGGTTTACTTTCATTTGTCAACAATGCATTTGGCACTTCCTTATCACTATAATTTTTTGTGTTTCCCACTGCATTGGAATTTCTCTCACGCCTATCAAAACAAAGAAGTATATTGTGGCGTTTATGGCATTTTGAACACGAGAATGTTGAGTTACATTTTTTGACGCAGTGGAATTCTGAAAGACAGTTAAAGCACATATTGTTTTTTTTTTTTCACAAAATCTACTCTTTCCTGTACATTAAATTTTTGAAATTTGGGACATTTAAAAACACTGTGATTTTCCTGGTTACATACAACACATTTGCGCATATTTTTCTCATTTAAACTCGCAACCATGGATGTTACCTTTTGAAAAGCTATGCTTTGTTTGGCTTTCATTTTGAAAATTTCGCTTTGTATTTACTTGTTTGGACGCACTTAGTGTACGCGCGTGGTCTCTCAAGAATTCTAGCAATTCAGTTAAACTCGGTAAATTATCCCGCTTAAGATGTCTTTCCCACCACATTTTTGTATTTACATCTAATTTTTGAGCCAAAATATAAGCAAACATAGTAGTAGAAAACCCCTCAACCTTTTGTTCTAAAATCTCTAACGACCTAATACATTCATTTGTTATATCTATTAAATTTAATAATGCTGCTGGGGACTCATTCTGAATAACAGGAATATTTAAAAAA
Source organism: Maratus speculifer (assembly GCA_964019185.1). Classification (NCBI taxonomy): domain Eukaryota; kingdom Metazoa; phylum Arthropoda; class Arachnida; order Araneae; family Salticidae; genus Maratus; species Maratus speculifer. Next base: position 211,469,569 of record OZ025302.1, read on the forward strand.
CATTTTAAATGCGCGTAAACTTGTTCTCTTGAATTTGAAAACCGTTCTTCCAAAAGCGACCATGCAACTTCATAATTAGAATCCACGATTGAAATAGATTGAATTATACGAAAGGCATCTCCTCTCAATGAAGACTTCAAATATTGTAATTTCATTGCCCCTGACAAATTAGAATTTTCATGTACAGTAGCCTTAAATATATCTTTGAAAGAAAGCCTCTCATGCAAATTACCCGTAAATACAGGAAGAGTTAACTTTGGCAATTTAATGTTATTATCAGCCTTTGTGGCGTTTTCTAAATTAACAGTTTGCACTTTCATTTTTGATAACTTTTTTGTAAGTTCAAATTCCATTATTTCTAAAATTTCATTAATTTCTTTGTTTTCCTTAATAAAATCCTCAATTTCATCTTCTTTACTTATCTTATAAATAGACTCAAATAACTCAGCAAAGTTTTGCTCTAATTTATTCCGTTTCTCCTTTATGAGAATTAATTCATTTAATTCTAGCTCAGTATTCGATAATTTTTCTTTTAATTTTGTCAAGTTTGTTTTGAAAATTTTCTTTTTTGCTTTTAATTCTTTCATACTCATTTTTAATGAATAAAAATTAAATGGGTGCACTTACCCCTCTTGGCTCTTTAAAAGATGAGTTCTAACATCGAAGAAATAGCAAAACAGCACAAAATATTCACCAGTTATCCTTCAATCATTGACGTAGAACAACTCGCTGATTTTTCTCCGTAGAGACGGACCATATGAAGAATTCAATTTGTTCGAAAGTTTATTAATATTTTACTCAACTCAAAATTAAATACTCATCTCTTGTTTTAAACAGTTTATTCTCATGAGTAAACTCAACTCAGGTTCTTTCGAACATTAATAATTTCACAAAACACAACTCCAATAAAAACCGTAACATTTTTTCACATATCTCATTAAAAAACATTCTAATCAAAACTCAAAAACAAAAAGAATATTGTTTCACACAGCGACACAGCTTAGGTAAAAGCTGAAGAAATAAAACAGATAATGTATTTATCACAAAAAATCGTTTGCACAGAAAACTTTTTACATTTTGAAATAATTAGGTATATCTTGGTTGCTAGGTGACAAAGTCAGTAGAAAATTAAATAGCCTTTTATCAAACACTTGGAATCTATATTAAAATTTTAAATATGTCCGACTTGTTTGTTTGTTTGAAAGGATTATTCTCTGGAACTAGTGAACTATTTTTTAAAATATTGGTAGCAAAATGTTGATGTCCATTAGTGTAATCTATATTTTATGTTAGTGTATCAATTCATTAGGAATGTATACTAATATTATAAGTGAGTATGGCTTGTTTATTTGTTTGAAAGGATTATTTTCTGGAATAATGAACTAATTTTTAAAATATTGGTGGCAAAATTTTGATGTCTATTATTACTCTAGCATAGTCCATATTTTATATTACGTATGAACTCACTAGAAATCTATATTGAAATTATAAATAAGTAGAGCTTGTTTATTTGTTTGAAAGGATTATTCTCTGGAACTAATAAACTAATTTTTAAATTATTGGTGGCAAAATGCTGATGTCCATTACAGCTCTAGCATAGCCTATATTTTATGTTAGTATATTAACTCACAGGAGGCACAGTAGCAAAAACCATTCTAAAATTAGGATTTTTGTGATATTGTGGGGCTAGAAATTTTGTTACTTTTAAGATGTGAATACTTGTTTCTTAAAAGTTCAAAATTTTAACAGATGAAATGAGCAGAAAACTTTTTAAAGGATTTATTTGGAACTATTGGGATTAGAAGCTTAAAATTTGACCTGGTTGTTATGTTAGAGAGGTAAATGGTCGCCCAGAATTGTTTAAAAATTAAAATATAATGAGGTGCAAGAACAAAAAATTTTCTAAAATTGTGATTAATATGATGCAGTTAGTATAGAAGCTTAGAATTTGGCATAGGGGTTACTTTTAAGATGTAAATGTTATCTGAGAATGGTTTCTGAAAAATTTGAAATTTAAAAGGGTGAAATGAAAGCAAAGTTTTCTAAAATATCCTAAGTTATGATATTCTTTTTAAAATGCAGATATTTGGTATAAACAGCTGATTAAAAATTTAAATTTAAAGATGTGAAAATGAATAGAAAGTGTACTAAATTATTGTTTATTTAGAATACTTAGGAATATAAATTTAAAATTTGACACACATATTGTTTTTTAAAAATTAATTACCCCTAGAGATGTAAATTTTCCGGAAAAATATAAGTGGTGGAAAAACTGGTTTTTTACTGGTTTTTTTCGGAAAAAAACGGAAAAATTGATTTTTTATGACTGTTTCTCCCAAATAAATTATATTTTCTTAGAGAATATTAAATAATAAACATTTTTTCCCATTTATATGTATTAAATGAAAATTATTTTCACTTTATATTACAAAATAAAAAGAAAGTAGCAAAGCCTGCTTTTAAAAGTTTAGTTTCTTTTCCCCACAGCCTAAGAATTTTTATTAAATGCTATTGTTTGTTATATCATATCTCTGTTGAAATGATTTTTCAATTACATGTTTAACAGTTTAACTACCAATTGACCTAATGTAAAAACCTGAACCAATATGTCTGCAGTTTGGAATGAAATAAATTATGCATTCCATTTACATAAGTATAGTTTTTAAGTAAATGATACTAGTTTAAAGAAATTATTGCAGTTTTGTCGTTATTATGAATATCAGTATTCAAAAATTCCATTGTTTGTTTAAAAAATGTATATTTCTACATTATTACTTTTTTTTCTTAGAATCTTAATTTTATTTCCTTTACAAAATATGTTTAGTTTTGATATAGCTTTCCCATCTCAACTCAAAAAAGTTTTGATTTAGTTTTATAATCTAAATTCAAACAAAACTAAGTTTTACTTTGGCTTACTCAGGTCTGCAACTAAAAAATAGTGTAGGATTTATCGACTGTTAGATTTTTACTCACTGAAACCAGAAATATATATATATTCAGCATTATATATATTAGGGATGGGACGAATATTCGGCCACTATTCGGTATTCGGCCTATTCGGCCCTTTTGCCGAATATTTGGTTGGCCGAATATTGAAGGCTTGTTGACCGAGTACTTTGGCCGAATACCTATAGCCGAATATTTAGAGATATCTGGCCGAATATTGGTAAAATCTCGCCGAATAGTGAAAGATATCTTGTCAAATAAATTTAGGATTTAAAGAATTTCATTTCTTGGAATTTTTTTTTCGCTAATCCAAATTGGCTACTTCATTCATGAAGTCATTCTCATTCTTACTTACAAAATATACAGTTATTCAATTGCTAAAAAATACACAGCCTTTCTGTATTTCCTATAAAAGTTAGTGATATTTTAGAAAATGCTGCCAAGTTGGAGATTTAATTGTATGGGAAGTGTCTTCATTAAAGAATGATCTATTACAATTCAAGGTATTAAAAACACTCATAAGAAAAAAAAAAGAAAAACACTGCCTTATTCTAAAACACTTGAATATTTATTAATGTCTGCAAATTCCATGCACATATAAAAAAAAAGACTCGTATGAAATTCGTAACTTATTTTCTGTAAAGTAGGAAATGAAAAAATTCATTCACTAGGTGTATTAACAAAGATTCATTTTTAAAATTAGATATCAAATATCACTTCCAAATACAACTGTACATCTGAAAACAGAACTGGTGGCAAACTAGATACGCATTAGATGAAACAAATTGCTTTATGAAGATGGTTTTATAAGTATTTAAACATAAATTCTAAATACTGAAAAAAAAAAAAAATTTATTCTATAGTTTTCACTTTTAAAAATTTATTTGCATAATTACTGCTTAAATATGTAACATTATTATGTATATATTTTTAATTTATGTATTCCTTCATTCATGTTGTTATCAATTTCTGTTTATCCTTTTAATGCTTGTTGAATAAGTGGAATATTGAAGTTCAATATTGTATGCGCCAATTCAAATGTCAAAGATTTTGTTACTATATGCATTCTACTTTAAGCATAACCTTTTGCTTTAACATAATTTGTAATTTAAAGCTTGGCAACTGATTTCAGGGCAGTCTCATTCTTACGAATTTGCTTATCATTAAAGACACAGACTCTACATGATCAAATTTACTTCATTAAAGGTTATTTCAGAAAATATCTCCTCGTGAGTTCTGAGAGAGAGAGAGATTAAGAATATTATTAATTTTGGATCCAAAAAAGGGTAAAAGTATCATTTGATAGTAAAAATGAAGTACATTCTTCATATTTTAATGGAAGTATCTTACCATCTTGACTTATTGAAAATCAATTTCATGTACATTAAGATAAAAGAATGTAATGCAATTTCATAATTTTTTTGTGTTAAAATAAATGTTTCAAATTTAAAAATACATTTAAAAGCACATTTAAGAAAAATAATTATTAATGAGTTCCTATTTTTAAAACTATATATAATAAAAATTTATTTTCTTTATTGGGAAAAATAAGTTGGTATTCGGCCTAATATTTGGCCGAATATTCGGTATTCGGCTATTCGGCCAAATCACTGTTCGTCCCATCCCTAATATATATATATACAGCATTTTTTTAAGTTTAATTAAATGTAATTTTTTTCTTTTTACCCTGAAATCTGGTATTCTATTCTTGAGTAAGAAACCATATTCAATAATGTTTCCACATGGTAATTTTATATTTCTAAGAGTGGAACTCAAAAGTGATGAAAACCGAACACTACAAATAGAAAATGCTCACTATTTGAGGAATTAACAAAAGCAGCTACATACAGAGATAAACTTCTACTGTACTTTAGAAAACTACAAAAATTCAAAGTTTAATCAAGAGGTAAAGTATAATTTGGAACATAGTTGGGTCATTCCAAAAATAAAGATCCTTTTTGAGAAATTTTTTTTCAAAAAATTTTTCCTTTAAAATGAAATAAAAATATCTTTGAGAGGGTTGTATACATATTCAAGAGTAGAAATTGAATATCAGCAGCACACCTTTTTAAAAATATTTATCACTACACTTAGAAACACACACATTGGTTGAAATATGTCCCCTGTGTTACCATATTTTAAATAATCTTCTCATTTTTTCTTATTAAAACAGAGAATTGCTTTTACAATATTAACACTTTGATATAAATGTTCTTTTTCAGTGCCATGTAGTTTTTTGTTTATGTGTATATTTTTTCATGATGTAGGCATATTATGTCCCCTGTGTTACCGTTTTTGTATTCTCCCTTATAAAACTTTATAGAACTTGGTAAAAATTATTCTAATATAATAAAATTATAGTAAAACTTATTTATACATATTAGACGGTGCATATTATAAAACTGATTTGTAAGAAAGTTTTTTTCTTTTGTTCTGATAAAAGAAATGTCAGTAACATAGGGGACAATAAAGTAACAAAGGGGACATTCTAATTGAACATAAAAAAATTAACAATCTTAAAAGTGTACTTATGTATTAATTAAAAATGTATTTCTGATATAGACCAACTAATGTATTAAAAAACAGGATATTCTGTTGCATTTCATTTTTAAACTTGGATTTTTTGTCATATAGCAACATGGTTACCAATATCATGGTAACAAGGGGACTAGTAACACAGGAGATAAAATGAAATAAATTATCACCCATGTGTTACTATTTTCATAGAAACAATGTAAACTTAGATGGAATATTTTCTTTTAACTAAGACTTACAATTTAAATGCCAATAAACTAGAAAATTAATAATTAATCAAAATAAATCAATAGTAACACAGGGGACACACAAAAAACACACCCACCTTCAAAAATCACCTTTTCTTAGATAATATTCTTCAAAATTTAACAAATGAGGAAAATGACTACCTAGGATGAATACTAACTCTAAAAGTACATGAATGACTACTGTTAACAATATTTAGTTTGCAAATTCTCATTTTAATATTAAGAAAAATGTGGCAGTAACACAGGGGACAAAAATTAAGGGACACGTGAATTTTTCTTATAAAATGAAAAAAAATATTTACAAAAAATATTTAAAGTATATAGGGATAATATAAAGACTACAAAGACATAAAAAACACCCTGAAAGAAAACTTAAACAATATATATAGTAAAAAAAATAGGGTTTAAAATCAAAAAATTGTTCTTGGGACATGGCTTTTTACAGGACACAATAATTAAGAAAGTTATTTGAATAACAATAAATGGAATTTATCTCAAATTTAAAAATTTCATTAAAGAAAAATACCTTTAAAATATATTTTCCAATATTTAAATTTAATTTTGAAACAAAATTTTAGAAAATATAACAATACAAAGTGTTGGGACACCAAAGGGTGCTTTATTTTTGGAATGACCCAGTTACTTGTAATAAAATATGGGTGTTTTTTTTTTCATTGCAGTTGTACTTTTCTAATGCAAACTGCCCATGTTTTTGCAACGTTACTGTACATTATAGAGGTAAAATGAGGTCAATTTTAGATTCAACACCTTGAAAAATGCAGCATAGTAGTGCCACCTATAGGGCAATTTACACCAAAAACTAAACAACATTAATATATATCAGAAACTGTCTGAAGCTGTAGTTTGATTTTTAAAAAAAAATGTCCTTGAGGTAAAGCTATTGCGATAATCATGAATAATACAGCATAGCAGCATCATCTGATGAGCAATTTACACCAAAAAATAATGAGCACGAAGTTATGTTAAAGATTAACTTAATCTGAAATTTTATAAAAATATATACATTAGTTTGAGATAGAACTATTGTGGAAATTATGAATAATGCAGCATAGCAGCGCCATCGGTTTGGCGATATACAATAATAACTAAACATCTCGAGTTTATATCAAGGTGTAGCTGAATCTAAAGTTTTGTGAAATTATGTGCATCAGTTCTTGAGATAGAATGTCCATAAAATTTGTCACATACAGACTCACAGAGTGACAGATATTTCCAAAAACCATCAAAACTTGTTCAGGACCTTCTAAAATGTTTAAATACACCAAAAACTGAAAGTCAAATTTTTCACGAATTCAATACTTACTTCTTGAAAAGATGGATTAAAATAATAGATGGATTAAAGCATACTTCAAAATTTTATGTTGAATTTTTAATTTTATCATTTCCATTAATCGGCATATTATTGCAAAAAAAGAGAAGTTGCATTTAATTACATATTTAGATTTTTTTCATGTAATCAAGTTTTTGGGAAATCGTGAACTTTTTGTATATACTTGTACAAAATATATTTAGAATTTTTGAATAAGAAATTATTACTATATTTAGGTTCCTATTTAGACATTTTTAATAAGGTTATTTACATATACAACTTAATAAGATTCAGTTGCTGTATGGCATGAGATTTTTTTTTTTTTCTTCAATCATTGCACTTGCGAAAGATTCAATTTGTTGATTAAACTTTTTCTGAAATGTCTACTTTCATGAGAAATTTTGCAAAGGGTCTTGTGTTTCAAACAAGAAAAAAAATGTGAAGGATCCTTTCATTCTCAAGTATTCTCAAACAGATTTCTGCTCAGGGATCAGATTATCCACATTAAAATTTTCGTGTGAGACACTCAACATAATAATAAATAAAATAAAAAGTATGAGAATGTAACTATTACAAAATTTTCACTATATTATTTCATAAATGAAATTTCAATTTTTCCAGTTCGGAAAAATTGAAAAATAAGCCTTCGGGGAAAAAACCTGATAAAAACCAGTTTTTTTCCCAATTTTTCCGGTTTTTTTCCGAGCATTCCCATCTCTAATTACCACTACAAAAGATTTATTAAATATTCAAAGTTTGAAAAAAGGTTCAAAAATTGCAATTTTTGTGGTGCTGCTGCATTAGAAACCTGAAATTTGCCATAGTGATTATTTTTAAGATTTTAATGCTCACTAGGAACAGCTTTTTAAAAAGCAGGAAACAATCTAAAAACTTTCTAAACTGCGAGAAATCTGAAATTTTTATTTATAGAAATTAAAAATTTCCTATGGCTGTTACTTTAAATATGCAAAATACATCTAGACAACAGTTATTAAAATTTTCAGAATTTTATAATGTGCAGGAACAAAAAATGTTTTAAAATTGCAATTTCTGTGATGTAAGAAGCTTTGGTAACAACAAACTTAAAATTTCACATTGTGCTTTCTTTTAAGATGTAAATGCCTGGCTATGACTTGAATGCTTTCTTTTGATTTATATTCATCATATATATTCATTATATATGTATTCATTATATTCATAACTAATATTATGAAATAACCATTCTCAAGAAATTATAGAAAACCTTATTGAACTGATGAAAACAGGGTTGTTAGATTTGCTATCTGGCAACATACCCATTTTTGGCTGGTTTCTGTAGCTTAAAATACCTTTTTGTGTGTATGTATGTATTCATTGAGTGGCACCATTAATTAAAAAATATTTCAGTCTTGACTTGTGTAAACTACATTAATCTATAGTCACTGAATTTACTACTTGAATTGAAATTTTATAGAACTCAATGTAGTTTGATTATTTTAAATTTTTTATGATGTACTGACAACTGATGCTAGACATTACATTTTTTGTAAATTGTATATCTATTTTGTGAATTGCTGTAGTTGAGCAAAACTGTTAATAACTAATGCTTTTTTTTTTTTTAATCTCAGCTGCTACCTCTGTAATGAAGGCTTACCCAGCTATGACAATTCTAACATCTGAAGTTCATCCAGTAGCTCCTAATCATTTTGGACAGAAGTATTTTGGTACAGACTAATTTCATCAAACTTCAGAATTTCCTGAATCTACTTTTGACATCTCTTCAGAAGTAAATTTTATATATGTATGTATTATATATGAAATAATTTAATTTCTGTAATTTATTACTGTCAAACCCTGTTATAATGAACTTCAAGGGACCGAAGTGTTTGTTCGCTATATCCGAACCGTTAAAAATTTTAGAATTTACAAAATATGTATATTATTACTTGATACCTATATGTTTAATAATGATGTATTAAGGGGAAAAAAACATAAAATCTATTAGATATGATCATTAATGAATTAAATTGAATAAAATTGATTACATTAAACTGGCACGTAATGGTAAAACACCTATTTACTAAACATTTGAGACCAACCCTAGTTTGGATAAATGTTAGGGTAAATGAGCAAACAATTTAAGGAATGATCCTGACTATACACTTTACACAGGTTTAGGATGACTAACACTAATAATTGGCGCATTAAAAATAGTTTTATTTTTATTTTGTTTGTTTACTTTTTTATCATTTAAATTTTCATTTTTTTCAATCATCTTGTGAATTCCATAGAATATAATTTAAGGGAAAAAAAGCTTTTGATTATTGCTTCATTCAAAGAAGACCTTCTTTTCAATGCTGCCATATCTCAAATTATTCTGAAATACATTAGTTAAGTAAGTTACTTAAATGGGTTACTGAATTGCTATGAAAGGAGTAATGGAAAATAACTGGCGAGTGGGCGTGATCATACCTGCAGAATGGTTACCATAAAAAAGAAAGATGCATGTCTTACTACTCTTTAATAATAAGAATTATCGTTAATTTGCACCTTGTTTTACCAGTTGGCATTCATTTTCTTATAAAATTAAAGTCAAAAACCTTTTTTTGCATCAGCGAAAAAGTAAAAAGAGAAAACAAATCATGGTTGACTAGAAAAAAAAATCGTTATAACAGATTCTTAAGATTCCGGAAGTTCGCTATAAAAAGGATAAAATAGCATTAAATACGATAGGAAAACGGTGGGACCAAAATTTTTGTTCACTATAAACCGGGTTGGCTATAACGGGGTTCGACTGTATAATATTTTTCTATCAAAAAACATATTTAGCAGAATTCAGTTATGTTTATAATTTTTTAATCATGTTTTTTATGTCTTTTATTTTATTTATTACTACAATTATTATATTCTTTATTCATTAACTAGTCATATCAAATGCATTTTTGAGCTAAAAAACATAATAAAAAAAATAACAAACATCTATAATTTCATTTTATCTAATTAGTCTTAAAGTATGTTGATAGTAGTGTGACTTGAATATATACTGTATTCCTTCTCAGATTCTAACATATTCACCTCCTCTATCTCCAATCTCTCATCTTATATAAAAGTTCACTTATAAACTGTACAAGTGCTAGAAGTTTGCACTGGTTCAGCCTGCAGGCTGGGCTTGTGCCCATTTTCATGAGATTCTGGTCTAACTGTGGATGTGCTCTCTTTCTGGATTAGTCTGAACTAGAATCTTACTTTTTTCTCCAGATCTGATAATTATTTTTTGATGCACGGTCAGACCATACTTATTTTTATCAGGATGAGCTGTGCCTCGTTTTCATTCTTTCTGTAGGTTTGCATTGGTTCATATTTTCAGATCTACTCCTTCACTCTGAGAACTGATTTCTGTTTTGGAAAGATTTTTGCTGGATATATCTATCAATCATACAGTTATATTTTATGTTTATAGTTTTTTTAGATCTCTTGTCATAGCTGCCAACTAGTGCAGATTTTTCATACCACTAAAATTTTACAGAAGATTATAGCTAATTGAATCACCAAAAATCAAGTAATTTTAGTGTTTAAATAAGTAAAACATTTTCATTAAATTTTAATTGTAAGAAAAATTTGTACTAGTTTGGCAGCTATGCTTCGTGGAAGATAATTTTTAATCATATTTTCTTTATATTTTTTATGTGATTCAAATTTATCTTAAACTAATACCTCCAGATATGATGTTTCTGAAGAAGTAAAAGAACTTTTAGCTGTTCTGAAAGTAATGTCTAAAAATCACTAGATATATTTAAGAGGTGTCTTGTATGAGGAGTTCTGAAAAAAAAAAAAAAAAAAAAAAAAAAAAACACATTTTTTGCAAAAATTGTTAAGTCAAATCTCATTTTAGGGTTTCGTTCATCTAACGAAACCCTATTTGTCTCTGTCCTCTGTCTGCTGTCTGTCACAGAATCTGTACACAAAAACTATTTAAGTCAGAGAGCTCAAATTTTGTGTACTTATAGCTGAATACTTCATCACACAACAAATCAAAATTTTTAAAAAGACTATTGTTTTAATTTAAATGTTATTTTTAATATCATCAGTTTTTTTTTTCTCTCTCTCTTCTAATTTTTGCCACGCAAGTTTAAATAGATATTTAAAAAAAAATATTTCTTTTTTTATCCGTTACTGTTAAAAGAAATGGAGTACTTCTGTTGCCACAATTACGAAATTAGTATTAAAAACTACAAAAACATTAATATCTCAAAAATAAATTCAGATACAGCTTTTAAACAAATTGCATTTAAAAGTACATTTTTTTCTATATACAATGGCGTAAAAATTTTAAATGTGCAACATTTAAGAGCTTAAAATTTGCAGTATCGTAAATTTCAAAATTGAAATTTCATTTCTTCTAATTGTTGCATGCAAATTTAAATAAAATTATTATGTACGTAACATAAATTAATGGATTAAATAGATAATGTAAAAAACGTGCTTATTTGTTTTTATTTCATCCTATTAAATCATATTTATCATCTATTTTGACACACGAAATGAAATTTTTTTATTTATTAAATACTTATTTATTTAAATTATTAGCCGCCTCTGGTGACCAGTTTGGTCTCCCTTAAATTTATGCTAAGCTTTGTCAAAAGGTCGTAGAAATATTTTACTCTTATTCATAATTATATTTACTTGCATTCACTAAATCTGCACAATTTGGGACCAGAGTTTGTGCAGATTTTAGAATTTTGCAGATTTCTTGTCTTGCTTTGTTTACGTTTTTTAAACAGTAATTTGAATATATTTAATAATACAACAGTAACTTTAATGAATGTTTACAATATAAGTAATATTATATTAAATTAAGTAATAAACTAAAAAAATGAGAATTCAGATAACTTTTTAAATGATTAAAATATTTGAAACAAAGGGGAAGTTAATAATCAATAATGTATGATTAAATGTTCTTTATAAAGATAAAATGTATTTTTCCTAAATTATTCAATGAAACTTCCCTTATAAAGGTACATTACTAATTCACATCAAAATCATAAAATAAGGATGTTTTATTTCAGGTTTAGCCAGATTTAATAACTAAAAAAAACTTGATTACTGTATAAATATATTTGGTAAGAAGATTGGGATTTACCAGTGATATCAGCAATATCTTGAACTTTTTCAGAAATAAATTAATTTTTCCTTCATGAAGAAACATAAATTCAGTAATATTAGCAAAAATTATAAATTAAAATTTGGATGAAATTGATATAAAACTAAAGAAGTCAAATTTTGTCCCTATATCTGAATTGAATGTTTTATTGTTTACATCTATAAATTATGTGCAGATTTCAGAGAGTTGTGGATTTTGAGGGAATCTACTGTATTTTTATTACATGTTCGTTTCTATAAATATCAAAACACAGAAAAACTTATGCATAATTTTTACAATGTGCTATTTCACCTGGGAAGAAGATAAATAGTTCATACACAGTCTTATTATTTTCTAAATTACATGCATGTCTTTAGTAATCATTCTCATATAGTGTATCACCTACTATCAAAATTGGAAATCTTACAATGTTCATTAAAGAAATTAAGACTTTTTTCAAACCTAATCTCTGGTACAAAATGGTACTGGATATACTTTTTGGGATAATATTTATTGTAAGGCAGGACAGTAATTCAACCTATTGAAAACTGCACATGGTTACACAATCTAAATACCACAGCTTTTCTTATTTTTGATAAAATTTCTATTGCTTTTTAAAACTTATTTGGGTTATTTCATAATTATGTTTTCATTTAATCATTCATTTGTTATTTTCATATATCTTTTACAGGCTTTTGTGTTCTGTAGATATGAAGTTCCTGTAAAGAGAGTATATCCAATATGTACAGTTTATTATATTTTTATCATCAAGTAAATGTGTTCAATATATATGTTATTTTAAAAATTGTTAAAAGATAAAATAAAGTGTTTTCAAATTTATTTAAGAATTGTGTTTTTTTTTTGTGATATTTTCTATTTTTAAAATCAAATGTTAGATCTTATACAGCTGATTTACCATCTATGAAAAATAGGAATTATTTAAAAAAATTAAGCATGAAATTGGTAAGACATGACTTTCTGCTGTACAGTAGACCCCCGCTAATTCGGACCACGTTATTCTGCAGGGTGGCTACAGATTTTGGAAATCATGGAATCAGGGAAATATCAGGGTACTTTATAAAAAATACTGAAAAATCAGGAAAATTTTTTCCCTCTGCGAAAATATTTCTATTTTCACCTTACCAACAACATTGATTTGTTGCCAAACCCGCTACACTTAAACCAATAATAAGATATGATAAAGAGACATAAAGCCATACTGCTGCCAAGTGATATCTGTCTGTATGTAAGCTAAATTGTCCCATCAACTCAAATTTTCAAAAGTTAGTACATTCAAATTTTTTGATGAAATTCGTCAATTTTAGCAATCTTTGACAAAATTAGCATGCTTTTCATGATTTTTTGAAGAAATGTACACTTTTATGAGTTCTTGACAAAATTTGCAAGCTTTTCATGATTTTTTTCGACAAAATCTGCATTTTTTTTTCATGAAATATACACATTTTTCATGATTTTTTTGACAAAATTCCAACATTTTTTGTGATTTTTTTGGCGAAATTTGCATATTTTTCATGATATTAAGATGAAGTTTGCACTTTTTTCACAATCTTTAGATAAAATTTGCACATTTTTTCACAATCTTTAGATGAAATTTGCATGTGTTTTGTGATTTTTTGACTAATTCTTGCTTTTATGCGAACCTTTCATGAAATTCACATTTTTTTAACATGAGCCTTGGATGAAATTTGCATTTTTTACATGATCTTTAGGACTAATTTGGTGTTTTTCTACGACCTTTTGACTAAATTTGTGCTTTTTTTTTTTTTTTTTTTGCAAAGCTTTGAACAAATGTTTTTTATACGAACTTTTGACAAAATTTAATGTGTTTTCTGCGATCCTATGTCAAAATTCATGTTATTTCAAGCAATCCTTTGACAAAATTAGCAATTTTTTTATCAGACGCCCGTAACGCTGTAACTTTTGTTGAGTATCCATAATAATTACATATAAATCGTAATACTTGGCACCTCTGCTAATTAAATACTGTGCAATTTTTGTTTTTCCTCCCAAAAAAGATATTTGCAAGCTGGATAAGTGTGTTATATGAGAAAACAGCATACAGTAAAAAAAAAAAAATACCATATATGTTCTTTAATAATAAAAATCGGGGGAAAAATCAGGGAACATTTTTTCATCATGTCTGTAGCCACCCTGTTCTGGATCTCCAAATAATGTGGATTGGTCTGGTCAATTTTTTTTTTTTTAAAGTTTGAGAAGCAATTGAAAATATTTCATAACATAAATTTATTTCATTCTCGTACTTTTGATAAAAAAGTTTTTTGAAATCTTTTCAGAAGAATACTTTAAGCTTTCTTATTTAAACTCTTTGATGTTATCTGTAATAGGACCAGCTATGTATCCTTTAATCCTTGGGGATGAGCGACACACATATGTGCTTCAAAAATTCTTTAGAATCCTTGTTTATCCCCACCAGTAAAATTTACCTTATTGAATCAGGACATTTTCTCCATTTAATAAGGCACAAATTTCTGTTTTTAAAAATCGGTTACAAGAATTAAAAATTTCATAAAAGGCTCTCGTCCCAAAGGGGTTAAGTGTGGAAATTCCATTTTTCACAGTTTACTACTTAATTGATTTAGAAAGGTCATCAAAAGCTCACTGCACAATAAAGTTTTTCTTAGAGCATTGCAAGAAAGCAAGATAAAGTAATCTATATAGATACACTGACTGATAAGGATCACTTTCTGATCTCTGTCAGCCAGTCCGTAGTTCGCTCGAGGCTGTTTCCTTGTCTTTGTAATAAAACGCTTCTAGAAATCATTTGCAGAAAATTGAAATAGAAGGGGGAATAAACAAGAATGCAAAAGAAATTACACCTGAAGATTTTGTTAGCATGATCAAAAAAATGGATGGTTGCTCACATGTTGATAGCAGTGACATTAGAAATTAGTTGGAAGCTGAAAATAATGAAGTTTATAGCCTCACTTACAGATGAAAAAATGATCGCTTTGTGCGCATCTGAAAAAAAATGAAAATGAAGATGATACAGACGAAAATACCATTACCAACGATAATCAACCAAAAGTTATTAGCTAAAATGAAGCAACATCCCATTCAGAACAACAAACAGTTTATTTTAAATATCATGTGGAGACTACATCCAACAATCTACTTATACTCAAATGGATTTACGACTACGCGGCCCGCAAAACTGTCACAGCAGAAAATAAAAAACTTTATAATTACAAAGTAAACATTTTTTACTATTTGTTAATATTGAATATGTTTATAAAGGTGATTTTCTGTAAGTATATTTTATTTTATTTAATTTGTTTTCATTCTCTGGATAATTCGTATTTCCAGAATTACTTCAGATTCCTTCAATTTAGTTCTGGTCCCAATTAATCCAAATCATCGTGGTTTTACTGTAATTTAAAATTTAACAGCATTCCCCCCCCCCCCCCCCCTTAATGTTACATTTTGAGTTATAAGTGATTCTTAAGATGTAAAATCTTATTCATCCTAAAATCAAACTAAATATACCCGTTTTAATAACATTAAAAAATATATCCTTTATTTTTAATGAAAAATAAGAAAAGCTATTTAATTTCAATGCTAATAAATTTGTTTTACTACAAAACTGTTAAATTATGACACGTAGCTGCAATTAATCTTGCTACAAAATTGGACTTTTGATTTTTCTTCCCCGTATTATGTGACACCAAATAAGATGATTTTTTGACTACAATAAAATCAGCTTTAGTTAATTTTAGCCAAAAAAATTAGGTACTCTCATTCTATGGGCTAAATATCACGAAGAGTGTAAAAAACAAACCGCATGAAATCAGCAATGATACTGTTGATTTAGAAGCATACACTCTTCACAAAATCCACGATGCATCTGGCCATGAAGTTAACTTTTTTGACTCCGATTTTGAAAGGTCTCTTTTTGACTTATGCTACTTTTTTCATTGCCCAGTCATAAGGGAAGGAAAAAAGGATGAATTCAGAATTAATTAAGGGAGAACTGGAAATTGTTTTGATCTCTTTAGGTCTAGAATGAATGTACTGAGTACCCCCACCTTTTTACTTGATGAGCATTAGAAAATATGTATATATTTATAGTTTTGAAAAATGTTTATTAATAACAATATCTCAAGAAACTAACTTTATCAAAAACACTGTCAATACCAATGTTATAAAGCTGAAAATCCTGAATAAAATGAGTATTCACACTTAAAATTTTTGTTGAACATTAAACTCACAATTCTATTTCAAAGTTTTGCCGAAATTGCTAATCTGCTTGAAGCCTTAACAGTCCACCAGTCATCAATCCACCCTGCTTTTAATTTTTATAAACATGTATTTTTTTTTTAATTTATTGAGGTATTTATAATGTCATTATTTTAGGTTTTTATTTTGGACATTTTTAGAATTATGATTTAACTCCTTGTTTACAAGTTATAGCCCAGTGGTAAGGTAATGAAAAAAAGGCTGAATTCAGAATTAGTTAGGGAAAAACTGGAAATTGTTTTAATCTCTTTGATATATGAATTGTCAAGAATGAACATATTACTGTTAAGTGAACTTTTGCCAGCTATAAACAAATTAACAACTTAAAAAATGCATTTTTTTTTATGATTTTTAGCATATTTCAAAAATTATTCATAAATGATAGAAAATATTGTTTATTTCTAAAACTGTATTTGAAATATGTGTAGTATTTCATGTGATGCAGGGATGTAAAACCTGCGCCAATTGCGCCAGACTGCGCCGAAACCGCTTTCCTGCGCCAAACTGCTACAAAACAGCTATTTTTTTCAATTTTGCGCCAAACCTGCGCCAAAAGGCACTTACTGCCAAAACGAAATTTAGCGCGATTTCGTCGATCCAGGGAACAACAACATATAACTTTTTTCAGGCTGCTAATTTCGTCAAAAAACAAAGTAACATTGAAAAAATCTCGAAAAACGCGCAAATTTCGCCGAAAAATTGCGAAAAACATGCGCATTCGATCACTATAAAAACACGCGATGTTTTGTGGAGTTTTATCGTGGCCCCGCAAACGACTGCAAGTTGTTTTTCCCTCGAGTCATCATACGTTCATTTTCATGGCAACCGATTGCAGAGTTCGGCGCGGGACACCGCGCGCGTTGGGGGAGACGGATGGAACTGCCGTAATATGTTTATTCCCAATTAATTGCAGTTCGCCTTCTATGTCAGGGATGATACTCATCCGAAATTTCCGAAAATTTAAGGCATCCTCTTTCGAAAATTTTAAATTCGGTTATCAGTTCCACATATTTGCCAACTTGTGCGGTTTTGCGCGCGGAAAAAGCAATTGGGGAGAAATGCAAACTTTGTGAAAGGATCGCTGAAAAAGCACATATTTCGTCAATATTTCGTGGAAAAACGACGATCTCATCAATGTTTTTGTCAACGAACTTTGTCAAAAGATCGTTTAAAAATGCGAATTTTCTCTGCGGATCGCGAAAAACGGCAATTTCACCAAATATCGTAGATAAAAAGCTGATTAAGTCTGCAGACTGCTGGAAAACGTCCATTTCGTCTAAAGATTGCGGATATAACGCCGATTTCGTTAAAAGATCGCGGGAAAGAACGCCGTTTTCTATAAAAGATCGCTTAAAAATATTTTGCCAAAAGATTATTGAAAAAAAAGAAATTCTGATTTCATCAAAAGATCGCGGAAAAAACATCGATTTCGTCAAAAGATCGCGGGGATAAAGCGCCGTTTTCGAGAAAAGACGGCGTAAAAATGCCAATTTTGTTTAAAGATCGTCGAAAAAACGCCGATTTCGTCAAAAGGTCGCCGGGATAAAACGCCGTTGTCGAGAAAAGATCGCGTAAAAATGCCAATTTTGTCAAAAGATCGTCAAAAAAGACGCCGATTTCATAAAAAAAAAAACCCACGGAAAAACGCCGATTTCGTCAAAAGGTCGCGAAAAAACAGCCGATTTCGTCAAAAGATCGCGAAAAAACCGCCAATTTCGTCAAAAGATCACAATGATTCGCCGATTTTGCTCAAATATCGCAGATAAATCACTGATTTCATCTGAAGATCGCGGGAAAAAGTCAATTTCGTCTGAAGATCCCCCTTACCGGGGGGGATAACCCACGGTATCCCCCCCTTTCTCCCGCCACCGATTTCCGAAAATGCAATGTCAATTTCCGAAAATAAAGTTTCACCCAGAATCGCCCCTGTCTTATGTATTGTACATATTTTCTGTAAATTATCTTACTGTTCTGTGTCTTTCCTTTGTCAATGGTGAATTATTTTGCTCCTCGACGAATCCTGCCGATAGACGGCAAAACCGAAAACAGAATGAAAGCGCGTATGAATATCCGCTACATGTTTGTGAAACAATTAAAAAAAAAAAAAATCGAATTTTGTCAAAAAAAATTGCTGTTTCGTCAAAACATGAACAGAACGCAAGGGAAAACAGTGTTGAATTCAGACAATTTTCTCCGGGAGGGACTTCTGTAGCTCTGCGGGGGACATGATAGAGTTCTTGGGGGGGGGGGGGGACATCTGAATTCAACACTGAAGGAAAATAACGTAAATCTCGAAAAAAAAAAAAAAAAAAAAAAAACGTCGAATAATCACGAATTTTGTCTAAGCATTTGTAAAAACATACGCGAATTTTGTCAAAGGATCTCAAAATAATAAAACGTGAATTTTGTCAAAGGATCTCGAAATAATAAAACGTGAATTTTGTCAAAGGATCGCTAATTTCGTCACTCTAATTTTACTAATAGATAGTGAAAAACACTCTAATTTCATTAATAGATCATGAAAAATTTGTCTATAGATCGCGAAAAGCATGCATATTTTATCGAAAAATCACGAAAAACACTCGAATTTCAACAAAGGATCGCGAGAAAAAAACGAGTTTTGCTAAAGGATCGTTATTATATCAAAAAAGATTTAACAAAACACAGCCAAAAGATCATGAAAAAAACTTTATCTGGAAAAGATCGCTAAAAATCGCAAATTTCTCTAAAGGATTCCGATAAACAAGCGTATTTCGTCAAAAAATCACAAAAAACACGCGAATTTTGTCAAAAAAATCGCGATAAACACGCAAATTTTTATCGAAAGATCGCGAAGAATACTTGAATTTCGTCAATATATCGCGTAAAACACTCGAATTTCACCAATAGATCGTGAAAAACACTCAAATTTCATCAATAGATCGTGAAAAAGACGCGAATTTCGACAATAGATAAAGCAAATTTCGTCTATAGATCGCGAAAAACACGCAAATTTTATCGAAAAATCGCGAAAAACACTCGAATTTCATCAAAGGATCGCGAGAAAAACGTGAGTTTTGCTAAAGAATCGTTAATATCATAAAAAAGAGAATAAAACACAGTCAAAAGATCATGAAAAAATGTTCATTTCTGTAAAATGTGGCGAAAAAAAAAAAAAACCTCAAATTTCTCTAAAGGACTCCGAAAAACAAGCATATTTCGTCAAAAAATCACAAAAAACATGCGAACTTTGTCAAAGGATATCTAACTTCATAAAAAGAACAAAATACGGCCAAAAGATCGTGGAGAAAAAAAGTTAATCTCTTTAAAACATCGTGTGAAAAAACCCGAAAATTTTATAAAAAGGTTCGTAAGTTTCGTCAAAAGATCTCAGAAAACTTACAAATTTCATCAAAAGGTCATAAAAAAACCCTCGCAAATCTAGTTAAAAACGAACAAACAGGGTCAAAAGATTGTGAAAAAGCATGAATTATGTTAAAAGATCGCGAAAAACCACAAATTTCATCAAAAGGTCTAAAATGTGTGGAGAAATTTAATCTGAGTATTTATTCTTTCAAATGTAACTTTTTTTTTTTTCAAGAAAGCAGTTATTATAATTGTTTAAGAGTTTATTACCATTAGAATATTTCAATCTGCTCCTAAAAGAGCTTTTGTTGCTGCAAAATTAAATTTTTGCTGCTACAAAATCCGATTTCTGCTGCTACAAAAATCGATTTTACTGCTCCAAAATTCGATTTTTACTGCTCCAAAGCTGCTAAAAAATGGCTTTAATGCACTTTCATCCCTGTGTGATGTTATGTAGAGTGAATATTAAAATTGAGGAGATTGAAAAAAACAGTTTTCCCTTCGCATGCCGCTGCTAACAATGTTTCTGTTTGCTTTTTAAATCAAATTCAGTGAATTTTTTTATTCTTCCGCAACATTTTTCCTCTGACGTCCATTGATAGAACATTTGTTTGAATAGATATAAGAGTTACTAGTACTGATCAAGAATGTCTTTAAAAGTGTTATGAATTAAAAAGTAAAATGAAAAAGCAGCTTTTGCTGCAATTGCTGAAAAAATACTAATTGAAATCGAAAGTATAGGCTTTTATCTCATTGATTCTCAAATTTTATTGAGTCAGTTGTGATAAGTTTAATAGACTGAATCTCACTAACGAAAAATTTTTGGAGTTAATTAATGACAAAAAATATTAAACTAAATTCACTTCAATTAAAGCTGATAGAGATTTATACTTGAGTTTATAAGTGAAGATGTAGCATAAGATTGAAGCACATATACCGAAATTAGTCAATTAAGATTCAATTTTACCATTGAATATAGAAACAGCAGCTAAACCAGAAAATTCATTTAAGCTTCGGAAATTGAGAAAAAAAAGAGTCTGGTGATGCTAAAGAATTTTTGCACTTTTGGAGGCAATTTCCCAAGGTACACAAAGATCTAAATTTAGCTCCAGGGGGATAAGTTTCAACTTTTTTTTACAGTATATAGTTTTGAATTCCCAAGCTGCTCAGTTATTAGCTTTCCTTCAATGGCCACAAAAAAAAAAAAAAAAAAAAAAAACAGTGGAGCAATTGAAAAATTGCTTTTGTCGAAATAATTTATTAGTTCAAATATATGCTTGTGATTTGTTGTATCTTGTGATGAAAAATGTTACTTCTGGACGTAGTATTACGAAATTGGCTATTTTCAACGATAGTATTAAAAGCAAGCTTTAAGCATAAGAAAATGTTGGGTGGGCCAAAGAAAAGTTTGTGGATTTTCTTGGGCCGCTATTGGAATCGTGCTTACCTGAAGGTATACCAAAGATGACGCCATTCCGAATTTTATGAAAATTGAAAGCATTCATTTCTGAAAATTAACGAAAAATTAAATTTTCTCAAATGGCCACCGAAAAAAGTCAATTTCATCAATCGTTTGCTGAAAAATTGCCATTTTCGTTGAACGGCTGTGCGAAAACACTAATTTCATCAAAGGATTGTGGAAGAAGAAGGAAAAAAAATGCAAATTACGTCAAAGCATTATGAGAAATACACTAATTTCGTTAACAAATCGCAAAAAAAACCACAAACTTTGTTAAAAATTCACAAAAAATGCATATTTTGCTCCCCCTCCCCCCAAAAAAAATCATCAAAAGATCACGAAAGAAATTTGTTAAACTTCATTAAAAAATTGCGAAAAAATCAAAAATTTTATTAAACAAAATATGCAAAAAATCCACAAGTTTCATCCAAGGTATGCAAAAAACTGCAAATTTTGTCAAAGGGTAAAAACGTATAGTTAGTATCAAAAGTGGATGCCTCCTCCCCAGGGTTGGCAAGTTTCTTCCGCAGTGGAAAAAACCGTCTGGAGGAAATAGGTTTCTTCCAAGTGGAAGAAATGGAAGAAACTGTTTTTCTTTAAGAATTTACCATATATTTTCAATTTTGTAAGATATAATAAATATCTTCTTCCTCTAATCTAATATAAATTAATAATTGCATCAGTTTTTTTAGCCAAGATCACACACAACACTTACCTAGAGATCTTCAACCATTGGCTAAATGAAAAGAAATTTTACCCATAATACACAAAATCAAATAAATGTTATCTATTTCAATTTAACCAACATATTTTTTTATTATTTAAATTTCTGAAACAAGTAGTAAATAGTAGAGATTCTTTACTAATGGTAGAATGAAACCCATTTAAATAAAAGCTTTTAATTTACATCAAATTTATTAATGAAAATAATGTATAATAATTACTATATTAAATAGAGATCAATCAAAAATACGGTTTTGTTTTTGGCCCAAAATCTGAGTTTTGCCGAAAACAAGGGCAAGAATTCCGCCAGATCGGAACACCTAGTATTCCAAAAATCTTGTGTTTCTTCCTTTGGAAATTTTCAATTTTAGTTATTCATTTGAACTGTATTGTCTCAAATTAATGTATTGCAATGATCTTCATTGTTTATAATTAGCTGTCATGATTTATCAGTCATCCCATAGAAAATTTTTAGTTTAAACTGCATTAGATATATTCTTTGAGAAAGTTCTAGAATAACAAATGATCATTTACAAAAATCATTATAGAAGGAAAATCAAGATGTATATACTCGTATAATCAGAAAATCTTTCTGTGTCATGGATGAATTAATTATGTATTATTGTATATGTAAATAAAGTTTTTGGATGAATAACAGTTTTACATAATTAATAAATACCATACATGTAATTAATTTCAATTATGTGTATTTATGTATGTATTAATTACAGGGCTCCCAAATGGTCCCCTTTTTCCCACAAAAGTCCCCTTTTTAGAAAAAGGTCCCCATAAGTCCCCTTTTTTGTATTTTGGTCCCCCAAGTCCCCTTTTCTGTGTCTGAAAAAAAGCGCCGCAAAATAAAAAAAACCTCTGAAAATTGCTAAAATCTTAAAAATCCAAGAGGATAAAATTTATAAAGTGAGCATAAAAAAAAGCATTATAATGGCTATAAAAAAGCATTGTAACTGAAATTTTTTCATGAATCTAAATGTAAAAAAATCACTGCAGAATACAGGCAAATTTGAAGAATCTCATTAAAATTTAAAAAAAATTAAATAAATTGCAGAACATGAAAGTTACTATAATAAGCTACTGCTTGACCAGTCTTCAATAATGGGCCTTGGCATGCTTCACTCCGCCCCCCTCCCCTCCAAAAAAATGAAGCTTTTTGAATGGAAAGAATCATTGAATTGTGGGGAAACAGACGATTAAAATTAAGAAAAATGAATTTAAAGTTCACAACTCTGAATCATATTAAAGAAAATGGTTGGAGTAAAATGTCTTAAAACCAAAATAAAATACTCAGATTACTTAAAGGTGTTTTTTATTAACAAAACCTAGTACTTTCGAGCATGTCATGCCCATCATCAGGGTTAAAATAACAAAAAAGTAGAAGTCGAAGGTTGAGTTCTTTTATACGAAGTGGACTGATCCAAAGACAATGTAATAAAGGGGGGGGGGGGAGAAGTCGGAATGCTCCAAACATTCCGACTTCTCTCCCCCTTTTTGGTTTTATGTTGTTGGTTTATTTTGGTTTTATGTATAAATAAGGTGAATTAAAGGATTACGAATCAAACGGATCAAAGGATTACGGATTATAAAGGAGGACATATGTGATATGTTATACCATTTTAATCTTGTAAAATGTCTTTTCACATATTTTACTTCTATATTTACAAGAAGAAATATTGAATTCATGAAATAATTTCGACTTCCAGTTTTGGATGGGAGACAAAATTTTGGTCACAACTATTAGTTCCAGTACAGGCCCGTAACAAGATGGGGGCCAGGGGGGCTGAGCCCCATCTAGCTACCCCTTGAGCCCCCCCTATACATTTCACTTCTTTTTCAATAAAATGTATATTTAACTAACACTAATCTGAAGGGAAAAAACTATGTTTTCAAGAAAATTATTTAGATCTTTCAGTTGTTTTAAATGAAACGAAAAATACCAAATATTTTACAATCCGAAGGATATTAATTGTGATGCATTATTTTGTGATACAATTCTCAGAATGCTGGGGAAAAACGATAATAAGGACATTCCGTCTTCTGAAAAAATTAACCCCACATGCACTAACAATCATCTTATGTTTTGGTACAAAGTAAATGATCTTTTGAATCTTGTAGGGAGAATCTATAATCCATTACCTCCGTTGAGTGGGACGGGTGACACGGAAATAGACATATGTTATTCATCTTGATGGGTAATTAGTGAAGCAAAGGGTGAACCATGGTAATAGAACCCATATCTCCGTGGGGTAAACGTCTTCAAGCTATTCAACAAAAACGTTTTTTTTTTTTTTAAGAATTTCAATAGAGCCGTTGCTGGACAACATGTGTTTAGTTAAAAAAGAAATAAAAAAGAATATTGCCCAGTTAAACTGATGGCATTGAGCTCACAGGCTACGCATACTAATTGTACATTACAGCCTTGTATTTTCGTTAATTCCGTTCGAAAAAAAAAATTAAGAAGAGAAAACAGCTCTCCCCTTTCTCCTTTTTTATACTTAATCATTGAACCTCCTAAACTATTAAGTACATGCTTTGTCATATTAAAAAACCTATATCCAAAATTCAAAGCAAATCGGATAATTCTTAATAAAAACCCATTTAGCATTTATATAATTTAAGAGGAGTTAGTCTCCTCTTTTATACTTAACCATTAAACTTCCAAAACTATTCAGAGATTTGAACGAAATCTGACAATTCTGATTGAAAAATCCATTTATACAAGTTAAGGGGAGGGGCATTAGAACCCCCGTTCCCCCTGTTTATACTTATTCAATGAACACCTAATAACAGCCACGGACTGGCCTCATCAGAATGATCCTATATCTAAATTTTGAACGAAACTGTTATTTCAGCATGAAAATCCCGTTTATATCAATTAAGGGGGGGCATGAGCCCCCCTTTCCCCCTGTTTATACTTATTCAATGAATACCTAATGACAGTCTTGGAATCGCCTCATCAGAATGATCCTATATCTAAATTTTGAACGAAAACTGTTAATTCTGCATGAAAATTTCGTTTATATCAATTAAGGGGAGGGGCATGAGCCCCCCGTTCCCCCTCTTATACATATCGAATGAACTCCAAAAACTAATCAGGGAAGCGCCTTATCAGGATATACCTATATACAAAATTTCAAGTGGATCCGATATTTTTATCATGAGTTATCGAGTTACGCACGAACATACGAACGTACATACAGAACGGTAAACGGAAAAAAAGTGACCGGAAAAAAAGTTATCGGAAAAAAAGTGACCTAAACTACAAAAGCGGAAAAAAAGTGACACGGAAGAAAAATGACAAGGAAAAAAAGTGACACGGAAAAAAAGGGACACGGAAAAAAAGTGACAAGGATTGATTTTGGGGAATTATTATTGATTTTGGGGATTCATTGGTTAAGTTTGAAAGGGGGATGGGGGGGGGGAGGCTCATAATTTAGGTAAATGGGTTTTTCATGCTGAATTAACTGTTTTGGTTCAATTTTTGGATATACGTTCATACTGAAAAGACGCCGGCCTGATTAGTTTTGGGAAGGGACGATTACCCCCCCCCCCATCCGTCCTCAATTAGATGAATGGGTTTTTATGCAGAATTATCCAACTTGTGTCAAATTTGCATATAGGTTCTTTTCGATAAGGCTTATATATAGTATGAAGTGCCTGAAGAGTTTTAGGAGTTTAATGGTTAAGTATAGAAGGGGAACGGGGGATAACCTTTCTTAAATTAATGGCTTTTTACGGATAATTATCCGATTTGCTTCGAATTATGGACATGGGTTAATTATGATAAGACGTATTTCTGATTATTTATGGGGTTCTTTTGCTAATTAAAAAGGGGGCGGGTGATTACTAACACCGGCCTTAAATTAGATTTAAAAAAAATATGCACACTTATCCGATTTATTTCAAATTTTGGATGTAGGATCTTTCTCATAAAGTAAATTCCTAAATAGTTTTAAGGGTTTAATGGCTATGTATAGAGGGAGAACGGGGGACAAACCCCCTTAAGGGTGTATTAAAAAAAAACGCTTTTCCACCTTCAACAGCTCGAAATTTTCCGATACAATTTCAGACACATTTTCAAAAGTAGAAACATGAAACTTGCTGAGGATATTTTTGAAGAGATGTACAAGGTGCCATGTGCTATATTTTTACGCTCAATTCATTAGAATTTGATTTATAAACAATTATCTTCTCAGTATGACCTTTTTTTTCGTTCACAGATCTCCCGCCAGGGGAAAATCTGTTCAAAATGCCATTTTTGATTGCTTTTTTCGCAATATTTTCTGCATTTATCAAAGAATTGACAATTACGGCACCTTGTGTACTTTCTAAATAAGACAATTTGACAGTTTGATGCATATGAGAGTAAAAATGAAGTTAAAAATAAATCGGAAAATAGGCAGTTTGAATCGAAATACACCCTTAAATTATATAAATGGCTTTTTGCGCAGAATTATCCGATTTGCTTCAAATTTTCGATGTATATTCATTATAAGAAGGCATATCTCTGATTAATTATGGGGTTCTTTTGCTGATTAAATAAGGGAAAGCGGGCGATTAATCCCCCCCCCTCTTTAAATAAGATTTTTTTTTCACAATTGTCCAACGTATTTCAACTTTTGGATATAGGTTTTACCTGATAAAGTGAATCCCTGAATAGTTTTAAGGGTTTAATGGCTAAGTATAGAGGGATGAACGGGGGATAACCCACAAATAATCAGGAGTTCGCCTTATCATAATGAACGCGCATCCAAAGTTTGAATCAAATAAGATAATTCTGCGTAAAAAGCCATTTATTAATTTAAGGGTGGTTATCCTCCATTCCCCCACTGTATATGTCGGACATACCTCTCAGCCCGCACAACTTTGAAGAAAGTCCGTGGTAGTTATAGCTGCCACCACCGATATTACTAGGTGATATCGGTCACCCACTGTGAGGATTGTGTAAATGAACACTGACAATTAACTGAATTAACAGTTTATTTAGAATATATGTACACACTAAATACGCTATTTACCATTATATACAATTACAACTGGGATATAGGTGATCCGGTTCAACATTAAATTAAATACAGTAAAGGTTGGCTGTGTACTATTCGAATTACACCTTCCACCTCACACTGAATGCACGTTAGATTAACTTTATCGGAGATCACTTTCGAATCTCCCAACACATGGATACTCGGCCTGCACTTCTCGGCCCAGAGCACTAAACACCAGGACGTCTGTGTCCCTTGCTCTCCAGATACGCACTGCCTCCGCTCTACAACGCAGAGCACACCCTATCAGGACCTCTGTCCAACACTACTCTCTAGGTATGAACCCAGATACGAACTGAACTAATCTGAGATAAGACTTGCTCTTCTCAAATCACGGTGTTTCCCCAATGTCAACCCCCTTTGGGGCTTATCCATTGGACACATTTCACATTCCTTTCTTGATTAGTGACATGTTGCTTGTCAGCTCATCATCCATATACCTCATTGACGGATGAACACGCCTCTCCGCAATCTCCTCTTTCTCACTCACCACCTGTAGAGGATTACCTGTCAATTCTCCCTTCAACAAAGAAAGAATGTCACCTTGAAAATTCTAGTACACATCCGGTATAATATAAAAGAGATTAAGATAGAGAAATAACGGAAATTCCAATCTTTAGCAGAGGTGGTCTCAGAACCTGACAGTATACCTATATTTAAAATTTGAAATACATGGGGTAATTCTGCATAAAAACCTATTTATCTAGTTTAAGGGGGAGATAATTGCTCGCCCCCACCCTTTATAATAAGCAGAAGAACCCCATAACTAATCAGAGATACGTCTTATCATAATGAATCTATGTCCAAAATTCTAAGCAAATCGGATAATTATGCGTAAAAAGTTATTAATTTAATTTAAGAAAGGTTATCCCCCGTTCTCCTTCTATATATAACCATTAAAATTCTTCATGCATTATATGCTATATATAAGCCTTATCGAAAAGAACCTATATTCACAGGGCCCGACTTAGACAGTGGGGGGCCCTGGGGCAAACATTATTAGAGTGGCCCCCTTCTAGCTTAAAAATGTTTGTGAATTATACTCAAGTGACTAAAATTAAAATTCAAACCTATTGTATGTATGCATAAATTTTGTACCAAGTACTGATTTCAATATTTATATTTCACATCTTTATACATAATAACAGATGATAAATAATTTTAACTATTAATTTTCTTATGATGTAGCTATTACTTTAAGGGAACGTGGGGCAGGGAAGCAAAGGGGGTAGGAGAAAAAAGACCCCTTAAAATTGAAAAAAAAGAATTTTGGTAATATTTTGCTATTTTATATCATTTGGCCCTCTTTTAACAATAAACTTTTCTCTCCTTGGGGGCCCCCCTCAAACCGGGGGCCCGTTGCAATTGCCCCGCATGCCCCTGCCTTAGTCAGGCCCTGTATATTCAAATTTGACACACGTTGGATAATTCTGCATAAAAACCCATTCATCTAACTGAGGACAGATGGGGGGGGGGTAATCGTCCCTTCCCAAAACTAATCAGGCAAGCGTCTTTTCAGTATGAACGTACATCCAAAAATTGAACTAAAACAGTTAATTCAGCATGAAAAACCCATTTACCTAAATTTTGAGCCTCCCCCCCCATCCCCCTTTCAAACTTAACCAATGAATCCCCAAAATCAATAATAATTCCCCAAAATCAATCCTTGTCACTTTTTTTCCGTGTCCCTTTTTTTCCGTGTCACTTTTTTTCTTTGTCACTTTTTTTCCGTGTCACTTTTTTTCCGCTTTTGTAATTTAGGTCACTTTTTTTCCGATAACTTTTTTTCCGGTCACTTTTTTTCCTAGATTCATACAGAACGGACGGGCACATAAGCTCTCAGGCTCTGATAGCCTGTGAGCTAAAAACTAAAAAAAAAAAAAAAAAAGTATATTTATACAAATCAAATAAAAAAAATCCTTGTTTGAAAGACATCCCTTCATGCCTTCGGTGTCGGCAGAGGATGCTGAAAATGGGGTAAGAGCATGTTTTTGAACTTTTATGATAATTGAATAAAATTTGCAGCTATGGTTATTCAAACTTAAAGAATTTAACTGCGTTTTACGTTTAACCACACTGTTTTCATATCGAAATCACCTACTTTCTGACATTTTTGCGAAATTTTTTTATTGATAGAGGCATAAAATTCGCAAGTAATCGGAATCGAGGTGTAAGGAATTGAACAATGGTTTACTTTTTTGTAAGCGGCAAATAGTCTATCTAAAAATAATGGTAAATTCGATGTTTACTTATTTTCACATGACGGAATTGTGATCAAACAGGTAGGAGTTGACTATGATTTAGATGCATGGGATTTACAGAAAAACAGATAACGCTAATCTATTTTCAGATATATGAATGTGAGGGATTGAAATTGTTAGACGAGCAGGAAAGAAAATTAATTCTTGAATGTGTCAGGATGAAGTCGCATGAAGTCGCATTGTTGAGTCAGAAAAATATTTCTTGAGACCAGTGTTGAATCCAGGAGAAGGTAAAGGGGGGGCTCGGGGGGGAGATTTCACCCACCCCCCGATAATTTGGAATCTAGGAAAAAAAGTGACATAAACTTCAGAAGCGGAAAAAAGTCACAAGGAAAAAAAGTTACCGGAAAAAAAGTGACAAGGAATTGATTTTAGGAATTTATTATTGATTTTGGGGATTCATAGGTTAAGTATGAAAGGGGGATCTGAGGGAGGTTCATTATTTAGGTAAATGGGTTTTTCATGCTGAATAAATTGTTTTAATTCAATTTTTGGGTATATATTCATACAGAAAAGACGTTTGTCTGGTTATTTTTGGGAATGGACAATTAACCCCCCAGCTTCCTCATCCGCCCTAAAATACATCAATGGTTTTTTATGCAGAATTATCAAAAGTGTGTCAAATTTTGGATATAGGTTCTTTCTGTAAGGCTTACATATAGTATATAATGCCTGAAAAGATTTGGGAGTTTAATGGTTTAGCATAGAGGGAGAACGGGGGAATAATCTCTCTTAAATTAAATTTACAGCTTTTTACGCAGAATTATCCGATTTGCTTGGAATTTTGGACATAAGTTAATTATGATAAGAAGTATATCTGATTAGTTATAGTTTTTTTTTTTTTTTTTTTTTTTTTTTTTTTTTTTTTTTTTTTTTTTGCTTATTAATAGGGGGGGGGCAATTATCTCACCTCAAATTAGATAAATCGTTTTTTTATGCAGAATTACCCGATGTATTTCAAATTTTAAATGTAGGTACTTTCTGATAAGGTGAATCCCTGAATAATTTTAAGGGTTTAATGGCTAAGTATAGAAGGGGAATCGAATATACCCCCCCCCCCGCGCCCCTTAAATTAAATAAATGACTTTTTACGCAGAATTATCGGATTTGCTTCAAATTTTGGATTATAGGTTCATTATGATAAGGTGTATCCCTGATTAGATATGGGGTTCTTTTGCTAATTAAAAAGAGGAGGGTGATTATAACCCCCCTCCCCTTAAATTAGATAAATTGTTTTTATGCACACTTACCCGATGTATTTCATACTTTGGATATAAGTTCTTCCCCATAGAATGAAACCCCGGAATAGTTTTAAGGGTTTAATGACTAAGTATAAAGGGGGGGGGACGGTGGATAACTCCCTTTTATTTAAATAAATGGCTTTTTACGCAGAATTATCCGATTTGCTTCAAATTTTGGATGTAGCTTCATTATGATAAATCGAATTCCCGATTAGTTGTGGGTTATCCCCTGTTTCCCCCCTCTATACTTAGCCATTAAACCCTTAAAATTATTCAGGATTTCACTTTATCAGAAAGAACCTATATCCAAAATTTAAAATACATTGGATAGTTGTGCTAAAAAATTATCTTATTTAAGGAGGGGGGATAATCCCCGCTCCCCCTTTTTAATTAGCAAGTGAACCCTATAACTAATCAGGGAAATACATTATTATAATGAACCTACATCCAAAATTTGAAGCAAATCGGATAATTCTGCGTAAAAAGCCATTTATTTAATTTAAAGGGAGTTATCCACCATTCCTTTTCTTTATACTTAGCCATTAAACCCTTAAAACTATTCCGGGATTCATTCTATGAGAAATAACTTATATCCAATTATGAGATGCATCGGGTAAGTGTGCATAAAAACAATTTATCTAATTTAAGGGGGGAGGTTATAATCACCCTCCTCCCTTCTAATTAGCAAAAGAACCCCATATCTAATCAGGGATACACCTTATCATAATGAACCTATAATCCAAAATTTGAAGCAAATCTGATAATTCTGCGTAAAAAGCCATTTATTTAATTTAAAGGGGGGGGGGGATTGTATTCGATTCCCTTCTATACTTAGCCATTAAACCCTTAAAACTATTTAGGGATTCACCTTGTCAGAAAGTACCTGCATATTAAAATTTGAAATACATCGGGTAATTCTGCATAAAAAACGATTTATCTAATTTGAGGCGAGATAATTCCCCCCCCCCCTTTATTAATGAGCAAAAAAACCTCATAACTAATCAGAGATACTTCTTATCAAAATTAACTTATGTCTAAAATTCCAAGCAAATCGGATAATTCTGCATAAAAAGCTGTAAATTTAATTTAAGAGAGATCATTTCCCCGTTCTCCCTCTATGCTAAACCATTAAACTCCCAAATCTCTTCAGGCATTATATACTATATATAAGCCTTATCAGAAAGAACCTGTATCCAAAATTTGACACACTTTTGATAATTCTGCATAAAAAACCATTTACCTAATTTAGGGCGGATGAGGAAGGGGGGTTGGTAATTGTCCATTCCCAAAAATAACCAGGCAAACGTCTTTTCTCTATGAATGTATACCCAAAAATTGAATTAAAACAATTCAGCATGAAAAATCCATTTACCTAAATTATGAACCTCCTCCGGATCCCCCTTTCATACTTAACCAATGAATCCCCAAAATCAATAATAAATCCTTAAAATCAATTCCTTGTCACTTTTTTCCGGTAACTTTTTTTTCTTTGTCACCTTTTTTCCGGTAACTTTTTTTCCGTGTCACTTTTTTCCGCTTCTGAAGTTTATGTCACTTTTTTTCCCGATAGCTTTTTTTCCGGTCACTTTTTTTCCGTTTACCGTTAATTTGTACTTGAATAATGTGAAAATCTTATCAGTGATATGAAAGAGAAGTCTCAATTTACATAATGATAAAAAAAATGTGAATGGATTTTTTAGGCACCATTATTATACGTATCCGTGTTATTTATTTATTTTTTTAATTATTAATTCAATTAGTTTTACAAAAGAACGATAAATAGTTTCATTTTTAAATTTGTAAATGTATTTTGGAATATTTTGCATATTTTTTTTTTAATTATTATGCGAATTAATGTTTTCATTGATCTTGCTCTATTCCGAGGGATGCAAGCGCTGCGACATAAATCGCTGATTTCCATCACTAAATTTTAATAGTATTTTTCGCCTTCTTAAATATAAGACGAAGAGTAATTTTTTCTTATTAAAATTCGTTTTAGATTTTTTTTTCTTATTAAACATAAGAAAATCAGTCATTAAATAAGGTTAGGAATGCTATTAAAATTTAGTGGTCAGCCAATAAACATCAGCCATTTGTGGAGCAGCGCTTGCATCCTTGCACTCCTAAAATATCTACCATAAAACATAATATTTATAATAACAAATATTTAACTTTTCCTCAAGATCGTGTTATTAAATAATTTATTTTGAAAATTAACAATGTACATTTTTTCAATATTTTTCCCCTAAAAGTATATTTAACATTTTGTTCTACACTGAGTTTTATGCATGAAATGTTTAGGTTGTACTTTTATGTGTATATGTCATAAGCTATAAATAAAAAAGATGCATGTATACAAGTGTATAAATATGAAAAGAGTTTATATATATTAATTATGGGTTATCTATCATAAAGATAATAATAATAATAATAATAAAAACATTTATCTTGCTCACTCTGACAGATAAAAAAATTTACCAAAAATAGTTTTTTTTTTTTTCATTTTTAAATTTTGGTTGGCATTATTTTAGCTTAATGGAAATATAATTTTTTTTTTTTTTTTTTTTTTTTTTTAACCTACTAGTTATACTGCAGAAAAAAATGTGCAATCTAAATTACAATTGCTTGCTATTTTTACAATATTTCTGAATGGACTGAATTAGGTGAGATCAATAGCAAGCATTAATGTAATAAATTGTAAAGTGCAACCTAAATAAATTTTCAAATTCAGAAGTTTCTTTTCTTCTACTTTTGTTAAGTAATTCGATAATAAGTTTAAAACTGTCAATTAATAACTTTTACTTATTGTATCAATTGTGAATGTAATCAGGAAAATTTTTACACGCCTCCCCCCTTCTATTTTCCGAGCTATTTTCAATAAAGGGAAAGCAGTAAGTAGTTATGAGAATTTGAATTTTTTTCAAATATATATATGTGTATATATTTGAAAATATGTATATAATTAGTTTTTTGAGAATCCCCTTCCTTTTGTTGACCACAGAACAGATGAAAAAGAAAGACCAGTCAACATTTTTATAACTTTCAATTTTTTTTTTTTTTTTTTTTTTTTTTTTTTTTACAAAATTTGCTTATAGAGGGCAGTGATTGCCGTTTTAAATGGTTTCGTTGTACATAGTTTGCATAAGACACATGGATTTTTAAAAAATATTAGCCCAGCCCCTCAAAAATTTTTCAGAGCCCCCCCTGGCATCACTAGCTGGTTACGGCCCTGTTCCAGTATGATAAGAAACCAAAGTATACACGAAAGCTTGTCAAGCAGTGGCTTTCGCACGAAAATGTCGCTTTTGAAATGGCCAGCCCAAGCACCCAATCTGAATACTATAGAAAATCTTTGGAATGAACTTAAAAAACATGTTTGAAATTACTAAAACTCCAATTCAGCATGGCTGGAATTTTCGCAAAATTTTCAAGATGAGTAGAAAAAACGTACCGCAGACAATTTCCAACACTTTTCATTGAATCTATGCCAAGTTGCTGCCCCTCGGTACATTTTGCTAAAGGTATGACAACAACATACTAATTGACAATCTAGTTGATCACAGTGATTTTCTATTATAACACAATTTTTTTCCAAACTTTCCAAGATGGCCGATAACTTTTGAAAGCATGTGTTTTTCTTTGCAATTGATTTTTTCAGTTGTATTTATTGATATCCATTTGTTATTCCATAAATAAATTCCCAACTATTATGTCAATAACATGTATGAGTATCATTTTGAGATTCCTCTTTATATGGGTATACTTTCAAAAAACGAAAAATTTTATACTGGCCAGAAACTTTTGACTGCCGCTGTAAATTGGTGTTGATTAGTTTTTGGTGTAAATCGCTGGACATGTGGCTCTTCTATGCTGCATTTTTCACAATTTCTGCAATCGCTCAATCTCCAAAATCAATGAACAGATTATTATCAAACTTCAGATTCGGTTAGTCCTTGACATGAATTGACATTTTTTATATTTTGGATAAATCGCTCAACAAATGGCACTGTTTATCTGCATTTGTTGCAATTTCGACAATAGTTACTATATCCAGAATTAATGCACGGAATTTCATCAAATTTTAGATTCAGTTAGTCCTTAAGATGAATTGACATTTTTTACATTTTGATGTAAATTCATTAACAAGTAGCGCTGCTATAATGCATTTTTTTTTAAAGGATTTCTGCAGTATATCTATCTGATTTAATGCCCAAATTTTTGTCTAACTTAGGATTCAATTAGACATTGACACAAGTTACTGATTGTTACTGATTAGGTTTTGATATTAAACTTTCAATAGATGGTGTTCCTAAGCTGCATTTTGTGGGATTTGCACAAGTTTAGCGATAATCATATTTGAAGAACTAATGCACAAAATTTCATATCTTTTAGAATTCTCATGATGGGCATAGATTGCAATTTAATTTTGGGACTGTGATTGCGAATTTTGAAGTATTAACATATATAAGGTAGAAGAAAGTTTCAGGATTACCACATCCAATTAGTTTGACAAGGATTGTCCCTGGGGATGCAGAATATTTACATGTACTGCATTTATATATTTTAAATTTCTGCATATATGCATATTTTTTGACACTAATTCTGAATGTGTAATTTTCATAAAAAATGATTAAGATTTTATTTTATTCAAATATCGCTTTTTAAAAAGAAAAAGAAATGCTTTTGCATGACATGTTATTTAAATCTAAGCGTTTCTCCACTAATTATCATTGTTATGTCTGATTTGTTATTGTAGGCTATATAAAATGAACTTATTGGCTCCTTTTATTTATGAGTGGTAGTAGTTAGCACTAATACAAATATTAATTTTAGCAAAAAAAAAAAAAAAAAAAAAAAAAAAAAAAAAAAAAAAAAACGAAATTAAGAAAAGTAATTAAGTTATCAATTTTAAAATCTCAGATATTTTTTATAATATATGAAAAACTTTAAGAAGTGTGTATGTGGGCAGAAAGGATTAAATTTCTAAGCTTCTTTTTTACTTCTCCATGCTCTAACTTAAGTATTTTAAGCAATTTTCTTACTCAACCCCTAATTAAACTACAGCAAGATACAATCTCATTTGAAGGGTTGACCGAAGGAAGTGTCTCATCGAACCCAACATCTTGCTAGGGTCTATTTTGACCGCAGACAATTAGGGGCATTTCTTCATTCTTTATGTGTGTGTGGGGTGGAGAATCAGAAAATTGATTTTTTTCACACATCCTTTTAAAATTCTTGGCCTAAGCACTCATTTCCCACCGTCTTAACTCATTTTTTCACCACTAGCAGATGTTTTAATGTTTAATTGCGTTCATTAACATTCCATAAATTTTCTAAAAAAATTAAGAAAAAAAAATCTGCTCAGCCTATCTTAACAATTAGCATCTTTTCATCCCTTTCTGTCACCAGGGAAAGCTATTTAAAAGAAATTTTCAAATTTAATCTACAATATTTCATGTAATATCTTAAATGAAAGGCCAGGTTATGAATAATGTTATTCTTCACTCTCTCTTTACCTCCATTCTCACTGCCTTATATCATCCCCATCCATGTAAGGATTTAATCATTAAAAACAATTATAATTTTTTAACATATAATTAACAATTTTGGTTTATTAATTAAAGTCAGAATGTTTTGAAAGGATTATTAAATAAAACCCTCTGAGTGATCTGTGATCATACTTACCCACTTACTTGTTTTTATTAACTGATCATTATTATTTTTTACCTGTAACGAGAATTATCAAGGTGAATGCCAAAATATTGAATGCTTTATATACTTTTTCAGCAGGATATTTAAGTACGCTTAAATAAAACTATATACATTGTTTAATGAAATCTTATAAAGATAACCATCTAATATATTTTCTGGGGTAATTTTAAAAATTTACCTTCTTATTTAGGAAATTTTGTGCTATAATTTTACACACATATGATCCTTTTTTTGTTGTTGTTGTTTGTTTGTTTTGTTTCTATTTTTAATAAAATTGGTCCCCCAAAGTTCCCCTTTTAAGCAAAAATAGTCCCCCAAAGTCCCCTTTTTAAGCAGAAATGGTCCCCCAAAGTCCCCTTTTTAAATAAAAATGGTCCCCTTTCCCCCCTTTCTGAGGACTAAAATGTGTTGGGAGCCCTGTAATTACTTTAAAACATACAATTGAATTTTTTTTTTTTTTTTTTTTTTTTTTTTTTTTTTTTTTTAACGTTATCATTTTTGGCCAAAAAGTAGGAAGGTCTAAATTCAGCTTTGGCTTTAAAAACCTGTTTCGATCTATTCTCAGTATTACATAAAAGTCATTAAAATCTTTATTTTTCTTCGTATAATGCAACATGTAGTATAGCAAAAAGGTTTTTTAGCAGTTGGATGCTGCAATCAATTTCTCAACTTAAATTGGATGAAAGAAAAAATGAAGATTTTTTTTTCCAAGTCCTACACTTCAGGATAGTTTAAAAGCATTTTGACATACCCATAGATGTTTTTAGAACACTAAACTTTTAAAATCAGCATTGAAATATAAATGCTAGATGAAATATATAACAAATTACAAATTTATTTACTGTGTTGAACAGTTTAAAATAATGCATGAAAATAATATATTTTTATAAAAATATATTTCCATGAAAATAATATATTTTTATATGAAAAATAAACAATTTGTCGGTAGTTTCTTTATCTTTATAAATGGAGCAATTAATTAAAAAAAAAAAAAAAACCATTGCATTTTAAGATTTTTTATATTCCATAATAAAAAATCCCAACCATTCCATCAACTGAAAATGTATGCTGAACCTGAAGTTTGTTATTAAAAAATAACTTATCTTTGCAAAAATAATATTTTTAATAATAAATTTTCCAATTTAGATTTCATGTAATTATACTTTAATTCTTTTACATAGTTAATATACTATAAGTTTGAGCATTTGTTTTGGTTTCTGGTGGTTTCTTCCATTTCTTCCAGTTTCTTCCACTGTCCTGGAAGAAATAGGTTTCTTCCGGAAGAACCCCCCCCCCCCCCTCTTCTGCTTTAAGTTTTCAAAAAATTTGCTTTAAATTTCAGATTTTTTTTCTCTTATACAGAATTTTCTGCGGTATACGTATTGTATGGCAGAAAAATTGTGTTCTGGAAGAAGGAGTGCTAAAGAACTCTGAAAGGATGATTGGCAATCTAATAATGTTTTTTCGTCACGAAGTGAAATCAAAAGATATAATGAGAAGGGATATTATTTCAGATGTATCCCAGATTTCTGGGCATTTTTATCTGTCCTGGGTTTATGAGATTGTTACGTTTATTGAAAAAAAAAAAAAAAAAAAAAAAAAAAAAATCAAAAACCTCTTTGAAAATGATGAATGTAAATATGATGGAAAACAAGAAAAACACGTTTTAGAAATCGGAGATTCCAAAAAATATGTTTTTGCAAAATGTCTGCCTATGAGTCTGTGGTTCTGTAAGTCTGTGACTGTGTATGATATAAATTTTGTGGGCGGTCTATCTTTAGAACTAATGCATGGGATTTAATAAAAAAAATATATTCAGGCAGTCCCTAATATTCTGATTAATTTTTGGTATAAATAGCTCAACATATGACACTGTTATACTGCATTTTTTATGAATTACACCACAGCTATATCTCGATAACTAATGTACGTATTTCCATGAAAATTTAGATCCTGTTAGTTCTTGACATGAATTGATGTTGTTTACATTTTGATTTAAATCGCTCAACAGATGGCGTTGCTATGCTACATATTTCACAATTTTTGCAATATCTCTGTCTCAATGACTAATACACGGAATTTAATAAAAATTTATATTCGGGTAGTCCCTGATATCAGTTGGTGCTGATTATTATTTTTTGTGTAAATGACTCAACAGGTGACGCTGTTATGCTCTATTTTTTAATTATTTCCTCAATAGCTCTATCTCAAGAATTAATGCATGGATTCTCAAACTTCAGATTCAGTAAATCTGTGATATGAGCTAGTTCTGTATATTTTTTGTGTTAATCGCCTCGAGAATTAATGCATGAATTTTTTCATCAAACTTAGAGTTCAAATATAGCTTGATGAATATTATTGCCATTTATATTTTGGTGTAAATCGTCCAACTTGTGGCGCTTTTATGCTGCATTTATTCCGATACCCGCATTAGCTCTCTTTCAGGAACTAATGCATGGAATTTAATTCCTTGTAGAATCCTTACAATGAGCATAGATTGTCATTTAACTTTGGTACTGTGGCAGCGACATTACAAGTATTAACATGTAAGAGGTAGGAGAAAGTATAGTGATTGCTAGTATCCGACTAATTACATTAGTTAAACAGTAAGTGATAATAACTGAATGTAGGATGGCAATGCATATATTTAAATCTTTATAACTTATAATTACATAGTTATTATTAGAACAAAGATTCCAAGCGTTTCTCTTTTTTATTTAATTTATTTATTTATTTATTTATTTTACAGATTGCAAAATTATTTGTGAATAATCTTAAATGAAAACCTGTAACATAAATACTCCGCTTTCAAATTTTTATGGATGGATAGTAAAGAATTTTTGTAATTTTTTTCAGGTGTAAGTAGCAATCCCAAAAAATACAATATAGCAGTGCCACTTGTTAGGTGATTTACACCAAAAACTAGTCAGTAACAACTGATGTCAACTCCTACTGAATGTGAAATTTGATGAAAATATGTGCAGTAGTTTCTAAGAATAAAATTATTGCGAAAAAAAAAAAAAAAAAAAAATCTGCAAAATAACAGCACTATCTGTTGGGTGATGTTCAACAAAAACTCGTAAGGATAATTTTTTATTAGATACTGACTGAATCTAAAGTTTGATGAAAATCCATGCATTCGTTTCTTGAAATGCCGCTATTGGGAAATCGTGAAAAATACAGCATAGCAGCACTTTACACCAAAAACTAGAAAACACTAAGAGATATTGTGGAAATTGTGACTAATCCAGCACAGCAGCGCCACATATTAAGCAATACACACCCAAACTAATCAACTCCGGTTTATATCATGATCTAACTGAATCTAATATTTTGTGAAATTACATACATTAGTTCTTGAGATAGTGCACCCACATTTTTATTTACTTATTTATTTATTTTTTGTGACATAGAGAGTCACAGAGTGACGAACATTTTCTAAAAACTGCCAAATCTTGTTCATTAACTTATAAAATATGTAAATGTATCGAAAACTGGAAATCGAAAATTTTCAAGAATTTAATACTTTTTTCTTGTAAAGATAAAAGAAAGTCAAAACATATGATCAAAACATGCACTTCCATTGACAGTTAGTAACGAAAAAGGGGTCTAAGAAACGCAGCATACACAATATTTGCTAAACTGACATCTATAATAATAAAGAGACAAGTTTGTGTGTGCGTCAGCGATTTTCTGAAGGGACCGCTGCATGCAGAGTTACAAAATTTGGAGGGAAGGTACCTCTATACATGTAGTTTTGCAACACGAAGTCCGACTTTTGATTTTTTGATCAGAATTTTTTTAATTTAATTTTTTAAGCGATTTTTAGCGTCCTTTTTATGTTTCGAGGCGATTTTTCCATACTTGTGAAAGGAATACGGTTTCATTCTTATCACTCAATATAGTAATTTTTTTTTCTTTTCAATAAAATTTATTCGGAATTCTTGCGGCAATTTTTGATTTTTAGCGAATTTTTTACTGCGGATTTTGGTATTTCTTTACATTTTGGGGATATTTTTTGAGGATCATAAAAACAAAATTGATTCAAACTTTCAGCCATATGAACTAAATTTTGTCTGCTATGATTTTTCATTTTCAGTGATTTTTAATGCGATTTTCGATGTTATATTTTGCGATTTTTTGATTTTTTAAGCGGTTAGCATCGATTTTTTGTCATTTTTTTTTCAAAATTATAGATTTTTTTATGCATTATGATCTTATCTATTCTTCAATTGTATGTAAGTTCCTCTCCCGTTTCCCATTGTAGTCTTTTTGAACATTTTTACCGCTAAATATTATTTGTTCATTTTTTTTTAAACCAATTTTTCACATAGTCAATGGCCGTGTACTTCAGACAACGTAATTTCACGTATTTCGAGTTAGAGATAAAA
This sequence comes from Maratus speculifer, assembly GCA_964019185.1. Taxonomy (NCBI): domain Eukaryota; kingdom Metazoa; phylum Arthropoda; class Arachnida; order Araneae; family Salticidae; genus Maratus; species Maratus speculifer. The sequence goes on from OZ025302.1 coordinate 211,510,211, forward strand.
TCACAAATTTCTTGTTCCTTTAATATTATTATCACGGAACCGTGCAACGCCGGGCGGGTCACCTAGTAAAAAATAAAACAATTCAAAACTGACTAAAACCAGCTATGCTTAATTCAAAATGATTTCGCGTGTTGTTTTCAATACTTTAAAGGTTACACAATCGTTATTCTGTAAAATAAGTAGTTAAATATTAGAATCTAATAATTTTACACAATTTAACGGACTTGGTTAGTCATTTCATGAAATAACTTAAGTATTTTAGGAAATAACGGATTATACGCTTTAACGGTAACATATGCGACCAAAATGAAACGTAAATTTAGGGATTAAATTCAACAATCCAATTAAAAAATAAATAAAATTCTAAATTGGAAAATAACTTTCCCGTTCCCATACATTTAGCAATTGGGGCTGTTCATAAATGATGTTACGCATTTTTTTCCCATATTTTTGACTCCCCCTTCCCTTTGACACATGTCACGCTATATCACGTAAACATATACTTGTAGTTCAGAAGCAAAAAGTATTACGTTTTTGATCCTATTTCAAATTTTATTTTTAAACTTTAACTATGTGTTTCAGTGACATTTGAGAGCGGAACAATAAAAACGATTCGTATTTTGTATGAAATAAAACTTACAAAAAGAAAAAGAATTAATATAGAATAGTAATAAAGTATCTATATTATAAAGGCCAAACGTATCTGTGCGTAACGCATACGTCACTGCAAATTTTACTCTTTTAAGCATCGCATATTTTAAATTTTTACACTGTCGTATAGAGAAAAAAATATACTTTTAAATGTAATTTATTTGAAAGCTGTATCTCAATTTATTTTTGAGATTTTTTTTTTTTTTTACATTTTTTAGTACCAATTTTGTAATTTTGGCAACGGAATCACTGTATTTTCTCTTAACATTGGGGAAAAAAATAAAAATAAAATGCGTTTGTTATAAAATCCGATGAATTTCGGTTTCATTCCTTTTAATAATTTAAATAATTGAGTTTTATAGTATTTTGTTTATTTTAGTTCAAAATAATATTTGTTTGAGGATTAGCCTGACCAATATAAGATGTATTTTTTACTGTAACTAATTTTGTAGACATATATTAAAAAATTGTTCTTTTTTTTCCCCAGAGATTTTTTTTTTGTCGAATTTCGACGGGTTCCGCCTTGTTAATATAAAAGAGCAATTGAAAACAACAGTATTTTGGAATTTGAAATAGAATTTAACGTATTTGGCTTTAAATATTATCTTTATGAACATAAAATATTTTAATTTAATAACTTCATAATTAAGTCTACTGAATTTTATAGCTTATTTTTAAACCAAAATGTGCGATTTCACATTACTTCTTACTCCCTTGTCACAAACTGTCGCTATTTCATGAACCCCCCTTTCCCTTTCAAGATCATTTATGGATATAAAGCTCACAAGTGTCTGCCAAATGGGGCAGGAACCTTAAGCAAAGAAGATCCAAGTATCTATATTCTTTGCCTTATGAAGCAAAATTTTACCATTTGAATACAAATCTGCAGCTCTTTGAAATTTTATACAAGGAAGGGGAACTGTAACAGTATACAGTTTTCCTTGTTCCTTTTAACTATTGCCTGGTAGCTGTATTTCAATGCAGTTCTGATAAACACATATTTTTTAATTACATAAAAGACTATTAAATATTACTGGGTTGAGTTGAATATTAGTATCATTGTGTCATCATGTTCTGTAAATTCGGTCAAAATCAATCGGAATCATCCAGATTCAATCCTGTGTCGTTTGATTTAATGTATATGTATACAAATTGGATTTTTTTTTTTTTTTTTAAGAACTAAACATATAAATTCATTCAATTTATTGAGGAAGATTTGTTCAGAAATTATTTCCAACGAAAATTTTAACAATTTGATATTTATCTGTATGTAAAATTCTAACATAAAAAGAGGTTATTATTAAAGCATTTAATTAAAAGTTCATTTAAATATTAAAAAAGTATCTTACATGATTAAAAAAAAGGGATTAATTATTGAAATTTATTGAAATTAAATTTTATTTTATTTCATAAAAATTAATTTAAATTTATTTAACTAAATTAAAACATATTTTATTTTATAAAAAATTAAATTTAAATGTACTTATCTTAACTAAATTAAAATTTTTATTTATCTGAACTATAATTTAATTTTCTTATTTAAAAATCCATGCAATTATCTAATTATCAATAAGAAGTTACAAAACAACTCATAATAATGATAATCGATTCTCTGTAGTAATTATTTCTTAAATTCTATCAATAAAGATAAAAGAAAGCTTGTAAAAATCGGCAAGGACACGGCTTAAAACCTTAAGATTAGGAGCGTTATACTTTAAATACTAAGCCAAATCGTTCATATATAGATTTCACGCCAAAATGATTTTCAGCAAATGTTTAATTGCAGTCCATGCTTAGAAAAAAAAAAAAAAAAAAAAAAAACTTAATTTCTAGAGCAGGGCTGTCCAACGCGACGCCCGCGGGTGCCATGGCGCCCTTTAGAAAGTTTCCCATTATTAGTCTTATTTTTTTATACAATTCCCTTGTAAAGGATACTTTCTTTAAAATCCTTGATATTTTCATGAGAGATGTTTTAAAAATGTCTACAAGTGTATTTCACATATCAACAATTATAACGAACGCAACTTATTAAAAGAAAGGCAACAGCACATGATTAGTTAATTCACAGTTACACTTCATGAATCTTTTTAAGGAAATTATGCCTATTGGAATAAATAAATGTTGGCAATAACTTTTTTAATGCGTTAAGAATTAAAATGTAGAAACAAATAAGCGATCCTTTTTCTCCTTCGTGCATGAAATTCCATCTTTTCTGTTATTGTTATTGACGTTGTTTCACTGTCCATTTGGTTGTTTTATAAGGCAGTATAAAGGCTGTCTTTTTTCTCCCCCGGATCTTTGAAACCTTTTAGGTAATTTTTTTTAATTAAATTTATAAAATTGTGTGAAAGGATTTTCATCAATGAAAGTTCTTTTGGACTCTCTCTTTGAAACCACCCATGACTTTGTTTCTGTACTTTTTATAATGGCAAATTTACACCTCCAAAAAATTGTAGTTATTGCAGAGTAATTGCGTCCTGAAAAGGCCTAACAATATCTCTGATTACAATTTTATTTGAATAATAGATGAAATTTCATTTTCTGGCTCCTTCAAATTCAAAAATGTTTAAGGTAACCTCTCGCGCAAAAAAATGTATTATTAGAAAATTATGGGGGGGGGGGGGAGGGAGGGCGCTTTAGATCTATAAGGGTGTTATATCTCATTTGCATATATATAATATTGCTACTAATATTAAAAGATGATTTTTCTTCTTGTTTTGAGCCTGTTATTAATGGCGCCCTTCATTACATTCCAAAATCTGAGATGCGCCCCTGCTTAGTAAAAGGTTGGACAGCTCTGCTCTAGAGCAATAAATGAAATTACTATGAAATAAGTTTTACAACAAAAAACATAATTAATATACAGTAGTAATAAAATATGGTACTACTCTGTTATCCCGTCGGCCAATTTCGCCAAATTATACAAATCGCCAAACTAATAGGCAAATTATACATATTGACTTAATTTTTATTTTAAATAACGAAAAGACAAATAATTAGTAGAATAATAATTAAAATTCAAATCAAAAAACGAAATAAAAATCACTTAATGACATTTTAAACACATGAATCGTATTTAATGTCATTGAATATGACATTCACGATCATCCAACATTGGCATTTAATTTTATAGTTTGGCGATATTTTTTTGGTCGACGGGATAACCTAGTAGTACCTAAAATGTTAATATAAAAGAGCAATCGAAGAGTTGGAAGTTGAAATAGAATTTAACATATTTGGCTTTAAATTTTATGAACACAAAATATTTTAACTTTAAAATAACTTCATGCTTCATAATTTAATCTACTCAAGATTAATGCATTTATTTTAACCAAATTATGTTATATCACATTTTTTCTTACCCCCTCCCACCCCCTTGTCACAAACTGTCACAATCTCATGAACCCCCACACCCCCTTCAAGCATGACATGATTTATGGACGCCCTTTTGGCAAAAACCGATAGAAATAAGCGGTCCTTCAAAACCTTCCATTGAGTTTGGTTACAAGCTTCCTCAGATATGCTAAATGTTGATGTCTGAAAAATGACATTGTTTTTAGGAATGTCGATGAATATCCCTGAATGTTTGAATATATAATTTTTAAAAAATTGACCAAATGTAAATAAAATATTAAAAATAAGTCATTAAAAAATAACAAGTTTTCCGAAAATGACAAAACTGTTAAATTTTATTGTTTAGAATACTACAGTATCCATTAAAAAATACATAAATTGATCTGTTTTTAAAGTAAAAACATTACGTAATAAAAAGTATCTTTCGTTTTATTATTATTATTATTATTATTATTATTATTATTATTATTATTATTATTATTATTATAAAATTAGCAATTGTTATATTTTAACATCGTTATAGGCACTACATTTTTTAAAAATACAACTAATTCTGGAGCAAATATATTTCATTATTAAGATTTTATATAGGTTTATCAATACATTTTAATAGGAAATGATTTTAAAGAGAAAATCAAATACTCTTTCACTCTTTGACGAAAAACGATAGAAATGGGCGGTCCTTCAAAACCTTCTATCGAGTTTGGTTACAAGCTTCCTCAGGTATGCTAAATGTTGATATCTAAAAAATGATATTGCTTTCAGTAATGTCGATGGATATCTCTGAATGATGGAATACTAATATCAATTTTAATGTAAATAAAATATTAAAAATAAGCCATTAAAAAAATCAAGTTTTCTGAAAACGACAAAACTGTTAAATTTTATTGTTATTTATACGTATTGCAATGTTATAAGTAATGCAAAAAACTCGTTTGGTTGCTTTCTTTTAAAAACTAATTTTAAGTTACATCTGTGAATATCGGCAGATATTGTGAAATTGACGTTTGACATTCAGCTACTTTCGAGATATTGGCCATTTTTGATATAAAATTTTAAATCCGGGACATTGGCCACTATTTGTGTGCTACCTGGGTTTGAAATCCTTTTTCAGAATTAAAGAAAATGGTATTCATGTCTTTCTGCCATAGTTATGGAAATTTTTTAATTATGAGAATTGTGACTTGTGGAGATTTCTGCCAGTGGATAAATAGAAAAAAAAAAAAAAAAAAAAAGTGTTACTCCGTCCGTCCAAAATTAATTGTTGTTTAGGTTGAAAATTATGTATCAAATTAATTGCTAAATTTCAAGTAAATGGAGTCAAAAATAACTTCCTGTGCATTTTAGTAGATCGTTACCTGTAAAATTAAACTACAATGGATATAACGCAGTATACTGAGTGCAGTGTTGAATTCAGGGGGTGGCCCGGGGGGGACATCCCCCCCGTAGCTATCAAATGTCCTCCCCGGAAATTTTGAGATTTTGTGTTTTCCATGGTACAAAAATGTAATCCCCCTCCCCCCCGGAGTCACAGAAGTCCCTCCCTGAGAAAAGTGTCTCAATTCAACATTGGCTGAGTGTCATGAATTATGGCCACTGGAATGTGAAGTAGTGGAAACCCCTAAGAAGTTACGTGACTTTAGCTAATAAATAAGTTATTAGAATTGAGTTCTGAATTATAATTTAGTAAATACCTAAAGAAGGAAAGGAATAGCAAAAAGCGTAACACTGTATTTCACTTTTTACTGCTACGTTTGAAAAATAATAAACTAAACCATGGTGCTATATGTGCTGCAACGATTAAATTTAATGTAATTTAGTAATACAATATTCCTTATTTGGAAGCAGTCAAATAAGTTCAAAATCAATAATGATGAAATTTACAATATAAATCTACAAAAAATTGGTAAATGTGGACAAATAAATAAATAAAATAAAGTATGTATATCAACAATTGAGCAATATCAAGTAGGTACCAATAAAATACCCTAGTTCAGCGGTTTCCAATCTTTATTTTTATACGACCCACCTTTAATAATTTTTTTTTTTTTCGCGACCCACCTAATATAAGGGTGTATATCAGTATGGAAATCGGTGCATGGCCTCTCTAAACTATCGGCCATCCCATTCTACAAAAAAGTCAAATTTTTTGCGAAGAATCAACAAAAATAAGAATTAGAAATACCAATGTATGAAAGTGCAATAATAATTAAAAGAAAACACAAACTACAAAGATAATTAAAAGTACGTTTATTTGTTATCAAAACATATCTGTATAATTTGTGATAAATTAGGCACTGTTGGTTATTGATGACAATTAATATTAGGGTTAGAACTGGTTAATTTTAATTTTAAGTAAGTCACTTTTTACGCGCAGTTGCCTTTTTACAACAAAGTAGAAAAAGCACGTGTCACAAATGTGTCGTGTGTCGTGTTGAACCCCATCAAGTACATCAAAACTGATTTAGATATTTCTGGATACTCTGCACCTAAATTCATCCAGAAGGAAATTAGGGATTTTTCCCTTGAAATATTGTTTGCAGTTGAAATTACTTTTATTTTTTACACAGGTGAAATAAAATATTTACTTTTGTAACAAACCTCAATTGTTCCGCGAGGCACTAGCGAGACGCGCCCCATAATTTGGGACCTGCTGCCCTAGTTCATTAGCTGAAGGATAGTTTTATGTGAATGCTGGTGGAAGAATTCTTATAAAATGGGTCGTGGCTCAAAAAGCGTGTGAGTTCTGTAATTTTTAAACTGATTTTGTATTGATTTAAGGGAGGACTTAGGGACAGTAGCGGCTCGGCAGGGAGTGCTGCATTCGATTTTTCACACCACTAAAATTTAACAGAATCTTTCATATTATTTATTCGACAAATTTTGTTGATTAAATAAAACTGAAATAGTCATACAATTTTAGTGGTGTAAATAAATTGATGCAGCACTCACTGACCAGCCGCTATCGCTTTAGGGAGTAATAGTAAATGTGGTTGATTGATAGTATAGCACGCTGATATCTCTGAAAAATGTTCAAACACACTCATAACATCACCAGTATCAATAATCAGTGCGAAAATGTTCTAACGTAGGAACTAATTTGGGACAGAGGCAGTATTTTAAGTGGAGCAGGAGTTTCAGGGACATGAAAATCACGAAACGTTGTAATGAGGAGTGCTTAAAAGGCCCCACCAGTTCCCGAGAGGTTCTGACCTCAAACTGGTAGACGGTAGGTGCTGGGTTCGAACCCAATCGCGACCGTCGGCCTAACCGTTCGTAGTTTTCCCTGGTTTTCTTCGAACCTTGCGTAAATACGGGTTAGGTTCCCTTAGAAAGACCCCCACGGAGGGCACCCCACCCCTCAGGGCCTATGTCCCACAGCGTAGGTAATTGGCCGACGTACATACAAACAAACAAACAAACGAGGGGTGCTTAAGATTATTATTATTATCATTTGCCAGTATAAGAGATTTTCGAATGAGAAAATTAATTTTGAAACAATTTAAAAGCGTAAAATGAATAATGCTTACTTAAAAGGCGATTAAATAATCAATTACAGATGTTAAAATTTAATTTTATTTAAAAATCTTAGTTCTTTCAAACCTTTTCCAAACAGGTTCTTCCCCTGAAAATATTTTCTTTAATAAATACGAATATAAGATTTTGTTTTGAAAAATGAACGAGACTCGTGGCTTGAAGATTGAGTTAGTAATATTTTTACGTGAACGGTAAAAAATTATTTGATTATTGCACCCAAGGCTAACTTATCATAATATCATGATAATGATAAGGGGGCCTTGATTGCACCATGCAGTTTTAATACGTCATTTTCTCAAATTGTCAGGATTTTATTTTTAGGATGCTAAACCATAAACTGAGACTGATTTTTGTGAGACTGATTTACTGAGAAAAAAGTGCTATTCTACAAACCCCCGATTTGTGTTGACCCGAGTTATCAATAAAAAGTTACAAAACAACTCATAATAATGATCAACAATTCTTTGTATTAATTATTCCTTAAATTCGTTCAATAAAGATAAAAAGAAAATTCGTAAAAAACAGCAAGGACACAGCTTAAAATCTTAAGATTAGGAGTGTTATACTTTAATTATTAAGCCAAATCGTTCATATACAGGTTTCACACTAAAAGGATTTTCAACAAATGTTTGATTGCAGTCCATGCTAAAGAAAACCTAATCACTAGAGCTAGGGTCGTGCGAAGGGTCAGTCATTCCGGGCGCGGAAGGTGAGGGGCGTCAAATTTATGCTACTAACCTGATTTGTTTCTTCTTATTTTGTAAAAAAAAAAAAAAAAAAAAAAAAAAAAAAACAGATATGTACAATTTTCTTTATTAAAATTACCAATTATAGGCATTAGATTTAGATCTTTTAAAAAAACCCGAAGATAATTTTATGTATCATAAAATACATTGTCACTATCACAATAAAAGTGTAGTAAACAAAGAAGTTTGTATAATCTGAAAGTTAAAACTGATAACGTTTTCGTCCCTTCTAGGACATCTTCAGTCAGCGTAAGTGAAAATCATTTCCTCTTGAGCTTTATATTTAATTTTCGAACTGTGCAAATCCCCAGATTTTCCCTCTTTTTTTCTGTTTTTCCCTTCTTTTTCGCCAAGCATAACCATCTGGGGTCAATGGCTGCATAAAAAAGATCTAAAAGATCTAAAACTAATGCCTATAATTGGTATTTTTAATAAAGAAAATTATATATAAAGGCATTATACTTGTGATTGTAGTTATCTACAATTTCCTGAATACAGATATGTACATATTGAGAATATTTTTTTTGTGACAAAAACATACATTTTCAAAATAGCATGCGACTTCTTTCTTGGTATCCAAAAGAGGTTGCAAACTGTTATACTGTGTTGTAGATGATACATTTATTCCACATCTGTTTTCTAGATTTTTTTTTTTTTTTTTTTTTTACACGTGTTTGGTTTTTTAAAAAGCATAGCTGGATAAACATCGGAAACATGCCTTTCTATGAAATTTCTCGATTCCTTCCCCAGGTGTACCTACCTATCTGACAATGCATGTCCCCTATTATCACCTTATAAATATTAATATTTTATGAGATAAAAATGTTTTATCTATTTTCTTAAATTCAATTTCTCAAGAACTACTGTACCGAATTACATGCCATTAATTGAGTTTATATCGACAGCAAAGATGCATAAATGTGAGTTTTTGTAACTTTTTTTTATTTTCAAAAAGTGTGTGATAAAGCGATAAATGAATTTACAAAAATAAAATTCATATCTTCCGAAAATTACCATTTTCTTGTAAAAAATTCCTCATATGCGACCGTATATTATATATAAATGTCAAAATTTTGCATTGGGAAATTTTGTAAATAATATTAAAATTCTTAATTGTAATAAATTAAAGTTAAAATTGTAAATTTTGATCGAAATTTTACATATAAATATTTCCAACAACCTATACAGGTTGTTTAAAAAATCATTTAAAGGGTTATTTAGGGCGGAGCATTTCCAAAAAACATGTATAAAATTTATTAAAATTCATTTAAAGGCGTTATTTGGGTCGGGGCAACTCGACTTCGACATCCGAAGAACATTTGGGAGAATGTCAGCAGACAATGTGTCAACTGATGTGTTTTAGATTTCATTGACCATATAGGCCGAATTTTTCAATGTTGTCGATATTATTTCGATATCGAAAAGTGATGTTTTGTATAGGAGTCAATAGAGAAAAATATTGGAAAACGACAACACTCTTTGATATCGAAATGTAACGACAGTTATTATAATGATTTCTATTCAAAAATTTTCACCACATTTAATGAAGGGTAATAAGAATAAGTAATTCCGTTATTAATTTTATTGCACAGAAATTAAATATAGATATTGTATAACTATAACTAGAACCTAATGCGTTTTATAATTCTGAAATTTAGGGATATTAGGATTGTGTGGTAACAGACAATTTTTTATTCAAGATGTATGCCACTCACAATTTTTTTAATGGCAGATTTCTTCGACTGTTTAATTCGAAGATAAATATTTACGAAAAGGACATAATTTGGCTTAAAAAAGGGGGGCGGGGGGGGGGGGGGGGGAAGAAAGCTGATAACATTGGATGGTATTAAGTAATGAAAAATATATTTCTATAATTTTGAACTGTTCAATATCTAATGAGATAAAAATGTTTTTTTAAATAAAAAAAAATATTACTCTCCCATCCCCCCCCCCAAAAAAAAAGTAGAAAGTTACCAGGAGATTACAATATTGTAAAGACATACCTAATTTTTTGCGAATGTATGATAAACTTATATGCAAATCCATTGTCGGGTTCAGTACTTTAGGCCTCACTTTCAAAGACAGTGACTTTTATGAAAAAAAAAAAAAAAAAAAAAAAAAACAAGTGACACTAGATAATGTATTGCAGTATTTTATACATAAAAATAAAAATTTAATTTTTTTTCTGTAACCACAAGTTTTTTTTTCAAGAGACTTCGACAACATTCACATTCCGGATTATCATTCTTAGATGGCATCATAACAAATGCAAATAATTCATAAAAATAAAATGGTTTCTGATCGCGGCGGTTAACTATTACACAGACACAAACATTTAACATGATGGTAAACAGAGCATACCGTTACTGTTTGGTCAAAACGTCAAAACGGATCGAAACTACTAAATATAATTTTTCTTTATTAAAACTGGTCAAAAACATTTTCTTTTAAATTAATTGAATTGTTATCACCCGATATCAAAAAATGCTATTTTTTCTATGCTAAAAATATTCTTCCCTGCTGTATGTGATACCAACAACAAATTTGGATATCGAAACAGTATCGTCAGTTCTAATTTTTTCACATGTAATGAGAAAATGGCAACGTAAAGATACAGTAATCTGCTTTTTTCCCTTTGCTTTTAATAGAAATGGAATACATCTGTTGCCACATTAGAAAAACGGTATTAAAAACTACAATAATAATAATAATAATAATAATAATAATAATAATAATAATAATAATAATATCTCAAAAATAAATTAAGATTCAGTTTTCAAACAAATTGCATTTAAAAGCATATATATTTTTTTTTCTATACGATGGTGTAAAAACTGAAAGTGTGGGATGTTTAGAAATTGAAAAATTTGCAGTAGCAAAAATTGCAAAACCGAAATTTCATTTCAAATTTCATAACGCTGCCATTCGCAAAATGACGTATGCGTTACGCACAGATACGTTTGGCCTTTATAATATAGATAGATATATAGATATGTGGGCACATATGAAAAATATCGAAAAAATATTTCAAAATCCGAACATTTTGTTGAAACCCGTTCTTAATTTTTTACTTTATACTTTTTTTATCATTTTATAGGTTTATCCTTCTCCTGCATATATTAGAAAAATAATTTTATTTTTCGATCAATAGAAAAAGAATGACGAGTGAAGCACTTTTGGGCCTCATGCTTGAGACGCCTAAAGAAAAATTTTGCTAAAATGCCACTTTGTAAAAAAAAAAAAAAAAAAAAGTTTGATTTTGAGGGGTGTAAAATGATTTCTCCTCTTAAACCTTTTACAAGAAAGCAAATAAATGAGGATTTATACATCATTCACTTGTTGATTCCATTCACTTGTTGCTCTTCCATTTGCTATTGCGTGAATTTAGGTTATTGATAACTAAATTGTGTTTTAAGGGTTGCATGATAGATCCCTATTAGTGAACTCAAATTAGTCCATAAGGTATCAATTTCAGAAAAAAGGTTTTTTCTGTCCCCCTTGGTGCCATTTGTTTTTGTGAAGAAGCTATGAATCTATTTTGTAGAATTATTTTAACTTCAGGTCTCAAGAAGTTAAAAGAATATTTTATTAAATTTAAACAGAATAGCTCCATAAAGCATAGTAACTATTTTCTCGTATAAATATCCACAAAGTATGCATTTCAGAAAAAGGCTTTTTCTGTCACTTGTGGTGTCATTTGTTTTTGTGAAAAAGCTGTGAATGTGTATTTTGTAGTATTGCTTTAACTTCAGGTCTCAAGAAGTTAAAAAGTGTATTTTATTCAATTCAAATAGAATAGTTGCAGAAAGCATGGTAAACATTTTCATGTATAAATAATGTTAGGAAAATTAAAGTACATTAAATTGCAGCAGAAACAAACATGAAATTCTTTTATCGAGAAAATTCTTTTCTCTAATTACTGCTTCACGTGAATGCATCTCTAAAGCATCATCATTCTTCCTCTACCCTGTTGTTTCTTCTTCATCTCGGCGTAGATTTCAGCTTCTTTCTTTAACTGATTCCTTTTCTTTTCCAGATCTTCATCATCACTGGACTCTTCCTCTTCTAGAGATTAAATATATAAATATTTAGGTAATTATAATATTACACAATCGGATAATGTTTTTATTAATGGAACAAACATTTAGGTAATTATAATATTACACAATCAGAATTTTTTTTTAATGTACTAAGAAACAAAAATTATTTGATGTTACATCAATAGATCAATACAATGAAAATAATAAGACATACATAATTTAATTTGTCTAATTATTTCCATTTGACATGATTTTTCAATTTAATTTAATCAATGTTAATTCAATTATATTATTATTTTCTTTTTCTTGTTCTCAATGGAAATTATGGTTGCGATTGATAATTGTAAGTTATTTTTATCAATATTCAATTACAGTTTAATTATTTTTCTAATATTTTTTCTTTGAAATAGTTTTTCCATTGCAATTATCATATTGATAATTCTATTATGGTCTTATTATTTTTCTAATATTTTTCTTTGAAATGAGTTCTCATTTGCGATTAATCGGGCAATATGGAAATTATTTTTAGGTCTATCCTGATTTCCATTCAGAAATTAATCGCAATTAATGTGGCTATTTAGTATTGCCCTTGATAACGAGCTAAATACCACATTTCCAATTTTATTGCTAATTCTGACAACTCCTCTGTATAATATAATTTGGCATTAACAAATTTTTACAGCAATTGATGTTGATTTGTAGTTTTATCTAATGGTTCTATATATATATGTATATATATATATAAAGTTAAAAAAATACCAGGCAATAACTTTGTAGTAAAGTACATTTCAATCTCACATCTTTGATCGCATCATTTTATTTCAATTAAGATTTAGTGCATGAATAGAATTTTATTCATAGAGTTTTTAGTAATCTCAAATAGATCTAGTTCAGGCATAGCTGCTGAATAGCAAGCCGATGAGGTGACTTGTAAATTGAAGGTTGCCGTAGATGAATTTTCTAAGTGTTCGTATGTTTTTTTAATTTAGCGACCATTTATTAAGAATAGCAATTTTTACCTTATTATTTTGAGATTAAATAAGATGAAGATTGCTATTTGCATATAGTAAGCTTAAGTAAATAGTTTTGTCCTCTTTTAAAGCGCGAATTTTACTGGGTCCAGGATTCAGACAGAAAAAAAAAAAAAGTATCTGCTTGAATCAAGTATAGAGTGAAATCATTTTTATAGCACTTTCGGACTTCTTTGAGCCATTTCGACAATTGCTCTTCATTTATACAGCCCTAGTTGCTTTATGTTCTGATTTACTTGAGATGAAATAATCTAATTTCTTCTCAAAAATGCATTGAATTAGAGATACGAAACTTTTAGGTTGGAATACCATGAAATTGAAGTTTATTTATTGCCGTTCTACCACGAACACATTTGAGTCTCACCACATTAATGGCATCATTTCATTTCAATTAAGTACTAATGCACTAAATAAATTTTATTTTTGGCCTTGTTTTGTAATCTTAAATAGGCATAGTTATGTTAGCAAATATGGTTATTAGTATAGTGTACAGTACCAGTATCGTTACCTTACTTGAAAATTTTATGTTCTATTGCGTGTTTATTTTGAGCAGTTTGATTGTTTATCAGTATCTAGGATTTGTAGATTTACTTACCTGCTTGTTTCATTTTGCGTCCTGAGCCCGGTGCAGCGGGTAATTTGACTGCATCCATTTTCTGAAGTAACTGAAATTTCAAAATATAAATTAAGTGATTGATTTAATAATACAACTAAACATGTTTCTTTACACAAAGTAAATTAGTAACAGCATTTCATTTGATTTCCTTTGTTTCAAAATTTTAGTTAGTGTATTTATTATGTGTCACAATAAAGTTTATTATTATATAAATACATATTTAATAGTTTAACTTTGCTGAATGAATCGCAAAAAAAGATTAAGTTGGTTGTGTTTATGACGGCCAGTTATTCACACGAAGGATATAGGCCCATAGAGAGGGAGTGCCCTCCGTGAGGGTCTTTCTAAGGAATCTAACCCGTATGTATGAGGAAATCCAAGATTCGAAGAAAATCACGCAAAACTCCGAACAATTAGGTTCGAACCCAGCACCTCCCGTCTACCAGTTTCGAGGGCAGAACTTCTCGGCCACTTGTGAGTCCGAAAAAGATTTGGTAAAACTAGCTTTTATAAAAAGGATATTATAAGTTTTCAATTGCTATAGGCTGTTTCCATGCGAATTTGTTTGTCTGTTACGCTCTAAGATTTTTGGCTACTAGTATAATACCAGTAAAAACATATTTTATCGAAGATATATATTTTATTGAAGATCTCATGAATTGAATTAGGCGAGGCAAGCTTTTCGAAAATAACGGTGGCCATCAAGCATAGGGATTTTCATCTGTGTAACAGACAAACAAGTTCGCATAGAATTAGCCTATACTTTAATTCTAAATCAGATTTAATTGTTAAAGGCATTATGAAGGGAGTTTTGAAGTTATAGTAATGAAATTTCATAGTCATAGAGTGATGACAAATGTAAACATTAATGCATGGAAATTTTTCAGAGAGAGAATTCGCCTTGAATATAACATATCAAATGAAAATCAAATTTTGAATTGCTTAAAAGGCGCAAATGCCAACCTAGTGAAAAAGATTCCATGCCGGGAATCGAACCCGGGCCATCAGTATAGCGCACTGACGTTCTACCGACTAAACCACACGGAACGACACCCAGCAAGGAACTTATTACTATTACTTGTTGACAAGGCTACAAACGCAGCACACGATGGAATACAATCCGTGATCGGTGGCCCGGATTCGATTCCCGGCATGGAATCTTTTTCACTAGGTTGGCATTTGTGCCTTTTAAGCAATTCAAAATTTGATTTTCATTTGAAATGTAAACATGTTTTAAATTTCCTTCTATTCCTCAGCTAAACTATGATCGTTTCAATATATGGTCTAATTTTAGATAAAGATAAAAAAATTAAACCAATAGGATTTACTTTTATGAAGCTAAAATTAACACTGTCTGAGAATAATATGAAAATTAAGCTATGAACACAATTTTCGAATTAATGTGAAACATTTGGCTTTCTTTGTTCCACGATTTTAGTTAGTGTATTTACTATGTGTCACTATAAATTTTATTTTTACTGAAATACATATTTTATAATTTATCTTTGCTAAATGAATCATGAAAAAGATTTGAACCAAGGCCCCCTTATCATAATATCAAGGCCTCGCATTCAGGAGAAAATCTATTGTTGAAATTGTCCCTATAATTGCCAACTTATTACATCACTTTGTCTCGTATGTAACGCCACCTGGTGCATACTACTGCTAATAATCCCATAGGAAATAATAGAAAACATTTCAGTTTCTAACATTAGATGGCGCTACCAACGTGAAAATCATGTAGTTCAGCGCCCCCTGTACTGCGGTCAAAGGAAACTTGGTGAATGACAAGCCTTTATATTATGATAAGTTAGCCTTGATTTGAACAAGCTAAATTTTAGAATAAGTATATAATAAGCTTTCAATTGCTATAGTTTAGTTCTAAATCAGATTTAACTGTTAAAGGCATTATCAAGATATTTTGAAGTTACGATAATGAAATTTCATGACCATAGAGTAATGACAAATGTAAACATGTTTTAAATTTAATTCTATGTCTTAGCTAAACTATAACCGTTTTATTATATGGTGTAATTTGAACTAAAAATCAAGAAGTAAAATAATAAGATTTATTTTTCTAAAATCCTAATTAACATTATTTGAGAATGATACGATAATTAAGTTATGAACATAGTTTTATGATTAAAGTGAGACACTTATTTTTTACAGTAAAAATGGATTGCTACGAAAATTGTTTTACTTACCCATAATACGTAGTATAGGGTAAGTATTGTAATCATTTAAAAAATCGAAAAAATGTTTTGACGGATTTACACGTTTCGGACTGCGTAGATTTCGGAAAACATAATTATAGAAAAATAAATTGCCATTCGTCTTTTTGTGTGTGTGCAAACGCTCTATTTCCAATACCAATTGAGATAGAGACTTGAAAGTTAGTTATTACTTAGTATGTAATAATGGAAAGAAACCTATTTACTATCAGCAATCTCGATTATACAGAACTATTTTTTTCGGACTCTCGAAATATTTGTTCGTATAAAGGTACATAAAATTTTTCGAAATTCTTTATTTTAAGGCGTGAATACAAAAGATAATAAGAAAACATAAATTTTGTATAATGAATGGATATAATAGGATAATTAGTTACCGAGATATTTGTAATCCTATTTTCTACTCTCTTCGATTTTTCATGACTCTGTATTTCATTCAAACTTCAATTCAAAGATATATTTTAATTGGAAATGAGACACTTAATCGGACAAAGTAAACTGTTAGTTAATATGATTGTCGTTTTTGAAATTATAAAGATGTTTCTTTTACGCAATTCGGTATTACTTAATTATCTCATAGACCAAAAAATTATCGCCAAATTATAAGATTAAATGCCAATACTGGCTTATCGTAAACATCAAATTAACGTGACAGTTAACTTGACAATTAACTTCACATTAAACACGTTACACGTGTTTGTTACGCCATCAAGTGATTTTTAATTCGACGTTTTATTTCTAGTTTTATTAATTTTTTACTAATTTTTCTTTTCGTTATTTCAATCAAAATTATGCCAATTTGTATAAATCTTGCGAGTAATTTGGCGATTTATATAATTTGTTGGAATTGATCGACAGGATAATCAAGTACTATTCGCAATTCAGTAACAGAACGATACTATCAGGGTGGTGAGTGGTCAGGGAAAAACACTGTCAAAAACTGTGTTTAATACCAGTACTATTTTGTTAAAGAGAAATTAGCTTTGTTTAATCCTTTTATATTACTTGAAGTAACTAGTCGTTGGAAGCCACCGTAATACTTACCCATCATGGATATGCATAACATAATATATGAAAACATAACGTATGTAAACAATTTATAAAATGCATTACAATTCCAAAACAAAATATAAACGTATAATTAAGTATTTTTAACACATAATCATGCTCTATTAATGAAATTCTGATGAACCAATTTTGATAAATTGTATGAAACGCCAAACAATTCAAGTAGCACGGAATTGCATAAAAGAAACATCCTTATAACTCCAAAAATATTAATCATATTCACTAACGGTTTCTTGCATCTAATTAAGTGTCTCATTTCCAATTAAAAGATATCTTTGAATTGAAATTTGAATGAAATACAGGGTCATGAAAAATCAAAGAATGTGGAAAACAGGATTAGAAATATCTCGACAACTAATAATCCGATCGACTTTGTTTTATACGCAAAATTTGTGTTATTTTATTGCCTTTTATGTCCACTCCTTAAAATAAAAAAATTCGAAAATTTTTATGTACCTTTCATTAGAACGAATTTTTTGAGAGTCCGAAAAAAATAGCTCCGGATAATCGAGGTTACTGATATTAAATAGGCTTCGTCCCATTCTTACATACTAAACACATACAAAATTTCAAGTCTCTATCTCAATTTGTTAGGGAGATAGAGCGGTTACAGACAGACAGACACACAGACGGACGGACGGCAAAATTTTTTTCTAAAAATATGTTTTTCGGAATCTTCAGTGTCCGAAACTTGTAAATCCGTCAAAAATTTTTTTTTCGATTTTCAAAACGATTGCAAGACTTACCCTATACTACGTATGATGGGTAAGTAATAATCTGTGATTAAATGCTGGTAAGTTTCAATTTTTTTTCTCTGACCACTTGCCACTCTGACTACGTATAAAAATATTTAAATGTACGATTAAATTTTATTTTGGAATTGCAATACATTTTATAAATAGTTCACACATGTTTCATTTTCATATTTTATATTATGAATATCCACGATGGGTAGGTATTACGGTGACCTCCAACGACCAGTTTTATAGTGTGTTCTAACAAATTTTAAACATTCCGTACAAGCATATAAAAACTACTAAAATTCTGACCTGATCTTCAATCAGACTAGCCTTTAACTCATCCAGATCATGTTCTTTAAGTTTTTCTAAAAGGTTCTTGACAACAGCTTCTAAACGAGATGATATGTCACTTAAGGATGTGTCCGGCGATACAGCTTCAGTGCTTTCCTGAAAAAAAAAGTTTATCCGTCAGTATAAGCAATAAAGAATACTGCCCAGTTAAACTGATGGCATTGAGCTCACAGGCTACAAATACTAATTGTACATTAAAGCCTTATAGTTTCAAGGGTTAATTCCGTTAAAAAATTAAGAAAGGGAAACAGCTCTCTTCTTTCCTCTTTTTTTATACTTAATCATTGAACCTCCTATACTATCAAAGACATGCTTTATCATATAAAAAATCTATATCCAAAATTCAGAGCAAATTAGATAATTCTTAATAAAAACCCATTTAGCATTTATATAATTTAAAAGGAGTTATCCCCCTCTTTTATACTTAACCATTAAACTTCCAAAACTATTCAGAGATTTGAACGAAATCTGAAAATTCTGCTTGAAAAACCCATTTATATAAATTAAGGGGGGGGGATTAGAACCCCTGTTCCCCCTATTTATACTTATACAATGAACACCTAATAACAGTCACT
This sequence comes from Maratus speculifer, assembly GCA_964019185.1. NCBI lineage: Eukaryota > Metazoa > Arthropoda > Arachnida > Araneae > Salticidae > Maratus > Maratus speculifer. Next base: position 211,529,151 of record OZ025302.1, read on the forward strand.
GAATTGCCTCATCTGAATGATCCTAATCTAAATTTTGAACGAAAACTTAGTTCTGCATGAAAATCCCATTTATATCAACTAACGGGGGGGGGGGGGTTAGAACCCCTGTTCCCCCTATTTATACTTATTCTATGAACACCTAATAACAGTCACGGAATCGTCTCATCAGAATGATCCTAATCTAAATTTTGAACGAAAACTTAATTCTGCATGAAAATCCCATTTATATCAACTAACGGGGGGCATGAGCCCCCCGTTCCCCCTCTTATACATATCGAATGAACTCCAAAAACTAATCAGGGAAGCGCCTTGTCAGGATATACCTACATACAAAATTTCAAGTGGATCCGATATTTTTATCATGAGTTATCGCGTTACGCACATACGCACATACATACAGAACGGACGGGCACATAAGCTCTCAGGCTATGATAGCCTGTGAGCTAAAAATATATAATCCCAACAAAAATACAACTCAATCCAATTTTTCTACTTTGTAGTAGCAAAAATAAAGGAAAATCTACTAACATGAACGGATGTGTGTATATTGATGAAGAAGTATTTTCTATATTATAGAGTAAAATATGGTAAATTTCTATCGTAAATTGTGGGAAATGTATGTACAGGAGGGCTGCCACAGGCGACTATTTTTAGGTGCGTTTGTAATTATATAAATACGAAGCACATATAGTTGTCGTTCAGTCAGCCCGCCCGCATATAACAGAGCTAAAACTACCCAACCGAATCGTTTGAAACTTAAAATATATAATTTTTTCATAATTTTGTCGAGTCATTTCAAATTTTTATTTAAATCGGATGTATAGTTTAATTACAGGGACAATCAAAAACATTTCTTTACGTTACGGTCAACAGGAAAAAATAGTTTCAAGTGCATTTTAATGAAGTTATATTATCTTGAACATAATGCAATTGATATGCATCTACGAACATCTACTAAAAATACAGGGTGGTCATAAAAAAACTTTGCCGATATGCGGAGCTCTAGCGGCCAGTCCGCTCAACCGATCGAAATGAAATTTCAGATATAGCTATTCAGAGGTATGAGCTCGAGATTCTGTGAACGGCAACAAAATGGCGCTCACGGTTACGGTTATAGTTACAGAAACTCGAAAATTTCCAATGGCAACACCCATTTTTTTCATCGCAAAATGCTCAGCGCATGCGAAAACCCTAAAGAGCGTTGGAACCGTACGTGTATCGCAAGAAACGGACATGTTATGCACGCACAAAAAACCGTTCTGCGAATCCTTCCCCCCATAAAAAAAACTCGATTGGGGCACAAGGAGGAAATTTGCATATGACACAGAGTCAGTACACTAATCTCTGATTACAATACAGATCGGAGAAACTAAAACTTTTATTTTGATTACACATTTTCCACATGGGTGTCATCACAGGCAATTAATGATGATGGCACCCATGTGGAAAATGTGTAATCAAAATAAATGCTTTAATTTCTCCGATCTGTATTGTAATCAGAGATTAGTGTACTGACTCTGTGTCATATGCAAATTTCCTCCTTGCGCCCCAATCGAGTTTTTTCTATGGGGGGGGGGAGGATTCGCAGAACAGTTTTTTGTGCGTGCATAACATGTCCGTTTCTTGCGATACACGTACTGTTCCAACGCTCTTTGGGGTTTTCGCATGAGCTGAGCATTTTGCGATGAAAAAGAATGGGTGTTGCCATTGGAAATTTTCGAGTTTCTGTAACTATAACCGTAACCGTGAGCGCCATTTTGTTGCCGTTCACAGAATCTCGAGCTCATACCTCTGAATAGCTATATCTGAAATTTCACCTCGATCGGTTGAGCGGACTGGCCGCTAGAGCTCCATATATCGGCAAAGTTTTTTTATGACCACCCTGTACATTCTGCACTATCTGTGCTGCAAATTATATTTGTTATTAATTTACAGGGCCACACAAAAATATTATACAATGATACAGGAGAAACACTGTTTGGAGCACGTTTTAATACTATTAAACTATTTTACATTTTATGAAACTGATATACGTTACTGAGCTTTACTACACGTTACTTCCTATATAAGAAAAATAGATAGCATTTACAGGGACACAAAATATTTCGGCTACGATACTGTATCTGATGCACTGTATTCTATTACACAAAGATCTGAATATTTTAAAAACTTCGTTAAAGTATGAACGCACCTCATTTGTTACGTTTGACGTGCAATTTCAAAACTTCATTTCAAATATAATTCACATATGTTTTTTGTCGAACCGTGATTATATATGCATACACAAATGAAAAAAGAATATAGATGTTAAACGTTGGGGATCCCATGTTTTAGAATTAAATAATTTTATAATAATTTAGTGCTTTTCCTTCTATAGTAAAAAAAAAAAAAACTAGCCTTAAAAAGAATGACTCCTAGAATGATGCCGATGTGTAAGATTTCCGGAAATAACGAGTCCGGGCGGACCACTCCTTCCTAATAGACAAATCAGGAAAGGGCTCCGTCTATGCATCGCCGTATGGGTTACCATAAAGAGGGAAAGGTTACCATCGCTAACAATCGCCAAATTTGTCGCCAACGTGGCGATATATCGCCAAATTTGGCGACTTAAATTAGTCGTCAAAAGTGACGCCAACTTGGCGATAACTGTAATATTTCGCCAAATTTTTAATTTCATTACAACATCAATCGTGTGACACATCATTTGAGAGGTCTGCAGCTGCTTATTCATATTATGGATGTCTTATGTGTCACCCCCACATTCCGTTCCCCCCAACGGGGCACATTTTTAATTTCTTTACGACACCAGTTGTGTGACACATCATTTGAAAGGTCTGCAACTGCTTATTCATATTATGGATGTCTTGTGTGTCACCTCCCCTCTGCCCCCAGGGGGAGCACATTTTTAATTTTTTTACAACACCAGTCGTGTAACACATCATTTGAAAGGTCTCCAACTGCTTACTCATACCATGGGGTATTGGCGAGCGCAGCAAGCAGGGATAACTTACAAATTGGAATCGCGAAGCGATTACGCGGGGGGTTGGCGAGCTTAGCAAGCAGGAGGGGAGCCCCCCTAGTTATTTTCATAAAAATAGATAATAGACTGAAAAAAAGTAACGTACTATTTTAAACTAAAGACCATGTTACAAATAAAAAGAGAAAATTTTGATTGAATCAAAAATGATATCGATATCACAAGACAACCCCCCGTCCCACTAGCGATATATTACGATATCATGTGTTAGACCCCCCCCCCCCCCTAAAATGACAACATTATTTATTCACATCCCCTGAAAATTCGCAGATATAATTACAAGCCTCTCTGCTACGCCAAGAAACTGAAGGTACCGTTGGCGACCCCTGGAAATTAGTTATAAGGGAATGTTTTCAAAAAAAAAAAAAAAATCAGTTAGGGCATAGTAGATAATTACAATATATGAATGTCTTGTAAACCGTTGAGGAAGAATATGGCGTCAAACAATGCAATTGCAGAGAATACAGGTCATATATTTTAAGAGACCTGATGATTTTTGGAGAGAACTGTGCAAGAATTGGACACTGAACTCAATTAACTATTCTGATTGTTTAAGACTCTTTCACTTTTGTTTCCAGATTGCCTTATCCATTCACAAGATCTGTACAAAGGGAGTATGTTTACTTTATGTTGATTCAATAGTCATTCACAAAAGTCAATTCGTTGTGATATGGGAGCAACCCTCGTTCGGTTATATTTAAATACACGTATAGCGTCTCTTTCTGCAATACCATAAGTACAGTACTGTTATTCATATGAAATTGCACGTCGCCTAGTACTCAAATTCCGATTTGTTTCGACGTGTCGTAGTATCAAATTTTCCTGTGTTGGCGGAAGCCTGGAATGAAATCTTTCACCACCAACACGGTAAAGATATTTCCCAATCTGTAATCGAACCTATCGATGGCACTAGCGTTGATATGAGAGCGCTGTAAATGTGCCTAGAGGGTATTTAACACATCGTATTTCATTATCACTATGCTAAACCCAACATAAAGCGTATATCGAAATACTTACGAACTGAAAATTTCATTTCTATGCGATCATTATTGATAGTTTTGAGGCACGAACTTTAGAAACAGGCGGAAAGATGACTGTTCATTTGCATGTTTGTCATGCCTAGCGTCCACTATTTTCTTTTAAAAAAATTTGATTTCGCAAGTCTATTGGATACAATTTTTAGGTGCGTTCGTAATTATGTAAATACATAGCACCTATTGTTGTCGCTCAGTCCGTCCGTGCGTCTGTCTGTCTGTCCGTCTGTCTATCCGTCCGCATATAACAACGCAAAAACTACTCAACCGAACCGTTTGAAAGTTAAAATACATAATTATAACATAATTTTGTCGAGTCATTTCAAATTTTATGAAAATCGGATGGATAGATCAATTACAGGGACAATCAAAAGGATTCCTTTACATTACGGTCAATGGGAGAAAAGTTTCAAATGCATTTTAATCGTTTGAAATTTAAAACATATAATTATTGCGTAATTTTGTCAAGTCATTTCAAATGTTATGAAAATCGGATGCATAGATCAATTACAGGGACAATCAAAAGGATTCCGTTACATTACGGTCAATGGGGAAATTTTTTTTTAAACTGCATTTTAATCGTTTGAAATTTAAAACATATAATTATTACGTAATTTTATCGAGTCATTTCAAATGTTATGAAAGTCGGATGCATAGATCATTTACACGGACAATCAAAGGTATTCCATTCAGGGGCGTACTGGCATGACAAAAAGGGCGGTGGCAACTTGTATTAACAGGGCACCAACTTCTAATCAAAAGGGCGCCAATTACTACTTTAAAGTATTTTAAACTTTTTTTTTTTTTTTTTTTTTTTTTTTTTTTTTTTTTTTTTTTAAGGATTTTTATAACGGATACAGGCCTATCTTGAATGAAATAATTTGTTTTATTAAAATGATGTGTCCTTTATTTGTAGATTAAATGGATTGTAAATAAATCCAACTTAAATTACACTGGGACTTAAGAAATTGTCAAAAGTTGTCATACGTGTTTCTGAAATGCCCTTTATCTTCTTTCCTTCTCTCATATTTAATTTGCGTCCCAAGAAGTTTGGTAATAAACTTCCTTTTAAGAGATATATTTAATTTTTATAATCAGCCAATTACAACTTCATACTAATAGCCATAAGTATAGCATAACTCTGTCAGAAAAAAGTTTTTTATTGCAATTTTTTTTGAAAAATATTTATATTAATAACAGAAAAGCGTTTATCTCTCTCAGTATATGTATGCGAGGAAAAGAAAATTTGCCGCTAAGAAAATTTGCCGCATGAAAGATCTGAAAATTTGAATGAGGATAGTCCGATGCAGGTCCGATGCAACTGAATCTGAATTTTGCTATTTTTTGGTGATTGGATCAGATATTGATTAAACTCCACAGTAAAAAAAGAAAAAAAAAAGTCGACCGAAAAAATGTTGCATCACAGAGTACCAGAAACCACATTCCGAAACGTGAAGGTAAATAATATCCAATTGCGAAAATGTTTTTTGCAGCCTTAACAGCATATTAAAATTTTATAAAGATTAATCAATCTCAATTTTTTCGAAAATTAAAGACTAGAATGTAATTTAAAGAAAAAGGAAGCGAGAGACAGAAAGACATGAAAACAGAGAAACGAAAAACAGTAACTTAATGATACAGAAATACGGCCATTTGCAAAGATAGAGCGCCTCTCATCACAGGAAAAAAAAAAGAGTATGAAATCAAACCATCTTCTCAAGGGTTTAAAATAAACAATATGTACTTGTTTTCGGTGCTTTTTTTAATACATAAATATATGAATATACACAATTGTGTAATTGTGTGTGTGGGGGGGGGGGGGATTTCACAAAAATCAATTTTTTCAATTTAAAAAGTGATTTAACAATTACTCTATACTGAGAATAATAATAAAATTAGATCCTTTTGTGTATCTCTGTAAATAAACAATAAAAAAATTTCAATTCGTATTCTATGTAGTGTACCACAGTAATATATATCGATTTAACTTTATTTGCAGCATTGGGACATATTAAAATACACTACAAACATTTTTTCCTCATATGACATAATTAAACGGATTAGTTTTGTGTATTCCTGTAAACGAACGAGTGCTAGACACTCCATTTTCATTAACAGGCTATTTCAGTCAGCTTGCTAATACTATTCCTAAGGAAGAAATTTATAAAGATCACGGTTGCATTTCAACCGGTTCCAAAAATGGAAGTGTCACTTAAGGAATTCCGTGTATTAATTCTTGAGATATGACTATTACAGAAATCGTGTAAATCCAGTAAAATGCACCATAGCAGCTCACTTATTGGATAATTTACACCAAAACCTAATTAGAAACAACGTCTAACTGAATTTTAAGTTTGGTCAAAATCCATGCATTAGTTTTTTAGATTAAGTTATTACAAAAATCGGGGGAAAATCCTGCATAGCAGCGTTACCTGTTGAGAGATGTACACCAAAGCATATTCAGCAGCAATTCATATGAAGGACTAACTGAATTAGACGTTTGATGAAAATCTGTGCATTAGCTCTTGCTATAGAGCTATAGCGGAAATTGTGAAAAATTCAGTATAGCAGCGCCACCTGTGGGACGATTTACATCAAAAACTAATCAGCCTTAATTTACATCTGAAACCACCTGACTATAACTTTTTATTAAATTCTGAGCATAAGTTCTTGATAAAGAGTGCACACATACATGCAGGCAGAGTCAGAGGGCTCACAGGGAGACATTTTGTAAAAATATGTTTTTCGATATCTAACCCTTAAAACGCCTAACTCCGTCGAAAACCGAAAGTTGAAAATTTTCCCAAATCCAATATTTTCTTCTTGTAAAATAGAAGAAAGAAAAAAAAATCATTTTAAACTATTGAAATGCAACCGAGATATCTTCATAAATTTCTTCCATAGGATTAGCATTATTGAACGTATTGTTTCGCTTGGCTTGACTGAAGTAGTCTCTTAACACATTTAAGGCCGCCGTATTCATTTCAGTACAGTAATTTTTTTATACACCATATAAAAACAATTCGAAATAAAATATTTCTAAAATTCTTTAATTTTCGATGAGGATATACTAGTATTTTTAAACTAATGAAAATGTGGGTAATCATATTTTCTTGTGATTTAGTGTCAGTTGTAAACTACTTATCCACAGATCATGGAAGTAAGTACGTAATCGTTTTTTAAAATCTATTTAAAAACGTAATGTTCCTTTTTTTTTTTTAAGTATACTAAAATTGATAATATGCGATAAAATATGTGCATAAAATATTGAGTACTAAGATTTATCACTTAGTGTTATCTTGCTTAAGGGAGACCCGAACCCCATTGTCGGCCAAAAATCATCAAAAGTTCAAAAAAAAATTTTTTTTCTCAGAAAACGATAAAATACATATTTGCGAATATCCATGCAAAATTTCAGAACTCGGGGACACTTGGAACAGGTAGAAAATGAGCTTTTTAAATTGTACTCACTGTCATTATAGAGTTTAAAGGACTAGCGGCCATTTAAAACGTATTTTTCTGAAAATGACTTTTTTCATATTTTGCCTAAGTTCAAAGTACTAATTCTCATTGGTAAAATGATTTAGAAACAAAGTGTTTATGTTTTTAGAATCTTAAAAAAATTTGCAACAAAAGTAAGGACAGATATTTTTTTAAACTATTTCTGAAAATTTTACATAAATTGGTAAACATGAAAATTATAACGAATTTAAGGAAATTTACCATGCGTATATTTATTATAATTTTTTTTTTAAGCCGATTAAAATAGAAAATTAAAAATATCTCTCCTTAGTTCTTTTCTATATACTATAACAGTATTTAAGAAATTATAGTAATACCAAAATATTGAAAATTGAATGAGGAGTAGTAATTTTAAAAAGTGTATTTTTCGACAAAAAAAAAAAAAAAAAAAAAAAAAATCACAAAAATCCTCATAAAAAATATATTTTTTAATAAAAAGTGAACTTTTTTGCTAATTATTCCTTACAAGAAGATTCTTAAATAGTACACCACAATTCATTACTTTAAAATCAATAATAAAAAGTTTTGGGTTTTTTCTTACGGGTCTCCCTTAAAAATCTTACTGATTTATTTCAGATTTTTTTTGTTTTTATATCATTGTTTGCTTTACCTTTAATACCATAATAAAAATATTGCATGATTGTTTTGTTTCATTTCTCTTCGACATTAAATGGATTGCAGCGTTGAATTCAGGGGGTAACTAGGGGGGAACATTCCCCCCGGAGCAATGAGATGTCCCCCCCTGTAAAATTTGAGATTTTGCGTCTTCAATGGTCAAAAAGTGCAATTCTCCCCCCCTCCCCCGGGAGACACAGAATTCCCTCCGGGAGAAAAGTGTCTGAATTCAACACAGGGATTAAGAAACCTTCTATAGTAAACCATATATTTAAGCGACATGGGAATCGGAATTTATTTACATTTGATGGACAAACTAATCGAAATCATACACTTTTCAACTATACTGGAAAGTGTCAAAACGTTGAATTTGTAATTTTTTTTTTTAATGTTGGTGCAAATTTTATAAAGATTACACACACATTGAAAAAATATTGCCAATATTTAGTAAAATATGTATCTTAACTTTGCGGGAGGGGAGAGAAAGATTTTAGGTACCTCGAAAAATTTATGTAAATTTGGTTTCATCCCATGGACACACACACAGCAAAATCCAAGAAGGGGAACAAATATGTGCTTGTAATACACTGCCAAAACTTTTCTTTTGCAAGAATAATTCATAAGACAATTTCGAATAATACCAACAGTAAAAAAATATAGAAATGTAAAAAAATAAGATGCATAAGAAAAACAAAAATAGTTTATTATTCTTTTTTTCTCCCAGTTTATTTACTTCTTCCAAACCACGATTTGAGATAATTTTGAATGCATAAATGTAAATAAAAATCAGAGCTGAAAATAATTTTTGAAGGGATTGCAGGAGGAAAAACAATTTATCCTTTTTTTTTTAAATTTTTATTTATTATAAATAATTTGAAAGGAACAATCTTTATTTTTTTTTTTTCAAAAATTCAGAGAGAGTTAATTGCTCTCTTCTGTCTCCCCCCTACCCTATTGTGGACGCTCTTGCTTCATCCATTTACACAAAAGAAATCAGAAGCATATTGATACTTAAAAGGTATATAACACTTATGAAAAATTTAAGACATAACATAAACACACCATATAATTAACATCATATTATTAGTAAAAATTTAATCTTTTAAAATTACTTACAATTCTCTTGAATAGAACGTATCATCTCCAAATGGAATCAATAATTTACTATCCGTGTGATTGTGTTTGGTGAAGATTATAAAATATTCCAGGTCTTTCCAGGCTCCCTGTCTGTTTAGATTTTGTTATTTTTGTATTCGGAAAACGAAGAATCAGAATTCAGAAAAGAAAACAAACAGAATTCAAAAAAGAGCTACTTCAGAATAAACTATACATGTCCGAATTTAAATAGTCTAATATTTGACGGTTTTTTTTTTTTTTTTTTTTTTTTTTTTTTTTTTTTTTTCCTTTTGCCAAAAAGAGATAATTCTTGGGAACTAATCAAGGTATAACTGACAGCGTGAATGATGAAAGACAATCTTAGGGGAAGGGGGGATAGGCTCAAAAACGATTATTCTGCAGCCAACAGGTGTTGGACACATTATGGACTCGATTGGTGGTCCATAATGTGTTTAAACATGGACTCCTTTTAATCGCAAATGCTAAACTGCTGTTGTTAATTGTCGTTTCAGGAAAACCGTCTATGTGGCATACAAAGATCTTTTTGAAAGGTCCGTTTAAAAGATGATTGTGGGATAGTTTTCGTTTAGAAAATTCCAAGTAAAAACCGAACCCCAATCTGAACAAGTACCAGTTTTTCGGAAGTACCGTAGTATCTCATTACTGGGGATAAAACAGCAAGTAAACATAACTTTTTTTGTGCAATTCTTTTCAATTTGTTTGGAAAAAAAATAACTAAAATAGGTTTAAATTTTACCGCCTTACTTTCTAAAATTGAATATATTAATATATTGTTCTCTTAAACATTTAATAAATAAGGAAAGCCTGCATCCCTTCGCATAACTCTTGTAATTAAAAAGAAAGTGGATGGATTTCATGACCACCTTTTAATCTCGATTTAAAAATATAGACAATACATTTTTAAAAATGACAGCAGTAAGAAAACGATTTCATTTTAAGGGTATTCTTAACTGCTCCGCTCAACAAGCGCAAAACGTTTTGACACATTTACAAATTCATTTTTTAGCGGAAAGATATAATTTTGGAAGGCCTGATTATAGAAGAGATTTCGAATCGAACTTATTTTTCCATTTTATGATAATTAAATTACCTATCGAGTTATAAGCTATTTCGATGACGTGATCAGCCGTTTTTCTCCTGCTTTGCGACCGGTTTATCTGCTTTCGTCAGGAAATCTGCTCAAAAGTGTCAACTTTGAAGGCTTGTTATGAAAAATCTATTGTGTTTTTTCAAAATACAGAAAATTGAGTGCAATTAGACAGTTTCTAACTAAGAACACCTGCTATTTTCATGCATTTCCGAACAAAAATAAATTAAAGCATGTGTCACAAAGTTGCCCTTTTTGATTTAAGAACACCCTTAATGCAGAATACCTAAAATTAGTATTTTTAAAGATATGTATAACATTCAATAAACGACAGAAGCGTTAAATAACATTTAAATGTACGGCTGAATAATATATATATATATAGTGTTTTTTTTTTTTTTTTTTTTTTTTTTTTGTCAAAATTTATAAATTTCGACATTATATAAACAAGCCATAAGAAATTTTGACTCTAAAAAACATTACGTGAAAACATTGCACTTAAAAAAGAAATCTTTTAAATCCAGGGTTGACATTTTTTTATAAAAAATTATATAGATATTTTATGTTGCTAATTTTCAATAGTAATATTTGGCTTACCGAATGACAGATTAAATAAGGCAAACATTATTATTCGGAAATGGTTGACACACAGACGGACGAAAAGCATTTTTTTTTTTCTAAAAACGTATTTTTCGGAATCTCCAGTATCTAAAACATGTAAATCCGTCAAAAAATTTTTTTTTCAATTTTCAAAACGATTTTAAGATTTACCCGTCCTATACTACCTATGATGGGTAAGTAAAAATAGCAAGGGCGCCATGCCAGCCAAAGCCGCATCTGTCAATGGGTCGAATAAAATGATTCTTAAGGCACTGAATCCTTTTTTATCGTTTCATTAGCTCAGTAAGTAAAAATTCCAAAGTACCGGGCAACCATACGAAGCGGACAATTCTTAAATGAAGAAAATATTCTACATATGTGAATAATTCTTAATATCAGTTTTTTAGAAGACTTTATTTGTAAGGGTGCCTAAAAGAAAAAAAAATCTGTCTTAGTGCGCCATGACGGCCAAAGCCGCCTATATCAATAGGTAGAATAAGATGATTTTTAAGGCATTCAACCCTGTTTTATCGCTTCCATTAGCTCAATAAGTAGAAATTCCAAAGTACCGGGCAACCATACGAAGCTAACAATTCAAATGCGTGAATAATTCTTAATATCAGTTTTTTAGAAGACATCGTTTGTAAGGGCGCTTAAAAGAAAAAAAATCTGTCCTAGGGCACCAAGAAGGCCAGAGCCACCTACTGATATAGCTGAAAAAAAAATCTGTTCGAGGGCGCCAAGAAGGCCAAAGCCACCTACTGATATAGCTAAAAAAAATCTGTCCGAGGGCGCCAAAAAGGCCACAGCCAATATAGCTGAAAAAAAATCTGTCCGAGGGCGCCAAGAAGGCCAAAGCTACCTACTCATATAGCTGAAAAAAAAACTGCCCGAGGGTGCCAAGAAGGCCAAAGCCACCTACTCATATAGCTGAAAAAAAATCTGTCCGAGGGCGCCAAGAAGGCCAAAGCCACCTACTCATATAGCTGAAAAAAAAAAAAAAAAAAAAAAAAACAGTCCGAGGTCGCCAAAAAGGCCAAAGCCACCTAAGAAAATATAGCTGAAAAAAAAAAAAAAAATCTGACCGAGGGCGCCATGTCGCCTCTTGTCAAAATGGATACAATAAAAATGAAAATTTGCTTTTCTTAAATTCGTATTTTACGTTTTTTATACTTAACTTAAGCAATATGTAGAAAAACTAGAATAGTGGGCAACAATTCGAGTCGCAAGTACTTAAATACACAACACACGGTAAATATAACATATAAAGAAAAATTAATAGTTTTCATTAGTTTTCTTAGAAAGCATTAATCGTTGAGATGTTTTGAAAATGTCACTTTTCTTTTTTTTTGCCGCTCAGAAAACCTTATTTTAAATACGCTTACATAAAAAAAAAAAAAAAAAAAAAAAAAAAAAAAAAATCTCGACTAGGGGCGCACCGGGCATTTGCCTCGCTGCCCGGTGGGCCAGTACGACCCTGATTCCATTACATTAACGGTCAATGGGAAAAAAGGTTCAAATGCATTTTTATGATGTTACACTCATTCGAACATAATAGAATTGGCATGAATCTATGAAATATACTAAAATATGCATTCTGTACAATCTGTGATGCAAAGAATTTTTATTCTTAAATTACAGGGCCACACAAAAGTATTCCACTACATAATGCTATACGGGGAAACATTGTTTGGGGCATGTTTTAATTATATTCAACTACTAGCTGTTCTGCCCAGCGTTGCCCGGGTTCATCAAAAAATAGCAAGAATTGCGAAAAAACTTTAAAAATCATAATAAAAACCTCGAAAATTTTAAAAAATGCTGCATGAATTTCATCAAAACTTCGTTGAAAAGAGATGGGCTAGAAAATTGAAGCTGGATTATTTTTACTAATGTAGAAAAATCTTACAAATCGCAAAAAACATTAAAAATCTCATAAAAATATAAAACAAAATTCAAAAATTGTGTTTCAAAATTCGTATAAACTTTGAAGAAAAGAGATCAGAATTTAATAAATGCGGCCAAAAATTGAACGTCTAAAAAATCCAAGCTGGTCGCGAAGAAACGTAAACATCGCTTTAAAAATGGCTAAATTTTCAAAAATCACGGAACTCAAAATTTACTCAACTTGGATAAATGTTTTGAATCTAATTAATTTGATAATATAAAAATCATTTAAATGAAAAAAAAACCGCTAAAGAAATCGCAATAAAAACCTTTAATCGCACAACAGAAAATTTATCATATTAGCGAAGAAATTAAAAACCGAATTCCTTTTCCGTATCTGAAAAAAAATCGCCATAAACTCAAAAAAAAAAAAAAAAAAAAAAAAAAAAAAAAAAAAAAAAAAGCATACTGCATTAAAAATTGCTGCAGATCAAAATAAGAGAGCAAAACAATTACCGTAAAGGATAAAAGTTCCTTTAAAAAACCAAACTCTTATTAGTCTAGAAATTTAAAATTGAATTCTTTTGAAAAATGTTAAAAAAAAAAAAATGACTGAGAAAGACCAAAAATTGCATTGAAAGTTGTAATGAAAGTCGTAAAACATTAAAAAATCCCTAGGGTAAAAATTCACTGTTTTAATATAAAATAATGATATTATGGTAAAAATTCACTGTTAAAAATTCACTGGTGGGTATTATGGTAAAAATTCACTGTTTTAATATAAAAAATGTTTAAAAAAAATGACTGAGAAAGCCCAAAAATTGCATTGAAAGTTGTAATCAAAGTCGTAAAACATTAAAAAATCCCTAGGGTAAAAATCCACAGTTTTAATATAAAATATTGTAATCAAGAAATTAACCATATTAACCAAAAATTTTGAAATCGAAATCGATTTCGGGATGTAAAAAAATCGCCACGGAACTTGAAGAATGGCTAAAAATTGCATTAAAATTGCATTAAAAATAGCTAAATATTTGGAAGTCAATGCTTAAAAAATTAACATTAAGGCAGGGCGGGGGTGGGGGGGGGTGGGGGGTTATGATCGAAATCATTCATAAATTACAAAATGTAGGCATGGAACGCCAAAATCATATTAAGAGATAAAACATTGCATTCGAAACATAACTACATTAAACAAAATGTTTGATATCAAGATTGGTTTCTGAATGGCAGAAAATCGCCAAGGAACTTTAAAAAATGGCTAAAAATCGGATCGAAAATTATATTAAAAATCGCTGAATATTTAAAAGTCATGGCTGTAAAAATTTAATATTCAGTCGAAAATATTGTAATCGGAAATCGTTCATGAATAAGGAAAAGTCAACACGGAACACCTAAAATCCCCCAAACTAACTAAAAATTACATTGAATATCGCATTAGAATTTGGCAAAATTCATAAAAGCATGGAGAACAAATTGTACTATTTATGCTAAAAGTTAGAAACCGAAATTCTTTTACCGATGTTAACAACTGTCACAGAACTTGAAAAATCACTATAAAACAGATTAAAAATCAGTAAAATTAAACATTTATATTAAATTCCTGCGGGCATAACTTACCATAATGGGACAAAACATTGAAATCTGAACTCTTTCATTAGTTAAAAAATATCGACACAAAACTTGCTAAACATTTAATGAAAATACACAAAAAATCTGAATCATTCATGTAAAAATTTACTACATTAAGCTACAAATTATTTTAAAATTTCTTTTCCAATTGTGAAAAAATCGCCGTGGCTCGAAAACATCTAAAAATTGTATTCAAAAATGCATTACAAATCGTTTCAAATTTAAAAATAGCGGGGGACAACATTTACATTAATAGAGTAAAATAGTGTAATCTGAATTCTTTCTTAAATACGAATGAAAAAATCGGCGCAAAGCGTGAGAAATAATGAAAAGATTGCTAAAAATTGCATTAAAAAATCACTAAATTTCAAAATTCGTAAATGAAGTGTAAATGTTTGAAATTAATTTCCTTTTCGAAATTTCAAAAAATAGCCGCGAGATTCAAAAAACCAATACAAAACCATTGAAAAATTCATTAAAAATCGCTAAATGTAAATAAATCCCGCGAATAAAAAAATATTCTAGTCGTGTAAAATGTAGCAATCATTCTTTTTTACATGAATTACAAAAAAATCGACACAGAACACAAAATATATCAAAAATCACATTGAAATTCGACAAAATTAAAAAAAGGTAAATGGTGAAATTTACTGTATTAGGCTAAAAGTTTGAAACCAAAATAATTTTTTAATTGTTAAAACACCACTGTGGTGGGGATTGAAAAAAGTAGTACTAAATCGCATTAAAAAGTTTATTAAAAACGCATTGAAAAATGCACTAAATATCGCTAGTTATTTTTTAAATCGCAGTAATCAGAATTTCATCAAACGGATAAAACATTCTAAACGGAAATCTGTACTATTTGATTATCCGGTTGACCAAGAAACTATCTGGGTCAAACATAAGAGTAAATGAAAATAATGGCGGATCGTAAATTCCATATTCACTTGACATTAAACATGTTACATATGTTTTTTTCCGTCATCAAGTGGTTTTTACTTCTTATTTTTATATGTATTTGTATTAATGTTGTTCTAAATTATCTCTTCTTTCATTATTTAACACTAGCAGGGGAGACCGAGCTTAGCTCGGTCAAAATTAACTTTGTGTTCAACTCGATATAGTATTTTCACTGTATCATTAACTCTGTATTATTACTGTAAAACATGTTTATAATAGTATTATTTAGAAAAACAATCAATAAGAAAACTACGTTTTTATGCGCATATTTATAAATTTTATTTTATCTTGAATTTTACAACGAAAGGACATCCATCTAAATCACTTTTTTAGCTCGACTCTGATTGGTTTAACCATGCATCTCGAATCCTCTTAAGAATGTATAAAAAAAATTCTTTACATTTTGAAAAACAATATTTTTTGCTAGATATAGCCAAATTTGGAGGCATTCTTTCATTTGGCTCCAAATACGTGTTTTGGTTTTCGTAATTTTTATAGTCGATTTTTTGGCCATATGTCGCCAATATTTTGTCAAATATCACCAAGTTATTGGCTTTTGCCATATTCTCGTAACCCTGACCCGTATTACCCAAAATGAG
This sequence comes from Maratus speculifer, assembly GCA_964019185.1. Classification (NCBI taxonomy): domain Eukaryota; kingdom Metazoa; phylum Arthropoda; class Arachnida; order Araneae; family Salticidae; genus Maratus; species Maratus speculifer. The sequence goes on from OZ025302.1 coordinate 211,545,261, forward strand.
CCACTAATCAAATTTGATCAAGCATGTGACATAGCTCAATCGTCTTCAGGTAATCGAAAACAGTAGAATATAAAATTGAATCAAAATCGTTTAAGCCATTTTTTAGGTAAAGTTAGCTTGGCAGCATTCAGCAATGAAGCGAAATGACCCACTAATATAATTTTGTTTAACATGCGACTCAGCCCAATAGTCTTCTCGTGACAAAAAATGTTTTGTTTCAAAATTTAGGTAAAATTGATTGAGTCGTTGTTATAGATAATTAGAGTGACCCTAGCTCATTAAGACCCAAAATGACCCACTAATAGAATTTTCGCGAGCATGTGTCCAAGCCAAATTGTTTTCTCTTGCTCAAAAACGATATAATACAAAGTATAGTCAAAATGGTGAGTACCATTTTCTATATAAAATTAGCATGACCCATCATGACCAACAAATGACCCTTATAATCGAAATCTCTCGAACGGGTGGCCTAGCTCTTTAGTTTTAGCATGCCGAAAAACATTAGATACAAAATTTAGATAAAATCGATTGAGCCGTTTTTTAGATATAGTTAGTTTGACCGTGACCCTTATAATCCAAAATGACCCATTGATCGAATTTTCTCAAACATCTCTCCTAACCCAATGATTTTCTTGTGACCGAAAACGATAAAATACAAAATTTAATCAAAATTGCGCGAAACGTTGTCTAGATAAAATTAGAATGACCCAAAAGTGGCCCACTAATCGAAATTTCTCGAACATGTGACCTACCCCAATGATTTTCTCATTCCAAAAATATGTTGTATACAAAATTTCGTTAAAATCGACCCACCCATTCTTTAGATATAGCTTGACCTTGACCCATTAAGACCCACAAATGACCCTTATAATCGAAAGCTCTCGAATATGTGACTTAGTCCATTAGTTTTCTCGTTTCTAAAAATTGTTACATACAGAATTTCCTTAAAATTGATCCTGCCGTTCTTTAATTATACATAGCTTCACCCAGACCCTTTATGATCCAAAATGACCCATTAATCGAAATTTTTCGAAAATGTAACCTAGTCCAATGATTTTATCGTGCCAAAAAAATGTTGCATACAAAATTTCATTAAAATCGATCCACCTGTTCTTTAGATATAGTTTGACCATGACCCATTATGACCCATCATGACCCACAAATGACCCTCATAGTCGAAATCTCTCAAACATATGATTTAGCCCATTAGTTTTCTCATGTCAAAAAACTGTCACATACAAAATTTCGTTATAATCCATCACGCCGTTCTTTAAATATAAATAGCTTGACCCAGACTCTTAATGACCCAAAATGACCCATTAATCAAAATTTTTCGAACATGTAACCTAGTCCAATGATTTTATCGTGCCAAAAAAATGTTGCATACAAAATTTCGCTAAAATCGATCCACCTGTTCTTTAGATATAGGTTGACCATGACCCATTATGACCCATCATGGCCCACAAATGACCCTCATAGTCGAAATCTCTCAAACATGTCATTTAGCCCATTAGTTTTCTCATGTCAAAAAACTGTCACATACAAAATTTCGTTATAATCCATCACGCCGTTCTTTAAATATAAATAGCTTGACCCAGACACTTAATGACCCAATATGACCCATTGAAATTTTTTCTCGAACATGTAACCTAGCCCAATGTTTTCCTCGTGCCCGAAAACCATAGAATGCAATTTTTAGTCAAAATTGCGTGAGGAAATCGCTAGATAAAATAGCATGACCCACAATGACCCCAAAAATGACCCACTTATCGAATTTTCTCGAACATGTTACCTAACCCAATGGTCTTCTTGTAATCCAAAACGATACAATATAAAATTTGGTCAAAATCGTTAGAGCCGTTTTATAGATAAAAATGGCTTGACCCATAATGACCCAAAATCGACCCACTAATCGAAATTTTTCGAACATGTGACCCAGCCCAATAGTTTTGTTGTGCCAAAAAACGATTGGATAGAAAATTTCCTTAAAATCGATCCAGCCGTTCTCTAGATATAAATAGCTTGATCTTGACTCATTATGACCCAAAACGACCCAATAATCGAATTTTCTCGAACATGTGACCTAGCCTAATGGTCTTCTCGTGCCCGAAAATGGTGAAATCCAAATTTTTGCGAAAATCGTTAGAGCCGTTTTTGAGATAAAATTTACCCACACAGACACACACACACACACAATTTTTGCTCGCATTATAGTATAAGATAAAAATTACATCTATTTGCATAATTTGGCTTGTTTTACGATTGATATAATTTGGCGAAATTGGTCGACAGGATAATCACGTAGTAAATGGAAATCCTTTATAGATAATAAAAAATCGACACGGAGCACAAAAATTCTTGAAAAATCGCGTTAAAAATCCCTAAAATTATATTAGATTAAAAGTTTGAAATCAATTTTTACTTCCGAATATCAAAAATTCACCATAAACCTCAAAAAATTTCTAAAAATTGCATTGAAAAGTGCATTAAAAATCACTAATATTAAAAAATCACAGGGGTCAAAATTTACTCTAATAGGGTAAAACTTTGTAATTGGAAATATCTCATGAATGACAAAAATTCGACATCAAATGCAAAAAATGTCGAAAAATCACATTAAAATTAGCTAAAATTCATAAATCTTAACAGCTAAAATTTAATACATCAGCCTGAAAGTTTTAAGCAAAATTCCTTTTACTAATGTCGAATAATAGCGGCAAAATTTACATTAAATAATTCACTAAAAATCCAAACATCGTTGACGAAATCCAAATAAATTATATTGAAAAGAGAACTAAATTCAATAAATTAGGTCGAAACAATGAAACCGCTTTCTTTTTCGCTAATGTGGAAAAATCGCCTCGAAACCCACTAAAATTCGCATATGAATTAAATTAAAAAAACTGAAAATCGGCCTTCAAGGTGTAAAATTTCTACATAACTTCGTGCAGCGGTCTCTCCAGAACATCGCCAGTACTTTAAAAATTTTAACATGCGTTATAAACTACCTTAAAGTGTAAAACAGATCTCCTTATTAAATTTCCTAATTTTGTTCGCGTCCCTCCTTTCCCGCACTTTGAAATTTGTCACACCATTCTTTGTTTACATTTTTTATCATGTATTATAATCCATTTTAAAATTTAAAATAAATCACATTGTTATATTTCCGAATTTTAACAAAATTGCGTTCTGTTAGTTCCGTTTTTCACCACCAGCTAGCCCACTCTATTCTTCAAAAACTTTATCAAAACGATACTCTGTTAAACAACCTATCAGGTTATATATTACTCGAGGGGGTAGCGGTCTTAAGGAAGAATTTAAGATATTTTATGAAATTGCTATTCGAAAACAGTGGTAACTAAATTTTTGACATTTTAGGTAAATTTCGCAAAAAAATACTACTTACTGCATTCTCAACAGCTCAAGATTTTCATAGAACAACTATGAAAAAAAATAGATGCTAAACGCAAAAAATCTTGAAAAAGCGTTAAAAATCACATTGAAAATCGCATTAAAAATCGTTAAAATCTAAAATTCGTAACAAACACAAAATTTAGGGCATTAGGCTAAAAGTTTGAAACGGTTTTCTTTTTATCAATCTCAAAAAATCGGTGTGAAAATTCCGAATAAACTTTGCTGAAAAGAGAAAAAAAAATTGCTATATTGGGTTAAAAGAATGAAGCCGTATTTCTTTCACAAATGGGATAAAACTGCAAAAAGAACGATAAAAATCGCCTAAAAAATTATCAAAAAATTGAAAATCGGGGTTCAAAACGCAAAACTACATGTATAAAAGTACCTTCCCTCCGCATTTTGTAACTCTACGTGCAGCAGTCTCTTCAGAACAGCGCTGACAGACAAACATCCTTCTCTCTTTATTATTATAGATTTTAAAAAAATCGCGTTCTGTTAGTTCCATTTTCCACCACCAGGTAACGCACTCTATTCTTCAAAAACTTTATCAAAATGATACTCTGTTAAATAACCTATCAGGTGATATATTACTCGAGGGGGTAGCGATCTTAAGCAAGAATTTAAGATATTTTATGAAATTGCTATTCGAAAATAGTGGTACCTAAATTTTTGACATTTTAGGTGGATTTCACAAAAAAATACTACTCATTGCATTCTCAACAGCTCAAGTTTTTGATAGGACAACTATGAAAAAAAAAATAGATGCTAAACGCAAAAATCTTAAAAAAAACGTTAAAAATCGCATTAAAAATCGTTAAAATCTAAAAATCGCAGCAAACACAAAATTTAGGGCATTAGGCTAAAAGTTTAAAACGATTTTCTTTTTATCGATCTCAAAAAATAGCCGCAAATCGAGAAAAAACACTAAAAATCGCATTAAAAATTCGTCAAAAATTCAAAAATCGCTGTACAAATTCCGAATAAACTTTGTTGAAAAGAGAAAAAAAATTGCTATTTTAGGTTAAAAGAATGAAACCGTATTCCTTTCACTAATGGGATAAAACCGCAAAAATAACGCTAAAAATCGCCTAAAAAATTATTAAAAAAAATCTAATCAAAAAATCGAAAATCGGGCTTCGAAGTGCAAAACTACATGTAAAAAAGTACCTTCCCTCCAAATTTTGTAACTCTACGTGCAGCAGTCTCTTTAGAACAGCGCTGACAGACAAACATCCTTCTCTCTTTATTATTATAGAAGATTTCACATTTTATGAATAAGATATACGTTTTTGAGGTGTAATAAAAATTACTTTCTGCATATTTACAGAAACACAAAGATTTCGATTACTATTCTGTATCCGAAGTACGCTTATATCAGCAAGATCTGAATATTTTTAAAACTTCGTTATCGTACGAACGCACCTCACTTGCTACTTTCACGTGCAATTTCCAACTTGTTATCTTTTAAGAACTTTTTTTAAAATTTTTGTTGATCACACGATTTTCAGTTTCATGAGATTTGATAAAGCTTTATTTGGAGTTTCGGATGCGACATCATACTTTTTTTTTTTGCATTTTTCGCGAAAACTATGCGTTTTAGAGGTATGGTTTTGCAAATACTTGTATGTACTAAATGCCAGGATTCTCGTTCTGCTCAATTTGTCCATTGCTATTCAAATACCAGTGCATTTTATATTTTGGGATTAGCAATCAATTAATTTTATTAGAAAGGATACTAATGTTGATATCAATGGATAGATTGAGGAAATGTGTATTTAAAAATATATATTATGCTGATTTCATTTAAGAAATTAAAAAAATGAAACTGTTCTTTACACAGTGTTAGAATTTAGAACAAGCCATGCATAATGGTATGCTCAATGTCTTGATGGATCACAGTTAAAAAAAAAAAAAAAGATAATTAAAAGGGGAATTGTCAAATTATTACTACTTATATGAATATTTTGAATATTGACAGAAAAATATTAAAAAAGAAAAAAAAACCATTGTGCGTGTTGTTGAAAAATTTTCAAAATATAATGCAATAAAAAAAAAAAAAAATGAAAAGCAACTTAGTCTGAACCTTAAGTCTGTTCTCAAACTGAAACCTACAACTATTTGAAAAATTCAAGAAACGATTCCTACTAAGTTATTGCAGCTAAGACTAATAGAGAATGAAATCAAACAACGTTTTACATTTTTCTAAAATGGGATAGTTGTTTCAGAAATATCATCAAAGTTAGTGTTTAAGATACGATAATAACGGAATACTGGTTCAAAAAGCATTCAATTATAATTTAAGAAATGTGAAAGATATATCAAGGAAAAAGAGAGAACTATTGGAATCTAATTGATTTGAATGAAAACTTCTGAAAATTTCATGCAAATGGGATCGAAAATGAATTTGACTGGACATCACAAAATTTCTCGTTATAGAGGAGAAAAAATAATGAAAAATAAGTACGTTTAAGCAGTGCATTACCTCTGATGCGTATTTTTCGACTAGTTGCAACTGGTGCCATAAGGCTGATTTGACATCTCCGGTTAATTTCTTAATCCTGTCTGTTTCAACTTTAGCTGCAGACATCCGATTGGACTGTTCTGTTTGAGATTCCTTCGCTGTTTTCAGTTCTTGTTCTAAAACTCTGTATAAAAGAAACAAGAACGAAAAATCATACGTCTGACATAGATTATAAAATACTTTCTAACACATCCAGAATGCTGTAACAAAATTTTAAAATAAAGATGAAAGAATTTCTCCAAGTAAACAATTTGATATTTGATGTCTATATAAACAGTTTGGAAAATGTGTAACGCTTTTGAAAATCCAATTTTTGCTATTACCATCAACAATCAGAAAAATATCCTATATCTTTCTATATCCTATTTGCACCCTATATATCATCATGGATTTGTATGTATACTACATAGTCTGATAAAATTATTTCAGTTAATAGTACAGCTGAAAATTTCAATTCAGAAAATTTCATAAATAAACGGAAATGTACCTGAGAAATTCTTAACAGCCTTACATACGATCTGTAGAATTTATACACACCAAGAAATTTGCACAAACATATGTATATCTTTATATATAAAAATCTTCTGTGCGTGTGTATGTAATTGAACTTCTCCTAAACGACTGGACCGATTTTGATGAAATTTTGTGTGTGCGTTCCAGTAGATTCGAGAATGGTTTAGATTCAAATTTTGTCGAAATTGATTCAGTACTTTTTTAGTAATTAGGCAAAAACTAATAGGTAGTGATTTTTCGCTAATTAAAAGTACTATAAACATAAAAGAAATTCTGGATTTCGTATTAATCACAGCACAAAAAAATCTACTGAACCAAAAATCTTGAAAATCGGGGTAAAAATACTTCTTATAACATCGAGTGCCGCCAAAAAGGGATTTTAGAAAATTCCACTCCTAAGGAGGGTAAAAAAAAAGAACGAACTTAAAAAAAATTCCTTTAAAATCGGCTTTTGTAGATATTTTTCAATTGATAACATATTTTAGTGCATTTTTTCATTCTGAATCGAATGTCACTAAGCAAATTCGTTTAAATCCAGTAGATCGTGAGATAACTCACATTTTCCTAATTTGGCGATTTCTTCGGCGCAAAAACCTGAAATTTTCAATTCTTATTTATATATATAAAAGAAAATCAGGATTTCGTTTTAATCACAGCACACAAAATTCTACCGAAACAAAAATCTTGAAAATTGCGGTAAAAATACTTCTTATAACATCGAGTGCCGCTAAAAAGGAGATTTTAGAAAATTCCTCCCCTAAGAAGAGTAGAAAAAAGAACGAACTTTTAAAAAATTCCTTAAAAATCGGTTTTTGTAGTTATTTTTCAACTGATAACATATTTTAGTGCATTTTTTCATTCTGAATCGAATGGTACTAAGCAAATTCGTTTAAATCCAGTAGTTCGTGAAATAATTCATATTTTCCAAATTTGGCGATGTTTTCGGCGCAAGAACCTGAAATTTTCAATCCTTATCTATATATATAAAAGAAAGTCTGGATTTCGTATTAATCACATCACAAAAAAATCTACCGAACCAAAAATCTTGAAAATTGGGGTAAAAATACTTCTTATAACATCGAGTGCCGCTAAAAAGGGATTTTCGAAAATTCCACCCCCAAGGAGGGTAAAAAAAAAGAACGAACTTAAAAAAAATTCCTTTAAAATCGGCTTTTGTAGATATTTTTCAACTGATAACATATTTTAGTGCATTTTTTCATTCTGAATCGAATGGCACTAAGCAAATTCGTTTAAATCCAGTAGTTCGTGAGATAATTCACATTTTCCTAATTTGGCGATTTCTTCGGCGCAAAAACCTGAAATTTTCAATTCTTATTTATCCTTCTCCTTCTATAGTAAAAAAAAACTAGCCTTAAAAGGAATGACTCCTGGAATGATGCTGATGTGGAAGATTTCCGGAACTAACGAATCCGGTTTGTCCACTCCTTCCATGAGTCGAATAGACCAATCAGGAAAGGACTCCGTCTATGCATCGCCGTATGGGTTACCATAAAGAGCGGAAAGGTTACCATCGCCAACAATCGCCAAGTTTGTCGCCAAATTTGGCGACCAAAATTAGTTGTCAAAAGTGACGCCAACTTGGCGATAACTGTAATATTTCGCCAAATTTTTAATTTCTTTACAACACCAGTCGTTTGATACATCATTTGAGAGGTTTGCAACTGCTTATTCATATAATGGATGTCTTGTGTGTTATCCCCCATTCTGCTCCCCAGGGGGGACACATTTTTAATTTCTTTACAACACCATTCGTGTTACACAAGATTTGAAAGGTCTGCAACTGCTTATTCATATTATGGGTGTCTTGTGTGTCACCCCCACACTCTGTTCTCCCCAGGGGGGGTCACATTTTTAATTTCTTTACAACACCAGTTGTGTGACACATCATTTGAAAGGTCTGCAAATGCTTATTCATATTATGGATGTGTTGTGTGTCATCCCCCACTCTGCCCCCCAGGGGGGCACATTTTTAATTTCTTTACAACACCAATTGTGTGACACATCATTTGAGAGGTCTGCAACTGCTTATTCATATTATGGATATCTTGTGTGTAACCCCCCTCTGCCCTCAGAGGGGTCTCATTTTGTAATTTCTTTACAACACCAATTGTGTGACACATCATTTGAAAGGTCTGCAACTGTTTATTCATTTTATGGATGTCTTGTGTGTCACCCCCATTCTGCCCCCCAGGGGGGGCACATTTTTAATTTCTTTACAGCACCAGTCGTGTGATATATCATTTGAGAGGTCTGCAGCTGCTTATTCATATTACGGATGTCTTTTGTGTCGCCTCCCACTCTGCACCCCAGGGGGGCACATTTTTAATTTTTTTACAACACCAGTCGTGTGACACATCATTTGAAAGGTCTGCAACTGCTTATTCATACCATGGGGTATTGGCGAGCGCAGCAAGCAGGGGTAGCCAATACTTTGGAATCGCGAAGCGATTAAGCGGGGGGTTGGCGAGCATAGCGAGCAGGGGGGCGGGGCCCCCCTAGTATATATAAAAGAAAGTCAGGATTTCGTTTTAATCACAGCACAAAAAATTCTACCGAACAAAAATCTTGAAAATTGGGGTAAAAATACTTCTTATAACATCGAGTGCCCCTAAAAAGGGATTTTCGAAAATTCCACCCCTAAGAGGAGTAGAAAAAAGAGCGAACTTTTAAAAAATTCCTTAAAAATCGGCTTTTCTAGATATTTTTCAACTGATAACATATTTTAGTGCATTTTTTCATTCTGAATCGAATGGTACTAAGCAAATTCGTTTAAATCCAGTAGTTCGTGAGATAATTCACATTTTCCTAATTTGGCGATGTCTTCGGCGCATTCTTTATACATATAAATCTTCTGTGCGTGTGTATGTCACTGAACTCCTCCTAAACGACTGGACCAATTTTAATGGAATTTTGCGTGTGTGTTCCGGTGGATTCAAGAATGGTTTAGATTCACATTTCATCGAAATTGATTCAGTACTTTTTTAGTAACTAGGCAAAAACTAATAAGTGATTTTTCGCTAATTAAAAGTGTTGAATAAGTTCGATGAATAGAGTGCGGACGGAATGCCCGAGCGGTCTAAGCCGCCAGATATAAGCTCTGCTTCTCGAAGAAAGAGATCGCGTGTTTGAACCCCGCTCCTGTCAAACGTGTATGCTTTACAGCACAACCTGTGGCCCGCGGGCCAAACTGATACCAGTAATTTTGTGCAGAATAATTTTCCTTATAATAATGACAGTAACTTTGCTATGAAAGAAAACAAACGTCACTTTTCAAATATTCTGGTGTCAAACGATTTTCTGGAAAAAAGGTTGTGCACCGCTACTTTACAGTAATATAGCCTGTATTATAATTTTGATTAACTGACTTCAGAAAATCATTAACTTTTAACAAAAAAGAGAAAAATAAACTTTTCTATCAAAAATTGAACCGACTTCAAAAAATACTGAAGAATGAAAAATAATTTCCTTACATAGTTGTAATAAGAAATTAAATTAAGAGCGTAGTGTTTATCGTGCGTATTACTATATTTAAGTACATTTATTTGATTTTCTGGTGTCGGTGCCAAGATGGACAACGTCTGCCGGTGACAGGACAACGTCTGTCGGGTCCGCTAGTATATATATATATATAGCTCGATTTAAAAACGCGTTCCACAACTAAAGATGTTTTGTTCATAACCATCAATTGTTCAATTTTTCTCCTGATCACCGAACAAATCGTCGAAATTGTAATGTAGTTTTTTCCGTAATTTTTTTTTTAAATCTTAAGAAGCATGATTTTTCCAACATGACATAAAAAAAATTTAATTGCATAGGAAGATAAGCCTTAGAAGTAATAATCACAACAAAATGTTTTTAAACTGAAGAATTATTATTTAAAAAATTATATTAATTAGAAAAATACTTCATTAGCAGTGAAACCTAAAGCTTAATGAAAGAATATATCAGTTCGCGGCGATGAGAAGATTAGTGTTCATTTACTTCAGTAACCAAATTTTTTTGTATGTTTCTGTAAGTAAACAGTAAATTCTATGCACACCAAATTCAACGGTAAGCGCCAGTTCTCCGTAGATTGTATTGGACATAATTTTTTTCTGTATTCCTAAATTCCTATTTCTGTAAATGAATCACAAATGCTACACACTTTAATTTCAATAGGCAACATGCCATAGCATACCCAATAATATTGTTGCAGCGTATATAGGGTTCTTTTGATCTTATGGTTAGACAACTTCCAACTCTTGTCTCTTAGAAAAGTAGAAAATAATTTATTTACAGATCTTCAGAACAACAGAGTCTTCGAAACTCACAAATATTACTAGGTATTCAAAAATAACTGCTCAAATCTATCGTACAAGTACAGATATAGGTCCCAGAGACTCTTTATACAACGTCTCAACACTAAATAACCTTCAAAACAACGTAGATAAAACTCAAGCAAACTTGCTTAACAATCGCCCAGTTGTTCACTCAATGACTGACTGATAAATAATAACAACAACAGCTCGTATTGCTCTCCTTATATAGGCTGGCAGCATGCGCTGGAAATTTCCACAGGCTTCTCGAATATTCCAGAAAACCACGGAATAACATTCAATGTATCAGCATATCTAAAGGGGGTTACCATAGAGAGAGAAGGGTTACCATCGCCAACAATCGCCAACTTGGCGATATATCGCCAAAATTAGTCGTCAAAAGTGACGCCAACTTGGCGATATCTCTAATATTTCGCCAAGCTGCCGTAGACATTCACTGAAAATAATAGACAAGTTTGCTTGATAACAGAGACAATGTAACAAAAACTAATATTAGTAAAGGAATGGAGCTTAATAAGATTATTTACATTATTTTACAGTACAAACACTAACTATTTACAAAATTCGTAACAATATGTTTGAATTTCTCGACAATCGAACTGCATTTACATGAATTACACTGTTAAAATCTTGACCTAGTTTGAACCGAATTTTGGTGCTCAATAGCTGCCACTTTAAGATGGTGAAATCTTGAACCAATATTTGGAGCTCCTATTGAAGCATAGTTCCAATAAATTGGAACGAGGTTGAAATAGAGAGTTCCAGATGTTGGTACAAGATTACACCATCTTATAGAGACAGCTACTGAGTACCAAAATTTCGTTCAAACTAGGTCAAGATTTTTAACAATGTAGCGCCCTTACAAATAACAGACATACAATAGACATAGACACACCGAAAATTATAAACACATTTCAACAATGTTGGAAAGTATTAAAAACAAGCATTTAAAACTAATTATTAATTTAAAACGTATTCGTATTATAAAGAATATCATTTAACTTATCTCATTGTATTCATATATTCTAAAATATAGTTTTAACCTCTTCAGACCTGAGCATAAAAATAACTCTACAAATATACATTTATTGCTTTTGCATAATCGAAATGACACCATAGATGATAGAAAGAGTCATTTTTGTGAAATCAGTACTTTAGGGGACTGGTAATTTAGGTTTACAAAATATGGATATAACAGTACTAATCCCCTTAAACATCAGTTCAACTATCAGTAACATAAATTTACGCAATAACAAAATTAAGGTCTTTAAACAAGTAAATGATCAGAAAATTCTCAAATTTTTTTATTGTAAAACATTTAAGAAAAATAATCATGAATATTTCTAACTTTCTTGGCCACAATGCCTTGAAGATATTTTTGAAACTCGGCTGAAAAAAATATTTATTTCATGAGGTAATATTGAGCAGTGCTGACATTTATTGGTTTTGTTTTAAAGCAAAAAACATTCAGCTGTATAGAAGTAAAGTAAAAATGCAAAAAAACCGAACAGTTTAGTTTTTACGAGGAAAAGAATGGAGGTACATATTTGTGTACATCAGGTCTGAAGAGGTTAAAGAGAGTGTATAATAGAGCGGGAAGCGGCAATACAAAAAATCACTTCATGGAGTGAACGGCTGAAATTCCAGGATTAGTTAAAACTCGATTCGTATATTAAAACGCGATCGGTCTGCCAAATCATATCTTGATGGAAAACACCTGAAAACCTGATTTTAGTGGTTGACCCGTAGGTTTATCATTGGGTTTTCCTGCTCCAAGTCTTCATGTTTTCATACATTTGGGTGCTGATAACACAATAGTAAACTTACGAGTCAATCGCTGAAATCGGATTTTCAGGTTTTTTTCCATCAAGATCTGTTTTGGCACACTGACTGCATTTTAATACGCGAATCGAGTTTTAACTGATTCTGGAATTTCAACTTGAACTCAAAGAGGTCAAGCTCGATGGGGCTGTTCCTTCTTGATTGTTTGTGCTACCACTTCCCGGTCTATAAGAAAGAATAAAATGTAACTATCTTTTCTTTTTGTTGATGAATATTTGTTCCAAACGTAACTAATCGGATGCGGCAATTCCAAACCTTTGATTCTATCTCGTACATGTTACTGCTTAAAAAAAAAAAAAAAAAAAAAAAAAAAAAAAAAAAAAAAAATAGCAGTGTTATCGGTTAGGTGATTAACACAAAAATCTAGTCAGCAACTTATCTCGACTAACTGAATCTGCAGTTTGATGAAAATACATGCATTAGTTTCTGAGATATTGCGGAAATCTTAGAAAATTCTCCATAACAGATGTGATTTATATCAAAATTTATCAGAATCAATTTTTATCAGGTACTAACTGAATCTGAAGTTTGAGGAAAATCCATGCATTAGTTTTTGAAATACAGCTATTGTGAAATTGTGAAAAATACATCATAACAGCGCCATCTGTACGGTGATTTAAACCAAAAATTAAACAACATTAATCTATATCAGGGACAAATTGAATCTGAAGTTTGATGAAAATTCTTGCATTAGTTCTTGAGATAGAGCTATTGCACCAATCATGATTAACGCAGCATAGCAACGACATCTCTTGAGAGATTTGCACCAAATTATATCAAGCACTAATTGAATCTTAATTTTTAATGAACACCCGTGCATTAGTTCTCGAGATAGAGTTAATGTTGAAATTGTTAATAATGCAGCATGGCAGCGTCATCTGTTGAGCAGAATATACCAAAAAGTAATCACCTCCAGTTTATATGAAGGTCTAACTGATTCTAAGGTTTTGTGAAATTTCATGCATTAATTCATGAGATAAAGCAACCACTATTTTTTTTTTTTCACATACAGACTCAAAGATAGACATTTTCTAAACACCATCAAATTATGTCAGACTCTTCTAAAGCTAATACAGTCGACTCTCGTTAATTCGAAATCGGATAATTCGAATCTTCGCTTAATTCGAACTAAACATGAAGTCCCAAAATTTTCAATGGCAGAATAACGTTAAAAATTTTCATTAATTCGAACTCATTTTCTTTTGAAATCGTTTAATTCGAACTAACGAGAATTCCGATTTTTCATTTTTCTTTTCTTTCTCAGAGATTCAGATCAGTTGAATAACTTTTTTCTTTGATTTTTGTGAAAATTGTTCCGTACGAGTATATATATATATAATCCAATGCATTTGATATCCACTTTCTTAGTGCCCCGTCTGTCCATCAGTGACGCTTTGAATTTTTCTTCCATTGTGCTTGTTTCTAATCTTTTAATTAATTTATGTATTTATACATTCTAATTTAATATTTAGTCATATTCTAATGATATCAGATAAAATAAATAAAGAAAAACACTATAACATTAATTCCTTTGTAATAGTATCATATTAAGCATGTTTTCATTTCATATTTTCCATAATTCGAACTTCGGATAATTCGAACATTTCTTGTGTTCCCGACGAGTTCGAATTAACGAGAGCCGATTATATCAATCAAAAACGGAAGGCTAAAATTTTCACAAATCCGATACTTTCTTCTTGTAAAGATAAAAGAAAGTAAAAATATTTAAAATGGCACGGTTCATCATATGAAAAATATATCTATATACGCAAAAAATAGACATATTTTTAAAGTGATGAAATTTAATTTTTTATACTTTTCCTTTTTTTATCACTGATATTCTGCGGTAATAAGAAAAAAAAAATCGGAAATTGCACGCCAAGCATAGCAAATGAGGTGCGTTCGTACTATAACGAAGTTTTCAAAATATTTAGATCTTGGTGTAATAGTATGCAACACTTCAGATACAGTATAGTAACCGAAATTTTATGTCCGTTCCTGTAAATACTATCTGCTTTTTAGTATACAGAAAGTAACTTGTAGTAAACCTTAGCAAGGTATATCACTTTCGAAAAATGTGAAATAGCTTAGTAAATTAAAATGCACCCCAAACAATGTTTTTCCCCTATACCATTATTCATTGGAATACTTTTATTTGAACCTGTAAATGAATAAGAAATATTCTTTGTACTATACATTGTACAGAATATCTATTTTAATATAAACTTCATCGATGCACATCAATTTTATTGTGTTCGAGAGAGATCATTAAAATGAATTTAAAACTATTTTTTCTCATTGATTATAATATAACGGAATATTTTGATTGTCCCTGTAACTAAACAATATTTTCGATTCTCATAAAATTTTAAATGACTCGACAAAATTATCCAACAATTATAAATTTTAAAATTCAAACGATTCGGTTGGGTAGTTTTTGCTTTGTATGTGCGGACAGACGGACGGACGAACTGAACAGCGACTATAGGTGCTACATATTTCCATAATCACGAACGCACCTAAAAAGTCGTCATTTAAAAATAACTAGCAGGGGAGACCGAGCTTAGCTTGGTCAAAATTAACTTTGTGTTCAACTCGATATAGTATTTTCACTGTATCATTAAGGCCAATGTCAGACGACAGATTATTTTCACGTTGGTGATTTCTGCATAAAAACGCGTCACCTGCCACACGAGCGCTTTTTCGTCTGCGTTCAAACAAATGCGGCAAAAGAGAAATAGATAATGAAAGAGGAATTGAACAAGAAATTTTCTTTATGGCATTTAACGAAAAATTGTTTAAGAAAGAAAGCAAGAAAAAGACAGAAAAACCGTCTTTGTATGTATGCAAAATAATAATAATAATAATAATAATAATAAAATAATTTACAGATAATTACGTGATCTTCATTAGACTTTTCTTATTTTTCTTCTTTACTAAACCTTTTTTTTCTTCTAAATAATGACAGATGCCACAGGTCTCTATCCAAGTTATTATTATAATTACTATCTTTATATAATTCGGACAACGAATACCATACATAAGATCGGAAGTTCTTCTATTTAAAAAATTACATACTTCACGTAGACTGCAAGGGACTATTTTCATTCATGACACTTGGGCCGGGCGCAGCCATTTCTTTTGCTAAGGAGTCGAGCCCATCTAGACTATGACCTGGGCTTTACTTTATTATGAAGGATCAGACCAGGCCGAACCTACTTTTTTTTCCGTACCGAACTGGTATTGATATCATTCTTTTTAGGTCTTCACGATCCTAAATTTTCATTCCCGACCTCGACCCAATCTGTAAGAAAATTCTTGGCCCGATATAACTTTTGATATAATCAAAAACTTTTTATCAAAGAGTGCATTTACGTTTAATTCACCATTACTCTACATTTAAAATTTATTCTTTTTAAAAAATAGTGGATGTCTAGGCAATAAATTTAACATACAGTAAATTTTTGAAAAAAAAAAAAAAAAACCGTTTACGACAGAATTCTGTCTTAAATGTATAAATGTGCTAATCCATGCTAAATGAATATAATAATACGTGGAAAAAAAATACCATACATTTACACCTGCTATGATAGACATAAAAATGAACATTAGAAACAAGTTCAAAAAGCAACTTGTTTATTATACATTTTTTGAAGATTCAGTCTTAGAATATTTTATTGTATAACATTTTTCTGATTTTTGATTCTCCAAAACATGGAATTAGGATTAATTATAATAGTAACAGATGAAAGATTTGGATACAGATTTATTAATGTATATATATATATTGCAGCTTTCTTTAAAAATGAAAATTATAAACATTATCTAGAAGGATGTGGCAATCACAAAACTTTATTTTATGCCATACATGTTAATATTTCAAAATTCGTTAGCACAGTGCCAAATTAATGGCAATCTATGCCCTTCAAGGGAATTCTAATGATATGAAATTCCGTGCATTAGTTCTTGAGATAGAATTATCGATAAAATAATATAAATCATGTAAAATGCAACATAACAGAGCCACTTGTTAGATGATGTACACGGAAAACCGATTTGCATCAACTTAGGTCAACACCCAACTCAACCTACACTCTCAAAAAAAATTCCGTCTTTTTACAGAAAATGTACTGGCAGCACTGCTGCCAGAAATTGTCTGTATATTGACGACTTTCCGTTTATTTTTTTCTCCGTCAAAAGAGGAAAAATATCCGTCACTTGAAAAAAGTTTGGAAAAATCAATGCGGAAGAGGTGGGGATCGAACCAAGGACCTCAGGATTACAAGACCAACGCGCATCCACTGCGCCAGGATTGCTTGCGAAGAATTTGCTTTAAATAGAAGTGTTCATTTCATATGGGTGTGGTTTGGTGTATTTCGTTAAAAAGCTTTTAATTTTGCAGTTAATCTCGGAAAGACTTCATCTTTAATGAAACTGTGGCTGGGTTTTTTTTTACTTTAATATTAATATAGTATAAAAATGTGAATTTTAAATATATTACGTAGATTGTTAGAGAAAAAAAACATGGATGTTTTATTTTTATTCGATAAGATTTTTTTAAATAATATCAATTTTTTTTTGCATTTTATTTTTTAATTAAAATATTTTTTAAATGTGTTCACTTAAAGTATATTTTATATGCGAATATTTATCATAGAAATAACTTAGTATATTGAGCTTTATTCAACTTTATTCAACTTATCCAACTTTGAATAACAGATTGTGAGAATTTTTGAACGAATAAAGAAAGTAATTGTTATTTATTTTTAAATTCGAAAACATTTTTGTCTTTTAAAACTAAATTAGACATTTTAATCGATAGAATATTTTTGTTTTTCATTTTAAAAATAAATTCGAATTCATTACTAACAGATCCAATGCGCATGCGTGCTAGATATAAACGGAAACGTTTCCTCATTTTTCGACTTTCGGAATGAACTCACAGAACAAATACGTCTTTTGGGAAAACAGAAGTTATTTGTGAAAAAATAACGATAACTTAGTGTATATTGACGAATTTTTCTGACAGTGTAAAGTTTGATTAAATTCCATGCATTAGTTCTTGAGACAGGGCTATGCCGGAAATTGCGAAAAATGCAGTATAGCAGTGCGACCTGTTAGGTGATTTACACCATAATGCAAACAACACCAAGTCATATTAAAGACTAACTAAATCTGAAGTTGTATGAAAATCCGTGCAATTTTTCTAATGATAGTTGTTGCTGAAATCGCAACAAAATGAAGCACAGCATTGCCATCTGTTGAACTATTTACACCAAAAGGTAGAAAACGTTGATTCATGTCAAAGACTAACTGAATCTAAAGTTTAATGAAATCCATAAATTAGTTCTCTAGATTGAGCTTTTGTGGAAATCATGAAGAATGCTGTATAGTAGATCCACCTGTTGAGCAATTTCATATTTCAATTGAGCGTTCATATTCTGTAATCTGTGCAGTTTTTGTTGTGTTACCCTGTATATGATCTGCTGCATTCATACACACAATGCAATATGCAGAAATTTAGCTAAACTTAAAAACTTATATCACAACTAAAAATGAACTTCTAGCAATCATCTCTTATATTTCCTTTGCAGTATGGCATCCGATATCTTTTGTGTGCCCCTGTAAATACTATGCAATTTATATGACACAGGATGTAACTCATAGTAAACCTAGCAACATTTATAAATTACATTATCTGTGAAATAGTTTAACATGGTTAAAATACAATGTAAACAAAGTTTCACCCTATAACATTATGTAACGGAACTCTTTTGTGTGAACCTGTAAATAAATAATAAGCATTTTTTGCATTGCATTTTGTAACGGAGAGTATATTTTATGCACTTCAATAAATGAATATCAATTTTATTCTGTTTGAAAACCTGTAACACCAATAAAAGCACGTGGAACAATTTTTCCGGTTGGCCATTATGTAACAGAAATATTTTGATCGCTTTTGTAATTAAACTATATATCCGATTTTCATAAAATTTGAAACTGCTTGACTAAAGTTTGCAAAAATTATACATTTAAAATTTCAAAACATTCGGTTGGTTAGTTTATGCTTTGTCATATGCAGACGGACGGATGGACTGAACGATGACTATAGGTTCTAAGAATATAATATTATATAATTACGAACGCAACTAAAAAGAATAAAATATGTATTTCTTGTCAGAATTCCTCGTCCGAAGCAATTTTTTTCCATATCGTCGTAAAAAAAATCCTTATATTGTAGAATTACAGTCCGGACGAGTGGGGTTCGGGCTGAAATTTTAGTCCGGTCAACCGGGCCGTTCTTTTTTTAATGGGTCGCGCCATGCCGGGCCTGAAAACTTTGGTCCGTGCAACCATCTAATGACACATCTATTAAAACTATTTAAAATTTCAGTGAAAAAATTTGATCATGAACTGCAAAAACAAAACTCTCATAATGAAATTTCTGCGTGAAAGCATCGCTCGTATGCACAGACTCTAATATGCCATATCCGCCAAAACGCAACGGCTTCCCAGCGTGTTGAGGGGAACGCGTTAGGTTTTTCGCATTTTTTCACGCGAAGGAAATGAGTCGTCCGTGTGGACAGCGCAGCAGACGACCACACTCTGAAAAGCGTGCGTTCATTTTTCCGTTGACGAAAATCGCTCGTCTGTCATTAGCCTAACTCTGTATTATTACTGTAAAACATGTTTATAATAGTATTATTTAGAAAAACAATCAATAAGAAAACTATGTTTTTATGCGCATGTTTATAAATTTTACTTTATTTTAAAATTTACAACGAAAGGACATCGATCGAAATCACTTTTTTAGCTCGACTCTGATTGGTTTAACCATGCATCTCGAATCCTCTTAAGAATGTATAAAAAAATTCTTTACATTCTGAAGGACAATATTTTTTTCTAGATATAGCCAAAGTTGGAAGCATTCTTTCATTTGGTTCCAAATACGTGTTTTGGTTTTCGTAATTTTTATAGTCGATTTTTTGGCCATATGTCGCCAATATTTTGTCAAATATCACCAAGTTATTGGCTTTTGCCATATTCTCGTGACCCTGACCCGTATTACCCAAAATGAGCCACTAATCAAATTTGATCAAGCATGTGACATAGCTCAATCGTCTTCAGGTAATCAAAAACAGTAGAATATAAAATTGAATCAAAATCGTTTAAGCCATTTTTTAGGTAAAATTAGCTTGGCAGCATTCAGCAATGAAGCGAAATGACCCACTAATATAATTTTGTTTAACATGCGACTCAGCCCAATAGTCTTCTCGTGACAAAAAACGTTTTGTTTCAAAATTTAGGTAAAATTGATTGAGTCGTTGTTATATATAATTAGAATGACCCTAGCGCATTAAGACCCAAAATGACCCATTAATCGAATTTTCACGAGCATGTGTACAAGCCAAATGGTTTTCTCTAACAAAGT
Organism: Maratus speculifer; assembly: GCA_964019185.1. Lineage (NCBI taxonomy): Eukaryota > Metazoa > Arthropoda > Arachnida > Araneae > Salticidae > Maratus > Maratus speculifer. Next base: position 211,565,320 of record OZ025302.1, read on the forward strand.
ATAGTCAATACATAGTCAATAAGTAATACAAAATATAGTCAAAATGGTGAGTACCATTTTCTATATAAAATTAGTATGACCCATCATGACCAACAAATGATCCTTATAATCGAAATCTCTCGAACGTGTAGCCTAACTCATTAGTTTTAGCATGCCGAAAAACATTAGATACAAAATTTAGATAAAATCGATTGAGCTGTTTTTTAGATATAGTTAGTTTGACCCTGACCCCTTATGATCCAAAATGACCCATTGATCGAATTTTCTCAAAAATCTGTCATAACCCAATGATTTTCTTGTGCCCGAAAACGATAAAATACAAAATTTAGTCAAAATTGCGCGAAACGTTGTCTAGATAAAATTAGAATGACTCAAAAGTGGCCCACTAATCGAAATTTCTCGAACATGTGACCAACCCCAATGATTTTCTCATGCCAAAAATATGTTGTATACAAAATTTCGTTAAAATCGACCCACCCATTCTTTAGATATAGCTTGACCTTGACCCATTAGGACCCACAAATGACCCTTATAATCGAAAGCTCTCGAATATGTGACTTAGTCCATTAGTTTTCTCGTTTCTAAAATTTGTTACATACAGAATTTCGTTAAAATTGATCCTGCCGTTCTTTAATTATATATAGCTTGACCCAGACCCTTTATGATCCAAAATGACCCATTAATCGAAATTTTTCGAACATGTAACCTAGTCCAATGATTTTATCGTGTCAAAAAAATGTTGCATACAAAATTTCATTAAAATCGATCCACCTGTTCTTTAGATATAGCTTGACCATGACCCATTATGACCCATCATGACCCACAAATGACCCTCATAGTCTAAATCTCTCAAACATGTGATTTAGCCCATTAGTTTTCTCATGTCAAAAAACTGTTACATACAAAATTTCGTTATAATCCATCACGCCGTTCTTTAAATATAAATAGCTTGACCCAGACTCTTAATGACCCAATATGACCCATTAAAATTTTTTCTCGAGCATGTAACCTAGCTCAATGTTTTTCTTGTGCCCGAAAACCATAGAATGCAATTTTTAGTCAAAATTGCGTGAGAAAATCTCTAGATAAAAATAGTATGACCCACAATGACCCCAAAAATGACCGACTAACTGAATTTTCTCGAACATGTTACCTAACCCAATGGTCTTCTTGTAATCCAAAACGATACAATATAAAATTTGGTCAAAATCGTTAGAGCCGTTTTTTAGATAAAAATGGCTTGACCCATAATGACCCAAAAATGACCCACTAATCGAAATTTTTCGAACATGTGACCCAGCCCAATAGTTTTGTTGTGCCAAAAAACGATTGGATAGAAAATTTCCTTAAAATCGATCCAGCCGTTCTCTAAATATAAATAGCTTGATCTTGATCCATTATGACCCAAAATGACCCAATAATCGAATTTTCTCGAACATGTGACCTAGCCCAATGGTCTTCTCGTGCCCGAAAATGGTAAAATCCAAATTTTTGCGAAAATCGTTAGAGCCGTTTTTAAGATAAAATTTACACACACACACACACACACACAATTTTTGCTCGCATTATAGTATAAGATAATTTGAAAAAGACTAAAAGTTGGCAGTACATTATTTCGAAAGAACATTTCTTTATGAATTTCCTTTCCACTCATTATCTTAAGAATTAAGAAATACGTTGGAAAAAAGGTTTTTTAAAGCTATTTGTGGTATGCAAAGATTATTTGTGTTGGAAGTTAACACATCATTAGTGAATTTTTTTTTTTATTTCCTTGACAAATACATTTTGTGGATACAGCCGCGTTATACGCTCAAAGTACAGGGGAAAAAATGGAACTGTTTATTGATCTAGATAGCAAGAACGTTTACGAAAGTATATATGACCTCTTCTGAATTACCTACTTTATTTTATATCGAGAAACATCATCAGAAATTAATATAATTTCGGGATTTACAAAAGAAAATTTTAGAAACAAACTTTTTTGGCTATCGCAATTTTTTGAAACATTCATAATGTACGAGTTTTGTCTGATAAGTATCCACTTTAATTTCTTTGGGTGCGATAGTAATTCTAAAGGTGCTATTACACGTGTCGTGCTGCAGGCGTCTCCACGTTATCCTATGGGACCAAGGGAGTCGCTTGGTAGAGCGCGATTCTCTTTTGTCGGAGCGTCTTTGACGCCTGGAACGAAGCGAGTCGCCAGTAAGAGCCAATCAAATGCTTGGAAATCCAAATGATGGTAAAGACTCTTCTCGAACAGCCAATGAAATGCTAAGAACACGAGAAAACGCACGCGATTTTTGTCGCTTGCCATTTTTACGTGTAATAGCACTTTAAGATGGCGCCATTAGGCACATGAGAAATTATTTAATGCACGTGCTACAAGTTTTTCCCAAGAATTCCGGTAATCCAGTCGTTGCCCCTGGCCGCCGAATGAGGTACTGTAGTATGTGTTCGTCAGATTTTGATTTCTCTCAAGATAACTGATTCGGTTGAGAAAAGGTACTACATGAAATTGTGTGAGAGCTTGGTGCAATGGACTTTACCCATATGACATAAGAGAAGGTATATAAAAGGAAAACACGAAGAAACGCGCAGAATATTTTAATGCGGCTCCCCCTTCGTTTTTTTCGGAAGATACATGCCTACAGAGGCGTGGCTTTTACCATTCAGACGCCACACTATTGACTGAAAAAGACTCGGATGATAATGTAAAGTCTATGGAGGCGTTCTTTTCAAATATCTCACTCAAATTTTAATATTTTGACGTGATTTTTTTTCTCATAAGATAGCTGAGGACGATCCACAACCGGCCTAGTTTTTACTTTTTCGATTTTTGATGTCAGATTAAAAAAAAAAATACCTTAACTTTCAGAACCGGTTTGAACCGGTTCCTAAAATAAAAATAATATAACCAAAATCAAAGAAGTAAAAACTAGGCCGGCTGAAGATCGTTCTCAACTATCCTACGCAAAAAAAAAATCCCGCCAAAATATTAAAATTTGAACGAGATATTTGAAAAGAACGCCCCCATAGACTTTACATTATCATCCAGGTCTTTTAAATCAGTAGTGTGGGCTCTTCTTGGGTAAAGTACATTCATAAGATTCATCAATAGACACTTTCAGTTGTGTCGTCAGATATGACGTTTTGCTTGGATACTGACTTTAAACAATTGGTTGCTATGCTGTATTTTCTTTTTTCCTCTTATATTATTGCCTATCTCACAAATATGAGTTGTAATACTTTATATTTAGTAGCAACATTTTCTGCAATCTATATTTAATAAGAAATGAAACATAGCAACCGTTTGTTTGGAGTCAGTATCCAAGCAAAACGTCATATTTGAGGTCACACTGAAAACGTCTATGCTCCAGCTCAGTCATCGCACTTGATTCATATTTTCTAGGCAAATCTGGAAACTCCAGTTGTTCGCCAGCTTTTTTCGTGCTCAGCATAGAGCTATTCAGACATGGCTCCTTGCAACTTCTGACTTTTTATGACATTGAAAGCACCATTCAAAGGGTTCCATTTTGAGAGTTAGATATGAAGAATGCGACAGAACAGTTAGACATCATCCCCCCCCCCCCCAAAAAAAAAAAAAAAAAAAAATCTTCCAGAAGAATTTTTGGGAGTGAAAGAAATGGTGCGCTAAGAATGTGAAGATGCAAGGGACCTTCAAAGAGATTAGGGTTCCAATACTGCCGAGTAACTTACATAATTTTTTCGAGCAAAGTTCAGGTAATTTTCAGACAGGCCATCTATTAACCAATTCTTTCAACATTGTAGACATGGAGGAATATGAAAAAGGCATCACCTTATCGAGCTCGTAGCTGAAATTGTAGGATGAATTAAAACTCGATTAACATGAAAATCCAACTGGTCTGCCAAGTTATATCTTGATGGAAACCACCTGCAGACCTGATTTTAGTGGTTGATTGGTTGATTTTATATTGCGTTTTACTACACCTAGTCCTCATTATTTCATAATTTTTGATGCAAGAAAACACAACAGTAAACCTACCAATTAACCACTAAAATGAAGTGTGTAAGTGGTTTCCACCAAGATATGACTTACCAGACCAGTTGATACTTAATATGCTAATCGAGTTTTTACTAATACTAAAATTTCAGTCGTAAATTCGATGGAGTGATGCACAGATGCAGCTTGATCTTTCGGTATTAGCACGAAACATCTGATTTTCGGATGTTATCTGTTCTCAAATAAAAACATATTAAATAGACAAAAATTGCAAATTATTTGTGTAAAATGAACATTATTTTCTTTCTCTTCCATGTGTAAATTATGTTACGCAGTTGAAAATGTTTACTTCAGAACTGATGCCATCCAAAAAACTGATGTTTCGTTTTGATACTAGGTTTAAACTAGATGTGGCAATCCAAAAATTTTCTTCTATCTTATGCATGTAAATACTTCCTTGAAAATGCACCATAGTAGCGCCACCGGTTAGGAGGTTTCGACCAAAAACTAGTCAATAACAACTTATGTCAACATATAACTGAATCTGAAATTAGATGAAAATCCGTGCTTTAGCATTTGAAATAGAACTATTGAAAAATTAAAAAAAAAAAAAAAATCTGCGTAACAACGCCACATGTGGGTGATGCACACCAAAAGCTAATCAGGATCAAATTTTATCAGGTACTAACTGAATCTGAAGTTTGATGAAAATTCATGTATTAGTTCTTGAGATACAGCTATTGCGAAATCGTAAAAAATACAACATAGCAGCGCCATCTGTAGAGAGATTCACACCAAAAACTAAACAACTCTAATCTATATCAGGGACTTTCTAAATCAGAAGTTTTAGAAAATTTCGTGCATTACTTCTTGTGATAGAGCTAATCCGATAATCATGAATAATGCACTATTGCATCGCCACCTGTTGGGCGATTTGCACCAAAAAGTAATCAGCACCACATTATATCAAGTTCTAACTAAATATTAATTTTTATGAAAATCCATGCGCTAGTTCTTGAGATATGGCTATTGTGGAAATTGTAAATAATGTAGCATAGGAGCACCACTTGTTGAGCGATATACATAAAAAATAATCAGATCTAGTTTATATCAAGGTGTCATGGAACCTAAAGTTTTGTGAAATTCCGTGCATTAGTTCTTGATATAGAGTACCCACAAAATTATTGTCACATATAGACTGACAGACAGCCTGATAGACAGACTGACAGATATACAGACAGACAGACTTACAGACAGACATTTAGTAAAAACATGTTTTTTTGGGTTCTTTGATCCCTAAAACATGTAAATTCGTTGAAAACCGGATTTCGACAATTTTCACAAATCCAGTACTTTCTTCTTGTAAAGATAAAAGAAAGTAAAACTGATTAATGCAACTATGAAAACTACTCTGAAACGTTTCCAAAAATTACAGCCAGCGAAGGAAACTTTTGTTTCAATAAAAATCTTTTTTAAATCTCGATAATCTATTGATATCCGATATTTCTGAATATCGAGGAACTTTTTTCGAAATCGTGAGTATCTCCGAATATGTACATATTGTATAGTCGCAAACCTTCTTGCTAGATCAAGAAACGTTTCTTTTTCTTACATTGTTGAAAAATTGATCGTATTAAAGAAGTTTATATCAAAATGAATTGCTGTTATAGGAGCGAAACAAAAAGGCATTCAGGTGTGTAATGTAAAAGGCTCGCAGAAGCTAAATTTCATCATCGCTTTTAATGCAGTAATCTTTGCGTTATTTAATGGCAGAATTTTTACTATACCATAAAGCGAATTACTATACGGAAATAGCAGTGAGTAAAAACCGGTGAAGCAAAGTACGTATATATATATATATAATCTAAAATTTGTTGGTTTCTGAGGTCTTAAAGATTAAAATTTTTTGTAATCATGATGACTTGGAAAAGTTATTCTATAACTAGCTGACCCGCCCGGCTTTGCCCGGGTCCGTAATAATAATGTTACACGAAATTGAAATTTCTATGATTTTATCTTTAATTTGAAATATGTGTAAATACAGTTAAAAATTTGACCCTTTTGCTGCATCGTCACTCCACCGTTTTTATAGAAAATGATTACTTCAGCCTATTATGGAGCATTCTCATATGTCAAAAGAGAGATATTCTATAAAAGCGGGGGAGTGATGATGCAGCAAAAGGGTCAAATTTTTTACAGTGTAAATTATATTAAATACATGTCCCCTGACTGTGTCAAAAATCGGTTTAAAAAAACTAATATTTAGCTGCAAAAATACCCAAAATGACTGCAATGAGAAACGCAGGAGGGAATATGTGTCCAACAATTGGGTGATTTTCGTGTTAAAGTGTTGATATTTATCCTTAAATGTACTGTTAAGTGACTTAACTAAATACTTTTTTCACATAGATATCTCAAGTGAAATATTTTGAATTTCAAACTAATTATATCACTTTTAAATCCGACTATACCGTGGATGAAATCGATAGTCGATGATTAGCTAAAAGGTTAGTATATAGTATTATAATTTCTGAGCCATTTTACAAAAATAGGTGTATATTTTTTATCAAACATACGTAATGTTCATTCTGTGAACAAAATCCTAACCTTAACTTAATTGCATTGTAATCATAACTTGTCTGTAACCTAGAGCCAGGCCCGTAGCCAGGATTTCCTTTCGGGAGGGGCTCAATCTTGAAATGTTTTCGGATCATACGAAAGTAATTTGCATAATTTACAGCAAAAATTTTTAAATAATCAAGGCTTAACCTAAAATGTGTTACTGCATAGGATACTTGATAACCGTATATAGTATTGTTATTTTCGTATTTAATTTTTTCAATTTCTGTTGCAAATTTTGACATTCAAGAACACTTTCATTAAACCGGAGAGTTTTTAGGAAAAAACTTCTGCGAAACCTAAAAAGCACAAAATAACAATATTTGAGATGAGCCGCCTGAAGTATCCTATGAGAACAACGTTAAAAAATATTGAAATGCAAGTAACATGAATTGATTTAAAAAGCAGGATTAATATTAAAGTGGGAGAGTTTGGCACTGCGAGTGCAAAGTCTTGAAAATATTAATTCATAAATAAAGTTAATTAGATGCATTTTTTTAAAGAAAAACTAATTGTTACTGTCATATATAATAATAAAAAGTATATTTGTATTTCACAATTTCTGATTACAATAATTATGAATGCTATACTCTTGGTACAATAAATTTACTTGTAATCATTGTAATTTCTTCTTAGCCATGATGCTGAATAACTTATCAAGATCTACTGTAATGTCCATATGAATGGAAATAAGTGCAAAGCGACTCAGTCTCTCATCGGCCATAATGATTTGTGGCAAAGATTTAATTATTTTCATTTTCGAAAAAGATCTTTCAGCAACTGACTGTTGTTATTGGGCTATCAACTAAGACTGTCAGCAAGTGTTTGATATTATTGTAATACGTCACATTACAGTACTAAACTTTTGGGAGCTCTGTGCTGATGTCAACAATTTGTTTGCACCCTAATTCATATTCAGATTTCACTTGCTACGTTGACACTTTATCCTGAAAATATTGCAGATTCTCTAATTTGCTTGTTTTTTCCAGTGAAGCAAATCCTGGGAATATCTCTTAGAATGTCTTGATTCGTAATGAATCGATCATTTAAATTTTCTACACGGACTTTCATATATTAGACTTTCAACATAGGGAATAAAGACCATGATATTGTAATACCCTTCAGCGGGTGCAATTTGAGGTTTGAGTTGTCTGTCTAAATGTTAGTCTTGGGGACTTTCAGTTTGGAAGATGTCTTCCCGAAGTTCTGATGCACAATGAAATATCTCACAAAAGATTTCGACTGCATTTTTCTCTAAATTTATGTAAAATTATTAGGGCATCTTTAACATAAGTTACAGCCGGTATCATATCACGAAGTTTTTCTTGAAGAACTCACTATGAATTTGTCAGACAGAAAACCTTCTCACAAACAGACCAGCTTGTGAAAAAATCATTCTTCTCCCGACTGCATAAAAAGCTCCAGCTGCTGAAGAAATCTTCCATGTGTTTTTCAAAATAATTTCTGAGCTAAAGCAAATGTATGTAGTTCAACAAAAGTTAATATGCTTTCATGCCTCTTGATAAATTTTGTATCATAAATGCGGAGAAGTCATTTTCTTTTGTTTTCTGAGGTACATGATGCAATTGCTTCTGGAAGAGCTAAATTTTGCCATTAGATGATTTTTAAAATCTTTTGCCACTGATTTAACAAACCCATGATACTTTTGGATTACGGGAATCAGAATGCTGTTGAACAAGGCAAGATTTAACCAATGGCTTTCAAAGTGGAAGTATCTAATTTTTAAATACTCTGAAAAATTCGCGAATGGACACCGCTAACATGACCAAACTTATTAGCTGTTTCATCATACTCCTATGTGATGCATTTACACACGTCAAGGCATAGTTCATCACAATGTTGTAATAATATTTTTCTTGAATTAATTTTTGGCAAAGAAGACATTTATTGAAATAAAATCTAAAAGTATTTTCTGAATTATTGGGGTTTATGAATTTTTTAATAGTCCAAATATCTAATACAAAGGTCAAGCTATTCTGCACTTGAAATGTCTATAGTTTCATCAGCAATTAAGCTATGCGTTTTGTTTAGCAAAACAGATCACGCTATTTATTTTGATAATTAGTATTTTAGTAACTGTATCCGATAACATTTGAATGATTTTGCTCTAAAGATCTGGAGTAAAGTAAATAACATTTCTACGGATATTTATAGTATCTAGTTGTCATTTCAATTCATTCTCTCCAGACTTTACTCAAAATTTAAAAAATATCTTAACCAACAGCCTTTTTTATATCGATTTCTCAAATGTTAGAAGATCATCATCGTGGTCATCTCTAAGTGGCATATTTTGCTCTGTACAAAATAAGATTGTTTCAAGAGTTGGTCCAAGAGCTGATTTCTTCTTTTCCTGAAGCTCTTTGAAAATCCAACACTGAAATAATAATTTTTATATTGTCCTGAAAAAAATCTCAATTTTGTTTGCTAAAATAGCATATGATTTGTGATAATCTAATTGCATATATTATAAGATTTGCATAAGAAACACTTTAGCCTTTTTACCAATGTCTGAAACATGAGAAACCAGTACATAAGTTAAAAACTATGTATAGTTTTTACAAACACACAAATTTCAGAAAAACACAAACCCCAAAGAAATTCTTTAGGGGGTTTGTGTTTTCAGGAAATTTGTGCGTTATAACGTTGTAGTTTATTAACTTATGTATTGAAATTCGCACAAAGTGTTAGAATTTTACTTATGTAGAAACCAGTCTTCGTGGTTTTTTGTGTCCTTTCTGCACCCATTCTTTCGTGAGAAAACAAAAATCAAGATTTACAATAAATGCGTTTTAGAATATGTAAGAAAAGGAAACACTATTTCTGGATATTTACTCCATTTTTCTCAGTTTTGTTACTTTCCTACAGTTAATGGAAAACTATATGGATGTTTGGAAAATAAAAAGGAACCAAAAATGTTTCTCTTCGTGGCATTATCTAAGTTATCTTCTCTTACTACATAGCACTATCGAATCGAGTTGCTTGCCATACTCTAGACTCATATTGAGTACTTGACGAATCCCCATCAAAGTCAAATTGCTCCGAACGCTAACATCAAAACAATCCTAAATTTTTATTTCTAAACAAGAATTGCTGTCAGGAAATGTTAATATTATTGGAACTGGTTTTATGCAATTCAGTTCAAGATTTAGTGCACCCGTGATGCTGTTTTGTGATTTTGCAATTTGAAAAAAATTTGCACGTCTGAAAAACTATTTTTGGCATTTCACATCATATTTTCTAGTTACTTAATAGATTATATTAACAATCATTAACATTTTTGTTTCCATCTTATCTAGCCAATTGACGAAATACTGCATTTTCTGTCATTGAATTCGCTGCTCAAAAAGTTTATTTTTGACCCAAAAATTGCATTTGAAAAAATTCGCTTTTTTGAACTCAGACTACACTTTAATTCAATTACTAGATTAAATTTCTGGCTGTAAACTGAGAAAGTGTTGTTATTTAAAATTTTATATGCCCTTATACTGACTATAAAAATAGCACCCCCCCCCCCCCCCGTCAACATCTGTAAATTGAGCTCACAGTGTAATTGGGTAAAATTTTATCCAAATATGAGTACTGATGGGGCTAGAAAATTCTCTCGGTGGCGCTATGAAAAACTTTCAAAAAATGCCTACATAGGAGATTCACATACAAACAATTCTCAGAAAAGTTAGCTGGTGAAGAAACTGGGGGATATCGCTATGGCGTCTTTAAAGGTTTTTCGGCACCATATCATTTTTTTTTTCGCATTATTACTTTTCAAAAACGCATTTTAATAGTTCCTTTTTAATAAAAAGCATTTTACAGTTAAAACATCATTATCAAAGATACTTTTTTAAAACTATATTTTTTCACATGATTTTGCATATTAGGCAGCTAATAAAGATTTTGGCTCCTTTCTCTGCAAAATATTTCAACAAGTTTCCTTTATATGCATGAAGATAAAGAAAATTAAGAAATATAATAAATGCAAGTAAATGTTTTATATCTGTCTCCTAAAGTTAATACGCCATATGCGTATTGCACTAATTATTCCTAGTCATATTAATGATCAAATTTTACGGCACATAAAGATAATTAAAATTGCGTATCAAAAAGAATTTTTAATTTTTGTGGTAAATATCTATTAAAAAAACAATATATCCAAATAGTCGATATAATGAAGGAATACTGTAACTGTAATTGAATAAATGGATATTTTTACAGCTAAAAATGGAATTTATTTTAATGTAATAAAAGATTTAAAAAAAAAAAAAAAAAAAAAAAAAAACTTATTTTATTATTATAGAGATAATTTGTTAAAGTCTTTTCAAACTTTCGGGAGGGACTTCAGCCCCCTTAGCCCCCTCCCTGACTACGTGCCTGAACCTAGCTGTATCTTAACAGTAACCTAACTGCAACTTTATTATACCATAAATGTAACCTGGCCGTCACCTTATCATAATCTATCCATAATCTAACCATAACCTAACCGTAACTTAACCTTAATATAACTGTACCTTAACCATGACCTAACTGTAACCTAACCGGAAATTAAATATAACATAAAGCTCACCGGAACGTAATTGCAACCTAACTGTTACCTAACCGTAACCAAGTTCTAATTTAACATTAACTAAAAACGAAATATCTTAACCATCACGCGCTACAAAGTACTTAGTTTCACTTTCCACCGCTACGGAGCGCATTATGTTTTGTAGAACATTCGATTTTATCTTCTTCGGATACGGTTATGGTTGTTTGGAATATTTTTGTTCCGTTTAGATTCGGTTCAATTCAGATTTCGTGGGTTTTTTTTTCCTTCAAATGGGATTTTTAGGTTCGGGTCAGGTTGTACTTCAATGGAAATTATTTTACCTTGTTCCAATGAGGTTATACTTCACTGAAATATTTTTGTCAGGTTCAGATTAGATTTGGTTCAAATTTCGGGATTTTTTTTACAAATTTTTTGGTTCGAATTGCGTTTATGTCCATGAAAATTATATTGTCTTGTTCGTATCTGGTTATAGTTATTTGGAATATTTTAGTCGGATTCAGATTTGGTTCGATTCAGATTTCAGATATTTTTTCAAATTGATTTTTAAGATTCTGATCGGATTCATGTCCAGGGAAATTATTTTGTCTTGCTCGGATCCGGTTTTGGGTCTTTGGAATTTTTCTTCAGGTTCAGATGTAGTTCAATTCAGATTTCGTTTTTTTAATGGAATTTTTAGGTTCAGGTCGGGTTGCGCATCAATGGAAATTATTCTGTATTGTTCGAATAAGGATATGCTTCTCTGGAATATTTTTGTCAGATTCAGGTTTAGCTCAGTTTTTTAGGTTCGAATTGGGTTCATGTTCATGGAAATTTTTTGTTTTGTTCGGATCCGGGTATGGTTCTGTGGAATATTTTTGTCAGGTTCATATTTGGTTCGATTGAAATTTCAGGTATTTTTTTCAAATGGAATTTTAGGTTCGAATCGGGTTCACGTCCACATAAATTATTTTCTCTTATTTGAATCCGGTTATGGTTCTTTCGAATATTTTGATCGGATTCAGATGTAGTTTGCATAAAATTTCAGGTTTTTTTTCAAATGGAATTTTTTAGGTTCGAGTCAGGTTTATGTTCACGGAAAGTATTTTGTATTGCTCGTATTGGGTTATAGTTCTTTGGAATATTTTTATCGATTTCATGCTTCGTTCTGGTCATTTTTCGGGTTTTTTTAAAGAAAATTTTTAGGTTCGGGTCGGGTTGCACATACACGAACATTATTTTTCCTTAATCGGATTGGGGTATGCTTCATTTGAATATTTTTGTGGGATTCATATTTGATTCGGGTCAGATATCAAATCCATTTTTTTTTTCAAACGGAATTTTTAGGTTCGGGTCGGGTTTGTGTTCTTGGAATCTTTGTCTTGCTTGGATCGGAGTATGGTCTCTTTTTTTCTGATTGGGATCGGGTTATGTATTAATACGCCTAAACATTATGTTTTGCTACTATTCTTTTAGTGACTATTTTTGATATATAATTTACTTTGCTATTTGATAATTTATTATTCTGTGTGAATCGTCTGCCGATTCGAAAAATTTTACGTCAAACAGCCATTTCATTTTTGTTTTAAAAACAAATTAAAGTCATAATAAAATTTTAACTTAAATAAAATGTATTCGAATTATCAGTGACTTAAAAAAGCTGCTAAAAAGCTTCATATATACATATATAATATATTTACTGCAACACAGCTAACCAGACATACATTCTAATATACGAAGTACCAACGATCTGACGTAACAGTTGTGCTCAAAAATCCTAAGTTAAACTGACATTTTGCCAGTCTATGAATTTTAATGTTGTTTGAAAAAAAAAAAAAAAAAAAACAGTCACTTTTGAAATGTCAAAATCTCAAATTGGTTTCTTTCTTAGAAATAGAATAAAAAAGAAATTAATAGAGTCAAAGTATTATCTCTGTAGGTGATGCTAAAAATGTAACTCTGCCTTTATGTCCAATTAAGTACCAACAAAAGCACGTGCTTTGACACGCCTATCAATTGAAACAGATTTAAATCCATATATATTTTTTTTTAAATTTTTTTTTTGGTCTTGTTTCTTAAAAAGAACTAATCTATCGCTTCACCAGTAAAAATTTATTATTTTATCATATGTGTTTTAAATATCAATATAGAAAATTATTTAAACGTTTTGCTTGAAAATATAACATTCTTTTGTTAATATCTTAAAATCGTCTGCAGTCAGAAATCTATATTTTAGAATAATATTTATTACTTAAGTTTTCATACTATATTTTAAAAGAATGTTTTCATCATTATACTTTAAACATTTATTTACATGCTATTATTAAGTCATAAACATTTTTCATCTACGTTATAAAGTATTTAAAATCTATATTATAAAGGCCAAACGTATCTGTGCGTAACGCATACGTCATTTTGCGCATGGCAACACTTTCAAATTTTAAATGAATTTCGGTATTGCAATTTTTGCTACTAAAAGTTTTTTAACTTCTTAATGTCGCATATTTTCAATTTTTACACCATCGTGTAGAAAAAAATTTACTTTTAAATGCAATTTGTTTGACATCTGTATCTTAATTTGTTTTTGAAATATTAATTTTTTTGTAGCTTTTGATACTTTTTTCTAACCGTGGCAACAGGAGTACTCCATTTCTATTTAAAGCAAAGGAAAAAAGGAAAAAAATTGAGTGCTGTATCTTTATGTTGCCACTTTCTCATTAAAAGGGAAAAATAGAAATTTAAATATCTTTTGTTAAAAAACCCGGTGAATTTTGACGTCATTTACAAAATTTGATTTACACGTAAAAGAATATCAACAGTTTAATACCCGTTTCAGCTAATAACCCATTGTGACTTCAAGTTTTGAATCAAAATGATCAAATTAAAATGCCAATTTTTTTGAAAAGATGAATACAGATACGAAATGTGCATTTGTAAATTTTGATATGGTGAAAACGATGCCGGGTTTAGATTTAACGGAGAAAAAATTCTATGATTGAGTCGTAGTTGAATAAATTTTGCTTTTTTTTTCATTTTGAAATACTAGCATAAAAACCTTAATTGATAACTTTATCATAATAACAGATCTTTATTATTTTTTACTGCTTACATGTACGATTAAAGTTTAATTTTAACAATTTCTACAACTGATATTTATAGAAATAGTATATTTTGTTGATTTGACGTTAAATATCGTTTGTTTAAGAGTTAGATTTCCAATATAAAATGCATTTTTTATTAAAACTAATTTTGTTGGTTTATTATAAGTCAATGAAACAGTTCCTTCTTAAGCATTTTCTTTCGTCGAAATTCGACGGGTTCTACCTTGTTACATTAATGAAGGAAACTTTTAGTTATACAATTTTTAGTTCGTATCAAATGTTTTCAATATCTTATTTAATTTTAATTTGATATTTAATTATTGCTAATTTTCCAATTTCCTTCATTTTAAAAGCGAACATTTACTTTAATAAATATTAATATATTGCATTTAATTTTACTGCAAGACCATTTTAAAAATTTGCTTTTCTTCTTAAAATATGCTTCAATTGTAATTCGTTTCTCTCAGTTCGTCTTATAATACAAAATCCCTTCCACGTCCTTTTGTTTGGCACATTAGAGAAATGGTTTCATATTGCAAACTTTTTTGAGGCTTACTTCACCTCCACTTATCTCATTCCTCCATGGGTTTCTTTAATTCTGTCTCAGCTTTCTTAAAATTTTTACACAACCAACCAACCGTAAACAAACGAAAGAGAAAAAAATTGGGAAAAAGATGATTTTTTATGAGAGTGACCTCTCGATTTTAATTAATTACTCAGTTAATAATTGGAATTTCGAAATTCTGAAGCTCAGGTGCATCAGGAGAGATTTGGGGTTACTCTCAAAAAATTTTTGAACTTTGTACATGCTGTAGATTTTGCTAACCATCGCAGACACACACACACACACACACACACACACACACACACACAGAGCGTTTTGTTCTTTTATTAATATAGATTACATTTGTTGTTATATTATATTTAGTTTAAGAATTTTTTTCATTTTTCACCGTTTATAGTATATCTTACAATCATGTGTACTCTCATATTCAACTATATAAGAATGCAGGTTCAGATTCAGCCTAGTGGAGTAGTCAACAAAATAGTTTAAGCTAAAAAGCCTCGTCCAGCAAATTTAATCTACTATCGTTGTGAGCCACCACCCAGGTTCAGGACCCGGAAAACACCCCCGATTAAAGAAGACTCCCCCTTATTGAAAAACACAATCGCAATGGGCTGTCTCATTAATTCAGGACGTGCCCGACTAACCGAAAAGTACCTAATTCTTTTTCTTTTAAGAGTCAGATGCAAGAAAATTGGGTAATAAAAATTACTAATTTCTAAGAATGACATATAACATTTAATGAAGGGTGTAACAGATGAAAATTCATACTCTCCATTTAACCTAGTTTTGAGAAAAATGCAAAAAGCGTATTATTATTAGTAAACGTGCTGCATTGACATTTTTTTGCGATATATTTATTGCAACATCTATTTGCACATAGTCCTAAACTCGTAATAATTCTGGTAAATATAGAATTTAAATTTCAATATGGAAAATGTGAATTTATAGCGAAATTTCATAAAAAATGTTAGTGCTAAACTAAAATAATTATAAATTTAAACGAACACCCTCGTCCCAAGCTCCCAAAAAAATGAACATTAGATTTTATTATGTTATTTTAGAAAGTAATTTAATTAAAAAAAAAAAAATCAAAATCCAAAAATCATTTATTAAAAACTAGCGGCCCGCCCTCGCTTTGCTTCGGGTAGAGCAAGTCGTCCAGTCCCATGTCCAAAAGGATTAATACCAAGGTAAAAATAAAAAGCTTGAGACGGCATGTTAATTATTTTTTTAATAAAAAAACACTTATTGTGACGTAATTATAACAGCCATATGCTGTCGCGACATTTTTTTGTAGATAATTATACGTACTGCAAAGTCGTAGTACATTAATTTGTTTTATAATTAATAATGTTCGCAGCGCACGCGATGTAAGAATTTTTAAGGTCATTTTTCTACACCTTGGGTTACATTATTGGCATTTTAGTAAGGTTCCCTATTTTTTTTTAATATAATATAGCCTATGTTCACCGGAAATAGTGTAGCTGTCCAACAGTGAAATAATTTTTTGGTACTACTCTGTTATCCCGTCGACCAATTTCGCCAAATTATACAAATCGCCAAACTAATAACCAAATTGTACATATTGACGTAATTTTTATTTTAAATAACAAAAAAAACGAATAATTAGTAGAATATTTATAAAAATACAAATAAAAAGTCGAAATAAAAATCAATGACATTTTAAACACGTGAATCGTGTTTAATGTCATTGAATGTGACATTCACGATCATCCATTATTGGCTATTTAATCTTATAGTTTGGCGATAATTTTTTGGTCGACGGGTAACCTAGTAGCACCGAATCTTTTAAATCCGTCAAGTATTATCGGAGTCTATTCAATTCAAACAAACAAACAATCAAATTTTTCTTCCTTATAATATTGGTATAGATGTGACATCATTATTTACCGATTTTTAATTAGTTACATATATCCATTCTTCTTGTTCTTTTAACGAATACTTCAAAATTGTAACTTTTAACAAATACTTCCTATGTTATTTAAAGTATGACGACATGTTTTTCAAATCAAATATTTTATTAATAATTTAATTCTTTCTCGTTCACTTTACTTCTAATTATGTCGCCATTTTTCACAGAGAACCTCTTATTAACGTAACCGATATTCGTGCGTCCTATATAATAAAATACATTTTTTTCTAAGTATGGCTTCATATTTTTTTCCTTTGAATTCTTTTTATTTTAATTTTTCACGTGGATACTGTTCAACTGAAAATTAATTGCCGAAGAGAAATTATTCCAGTTTTTCATTTTCTTGGCAACGCGAAAGAAAAATGGTTATTTTTTATCGGAAAATTTTTCATTGATTCTGTATGAAAAATATTGAAATTTTGAATTATTAAGGAAAATATTTGAATAAATCAAATAAAAAATAGCCTATGTTGACCGAAAATAGTGTAGCTTTCCAACGGTGAAAGAATTTTTCAAATCCGTCAAGTAGTTTCGGAGCCTATTCAATTCAAACAAACAAACAAACAAATCTTTCCTCTTTATAATATTAGTATAGATAATTTGAGCAAAAATTTTAATATTAGACATGGCTAAACTTCTAAACTGTCATTAAACCAGTGAAACATTTTTAAACATTAACGCAATTTACTTCTATTTTTGGTTCACAAGTTCGTTCATCTGAGATTTACAGCATATCTATACTAATAAAATCCGTGCGCCTCTGTCTGTCTGCTTGAAGCCGATTACAGTTCGCAACGCGGGCGAGTTGGAAGTCGCGAGAGGTGTCTTTCGATTGGAAATATTCCGGGGAAGTCATTTCGGGCATTTTCGAGACCGTGGGACCAAAATTAAAAAAGTTATGAATTAAAAACCCCTTGGGAATCGGAACGAAAAATGTCCGAAATACCAAACGGCGCTCAAACGGAGCTCCGAGGCAGAACACTGCGCTACCTTGCGGCGAAGAACCTGAACTTTTCCCCTTTGGCTAGAAGAAGAAACAGCCGAAAATCGTTTTTTCTACCGGCGCTAATTGCGTTTTTTTTTGCGCGTTTTTTCTTAAACCATCATGCAGACAGTTTTTAAAGTAGAAAAAAACTGATTACATATTCAGAATTTGCGTAAAAATCTGCTTCTCATGAACTAAAAAATACGGAAAAATGTCTTAAGGGCGCGTAGTGCCCACCGTGCAAAACCAAATATTTTTAACGGGACTATGGGCGCGAAGCGACCATAGTTCCAATCCACAATCTTTTTTTTTTCAAGTGCACGTGGCCCACAGTGCGAAATCACATATTTTTAACGGAACCATGGCTCTTTAATTTACTTTTTTTGTGCTTGAGGATTCGAACACCAAGACTTGCTTATTAAATGAATTTTTTTGCTTATTATATACTGCTTAATACCGAGGTTCGTTTGGAAAAGTGGCCCAGCTAGCGGGCGTAGCTCGCTAGTCTATACTAATAAAATCCGTGCGCCTCTGTCTGCTTGAAGCCGATTACAGTTCGCAACGCGGGCGAGTTGGAAGTCGCGAGAGGTGTCTTTCGATTGGAAAAATTCCGGGGAAATCATTTCGGGCATTTTCGAGACCGTGGGACCAAAATTAAAAAAGTTATGAATTAAAAACCCCTTGGGAATCGGAACGGAAAATATCTCAATTCCCAAACGGCGCACAGACGGCGCTCCGAAGCAGAACACTGCGCCACCTTGCGGTGAAGAACCTGAACTTTTCCCCTTTGGCTAAAAGAAGAAACAGCCGAAAACCGCTTTTTCTACCGGCGCTAATTGCGTTTTTTTTTGCGCGTTTTTTCTTAAACCATCATGCAGACAGTTTTTAAAGTAGAAAAAAACTGATTACATATTCAGAATTTGCGTAAAAATCTGCTTCTGATGAACTAAAAAATACGAAAAAATGTCTTATGGGCGCGTAGTGCCCACCGTGCAAAACCAAATATTTTTAACGGGACTATGGGCGCGAAGCGACCATAGCTCCGATCCACAATCTTTTTTTTTTCAAGTGCACGTGGCCCACAGTGCGAAATCACATATTTTTAACGGGACCCTCTTTAATTTACTTTTTTTTGTGCTTGAGGATTCGAACACCAAGACTTGCTTATTAAATGAATTTTTTTGCTTATTATATACTGCTTAATATCGAGGTTCGTTTTGAAAAAGTGGCCTAGCTAGCGGGCGTAGCTCGCTAGTTTTTTAAATTAAAATCTGTTCATTACGATAAAATCCCTATTACAGTTCGATTCAGAAAAAGACGAGCACGGTGATATGAGAAACTCAGTACCTTAAAAAAGCGGATAATGTGACTTTTGCATCTGCACAATTTAAATATTTACGATTATTATGTGATGCATACATACATAGATTGTCAAATAACTGGTACTTGACAAACCGCAATTAAGGTTTCGCTGCATTGAAATTCCTCGATCGCGAAATCTCACGTTAACCTATGGAAAAACAGCGCGATGATGCATTACCTAATGTAGTTATTAATACACCGTTTTCACTGTCAGAAAGTAGACGTCAGATGACGATCATGTGTGTTTTTAGGTGTGTTTGTAATTATATAAATACGTAGCACTTATAGTTGCCGTTCAGTCCGTCCGTCCATCTGTCTATCCGTCTGTCTTTGTATAACAACGCAAAAACTATCCAACCGCAACGTTTGAAACTTAAAATATACAATTGTTGCATAATTTTGTCGCGTCATTTCTAATATTTTTGAAATCCAATGCATAGTTCAATTCTAGGGACAATCAAAAGTATTCCGTTACATGACGACCAATAGAAAAAAATAGTTTCAAGTGCATTTTAATGATGTTACACTCTTTCGAAAATAATAAAGTTGATATGCATCTATGAAGTATAATACTAAAATAAACATTCTGTACAATCTATGGTGCAAAGAATATTTGTTATTAATTTACAAGTCCACATAAAAATATTTCTTTACATAATGAAATAGGAAGGAACATTGTTTGTGGCACATTTTAAATATATTAAATTTTTTCACATTTTATAAATTTGATATACGTTGCTGAGGTTTACTAAAGATTACTTCCTATATATAATGGAAAGCAGATAGTATATACAAATACACAGAAAAGATTTCGGATGCTTATAGAATATCAGAGATACTGTATACTGTTATATACCAAGATCTGGATATTTTTTTAATTTCGTCATTAGTACGAATGCACCTCATTTGCTAAGTTGACGTGCAATTTTCGACTTATTAAAAACTAGACGCCCTGGCGACCAGTTTGGTCTCCAGGTCTTAGAATTTGGTCATTGACTTTTTCTGTAAAAGGCCTTTAATGATGTCTACCCTTACATCAAACCAAAATATCATTCATTTAATGCCAATCATTTAATTGTATATTAAATATTATGTGAGTTGGCTTATTTACATTTCACTTTGTCAAAAAAGGTTTTGAAAGTTGAGTTGTATAGTATTTCACCTAGCAGAATGAAACTGAAGGTTGATTGGATTACATGCTCGAATTATTTTTGCCTGGCAAGATTGATGGTTGGAGAACTTGCTATATAAATTATTACCTCTATAAATAATTTTTTTTTCAATCATTGGAGAATGAATCTTTTTTTGTTTACTTTGGTGGAAACAGATTTTGGGAAGTTAAGTAATTTTACTGAAATCTCAAAGTATACATGGGTGATTCTCAAAATAGGGGACAATTTATGTCTTTCGGCATACAAAAAAAATGAGAGGTTTTCTGTCATGTTTTAATATTTAGATATGTTTGTCTTAATATTATTCATTATTTGCACTCAAGAATTACTCATTTTTTAGTTAAAAACACATTAAAATAACAGAATAAATGTTCAAAATGTCATTAGCATGGATGTCCACAGCAGCTGTGCCTTGTGTATACTAGCATTTTTCAAGAGTTAATATCATGTTTATAAAATAAAACAAATGTTATTCTTTCTTTAAATTAATCAAGGAGAGGATTTATCCAATAAATTTCTTTTTAAAAATAAAATTATAGTATATAAGAAAAGAATTAAAGTTTGTCCTCCATATTCTATTTTCAAAACAAGATCATAATATAACAGCTGGTTATTAATTAAAATTTCATTTTACATATGCCAATAGTTTGAAAATATAAAGTTTCTCCATGGCAACAAGTAGCCATTTTATCCCAGCCTGAAAATAGATACATGTATTGTATTTTAAGAATATAAGTTGAATATTAGGGGAGTACATCAATTGTATGTCATTAGAATGGATAATAATTTTCATGTTTATTTTATAGTTAAAATTTTTATTTTACTTATTTGCATAGAACTTTTGTGTTTTAAAAAGCCCCAGAAAGGACTATTGCATTGTGATTATATTATGGCTCATAATCTTATTTAAATTAAAATTTGTCATTAGCATGGACAAATATCAGTGTCATTAGCATGGTCTTTCTGTCCATGCTAAAGACTCCTATGTGCATAAATGTAACCAGTGCTTATATTGTATCTTTTATAAAGTTTAATTTTACATATAAATTTAGGTAATACATTTATTATCCCTAAAATATGCATTAAATCTGTCAGAAAATCACTAAGACAACTTCTTACATTGTTAGTGTCAGAATGTTGCTCATGTAAACAAAGTTTGCTCTTCGGTAATGTTTTTATTCTCCTTATATGTATATATGTAAAAATGGAAACCATTTGCTGAAAAGGAAGGCTAATAAATATAGAAAAAAATATTTAAACAGGAAGAAAATAAAAATATCCTAATGTATTTATTCCATGCAATTTGTTTTGTCATTAGCATGGCTCAAAAAATACTAATTATTTTTTTAAGTTAATTTTTAAATATTTAGCTCTGCTGACTACATGTAAAGTATACCTAATACTATATTAACAACACCTATTTTTTCAGAAATTTTGCTAACAGTAATTTTTTTAAGATTTCACTTTTGAAATTGTCCCCTATTTTGAGAATCACCCACATGTACTTCAATATTATTCATCTTTCAAATATTATTTTTTTTCAAGCGATCACTATGAAAGCATAACTTTTATACAGCTTTATCCGTAAGAATAATTTTAATTAAAACTGGCCTATGAAAAGCGAAGTGGTCATCACGGCAAACTGTTGATGACAGCCAAATGCGCTTTTAATAACAATGATTTCTACAATAATCCGGCGACTTATCACCTGCTCTGGCTAACATGAAATTGGCTGCAAAGCATATAAAAAGTGAAGTGGGTGAGCCCGGAAGTGTTGATGACAGTCACATGACTTAGGCTTTTATTATATAGATGACTAGCAGACCCGACAGACGTTGTCCTGTCACCGACAGACGTTGTCCTTCCTGGCACCGACTCCAGAAAATCAAATAGATATACTTAAATATAGTAATACGCACTATAAATACTACGGTCTTAATTTAATTTCTTATTACAATTATGTAAGGAAATTATTTTTCACTCTTCAGTATTTTTTGAAGTCGGTTCAATTTTTGATAGAAAAGTTTATTTTTCTCTTTTTTCTTAAAAGTTAACGATTTTCTGAAGTCAGTTAATCAAAATTATAATACAGGCTATATTACTGTAAAGCATACACGTTTGACAGGAGCGGGGTTCGAACACGCGATCTCTTTCTTGGAGAAGCAGAGCTTATATCTGGCGCCTTAGACCGTTCGGGCATTCCATCCGCACTCTATATATCGAACTTATTCAACACTTTTAATTACGGCAAAATCACTAATTATTAGTTTTTACCTAGTTACTAAAAAGTACTGAATTAATTTCGATGAAAGGTGAATATAAACCATTCTCGAATCCACTGGAACACACACACAAAATTTCATTAAAATTGGTCCAGTCGTTTAGGAGTTCAGTGACATACACACGCACAGAAGATTTATGTATATAAAGATAAGGATTCAAAATCTCAGGTTTTTGTGCCGAAGACATCGCCAAATTAGGAAAATGTGAATTATCTCACGAACGGATTTAAACGAATTTGCTTAGTACCATTCGATTCAGAATGAAAAAAATACACTAAAGTATGTTATCAGTTGAAAAATAACTACAAAAGCCGTTTTTTAAGGAATTTTTTAAAAGTTCGTTTTTTTTCTACTCATCTTAGGGGTGGAATTTTCGAAAATCCCTTTTTAGTGGCACTCGATGTTATATGAAGTATTTTTACCCCAATTTTCAAGATTTTTGGATCGGTAGATTTTTTTGTGCTGTGATTAATACGAAATCCTGACTTTCTTTTATATTTATAGCACTTTTAATTAGCGAAAAATCACTAACTATTAGTTTTTGCCTAATTACTAAAAAAGTACTGAATCAATTTCGATGAAATGTGAATCTAAACCATTCTCGAATCCACTGGAACACACACAAAAATTTCATCAAAATCGGTCCAGTCGTTTAGGAGGAATTCAGTGACATACACACGCACAGAAGATTTTTATGTATAAAGATGAGCATTGAAAATTTCAGGTTTTTGCGCCGAAGACATCGCCAAATTAGGAAAATGTAAATTATCTCACGAACTACTGGATTTAAACGAATTTGTTTAGTACCATTCGATTCAGAATGAAAAAATGCACTAAAATATGTTATCAATTGAAAAATAACTACAAAAGCCGATTTTTATGGATTTTTTTAAAAGTTCGTTCTTTTTTGTACTCATCTTAGGGCTGGAATTTTCGAAAATCTTTTTTTAGCGGCACTCGATGTTATAAGAAGTATTTTTACCCCATTTTCAAGATTTTTGGTTCGGTAGATTTTTTTGTGCTATGATTAATACGAAATCCTGTCGGTCTTTAATGTATATATCACTTTTGTTTGGCGAAAAATCACTAACTATTAGTTTTTGCCTAATTACTAAAAAAGTACTGAATCAATTTCGACGAAATGTGAATCTAAACCCTTCTCGAATCTGCTGGAACACACACACAAAATTTCATCAAAATCGGTCCAGTCGTTTAGCAGGAGTTCAATTGCATACACACGCACAGAAGATTTTTATATATAAAGATAATCGTTGAAAATTTGAGGTTTTTGCGCCGAACACATCGCCAAATTAGGAAAATGTGAATTATCTCAGGAACTACTGGATTTAAACGAAATTGCTTAGTACCATTCGATTCAGAATGAGAGAATGCACTAAAATATGTTATCAGTTGAAAAATAAGTACAAAAGCCGATTTTTAAGGAATTTTTTAAAAGTTCGTTCTTTTTTCTACTCATCGTAGGGGTGGAATTTTCAAAAATCCATTTTTAGCGGCACTCGATGTTATAAGAAGTATTTTTACCCCATTTTCAAGATTTTTGGTTCGGTAGATTTTTTTGTGCTATGATTAATACGAAATCCTGACGTGTATATAGCACTTTTATTTGGCGAAAAATCACTAACTATTAGTTTTTGCCTAATTACTAAAAAAGTACTGAATCAATTTCGACGAAATGTGAATCTAAACCATTCTCGAATCTGCTGGAACACACACACAAAATTTCATCAAAATCGGCCCAGTCGTTTAGGAGGAGTTCAATTACATACACACGCACAGAAGATTTTTATATATAAAGATGAGCATTGAAAATTTCAGGTTTTTGCGCCAAAGACATCGCCAAATTAGGAAAATGTGAATTATCTCACGAACTACTGGATTTAAACAAATTTGCTTAGTACCATTCGATTCAGAATAAAAAAATGCACTAAAATATGTTATCAGTTGAAAGATAACTACAAAAGCCGATTTTTATGGTGGAATTTTTTAAAAGTTCGTTCTTTTTTCTACTCATCTTAGGGTGGAA
Organism: Maratus speculifer; assembly: GCA_964019185.1. NCBI lineage: Eukaryota > Metazoa > Arthropoda > Arachnida > Araneae > Salticidae > Maratus > Maratus speculifer. The sequence continues at coordinate 211,589,905 of OZ025302.1, forward strand.
TTTTCGAAAATCCCTTTTTAGCGGCACTCGATGTTATAAGAAGTATTTTTACCCCAATTTTCAAGATTTTTGGGTCGGTAGATTTTTTTGTGCTATGATTAATACGAAATCCTGACTTTCTTTAATATATATAGCATAAAGGTTAAAATTCAATATTTGTATTAGTAGCCAGTGGCCAGTAGAGGCTGAATGTTTAGTAGCCACTATTGTCAATTTAGTGGCCACTAATTACTATCAGGAATGCCACTGAGAAGTAATTATCGTGTAAAGGAAAAATTTACGACAATTTTTAACAACATTTATGCTTAGATTTTGTGAATTACATTGTATTGGATATTGCATTGACATATTTCTTATGTTAAGGGATCAACAGTGCCTAGAAATTGGTCAAAATATAGATTTTCTTTTTCTAATATTAACTGAAAGCTTCTCTAATTGTGAATGTTTCAACACCTCATTTTTATCGTCACGACAATTATATTATCATTGTAAGTTACGTTAATAAATCCAGCACAATGACCCATATAAATAAAAGCTTTAAACTGATTTTTATATTTTGCTTGTTTGAAAAAAACTAAGTCTTTCTTTTCTTCCTAATTAAGATAGAGGGTTTTTTTTTTTTTTAACTTGTTTTCTATGGTGTATTTAATATTTTTCTATATGGATTTATCATTTAAATTTATAATTATTTAAAAAAAAAAAGAAATGAGAGTTTGTTGAGAATTTTTTGAGAATTGTTTCAAAGGACTGGTGTCCCTTTAAAATGTTTTATAGCATTTTCTATAATAAATACACTGTATTTTTCGCTTTTTTTTTTTTTTTTTTGATGGAATTTGCAGTTTTTTCGCAATTTTTTGAAGAGATCTGCAGTATTTTTTTTTTTTGTGATCTTTTGAAGTTTTGCCGTTTTTTTTTTTTTTTTTTTTTCGATCTTTCGGAAAAGTTTGCCTCTTTCCGTGATCTCTTGGAGAGTTTACCGTTTTTTTGCGATCCTGATCCAAATTTGCTGTTTATTAGCGATTTTTTGACGAAATTGCCATTTTTCGCAATTTTTTTTTGAAGAACTGCCTTTTTTCGCGATCTTTCGACGAAATCTGCCGTTTTTTCGCGATCTTTTGGAGAAGTTTTGCCGTTTTTTCGCCATCTTTTGGAGAAGTTTTGTCGTTCTTTCGCGATCTATCGGAAAAGTTTGCCTTTTTTCCGTGATCTTTTGGAGAGTTTGCCGTTTTTTCGCGATCTTTTGGAGAAATTTGTCGTTTTTTCGCGATCTTTTGGAGAAATTTGTCGTTTTTTCGCGAATTTTGAACGAAATTTGCTGTTTATTAGCGATTTTTTTTGACAAAACAGCCATTTTCCCGCATTTTTTGACAGAATTTGCCGTTTTTCGCAAATTTTTTTGAAGAGAATTGCCTTTTTTCGCGATCTTTCGACGAAATCTGCCGTTTTTTTCGCTATCTTTTGGAGAAATTTTGCCGTTTTTTCACGATCTTTTGCCGGTTTTTCGGGATATTTTGATGAAATTTGTCATATTTTTGCGTTGTTTTGATGAAATTTGCTGCATTTTCATAATTTCTTGACGAAATTTACTTTTTTTCGCGATTTTTTACCAAAATTTTTCGAAATCCTTTGATTAAATTTGCGTTTTCCCGCGATTTTTTGACGAAATTAGCGATTGTTCTTCGAACGATTAGCGAAATTGATTATTTTCGGCGATCATTTGTCGGAATTCGCGATGTATTTTATGTCAATTTTCAGATTTATGACCCATTTTGTTTTCGGAAATGATTGATCGCCATTTTGGCGATCAGATGCATAACATAAAGTCGCCAATTTTTTACATTTAGTCGCCCTGTGGCCGGTGGCGACCGTGAATTTTAACCTTTAATATAGCACTTTTAATTAGCGAAAAATCACTAACTATTAGTTTTTGCCTAATTACTAAAAAAGTACTGAATCAATTTCAACGAAATGTGAATCTAAACCATTCTCGAATCTACTGGAACGCACACACAAAATTTCATCAAAATCGGCCCAGTCGTTTAGGAGGAGTTCAATTACATACACACGCACAGAAGATTTTTATATATAAAGATGAGCATTGAAAATTTCAGGTTTTTGCGCCGAAGACATCGCCAAATTAGGAAAATGTGAATTATCTCACGAACTACTGGATTTAAACAAATTTGCTTAGTACCATTCGATTCAGAATGAAAAAATGCACTAAAATATGTTATCAGTTGAAAAATAACTACAAAAGCTTATTTTTAAGGAATTTTTTAAAAGTTCGTTCATTTTTCTACTCATCTTAGGGGTGGAATTTTCGAAAATCCATTTTTAGCGGCACTCGATGTTATAAGAAGTATTTTTACCCCAATTTTCGAGATTTTTGGGTCGGTAGATTTTTTTGTGCTATGATTAATACGAAATCCTGACTTTTTTAAATATATATAGCACTTTTAATTAGCGAAAAATCACTAAGTATTAGTTTTTGCCTAATTACTAAAAAAGTACTGAATCAATTTCGACGAAATGTGAATCTAAACCATTCTCGAATCTACTGGAACGCACACACAAAATTTCATCAAAATCGGTCCAGTCGTTTAGGAGGAGTTCAATTACATACACACGCACAGAAGATTTTTATATATAAAGATTGTCAACGTGAATTTTAACTATTTTTAAAAAGAGGATAAAATTTAATCAAATGTAAATTTCAAAGTTTATAGGAATTTTGACTTATTAAAAACAGTGTTGGGCACGTTCACAAAATAAACGAACTAACTCAAACTCACGTTCAATTTCTGAAAAGTGATTTAAGTTCACGTTCAAAATCAAAAATTTTCAAACGAACTCGTTCAAATCAAACTCATTTGTAAAAGGGAACGAAGTTCACTAAAAAGTTCACTTTATATATATATATATATATATGTTTGGATATTATTGTCCAAATTTACAAAATTTTGTGAACTAATCATTTGATTATTCGATATGTAAGATAGAGGTATGCACGGACGGAAATTTCCAGGCCCGATCCATAGAAAAAAAATGTCCGGCCCAATACTAAAATAAAAATTTCGGCCCGAGCCCAGCCCGGCTCGTAGAGAAAATTTAGCGGCCCGACCCGGCCCGATATAATGGCTAAAATCAAGGCTCGACCCGGCCCGATATAATAGCCAGGGCCTGCTTAATGCACGGGCCTCCGGGGCCTTGGCCCTGGGCCCACCAATTTCAGGGGCCCACAAATTATTTGACTAATTTTTTTCCCTTAATCAAATACCTTTCAAATAAAGTTGTTTTATAAAACATGAAATGTAAAATTTAAATATTTTGAATGGCGCAATAAAATTTTAAGAAGCTTTTAACCTAGGCACTTCCAAACAACTTTGTCAACTCGTCAAAAAACACGTCTTTTTTGTGAAAGTGTCGCCGAAAATGGGTAGGTAGGGGGGCCCAATTTTTTAACAGGCCCTGGGCCCAACTTCAGCTTGATCGGGCTCTGATAATAGCTAAAAACAAGGCCTGACCCGGCCCTATATAATAGCTAAAAACAAGGACCAAGCTTGGCCCGGCCCGGAAAAAAAAGTTGAAATTTCGCACCGATCCCGGCCCGACCCCGAGTACATTTCTGCAGGACATTGATATTTACCCTTACGGAAGAGTTCTGGCCAAAAAAACTTACCTTAGTCTGTTTATAATCTCCATTTATGCAGAAGTGCCTTAGGCTGCGATGTTTATGCTTTCTTTTAAAATCTTTCCTATTTCTTTAAAATCTTTCCGATTTAGACATATTTCCGCCTTACACAGTCCACCTTGTACAGAGAGTTTACTGTATATATCTATTTTCGGCGAAATTGATCACACGCACTGGGAGGAGCTTGCAATGTTTCCCACAAGCATTGCGGTATTTGATTGGCTTTTGGTGAACGCTTGTGGGATAAATTGAGAAGCTGATTAGCTAGAATCCATCGTGACGTTCTTTGACGTCAGAAATGCTAGTGGTCCATTGTATACAGCCCAGGTCCGGTTCGGCGCGACCCGAGTCTGCAGAAGAAGTAAGACTAGGATACTACCCAGAGAAGTGATATCCAGACTTAACCCGTCCTTAGGCTCGTGTAGGCCTCTAAATGGCATTTGAAAGAGGGAAAAGTGTACTAAGGTCTGGAAAAATTTTAAATAAATTATGAAAAAATTGAACGTAAATTTGAACGTAAATTTCGTTCAAACTCGTCTATTTTTTGAGTTTCCGTTCAGTTCAAACTCGTTTATAAAATAGTGAGCGAAGTTCAGTTCAAAGTTCACAAATAGTGAGCGAAACTCGTGAGTTTTCGTTCAGTGAGCGCGTTCATACCCAACATTGATTAAAAATTGTTGACGTGAATTTTAACTATTTTTAAAAAGATGATAAAATTTAATCAAATGTAAATTTCAAAGTTTATAGGAATTTCGACTTATTAAAAATTGTCGACGTAAATTTTAACTATTTTTAAAAAGATGATAAAATTTAATCAAATGTAAATTTCAAAGTTTATAGGAATTTTTTACGTAACTTATAATTTACGGAGACAATTTTTAAAAATGCATACCATCTGCATCTGACGTCTACTTCTGGTGGTTTAAATGGTATTTTAATAAGTAATTCAGTGGCGTAGCTACATATTCAGCGCCCTAGAGCAGGCAAAATTTTTTCGCTCTTTTGTCACTCAAAAAAGTTCTGCACAATTTTGTTTTGAAGTTTAAAATTTATATAATATTCTTAATTTGATTTAAAATTATACTTTTATTTAAAAGTCTAAAGTATTTTGACAAAGTACTAAATACAAATAAAAGAAAGTTTCGCTGCATATGCATTTGTGTCTGTCTGTTCGCGATGGCCAGAAAAGTCTGCGATACATAAGAGGCTCAAAAATTTTGTGAGGATAGTCGAAAATCTCTCCGGGTATCCTGGCGCTCTTGAATTTCAGAAAATAAAATCTCTAATAATTAAATGACAAATTAATTAAAAACCCCAAATTAAAAGAATGGAAATTTATTCATAATTCAACAAAAACCTAGATTTTTATCAAACAGCAGACATTTTTTTCGAAAACTCGAAGAGAGGGGAAAGGTTTAATAGAATTGCATCGCTGCTAGGGTGATAAATTTAGTGGACCTTTTTAAAAAAGGCTGTATATTAAATTCTACTGGGCTTAAAAACTCGAAAATTACACAGCCAAACGAAAAAAACATTATTTTTAAAAAATTCTAAAAATTATTCCAATGTTCTTATATAAAGCTGAAAAATCCATTTATAAAATTTCTTTATATTCCCATTCAAAGAACAAAAGTTTGAGAAATCTTTCATAGCAAGAGCAGGTGTTTCAAAAGAAAACAATTGTCGACGGTGGATAGTGGTGTTTATGGACGACCTGCAAAAAAATTAAACTATTGAGTTTATAGATTTTATATTTTATGCATTCAGATGTAGAATTTTCCGCTGATTACAGATATGAAAATTTCTTCATGGTCGCTCAATTACAACCTTAGATATTAATTATTATTTCATGAACTGGATGATGGCTTTCAAATCGCAATTTTTATACTAGTATTATTTGAAACGCCATCAAATTTTTAAAATATACATTATTAAAAGATTTTAAAGTTATGCATCAAGCCCTATTTTTAGACGTTGTTTAATAATATCTAAATTTTATAAAAATCGATCCACCAATTTTTGTTTTATAAAAAATTTTAATTTTTAAAAAGAAAATGAATGCTTTATTGAAACGCGAATTTGTTAAAATTAAGAAAACTGATGAACCGATCAATTTGGAACTTTTAGATAATTTATGACATATGATAAAAAGCTCCATAAATAGAAGGCATAAAATTTTTGGAGGAATGGGCCGTGAGGGTAGTCGATTGTGATCAAATATTTAAAACCGTACTTTTTTCTACCGCTTTTGATGCGATTTTTTGACATGGGATGTTTATTGCTTATTTAATATAAAAATTTCAAATGCGTACTTATCACTGTTTTCGAATAGTAATTTCAGCAAATATCTTAAATTCTTGCTAAAATCCGTCCTTTTGCCTAGTATATCTACGAATAGATTGTTTAATGATGTTTCATTCAGACACAGTTTTGTTAACAGTGGAGTTCGCTTCCTGGTGGTGGCAACAGGAAATAAAAGATTCGAAATTAAATTTTTATGCGAAATCTGCCAGTGCGTGCTCAGCACACCTGCTAAATGGTGCCGCAGACAAGAGGTTCTAGGTTCATTCGGTTTGAGATTAAGTTATGATATTTTGTAATTAGCACGGGCAGAATCAAAATTGGTTGAGAATTATGTCAATAGAAAACTGTTTAAGATTTTTGAAAGAAAATGCACATTTTTCTATAAAACATTAGGTCTTTATTGCCAGCGGAAATATTTCACCTTTGGATAAAATTAATTGTGTGAAAAAGTTTTTATTCATTCTTATACTTTTTATACAGACGCTATTTCGTAAATTGTTCAGAAAATTGAGTAAAAATAAATCGTTTTTTTTTCTTTACTTTTTTAAATTTGAAAATTCGTTGACTACTAATATGTGATATTGGATGGTGTTGATGGCTGTGGGGGGGGGGGGGGTCTTGTAGAGCCTGATTAATTCCAAGGCCTAAGCAAACTCCTATTATTATTTTCGAAAAAAAATTTTTTTTTTGCCTTATTTAATCGTAAATTCTGATACTAAGTGAGATATAATTAGGAAAAAGTACTTTCGACAAAAGTAGTGTTAATCTGCATAGGTGATAATCAGGTTCTAAGGTACGCGGAATTTTATACTTAACTCTTTTAAGGAAAATGCTTATCAATTCTGCATTTGAGTTTTGCCATATTTTCATAATATCAAACACAATGCGCACAAAATTTAATTCTCTGCTTCCTCTTTATCCCTCTCTAAATTTTATCGCCATGGATTTTGTGGAATATACCTAAATGTCGAATATCTATCTCTCTTTTTATTGTTTTGTAATCTGTATTGGTGCACATGTAAGTTCCAACAAAAATAAATAAATAAATAATAATAATTAAAAAAAAAATTTTTTGCTTCCTTGAAAATTTTTTTTTCTTTTTTTGCAAAATGCCAATACATATTTTTTTGATTTGTCAAACTGTTTTTTTTTTTTATTATTAATTCGTAAAAAAACTAAATAGTCAAGGCATTGCTGTTACATATTAAACATTGGTTCCCTCGAGGTGATTTTGTTTGGCTATGATTATTCCTGTACAATAATCATCATGATAAACTTCTAAAACGTTTGCAGGGTGATTATTTTATGGAAATAGTGGTAACCAATAACAGTGTTAGCAGCGATAGATGAGAACCTTGTAAATAAATTTTGACTGCTATAAGATTTGAAAATATTCAACTGTCGTCTACATAAAAAATATCAGGCATACTGAAAAGGTGTTAGAGAAGTTACTGGGGGTTTCAATATGATATGAAAAATAAATAAATAAATAAATAAATAAGGAGAAAGATGAGTGAAATTTTTTGAAAAAATTTATTTTTGTTTAAGTGTCTTAAAATTTTCTTTGAATCCATTGATTTTTTGTGAGAAAAAAATCGAAAACATTTCTGAAAAATTGACAATAAAAATTCTAAAATAAAACGATTACTCTAAAATAAAACGATTACTCTAAAATAAAAGGTTTAAATAGCAGTAACAAACTGACAGTAATAAATCTTGACCATAATTTAGTGAATATGGATTTCAAATTTCACCAAAATCGATGGGTAGTTTCCGAGGAAACGGATCATACAGCTGACGTATTTTCCATAGGATTACACCCAATCTTGTCTTCCCTTAAAACTTCACGAATAGAAGTACAGTAGAACCTCGAAGTAATTGGAACTACCGAAGTAATTGGCACCGACCTTACTTCGGATAATCGAGAATTCATCAATAATCATCGAGTTTAATATGTAGTATCACCATTGAACTGTTATTATGACTTATTTTAACTGTTAAATACGAAATTATAATTATAAATGAAAATAAGTTTATTTCTGAAACAAAAACTTACAATGGTTTTGGATATAAATTAGCCATCCATTGCCGTACAGCTTTATAGCATCATTGTTACTGATCTGATCTTAATTACTCCGGAATCATTCTCATCTCTATCATCATCTTCTTCTTCTGGAGAATTTCGGACTTCTGCTATTAATTCCTCATCATTGAGCAACTGGAAGCCTGCACCTTCCACTCACAATTCAACCAATCTTGTGATTTTTTTATACCCGAGATTTTCAAGATTTGAAAGATTCATTCATTGTGCTAAAAAGGCTTAAAAACTCAATAACACTATCTTTCACAATGTCTGTAGCATTTTCATCTGCGCCAGTTGGAAAACTCGGCAAAAGTTTTCGCAAATTCTGGTGATAGTAGAAAGTGGAAAAAAGTGCAGAAGAAACCGACTTCGATTAACGGAGAGTTTCGGTTAATCGAGGTTCGGATAATGGAGGTTCTACTGTAATTGCTTTTAACTGTGTATAAAAACATGTTTTAAATCGAAAAAAATTGAGGTTAAACGCAGGATAAAATGTCTTAGAATATTCTGATTGCAACAAGAATTCATCTATAATATCTGAATAATAAGGAAAAAATTATGAAAAAATATTTTTTTTTTCGCTCTTTCAAATTTTGCGCCCTCAGGATTCGTGCGCCTGGAGCAGTTTGCTCCAGTTGCTCCACGGTAGCTACGCCCCTGAAGTAATTACATCAGGTAACAAGTAATAGCGCTTCAAAATTTTCCCATAAGCTAAAATGGGATTTCTCGATCGGGCAGTTTCAGTGCAGCAGAGCCGTAAAATAAATAGTGTATGAACAACTCACACTTGAGGTCTGGCCAACTCCGCTCCTTGAAGACTTTCTTTCTTGCTGCGAAGCTCGTCCAGTTCTTCCAGCAGTTCATGCCTCCGTTCCTCAGCTCTTGATACAAGATCGGACAGTTCATCCACGGTACGCTTCTGAGTTAAGAAGCGGGATTCTGCTTCCTGTAAAAGAACAATGTTACAGTAATACAACAATTATAAATACAACAACAATAATAAAAGAACAGTGTTACAGCCAATACATCCTTGGTTTGGAATCCTGACCTGGATTTTTTTTCACCCACTTGGACAATTTACATCAAATATAATGTTTTTCGAACAACAACAACAAAAAATATGCAGCAAGTGATTTAACTGAACTTACTGAAATATCAGATATCCCGATTGCCGCTTTAATTTTCTCAAAGGCTTCTTTCATCATTTTCAACTCATTTTCTTGTTCAGCTCTCAAACGCCTCCACTCTTCAGCTTCTTCAGTATCTCCGAGTTCTGTAGATGGCCGCTGAAACAAAATAAATTATTCAGTTGTTTTTCATTTGTAAGCACATGCTGAAAATCTTCTCAAATACAATAGACTCTTGATTATGTTACACTTTCAAGATCAACAGTATGCTGACAAATCGAAATGGTCGAATTGGTCACTATTGCATATAAAAAGGTTACTATAAAAAGATTAAATATCTTTATTCTAAAAACAAGTTGGAAATTGCACGTGAAGCGTAGCAAATGAGGTGCGTTCTTACGATAACGAAGTTTTAAAAATATCACTCTCATAAAATTGTAAATAGTTAATTACATTTAAAATGCGCACCAAACAATGTTCTCCCTATACCATTATGTAAGGGAATACTTTTGTGTGGCCTTGTAAATCAATAACAAATGTTCTTTGCACCACAGATAATTCAAAATGTATATTGTAATATGTACTTTATAGATACATATCAATTTTATTATGTTCGAATGAGTGTAACACCATTAAAATGCATTCGAAGCATTTTCCCCCACTGATCGTAATGTAACGGAATAATTTTGATTGTCCCTGTAATTGAACTATGCATTCGATTTTGATAAAATTTGAAATAGCTCGACAAAATTATGCAATAATTATGTATTTTAAATTTCAAACGATTAAAGTGCATTTGAAACTTTTTTCCCCATTAACCGTAATGTAATGAAATACTTTTGATTGTCCTTGTAATTGATCTATGCATCCAATTTTCATAAAATTTGAAAGGACTCGACAAAATTATTTAATAATTATATATTTTAAATTTTAAACGATTCGGTTTGGTAGTTTTTGCGCTGTTATATGCGGACGGACGGACTGAACGACAACTATAGGTGCTATTTATTTACATAATTACGAACGCGCCTAAAAAGGTAACTAATGCTGTTTATTGCCATAAGTGAATTTCGTGCGACAGAAAGTCTTTCATAACTTATATTAAGAAAACTGTTCAATAGAAATTATTCCATGTAATTAATATACATAAAAGTATTGAATATATGGAAATTAGTATAAGGAAACACTATAAACACGTTAAACACGCTGAAGTAGGATGATTTTAAAATCGAAGACTTATTTTGAGTGTGGAATATAGGATTATAAATATCTCGACAACTAATTATCCGATTGATTTCATTCTTTATTTAAAATTTATATTTTTTATTTACTTTTATAGCCACTACTTGAAATGAAAAAAAAAATCGAAAATTTTTATATCTTTCATCAGGATGAATATTAAAAGAGTCCGAAAAAAAATAGTTCCGGATAATCGAAGTAACTGATATCCGATAGACTTTTTTCCATTATTACATACTAAGTACACATCAGATTTTTAGTCTCTATCTCAATTTGTTCGAGAGATAGAGTGTTTACAGACAGACAGGCAGACAAGCGGACAGAGAAACACAGAGGCTAACGGACAGCACATTTTCCCTCCAAAAAATATGTTTTTCGGAATCTCCCGTGTCTAAAACGTGCAAATCCGTCATTTGTTTTTTCGATTTTCAAAACGATTGCAAGTACATCATGCCCTAATACGCATGATGAGTGAGTAAAACATGCTTGTTTGGGTATGAAAATATTAAGTTCGGAATTGATAACATGATAACTGATAATGGAAAACCCATATTCCGGGCTTATAAAATTAATTAATACACCATAAAAACTTTTCAAAATCTTTTCCGAAAACCAATGGCAGCAAGAAAAACACTGTTTTCTAAATTCTACTTTAAATCTTGGAAACATATATAGATTTAGGAGGTTTCTTTTGACATTTGTCTTATTAAGATCCATATTTGTGGTAAACTTCATTTTAATTGGTCAAATTCTATAGGAGGAGGCTGGGAAAGCGTTGTAGATTCCTTACTATATATCAATATTAACAATATTTAGCCAGATAACTGAAGATTGTTGAGACAGTAGAGCTTTATTCTTTAATTCCTCAGACCACAGATAAACTTACAAAAATTAACCTTTATTATTTCTTCCTATTTTATATTCTTACAAAGATCTATGTCTGTGGCAAATTACATTGTAATTACTGAAGCCCTTGCTAAGAAATCGCATTCATTTAATGTCAGACTGGAGTAGATAAACAGGAAGGTTCGCTTACATACGGCTCATTGGCGTCAAAATAATGTTAATGTTAATGCTATTAATTTAGCCTGCTTGTCTGTAAAACATGCTTGTTGAGTATGAAAATATTTGACTTCAGGACTGATAAGATTCAAAATATTTTGCATTGATAAAATTTATTAATACACTATACAAACTTCTCGGAATCATTTTCGAAAACCAATGGCAACAAAAGAAACATTGCCTTTATAAATTATACTTTAAATGTTTAAAGATAGAAAACCAACGAATATAAATGCACAAATAAAGTATGAGAAGGTAGCAAATAGCTATTTCGAATCTACTAACGAGATTCTTCATCAGTGCAAAACTCAGCGAGCTAAAAGTAGCAAAACTGAGCAAAGAGACAGAGAGACGCAGGCTTATATACCCGCTATGGGAACAATCCCGCCTAAAGAAAAGCAACCAATGAGAAGAAAGCAACCAAAACCAACTGAGTGGACAAGTAGCGACATCTATCGGAGAACAAGCAAAACAAAAACTAAAACGCGAGTGAAAAAAAAAAAAAAAAGTATTAAATTAAAGATTTCCAAATACTTGGAAAATAAGGAGTACTAGATAAGTCATTGACTAAGGAGTGAGAATTTTTTATGATGTGGTAAGCTTCCCAAAAATCAAGATCAAGAATAGAAGGACATTTATGGATGATGGTGGCTGAAGAAAAGTTAAACTTATGTTGAGAAGACCAACAATGTTGAGCAATAGAGGAACGTTTAAGCTCCTGATTTTTGACATACCTTTTATGTTCCATTAAACGAAATCTGAGAGCACGTTTAGTCTGACCAACATAAGAAAGACCACATTGGCAAGAAATTTGGTAAATACCCCAGTTATCTAAGTGATCAATGGGGTGCTTAAGATTTGAAAAAGCAATTTTATTAACAGGAGAAAAAATAACATTGAAATCGAACCTTTTTAAAATTTTAGCAACTTGCTGACTGATTTTGGGGAAAAAAGGCAAAACAACCAAAGCATTGGAATTCGAATTAAAGTTCTTACTTTCAGATTGTGTGGATTTTGTCAATTTTCTATGAATAGAATCTATAATATTAGGAGAATAACCACGATCAACAGCAATAGCTTTTAGGTAATTAAGTTCATCACTGAGTAACTGAGGAGTTGAACAAATATTTGAAGCCCGGAAAACAAAAGTTTTAAAAGCCGCAACTTTCTGGTTAGGGGGATGAGAAGAACATCTGTGAGGTGGAAGACTGACCGCAAAAGGTTTGCGAAAGACAGTAGTCTGAAAATTATCTTCATTGCGAATAACAAGAACATCTAGAAAAGGAAGGCAATTGTCCAATTCAGCTTCAAAAGTAAATTCAATACAAGAATCAATTGAATTCATGACAGAGAGAATATGATTTATATCAGAATTCACTTCAACTAAAGCATAGATATCATCTACATAACGAACATAGAACGGAAATTTTAAGACTTCAAATAATTTTATTTCAAAGTAATGCATGTACAAATCGCATAAAGTCGGACTAAGAGGATTACCCATAGCCAAACCGTCAATCATACGAAAGAAATTCCCGTTAAAAACAAAAGTATTTTGAGATAAGCAAGCACGAGTTAGATGAATAAGCTCCTCGATTTCGAAAAAGGAAAAATGAAATTCACAAAGCCTTTTCTTGAGGCAATCTAAAGCACCTTCGACAGGAACATTGGTAAATAATGATTTAACATCAAAAGAAACCATCATGTGGCCTTCTGGCTTAAAACTGTGAAGTTTCTTAGTAAATTCAAAAGAATTCTTAACCGTGAAAGAATTACTGCTTGAGAGAGGAGAAAATATGGAAACAAGATATTTGGCAAGTTTATGAGAAGCCGTACCGATACTGGAAACAATGGGTCTAAAAGGAATGTCAGGTTTATGGACCTTAGGTAAAGCATAAAACCTGGCACAATGAGCAATTGAAGGAATAAGAGACATCTTTAATTTAGCAGGAATAATGTGTGAAGACTTAATGGCAGATTTGATAGTAGCAATTTCATTAGAGGAAGGGTCTTTGTGGATATCAACATAGGGACCATTATTAATTAATTTATGGGATTTTTCTAAATATGAAGACTTGTCAAGAACGACAATCTGACCACCTTTGTCAGCCTTAGTTATGATCAAATTCGGATCAGAAGACAAACTTTTTAGACAATGTTTAACTGAACTATTAAGATTTGGCTTATAAACATTCGAATTGAAATCAACAGTATTAGCAATGAGATGCCTAATAGACTCTTTTTGAGAAGGAGAAATAGCGCTATGCTTAAAGGCTATTTAGTTTTTGTTTTGCTTGTTCTCCGATAGATGTCGCTACTTGTCCACTCAGTTGGTTTTGGTTGCTTTCTTCTCATTGGTTGCTTTTCTTTAGGCGGGATTGTTCCCATAGCGGGTATATAAGCCTGCGTCTCTCTGTCTCTTTGCTCAGTTTTGCTACTTTTAGCTCGCTGAGTTTTGCACTGATGAAGAATCTCGTTAGTAGATTCGAAATAGCTATTTGCTACCTTCTCATACTTTATTTGTGCATTTATATTCGTTGGTTTTCTATCTTTAAACATTTGTGCACAAAGGCTTTATTTGCTATTTTAATATACTTTAAATATCGGAAATATAAAGGTTTTAGAGTTTATTAAAGACAAAGAATGCTTTTTAGAATCATGGATAAGTGACGGAAGATTGTATATTTTCATTCGTGGTTAGATTAAGAAACATTTGTAACAGTATAATTAATGATGTACTAATCGATAGGCTTCATTTACACTTTAAATCTCTGAATGAGCATTTTACTAAAATATATGTTGAAAAAAAACCCTTATAATTTATTTTATGATTTGTGGTGCTATTAAAAATACGATTGAAAAATATTTGAACGAAATTTCGAACAAGTAATAGGGTAAGTACCAAAAGTAAGCCTCCCCCCTCCTTTTATCAAACAGGAAATTCTAATAATTTTAAGAGGGGACTTTTAATTGTAAATTTTATGATATAGAGAGGAAAATTGGGAGGGTGAGGGGATATTTGAATTTATAAATTTATTAGGATTTATATGATTTGCAAAATATATGAGGGGAGGGCTTATATTCCGAGGGGGCTTAGTTTCGGCACTTCATGGTTTTAATTAATCAGTTTAACATTCAAACTCAGTTCTGCAATTAACCTTAAGAATTTTATCTGAATCTGAAATATTAATCTTAAAATATAATACACAAAAATGCATGTAACTTGCAGCAATGTAACAATAATTTTAACAAATTTATTCAGTAAAGTAATTTGTTTATATTTCACAACAAAATTATAAAAACACATAAGAAAGCTTGTTTAGTTCATTTTATGACCTAAGTAATTTAGCAATTCCTTTTGTGATGCTACAGCACACATTAAACACGTCTTTTAATTAGTTTTGCGCTTTTTCCTCTTCATTGTAATGCTGTTATAGGTCTGTTCCACGATGTTCAACAATAAAGGCATAAACTAAAGAATCGCACCCTTAAATGCTGGTAAACATTGTAGGATAAGAAAATATTTTCCTCTCACATTAACGGGCTTAAAAAAAAAGAAGTATTGTACTCCCAGGGTTGTTGTTTACAGTAAGATTAAGAAAATTAAGAAATGTTTTATGCTTCTTTCATAGCAGAGCACATTTTCTACCCCGAATACTTTAAATTGTTGCGATAATAATTAAATCTCATTAGCCGGCATTTTAAGAGTTTTTATCCTTTTTTATTACGCTATTTCAGTGTACTTTTTTATTTAATTCGATCTGCTTTCTTGCATGCAAAGATGGAATTTTACAATCTATTTTTAACCTACCTCCCGAATGGCTAGAATTATAACAAGAACGAAAAATCAAGTGTATAGCATAGATTATAAAACAATTTCCAACACATTCAGAATAGTATAAAAACACTTCATTTCATTTTTCATCTTAAGATGAAAAATGACATGTAATGAAAAGTTTAGAAAACGGATAACCATAACTTATTTAAAAGCAAATTTCTACTTCCCATGAATAGTTCTTGAAAGTATATTATTTCTTTGTGGAGCCCTGTATATGATCTGTGGATATGCATAATATTAAATAGGATGCTGAAAAAAGTTTGTTCTATTAATCACATACAGTCCATGAGCCGACAGCATAAAAACTTAAGGTATCGAGCACAATGATAAAACTTTTATTTTATGGAAGAGTAGTAATAGGGGAATCTAATGATCCAAGTCTGCCGGAGGGAAGTGGTGCATAAGCCAAAAATTAATAACACTAGTGGCTCACTCGTAGGTTTATCACTGTGTTTGTCCTGCAATCAAAGTGTGAAATGACGGTAGGACAAAATTCGACAAAATTTCCATAAATTATACATTTAAAATTTCAAATCATTTGGATGGGTAGTTTTTGTGCTGTTATATTCCGACGGACAGATAGACCAAAGGACTAATTCCACTAGACAACGATTATAGGTGCTACGTATTTATATGACCAAAGATAAGCTCTTCAGCTAAAAGTAAACTAACACTGCGAACACACATATTAATTTTATACCAACGAAAATTCATTTTAGATAAGGGAAAGAGTTCTTTTTCTAAAATTGAATCTTTTGGAAGTTGGTAATTTAGGTTAACAAATGGGGATCTAAAATTACTAATACCCTGAAAATATCAATTTAACTATCCATAACCTAAATTACGTAATAATCAAATTGAAGGCTTTTAATTGTACAGAACTCCTCATGTTTTTGTTATTGTAAAGCGTTTAAGTTAGTTTTGAAAATTTTTTACTTTATTGGACACACTGTCTGAAATGTATTTTGCACACACAGATGATAATAACACTTATTTTATGATGAAATAAGTATCAGTGCTGCCCTTTATTGGTTTTGTTCCAAAACCGAATGCATTCAGCTATGTGGAAATACAATAAACATGTAAAAAATTCAAATAGTTTAGTTTTCATCCCCCTCGGTTCGCAAATATCACTGTGGTAATTTAGAACCGATGAGAATAATTACGAACGCATCTAAAAATTGAATGCAATGACCCTGAATTGTACACCTATTCATCCTATAAAAAGACCTTTACCTTGTCCCTATAAAGAATTACTTAATTTCATATGGCTACAGTTCCTGAAATATACATTGTATGTGAATGATTTACGCAGATCGTATGAAAAACTATAATTTAAAATTTCCAATTTTACCAATAGAGATCTTCGAAATCTCACATAATGTACAATGATTAGATTAATCCATATTCCTATTATACAGCACAAGATTTTTTGCAAGTATAAGTTCAGTATATTATATTTTTATTGTGGTGTTTTGTTTAAAAAGCAGTTAAGTATGAGGTCTAATTAAGGCACATACTCATCAATATTTTGGAAAAAACATGCTAATGTAATATGTATGCAATAAAGGATTAGTCTAATTTAGTGGTGGAATTTCAGCAAAAAGTCTGTAAAAGATAAAATACTTTCGAATATTTGGTGCAAAAAGACGCACGTGTCATGTTATTTGGCGAGCAAGATTTCCCTTTGCCAAATGTAAGAGACTTAAGCATTTAAAAATTGCTAGTTAAATGAGTATTTAAAATGCACAGTACTTATTGAATTTAAACTTAAACAATGAAACAATGCATTCTTTTCATTAAGTTTATATAATGTACACTAGTTACGTGTTGCTAACATTATTTAATTTTACATGATTTTACAGGTTGGATAAGTTTTAAGTATATTTTTAAAGTAACTGTCCGATTAAGAAAGATATCTTTATAGATCGGGAGGTGGCAGCACAAATAATCACCTCATCGAGTTTGAGGCTGAAACTCCAGAATTTGTTAAAACGGATTCGCATATTAAAACGCAATTCGCCTACCAAATCATATCTTGGTGGAAAAAAAAATCTGAAAAATCGATTTCAGCGGTTCACTCATAGATTTACCATTGTGTTTTCCTGCTCCCAATACTCCATGTTTTCATACCTTTGAGTGTAGAAAAACACAGTGGTAAACCTACGAGTGAAGCAACGAAATAGGGCTTTCAGATGTTTCCCACCAAGATATGACTTGGTAGATCGATTGTATTTTAATATGCGAATCGAGTTTAACAAATTCTGCAATTTCAGCCGTAAATTTTATGAGGCGATTGTCTGTGCTGCCGCCTCCGGTCTAATCAATATCAAATAGCCCCCGATTAGTTTTCATTTCCATGGCAACAATACTATCCTCTTTTCGTCTCCATCACAAACAACATCGAAATCAAATTGATAGTGCTCAGAACCTTACACACATTTTGTGTTCAAAGCAATTTTATTCCACCAAACTTTGTTGTGGATGATGTAAAAAGAAACGTTACATTTAATTCTATTTACATATAAATCTACATGTCAAATCTTTATTTATAAAAGTGTATTTATTTAAGTTAAAATTACTTAACTCCTTGGGGAGGAGCGACCTGTATATATCCCACTTAAAATGATTTGTCGTAAATCACATTTCATTGTCGCAACCATTTTCAAATCATAAGCATATTAAAACTATGCATTCATGCGCGTTAGTGCCAAGTTGTCGCCAAGCTTGATCCTTTTTTTGAAGTCGATTAATATTTTTTTTTTAAAAAGTATATTTTATGCGGAGTTTTTTGAGTATGCACGTATGGAGACCTTTGTAAGTACTTTTAGTGAATAAAACATTAATATTATTCTCACCTGTGAAGTACTTTCACTTGCCAGCTGTCTTGGCTTCATTGCTTTTCCAAACTCCCCTATGATCCGTTCTTTCTCCAGTCGGGCCTTCGTCGCTCCACTCTCCGCTTTGGTGAGCTGCATGCGAGCCCTGTCTCGCCGGTCCCTTGCCAGCAACTCACTGGCTGTGAGGCGTTCCACATCACACCTTTGCTGTTGGAGCTCGTCTTCCAAATCATCGATAAGCTTTGGATAAACCGCAAGTTCCTGAGCCAAAAGAAGAACCATGCATGTAAATTATAATAATAATTTAGTAACAGATGATTAGATGAATAAATAAATAATTAATCATAGAATTTTTTACCCCAATGAAATCTAAACCTGACGTCATTTTCACCGCCTCAAAATAATTCACTTATGATATCTACATTCAGTATTAAAAAAAAATAATTTAACTTACAAAATGACATTAAAAATATATTTTCAAACTTGAAGTCACGTTTGTCAGCTACAACTTTGCCGTTTCACACAAATCGCTCAATAAATTAAAGATTTGCACAAGAAACATACATGCTGAGAAAGGTTTATATGTATTCGGTGAGTGCAAAAGTTCGTGCGGAGTTTGAGAGTAAAAGTCACTCAGTGATTAGGCAAACAAAGTTCTTTATTCTATAAATGATATATGCTCCATCGTTTTCTGTAATCTGTTTGCAACATTCTGGCAGCATACGGATGCCCGGATCATAAAATTTGCGCGGTTTAGATTCGAAGAACGACGACGCTACGTTTTTTAAGGCATCCAAAGAGTCAAGTTTTTTTCCATTCAAATGATTCTGCAGTGATCAGAACAAGTGATAATCAGGTGGTGCAATGTCAGAGGAATACAGTGAATGAGTTAGGAGATCCCATTTCAGGCTGTTCTGTTTGCGCAACGTCTGTTTCGAAACGTGTGGTCTGGCGTCGTCATGATGAAAGACTACACTCTTGCTATTTGGCAAAATCGGACGTTTCTGTTTGATTTCTCGATTCAGACTGGTTAATTGGCGACAGTACTTCACTGAATCAACCGTTTGGCCAGCGGGGAAAAACTCAAAATAAATTATGCCCTTGCAATCCCTCCAAACACAGAGCATCACCTTCATCGGGTGCAAACTGGCCTTTGCCATCGCGTCATCATGCAAACATTGCTGAACATTGTTGTAAAAGACCCATTTCTCATCGCCCGTCACTAATCGATCCAAAAACGGCTTGTTTTTGAGCCGCCCGATTAAAGAAACTTGAGCAGAAATTCGCTCGATTTTGTTCCTCTCGGTCAGCAAATGGGACACCCATATATCGAGCTTCAAATCGAATCTTATATTTTTTTAAACGCCGAAAAGTGTTTGATCGGTGAACATTAAGTGCTATAGCAACTTGCTCTGTGGAAATTTGAGGAGTATTTTTAACTAAAGTACGCACAATTTCGACATCAATGTGTAAAGGTCAACCGAATTGTGGTCCGTCTTCAAGGTTAAACTCTCTGCCGCGAAATATCGCAAACCATTTTTCCACAGTTCATTTAGTTGGTGCTTGATCTTGATAAACCTCTTAATTGTTTTTTACGGCTTCTGGAACATTTATTCCCTCCCGAAACTCTTAAAACATAACATGCCGTAAATGCACCTTATCGTCACTCATTTTGAAAGTAAATTTTCTTGAAGCAGTTTGTATCGACACAAATTATTTTGTTTGAAATGAAAGCTACACACGTCACCTTTCGAAGGATCTGTCTTACGTATATGTCAGTATTAATGACAACACTTTACGCCGCTTCTAACGAAATCTATTGCACCTCCGCACGAACTTTTGCACTCACCCAATATGTAGATTTCTGGCATTGTAAAATACTGGTTTACAGTGAAAACCAGTGGATGCAGGCAAATGTTTTTCGCGATTTCGCAAAATTTGATTTTTTGGATAAAGCAAATTTTGAAATTCATGCCCTCATATATATTTAGAAGATACATTTTACGAATGAAACTGATACTTTATTTTCTTGAAACAATTACAAATGGAGTTTTTGCCGCTTTCAAATTTGCTTTCGTGTGTGGGTTAGTAACCTTATTTTATCCGAATCCAATCCAACCCGTGATTTGAGTAATGTCGGGCTGACGCTAATTGTTGTCGTTACGTGTCGGATCGACCTTATTTTTCAAAAGTCCTGAATATTTTCAATAAAAAAAATATATATTTGAATAATAATCTGTGTATACATGTTCATTTTTATACAAAAAAGATAAAACTGAAATTAGATATTTAGATGTAGAGTGTATTTTTAAATAATTATATTACAATAGGGATTAATTTTCGAATGTATTAACTTTAATTATATGGAATGATTAGTAATAATAGCGATTGGTTTGAAGATATTGTTTTTGGCAATATATATATAAAATACATGATAAAGATCTTTACCTTTCTTAGTTGTTCCTGAATGGCTTTATATTTAGTTTGGATTACTTGACACTCCATTAAGTTTTTCTCTACTTTCATATATTCATTTTCCAGTTCTCGAATTCTCTAGAAATACATATAATACATTAGAATGTAATGATAATTTAAATAATTAATGCAATCGAGAAAAAAATTAAAGTATCAGAGAAGAAATCTTTAAATATGACCAGAGGCCGCAGAAATAGGAAATTTTTTATTTCGTGCCATTATTATTTAAAAGCTACAGATTTTGTGGTAAATTCTTTAACAAGTAAAATAGAAATCTCTTGTAAAAATTATTTCGCGAAGTTCTGGGGAGACGAAATAATTTTTTTTCTATCACTGCTGTCTATTACATGTCCATGAATTGAAGAAGTATTTTTGAATATACAAAATAAATTCTAATTTAGTCAAATTAATAATGCTCAAAAGTTTAAAGCAACATGGTGAATAAATATATTCCTATTATAAGTTGATTTAACAACTTATTAAATAAACGCAATAAAATGAAATGCTAAAGAAATAAAGAAAAAAAACCTATGAAATATAATTTATCTTTATAAGAAATACTCAATCTAGCAACAACATTCCTAACATTATTATTGACGTGATTGTTTGTACTTCAGTGAAATGTAATTAAAAAGCAGAAAGCTTCTTCAGAATTTTGTGTTGCCGCAGATATGGAGACAGAAATGAAAAAAAAAAAAAAAAAAAAAAAAAAAAACATTATTACGGGATGGAACCCATCGAGAAAATGTTTAAGAAGAATATGTTTCAAAAATTTATAAAAAAAAAAAAAAAATAGTTGCAATAAAAAATTTGTTTTACATTGTCTTGTCTAACTATCAAACAAATATTGTTTTAATCAGAAGGTAACCACTCTACTATAAAGACACTCTAAGATGCCGCTAACGCGGAATAATAAACAAACCAAGCAAAAAGCAATACCTAAATTCAGAAAAAAAGCTATGTAATGATTTATAAGCTTTCATTTTTTTGTAAGAAACATGGATACTTAAAATTAAATATAGTTTATAATACGACTTGCTCCATATTTTACTTCATAGAATAAGTTCCTTGTTTATAAATCATACAATAAGCTCCAGGTTTATATATCATACCAAAAGTTGCCTGTTATAAGAAGTGATAATTTTGTATTTTTTTTTCAAAATAGCACGTATTTTAATTAAAAAAAATCAGTTATAAAAAAAAGCAATCTACTATTTTTTAATTAGTTTTCGTCCACTTTCTACACAAATGGAGTGCTTTTGAAAGTTAAAAAACGACTCCAAGTGAAAACGATAGATACGGTCACAATTAATTCTGGCATTCTTCGTCGCCGTTCGGAAATCTTTGAAAACTTACATTCTATGCTTTCTAAAGCCAGATAAAAGTATGTTCTTGCGCATGGGATACATTACTTCTCTTATGTAATCACTTTGGTAAGAAAGAAAGCAAATGATTGGAGATGACTGGGAAAGGAAAAGATAATTTAGACTTTGGTTTTTCCGAAGTGCTGTTTTGATGAGCTACGGAGTGCAGTATTCTTGAGCCCAGGTGATTTCCAACCAATATTTAAATATTCTATAAAAATAAGTATGCACTAGAGCTGAGCTCCGCTAAATTCTGGCGCAAATTGAGCACTGCTTATAGTTCAGAAAGGATGTGAGGATGATGTTGGACAATTTTACTTGAAAATCAGACAAATATAAAAAGGAATTTACAATGCACTATATTACACTATATGGCAAAAGGTGACCGGCCACTTTCGATTTTAGACTTTTTAGCTCACTGGCTATCATAGCTTGAGAGCTTATGTGCCCGTCCGTTCTGTATGTTCGTTCGTGCGTAACGCGATAACTCGTGATAAAAATATCCGGTCCACTTGAAATTTTGTATGTAGGTATATCCTGACAAGGCGCTTCCCTGATTAGTTTTTGGAGTTCATTCGATATATATAAGAGGGGGAACGTGATGCTCATGCCCCTCCCCTTAGTTGATATAAATAGGATTTTCATGCAGAATTAAGTTTTCGTTCAAAATTTAGATTAGGATCATTCTGATGAGGCGATTCCGTGAATGTTATTAGGTGTCCATTGAATAAGTATAAATAGGGGGAACAGGGGTTCTAATGCCCCCCCCCCCTTAATTTATATAAATGGGTTTTTCAAGCAGAATTTTCAGATTTCGTTCAAATCTCTGAATAGTTTTGGAAGTTTAATGGTTAAGTATAAAGAGGGGGATAACTCCATTTAAATTATACTAGCAGGGGTGACCGAGCTCAGCTCGGTCAAAATTAACTTTGTTTTCAACTCGATATAGTATTATTACTCTAAAACATGTTATTAATAATAGTATTATTTACAAAAACAATCAATAAGAAAACTATGTTTGTATGCACATGTTCATAAATTTTACTTTATTTTAAAATTTACAACGAAAGGACATCAATCCAAATCACTTTTTTAGCTCGACTCTGATTAGTTTAACTATGCATCTCGAAGACTATTAAGAATGTATAAGAAATTTCTTCACATTCTGAAAGACAATATTTTTTGCCAGATATAACCAAATTTGGACACATTCTTTCATTTGGCGCCAAATATGTGTTTTGGTTTCGTAACCTTAATAGTCGATTTTTCGGCCAAATTTCGCCAGTATTTTGTCAAATATCGCCAACTTATTGGCTTTTGCCATAGTCTCGTGATCCTGACCCTTATTACCCAAATGATCCACTAATCACATGTGATCGAACATGTGATTTAGCTCAATGGTCTTCAGGTAATCAAAAACAGTAGAGTATAAAATGAATCAAAATCGTTTAAGCCATTTCTTAAGTAAAATTAGCTTGACAGCATTCAGCAATGAAGCGATATGACCCACTAATATAATTTTGTTTAATATGCAACTCAGCTCAATAGTCTTCTCGTGACAAAAGACGTTCCGTTGCAAAATTTAGGTAAAATTGGCTGAGTCGTTGTTATATATAATTAGAATGACCCGAACCCATTAAGACCTAAAACGACCCACTAATTGAATTGTTACGTGCATGTGTCCTATCTCAATGGTTTTCTTTTGCCCGAAAACGATATAATAGAAAATATACTCAAAATGGTGAGAACAATTTTCTAGATAAAATTAGCATGACCCACAAATGACCCTTAAATCGAAATCTCTCGAAAATGTGACTTAGTTCATTAATTTTTGCGTGCCGAAAAACGTTAAATACAAAATTTAGATAAAATCGATTGAGCCAATTTTTAGGTATAAATAGTTTGGCCTTGACCCATTATGACCCAAAATGACTCATTAATCGAGTTTTCTCAAACATCTGACCTAACCCAATGATTTTCTTGTGAACGAAAACGATAGAATATAAAATTTAGTCAAATTTGCGCGAGACATTGTCTGGATAAAATTAGAATAACCCAAAAGTGACGCACTGATCGAAATTTCTCGAACATGTTACATAGCCCAATGATTTTCTAGTGCCAAAAATATGCTGTATACAGAATTTTGTTAAAATCGATTCACCCGTTCTTTAGATATAGCTTGACCATGACCCATCATGACCCACAAATGACCCTTATAATCGAAATCTCTCGAACATGTGACTTAGCCCATTAGTTTTCTCGTGTATAAATATTTTTACACTCAAAATTTCGTTAAACTCGATCCTGCCATTCTTTAAATATAAATAACTTGACCCAGACCCTTTATGACCCAAAATGACCCATTAATCGAAATTTCTTGATCATGTGACCTAGCCCGATGATTTTCTCGTCCCAAAAAATTTTGTATACAAAATTTCGTTAAAACTGATCCATATGTTCTTTAGATAGCTTGACATAACCCGTTATGACCCATCATGACCCATAAATGATTCTTATAATCGAAATCTCTCAAACATGTGAGATAGCCCATTAATTTTCTTGTCTCAAAAAACTTACATACAAAATTTCATTAAATTTGATACTGTCGTACTTTATATATAAATAGCTTGACCCAGATCTTTTATGACCCAAAATGACCCAGTAATCAAAATTTCTCGAAATGAGACCTAGCCCAATAGTTTTCTCGTGCCAAAAAAATGTTGTATATAAAATTTCGTTAAAATCGATCCACCTGTTCTTTAGCTATAGCTTGACCATGACACATTATGACCCATCATGACCCACAAATGACTCTTATAATCGAAATCTCTCGATCGTGTGACTTAGCCCATTAGCTTTCTCGTGTCAAAAAACTATTACAGGCAAAATTTCGATGAAATTGATTCTGCGGTTCTTTAAATATAAATAGCTTGACCCAGACCCTTAATGACCCAATATGACCCATTAAAATTTTTTTTCGAACATTTAACCTAGCCCAATGTTTTTCTCGTGCCCGAAAACCATAGAATGAAATTTTTAGTCAAAATTGCGTGAGAAAATCTCTAGATAAAAACAGCATGACCCACAATGACCCCAAAAATGACCCACTAACTGAATTTTCTCGAATATGTTACCTAACCCAATGGTCTTCTTGTAATCCAAAACGATAAAATATCAAATTTGGTCGAAATCGTTAGAGCCGTTTTTTAAATAAAAATGGCTTGACCCACAATGACCCAAACATGACCCACTAATCAAAATTTTTCGAACATGTGACCCAGCCCAATAGTTTTCTCGTGCCAAAAAACGATTGGATACAAAATTGCCTTAAAATCCATCCAGCCGTTCTCTAGATATAAATAGCTTGATCCTGACCCATTATGACCCAAAATGACCCAATAATCGAATTTTCTCGAACATGTGACCTAGCCCAATGGTCTTCTCGTGCCCGAAAATGGTAAAATCCAAATTTTTGCGAAAATCGTTAGAGCCGTTTTTGAGATAAAATTTACCCACACACACACAATTTTTGCTCGCATTATAGTATAAGATAAATGCTAAATGGGTTTTTATTAATTAAGAATTATCTCATTTGCTCTGAATTTTGGATATAAATTTTTTATATGATAAAGCATGTCTTTGATAGTATAGGAGGTTCAATGATTAAGTATAAAAAAGAGGAAAGGGGAGAGCTGTTTCCCCTTCTTAATTTTTTTTCGAACGGAATTAACCCTTGAAAATATAAGGTTTTAATGTACAATTAGCATTTGTAGCCTGTGAGCTCAATGCCATCAGTTTAACTGGGCAGTATTCTTTATTACTAAATATCTCGACAAATACATGAAGAATTATTCTGAAACTCCAGATTCGTAAACAAAATGGTACAGGTCATACATTTCCGTGAAGATATTCTCTCGAAATCCCATAGGGGACCGTAAATAAATTGAAAATCTTTTGGATAATACTGTCAAGACTAATGTAGCAAAAGCGTTCAAATTTCAGATTTTAATTAAGTGGCTTATTGTAATAAACTACCTTCATTTTTATGAGGATAGCATGTATATACAAAGAGAATTAAAGTAAAAAAAAAAAAAAAAAAAAAAAACAGTGGCAAATTTTGCTAAGTTTTTTGCAGAGTTCTTAATATAGAAAAGCGTTCTTTTCAGAAAACATGACAAAAAACATTGTACATAATGCCCTGTAATCAGAATTAAAAAATAATAAAAATTGTATGAATAATGAGCAAGTTTACTAAATAATGTTTTGCTGCTCATGCGTAAGAGCAATCAAAATACAGTCGACTCTCGTTAATTCGAAATCGGTTAATTCGAATCTTCGCTTAATTCGAACTAAACATAAAGTCCCGAAATTTTCAATGGCAGAATAACGTTAAATTTTTCATTAATTCGAACTCATTTTCTCTTGACATCGTTTAATTCGAACTAACGAGAGTTCCGAATTTTCGTTTTTCCTTTCTTTCTCACGGATTTCAGATCATTTGAATAACTTTCTTTGTTTTTTGTAAAAATTGTTCCGAACGAGTATACATATAATTCCATGCATTTGATAGCCACTTTCTAAGTGCCCCGTCTGTCCATCAGTGACGCTTGCAATTTTTCTTCCATTGTGCTTGTTTCTAATTTTTTAATTAGTTTATGTATTTATACATTCTAATTTAATATTAAGTCATATTCTGATGATAACAGACATAATACATTTAAAAAACACTATAACATTAATTCCTTTGTAATAGTACCATAATAAGCATGTTCTCATTTCATACTTTCCATAATTCGAACTTCGGATAATTCGAACATTTCTTGTGGTCCTGACGAGTTCGAATTTAAGAGAGTCGACTGTATAATTTTCATAATGTGTTGACAAAGTGTATAAGAGAACTTTTGTGAAGGTCTCAAAAACATAACTTGAAAATTCTGAAAATGTTCGTCTATAGAACAAGCTCAAAATCCATTATTAACAAAATGAAACAAAAATATGAGGGGCTGTATCCATATATCTATTGATTAGTATCAATGTAGCAAACACAATGTAGCACGTACTACTATATTTGGATAGACCCCCTCATCTTTTTGCTTCCTTTTGGGAACAACGGATTTTGAGCTTATTCTATTGATGATAATTTTCAGATTTTTAAAGCTATGTTTTTGAGACTTTCACAAAAGTTGCTCTATACATTTAGCTAACACATTATGCAAATGATATTTTGATTGCTTTCACGCATGTGCAGTAAAATATTATTCAATAAATTTGATCCTTTTTTTACAATTTTTATTATTTTTTAATTCTGATTACAGGGTATTGTGTACAATATTGTTTGTCATATTTTCTAAAAGTAACATTTTTTTATATTAAGAACTCTGCAAATTATAAGCAAAAAAACTTGGAAAAATTTGGGACCGTTTTTATAAAAACCTTAATTTCTCTACGAGCATACATGCTATCCTCATAAAAATGGACTCAGTTTATTAAAATAAGACACTTAATCATAATCTGTAGTTTGAACGCTTTTGGTACATTAGTTTTGACAGGGTTATCAAAAAAATATTCGTTCTTTTTCAATTTGTTGACGGTCCCCTATGATATTTAAGGAAAAATTCTTCGCGAAAATATATGACCTGTTCACACATCTGGATGTGTGAACATATTTTGTTCACACATCTGGAGTTTCAGGATAATTGTTCGTGTATTTTCCTTTATATTAAAAAAAAAATCGTTTAACATTGGAAGTGGCTGGCCACCTTTGGCCATAGAGTGCTTTTTGAAATCTTAAATTACATATTATAAAAACATGTTATTGATAAATATACATACCACCGCAGTCTCTGTCTCTGACTTATCTTCACCCTTGCGCTTTATAGTTTTTGCATCTTCTTCTAATTTTCGAAGTTTTTTTTCTTTCTGCTGAAGTTTGTGAGTCAAAGCATTACGTTGTTTAACCAAGTCTAAGACTTTATCGTCTAAAATGGCGATAGCTTCCTGATTTAGAAAAAAAAAGTAAATTCACGTATCAATATTAAGATTCCAAGGCATTTAGAAAACTTAAAAAGGAAAAGGAAATATCTTGCGTCTAATGTAGGTACAATACATTCCAGGTACAGTATATTATTCGTTGAAAAAACATTAGAATATTCTTGTTCATTGTCAGACTAGAGGATCTATAGATTGATATTTACTACACTGTATGCTAAAAGTTAGTTCAGTTAAATAGTTCACATAGTACAGTTTAAAAATCTCAAATGTATAATGCATGAATAATGAGCAGGTTTACAAAATAATGTTTCACTGCGCATGCGTGAGCGCAATCAAACGCAGCGAAAAAATGAGGGGCTGTATCCAAATATAGCAGTGCGTTCAAAGTTGTATGTGGTATATCGGCACTAATTAATGGATATATGGATACAGCCCCTCATCTTGTTGCTTCATTTGGGAATAACGGATTTTGAACTTATTCTATCTTCGATATTTTCTTTTACATTTTTGCTCATTTTACGTGGAATGACAATATACAGACTTTCAACGACGAAAAAAAGCCTGGAGGTCAACGGCTTAAAACATCTCTGCTCTAGCTCACTTCATATTAAAGCAATTTAACAATGCTATCAGAATTCACCCTCTAAGCGGTTTGCCTGTATTATTCCGGTTCCCTAAAACAACTTGAATCAATTCTAGACAAAAATTCTTTCAGCAATATTATATTTTAATATGCATGTTAAATAAAGGGGCGTGTATGAAGTGTATATTAAGAATAAACAGGGAAATAAAATTTAAATTAATGTTAGTTTTCTTTAATTTTAGTTTTCTAAAAATTTTTATGAAAATGTAAAAAATCCCTCAAAACGCTTAGAGAGAAATTTATTGAAATAAGAATTTTATTTTTATAAAATTATTTTATAGAATTTTATTTTATTTTTTGCAAAAATCAGACGAAGAGGGGAAAATAATACAGTTAAATTTCTTCAAATGTTTTACTTTTCTTTTTGAAAACTTCTATTAAAAAAAAACAAAAAGAACTGACAATTATCAAATCATATTTTGTATCAAATTTTCTTTCCATTGATATATACGTGTAATTTTGTGGATTTATTTCGAAATTAAAATGCCATTATTTAAATTAAGGAAAATTTCAAAACTTTTTTTACTGTAAAATATACAAACAATCATTTGACCAATATGAAATGAAAATATTGTAATTCGAACTAAAATTTCATTGTAAAATACATAAAATATAAACCACACAGGAAAAGTTTTGAAAAGCTAAATACAGTTCTAAATAAAATTTATTTTTTTACAAAACTTCAGTAAAATATTCAGTATTATTAATATTAATTTTGACCTCTGCTGTATTTAAAAGTGAACACGGCTGTTTGCTCAATCTTATTTATAGGAAAATTTATTAATATAGTATTTTGAAAATAAAATACCGTTTTTACTTACTCTTCCCGATTTTTTTGCTAGAAATCCAACTTCACGTGAATGTTGCCTGAAAGCTTTGGCAATAAGTTTCTCATCACCCTATATTGAAAATGAAATTGAAACGAAAAGTCATACATTATGAAATGTTTTTCAACATTATCTGAACAAGGTAGAGCCCGTCAAATTTTCACGAAAGAAAATGATTAAAGAGGAACTGTTTCATTGACTTATAATAAACCTACAAAATTAATTATAGAAAAAAAAAAATGCATTTTACATTGGTAAATCTAACTCCTAAACAAACGGTATTTAATGTCAAATTTACAAAATACTATTTCTCTAAAACTCAGTTATATAAATTGTTAAAATTAAACTTTAATCGTACATGTAAATAGTAAAAAATGATAAAGATCTGTTATTATGATAAAGTTATCAATTAAGGTTCTTATGCAACCTTTTGTGCTTCGTTTCAAAATCGTCGTCGGTGCTTTGTGTTTCAAAATGAAAAAAAGCAAAATTTATTCAACTTTGTCTTAATCATAGAACTTTTCCCCCGTGAAATCTAAACCTGGCATCATTTTCACCATATCAAAATTTACAAATGCACATTTCATATCTGTATCCACCTTTTCAAAAAAATTGGCATTTTAATTTGATCATTTTGATTAAAAACTTGAAGTCTCAATGCTATTAGCTGAAACAAATATTAAACTATTGATATTATTTTACGTGTAAATCAAATTGTGTAATTGAAATCAAAATTCACCGGCCTTTTTTTTTACAGAAGATATATAAATTTCATTTTTTTCCCTTTAAAAAGAAGATGGCAACATAAAGTTACGGTAATCATTTTTTTCCGTTTTTCCTTCCTTTACTTTTAATAAAAATGAAGTAGTCCTGTTGCCACAATTAGAAAAGCGTTATTAAAAACTACAAAAAATAATAGTATTTCAAAAACAAATTAAGATACAGCTTTTAAATAAATTTCATGTAAAAGTGCATTTTTTTCCCTACACGATGGCGTAAAAATTGAAAATGTGTAATATTTAGAAGAATAAAAATTTTAGTAGCAAAGATTGCAATACTGAAATTTCATTTAAAATTTTAAAGCGTTGCCATTCGCAAAATGACGTATGCGTTACGCACAGATACGTTTGACCTTTAAAATATAGATAGATACTGTTAAGAAATTGAATTTTTTCAAGCAATAAAATGAAATATCATATCTGAATGAACAATTTAATAAGCAATAAAGTGCGAGTTTTATTCGCCTCAAAAGGTTTTGTAGAATACGGTTATTAACTGCAATATTACCAAAAAACTGTAATATTGCTAAAAAAATAAAACTTTGCAAAAAAGAAAAAAAACCCCTTGAAATTATTTAATGAATAATTTTTCAATAATTGCCTTCAATAACTGAAATTAAATGGAATTAAAAACGTTGACTATCTTTCGACGATTGATCATAATTAAAATAGAAATCTTGTACAAAATTATTATAACAATCCACTGTGGTGCAAAGTAATAGGAAATACTGAAAAACAGAGAAATAAGCTCATATTTGCTATGTAAATACGAAAATCTTTGGGTTAAAATTAAATACATAATATTCCAATTAATATTAAAGAAATCGTTTGCAAAAACTATATACGTCTCTAATCTATTTTAAAATATGTATTTTACAAAATTATTAAGCAGGAGAAAGCTGATAAAAATATTTTTAAACATTTGTAAATAATATAAGAGTTATCAATAAACTTTAATTCAGAAAGCATGTAAATATGATGTCATACTTGAAACAAATATAGGGTTGATGCACAGGGTTAGTACACTGTTAAAAATCTTGTTCTAGTTTGAACCAAAAAAGTTTGTTTTTTGGTGCTCAATATCTGCCACCGTAAGATGGTGAAATCTTGAACCAAAATTTGGAGCTCCCATTGAAGCATAGTTCCGATACTTGGAACGAGGTTGAACTAGGAAGCTCCAAATGTTGGTACGAGATTTCACCATCTTTACGGTGGCAGACATTGAGCACCAAAAAACAAACTTTTTTGGTTCAAACTAGAACAAGATTTTTAAGAAATAAATTTCTAATTTCAGAGGACTGAATAATGAGATTTGTTGATTCATATGTTAATGTTCAAAATGAAGGCTGATATACTGAGCTGTTATAATGCTACTTATTTTCTCTTATTTAATATTTTAAAAGCATATTAAATGTTTCATGTGTATTATACAAATCGACCTATCGGTTGCGTTTTGTACTATTTTTTATTTAATAAATGTAAAGCACACCATTTAAATTATCTGTAATTCGAATTTTATCTCACTTGGACCAGAAGAATGAATTCTAGAGCCCTCAGAAATGGGAAACTTATTTCTTGCTAACCCTGTATACTTTTTACACGAGAAAAGCGATGTCATGAAGGGTTTTTCATTTATAAAACATGAAGTTTCACTTGTCTTTCAATTTGTTTTTAAGAATAAAGTCTCTAATTATTTAAGATCCGGAGTGATATTAAAACAAAGTTCCTTTAATGCTTTCAATAAATAACAATAATAATTAAGCATATTTAAGCAATTTTGATGTACGAAAGGAAAAAAAAATATATTGACAAATATTTGTGCGTACGGAGTTTAATTCTGAAGTGATTTTCCGAAATAAATATTCTTAAAATGCTATTACACGTAAAAATTTCAAGAGACAAAAGTTGCCTGCGTCTCGCCAGTTTCCTCACAGTTCATTGGATGTTTGAGGTATGGTTTTTCCATCGTCAGATTTCCAAGTATTTGATTGTTTTTTACTGGTGACTCGCTTCGTTTCAGGTATCAAAAACGCGCCGACCGAGGGTAGTTACTTGCTTCCGAAGGGACTCCCCTGGAGTCATAGAATAACATGGAGATGCCTGGAATTTGAAGCGACTTTGACTCTTTGTATAATAGCACTTTTAAAATACCGCACAAAGCCGGGTACTTCAACTTATACATATTAACAAAAATAAACTTTTTTAAGCGAGTCATTTTATATATACAGAGCGTCCCAGAAATATTGGGACAAACTTTAAGCGGAGGTAGGATACATCACAAGGATTTAGTATTGGATGACAACCCATGGTCGGAAACGTTTTCCTGGCGCAGTAGGGGCGACACAAAACACAAGAAAGAAAGGACACGCACAGGGAAAGAAAATATGGTTATTATTCTTAGTGCTGCAAAAATACTGAGACAATGCTGGGAAGTGCTGTGGAACTTGTTACACGCATCGTGGCAGCTATTGGGGAAGTTCGGGAAATTCTTGATGTTTTCGAGATCATTAGATCATTCATGCGCTTGAGATGCGCTCCGTGAATCACGGCCCGAAATCGTAATTTTGAACACCTGTTTTGATGACGATCGTTGTTTCTTTAATGTTCTTTTTTCTTAGTTTTTTGCTGTATTAAGGATAATAAACATGTTTTCTCCTCTTATTCGTGTCCGGTCTTTCTTGTGTTTTGTATCGTCCCTACCGTGCCAGGAAAACGTTTCCGACCATGGGATGCTGTGTAAAACCGAATCCTTGTGATGTCCCCTACCTCCCCTTAAAGTTTGTCCCAATATTTCTGGGACACTCTGTATATGTATTTCATCAATAAACTATTGTAAATAATTTACGATATGCTAAGTTGGCCAAAGTTATGTTGTGGAGATGCCATCTGTGTTTCTTAATCCTTTCTTGCACGGGCAAATTCTATTAGTAGTAAAATGAGAAATTATAGACTGCCACCGGAATTCGCAAACTTTTTTTTTAGAAATTAAGAATTCCTTAATTTAAGCTTTCATTGTAAATGTAAAAATTTGTTAAAATATTATTGGTGCCGTTTGCAAGTTTGAAATTAAAATTAGGTATCCCGCACTGGGCAGAGAGTGTCGGAAATGGTTAAAACTAAACCAGTGGACCTAACCAAGCTACGCTCGGTTAAAATTAGCTTTGAGCTCTGTTTGATATACTGGTTTAAATGAATTCCCGCTGCACGATAGTTATAAAGCATTTTGTTTTATAACAGTATTATTTACGCATTTGCAGAAACTATTATTATTAAAACTATGCACATATTTCTAAATTTTACATTAATTAAACATTTACAGCGAAAGGGGGATCTATTGAAACTACACTTTTAACGGGGATCTGATTGATTGAATCATGTATGTCGTATATTGTTGGAATATCTAGAAAATTCCTTAAGATTTTGAAAGACAATTATTTCGCCGACTATCGCAAGACTCATTTCATTTGCTGTTAAGAATATGTTTTGGCAACCAATATCACTAATATTTTGACATCTTTGAGACTTTGTTTACTGCCAGCATTTCAAGAACATAACTGTTTCAATCTTCAATCCCATTGCAATACAGTGATCCATAT
Organism: Maratus speculifer; assembly: GCA_964019185.1. Lineage (NCBI taxonomy): Eukaryota > Metazoa > Arthropoda > Arachnida > Araneae > Salticidae > Maratus > Maratus speculifer. The sequence goes on from OZ025302.1 coordinate 211,623,764, forward strand.
GATCTTAAAATGAGCCATTAATAAGATTTTATCGAGCATGCGACATAGCCCAATGGCCGTCAGAGCCCGATCAAGCTGAAGTTGGGTCCCCCTACCTCCTCATTCCCGACGACTCTTTCAGAAAAATAGTAGGTTTATTTGATGACTTGACAAAGTTTTTTGGGTAAAAGATTCAAGTTTACAAAAAAAAAAAAACTTACAAGAATAATTAAGAAAATGAATTACTGTCCACTTTCTCAAATAAACATTTGTATAATTCACTAACATCTATCATCCACAGCATATGCTGCAGAATAAATGAGGACGCCTTATTCAAAGCTTGCCTTATCCAAAATCATAAATATTGTGTTTTCTCTAATATTCTAGTAATCACTTTTAACTATAATTCTGACATTGTAAAATCCTCGTTTCTATTGAATCCGATAGACACAGTATGCAGTTTTTGGCATTTTCCTCAAATTTGGTTTTCTGGATACAGCAAATTTTGAAAATTATAGGCACTCTACTAATGAAAAGGACTTTTACAGAAAAGTGCCTAGGTTAAAAGCTTCTAAAAAATTTATTGAGTCGTTCAGAATATTTAAATTTTATGTTTCATATTTTATAAAACAATATTAATTGAAAAGTACTTTATTAAAGAAAAAAGTCAGCCGCATAATTTGTGGACCCCTGAAATTGGTAGGCCCAGGGCCAAGGCCCCGGAGGCCCGTGCATTAATCAAGCCCTAATAGCCGTTACTTATCACAAAACAGTAGGATACAAAATATAGTCAAAATTGTTAGAACCGTTTTTTAGGTAAAATCTGCATGCACACGCACGCACTCATATACACACAAGATTTGTTTATGTTATTATATATGGATTTGCTTGCATCATTCTTATAGAGCGGGCGGCGGCGACACAAATGACTACGTCATCGAGTTACGGGAAGAAATCATGATGTAGGACAAGCTTATTAGGTGTAGATTAAGGAATGACTGGTCTGCCTCGTCATTTCTTGGTACGATATGAGTAACAGCGGGCGCCAACTCGCCATTTTGGCGTCACTTTCAGGTGATCGAGTTACGGGATGAAATTGGTGTCAAATTAAAGCTAAAATAACGTATTTTAAGAATATTTCGGTCTGCCTGCGCATATTCTGGTACAAACCCTCGGCAGACTGAAATTTATAACAAAAAAATGACGTTATAACGTAAAATTCAATATGACTACGTCATCGAGTTACGGGATGAAATCATGATGTAGGACAAGATTATTAGGTGTAGAATAAGGAATGACTGGTCTGCCTCGTCATTTCTTGGTACGATATGAGTAACAGCGGGCGCCAACTCGCCATTTTGGCGTCACTTTCACGTCATCGAGTTACGGGATGAAATTGGAGCCAAATTAAAGCTAAAATAAAGTATTTTAAGAATATTTCGGTCTGCTTGCGCATATCCTGGTACAAACCCTCGGCAGACTGAAATTTATAACAAAAAATGACGTTAAAATGTAAAATTCAAGATGAACACATCATCGAGTTAAGGGATGAAATCATGATGTAGGACAAGATTATTAGGTGTAGAATAAGGAATGACTGGTCTGCCTCGTCATTTCTTGGTACGACATGAGTAACAGCGGGCGCCAACTCGCCATTTTGGCGTCACTTTGACGTGATCGAGTTACGGGGAGAAATTGGTGCCAATTTAAAGCTAAAATAAAGTATTTTAAGAATATTTCGGTCTGCCTGCGCATATCCTGGTTCAAACCCTCGGCAGACTGAAATTTATAACAAAAAATGACGTTATAATGTAAAATTCAATATGATTACGTCATCGAGTTACGGGATGAAATCATGATGTAGGACAAGCTTATTAGGTGTAAATTAAGGAATGACTGGTCTGCCTCGTCATTTCTTGGTACGATATGAGTAACAGCGGGCGCCAACTCGCCATTTTGGCGTCACTTTCAGGTGATCGAGTTACGGGATGAAATTGGTGCCAAATTAAAGCTAAAATAACGTATTTTAAGAATATTTCGGTCTGCCTGCGCATATCCTGGTACAAACCCTCGGCAGACTGCAATTTATAACAAAAAAATGACGTTATAACGTAAAATTCAATATGACCACGTCATCGAGTTAAGGGATGAAATCATGATGTAGGACAAGATTATTAGGTGTAGAATAAGGAATGACTGGTCTGCCTCGTCATTTCTTGGTACGATATGAGTAACAGCGGGCGCCAACTCGCCATTTTGGCGTCACTTTCACGTCATCGAGTTACGGGATGAAATTGGAGCCAAATTAAAGCTAAAATAAAGTATTTTAAGAATATTTCGGTCTGCTTGCGCATATCCTGGTACAAACCCTCGGCAGACTGAAATTTATAACAAAAAATGACGTTAAAATGTAAAATTCAAGATGAACACATCATCGAGTTAAGGGATGAAATCATGATATAGGACAAGATTATTAGGTGTAAATTAAGGAATGACTGGTTTGCCTCGTCATTTCTTGGTACGACATGAGTAACAGCGGGCGCCAACTCGCCATTTTGGCGTCACTTTGACGTGATCGAGTTACGGGGAGAAATTGGTGCCAATTTAAAGCTAAAATAAAGTATTTTAAGAATATTTCGGTCTGCCTGCGCATATCCTGGTTCAAACCCTCGGCAGACTGAAATTTATAACAAAAAATGACGTTATAATGTAAAATTCAATATGATTACGTCATCGAGTTACGGGATGAAATCATGATGTAGGACAAGCTTATTAGGTGTAAATTAAGGAATGACTGGTCTGCCTCGTCATTTCTTGGTACGATATGAGTAACAGCGGGCGCCAACTCGCCATTTTGGCGTCACTTTCAGGTGATCGAGTTACGGGATGAAATTGGTGCCAAATTAAAGCTAAAATAACGTATTTTAAGAATATTTCGGTCTGCCTGCGCATATCCTGGTACAAACCCTCGGCAGACTGCAATTTATAACAAAAAAATGACGTTATAACGTAAAATTCAATATGACCACGTCATCGAGTTAAGGGATGAAATCATGATGTAGGACAAGATTATTAGATGTAGAATAAGGAATGACTGGTCTGCCTCGTCATTTCTTGGTACGACATGAGTAACAGCGGGCACCAACTCGCCATTTTGGCGTCACTTTGACGTGATCGAGTTACGGGGAGAAATTGGTGCCAATTTAAAGCTAAAATAAAGTATTTTAAGAATATTTCGGTCTGCCTGCGCATATCCTGGTACAAACCCTCGGCAGACTGAAATTTATAACAAAAAATGACGTTATAATGTAAAATTCAATATGACTACGTCATCGAGTTACGGGATGAAATCATGATGTAGGACAAGCTTATTAGGTGTAGATTAAGGAATGACTGGTCTGCCTCGTCATTTCTTGGTACGATATGAGAAACAGCGGGCGCCATTTTGGCGTCACTTTCACGTCATCGAGTTACGGGATGAATTTGGTGCCAAATTAAAGCTAAAATAAAGTATTTTAAGAATATTTCGGTCTGCCTGCGCATATCCTGGTACAAATCCTCGGCAGACTGAAATTTATAACAAAAAATAACGTTATAATGTAAAATTCAAGATGACTACGTCATCGAGTTACGGGATGAAATCATGATGTTGGACAAGATTATTACGTGTAGAATAAGGAATGACTGGTCTGCCTCGTCATTTCTTGGTACGATATGAGTAACAGCGGGCGCCAACTCGCCATTTTGGCGTCACTTTCACGTCATCGAGTTACGGGATGAAATTGGTGCCAAATTAAAGCTAAAATAAAGTATTTTAAGAATATTTCGGTCTGCCTGCGCATATCCTGGTACAAACCCTCGGCAGACTGAAATTTATAACAAAAAATGACGTTATAATGTAAAATTCAATATGACTACGTCATCGAGTTACGGGATGAAATCATGATGTAGGACAAGCTTATTAGGTGTAGATTAAGGAATGACTGGTCTGCCTCGTCATTTCTTGGTACGATATGAGAAGCAGCGGGCGCCAACTCGCCATTTTGGCGTCACTTTCACGTCATCGAGTTACGGGATGAAATTGGTGCCAAATTAAAGCTAAAATAAAGTATTTTAAGAATATTTCGGTCTGCCTGCGCATATCGTGGTACAAACCCTCGGCAGACTGAAATTTTTAACAAAAAATAACATTTTAATGTAAAATTCAAGATGACTACGTCATCGAGTTACGGGATGAAATCATGATGTAGGACAAGATTATTACGTGTAGAATAAGGAATGACTGGTCTGCCTCGTCATTTCTTGGTACGATATGAGTAACAGCGGGCGCCAACTCGCCATTTTGGCGTCACTTTCACGTCATCGAGTTACGGGATGAAATTGGTGCCAAATTAAAGCTAAAATAAATTATTTTAAGAATATTTCGGTCTGCCTGCGCATATCCTGATACAAACCCTCGGCAGACTGAAATTTTTAACAAAAAATGACGTTATAATTTAAAATTCAATATGACTACGTCATCGAGTTACGGGATGAAATCATGATGTAGGACAAGATTATTACGTGTAGAATAAGGAATGACTGGTCTGCCTCGTCATTTCTTGGTAGGATATGAGTAGAGATCAGAGAGATAATCATTTGAGTAGATCATCAAATCATCATTGAGTAGATGAGTAGATCATCATTTACAGATCACATTAGTACATTACAAATATTTTAAATTTTCTGGTGATACTTTTACACGAGATACAATATCCTGGTTTGTCCATAAAATATATAAAATTAATTTTTTTTCATCATCATTTATTTTTTATTCATTTTTTTATTAATTAATTAATTAATTAATTAATTTTTGCATTTAAAATTCATTTCATTTTTTCATTTCATTACTAAGTAGATTTTTTTTTTAAAAAAAGCTACTTAGTCATGTATGCAATATCTACTAGTTTTCAATTTAGAAATTATTTTATTGTATTTTAGAGTAGTCTATTTAAAGAGTCTGTTTAGTTAAATATTTTATTATTCGATTTAAGGATACCACCAATCGTCTAAGAAAATATTTCCTTTTTTATACCCTGTTATATATTATCATGTATTCACCCATGGAATTTGAGTTTTTGAACCAAACTATTCTAAGAATATTTGAAATAATGTTTGTCTATATATGTGTATCTAAGAAAACTTATGTTTCATTTTATATTTCTTGTTAATTTATTATTTAACAAATTAATCTAATGTAACATGTATATTTAATACAGAAAATCATAAATAAATTGAATTATGCATTTTTTCTTTTACAACTGGAACATAATGGATGATATGTAAACAGAAATATATAAGCTGTGTTTAAAAGTTTTGATTTTCCTAGATTGAAAAATGTTTTACTTATAATATTGTTATTTAGATAGTTTCTGAAATTGCCATTTAGAAGCATTATTCATTGTATAAAATGAAAAATGAAATTGCAAGAAAGGTTATAATGAAAGAAATTATAAATCTGAAAATATAATTTGTTTTAATTTTGAACTTATACTATACAACATACTATTTTTTCTTATATTGTTTACAAATATATTAGAGAACAAAATATAATATCTATCTTATTCTGAAATAATAATATTTGCTATGCATTTATTCATCATCCGAATAACAAACACTGTCATTCGAATCATTATCCGAAACTTCCAATTTCTCTTTGGACTTCTCACCTTCTATAATGTCTTCTGCATTCAATGGGGTGGGATCTCCTTCAAACCATTTAGGCCGTAGTTCATTTTGTGAGTTGAGCAACCATCCGCAGTCTTCGGGTTTTAATCGTTGACAGTTGTGTTCAATTGCAGATAGCCATATTGAATTAATGAAAATTGATCTCAAGATGTGCTGCTTAAGTGATTTCCAACAGGGTGGAATATTGCCAGAATCGAAATTCCTAATGCTTTTCCAAAATTTTCCATGAACAGATTTCGATCCAAATTTTTTGTAAAATAAATAAACTCTCGCCGAATTTACAACTTCGCTTTTGACGCCATATATTTCATTTGTGAATTTTTGAACAGATTTCATTTTGCTACTGTCATTGACACATTCAGGATTACATAACAGAGGGAAGGTCAATTGATATTCTTGGTTTGATTTCAAAATATCAAAAGGTTTTATTTTACCTTTACCTTTGAAAGAGGAATTGTAATCGCATCCTGTAAATGCATGCAAAAATGGTAAAGATTTGCAAAGCTCCGAACCTAAATTTTTATATAAAGCAGTACAATTAAATGCTTGTAATTTGTTTCCTGCTGCCATCCAGATTTCTTTTTGTGGAAATAAATGCATATTCCCCAACAGAATAATAAGTATATCGGTATCTGATGATCTGATCAGCACTGTACGACCAGAACAAATTTTTGAAAGGTGATAGATTATTCGAGTATCGGCCTCTTCATGCATACACTTGAAATTCGGCTCCTCTGTTCTTGCAATACTACTTCCTTCAACTTTATACGAAAAGTAGGATTCACTGACTGTTAAATACACTTTTTTGCCTTTTAATATATGAGAAAAATCTTTGTTTTCCCAGTGCTGCGCGAGAAATAAAATTAACGCTTCTTTAAAACTGACATTGTTTAAACTTTTCATGAAATTTGTGTCTCTGCTTTGAGTATCACCTGAAATTTTATATGGAATTTTTTGTATCCCCCGCTTCTCATGTTCCACGTCTTTTATGGAGGGTGAAATGTATCTGTCAAATATCAAATGTATTTCTTCTGCTGTAGTGTTGCAAATTTTACGTAATATACTTTCTGAGATCTTTCCGTAGCTTTGGGGAATATTTTCTAGTGTTCTTAAAAAATGAAATCCATCAATTAAATAAATGTCTTCATTAAAAGTTTCTGGACTGTTTTCGGGATTAAGATGATCTTTAAGAGCCAAAGCAAGTTTCGATTTAGCTGTTTTAAACATATCACTGTTGTATTGGAACAGTGCAGGGGGAATAGGGGCTAATGGAAATGACAAGCACGTCTCAATATCAATTCGATGTTCGAGGCTTAATGCAAGTAAACGTCCAAATATATCGCGTTCCATTTTTAGCAGCGCAACTTTTCCGTCATTTTTCTGTGTTTTCTTAATTGCTTCTGATGCAAAATTACAGATTTTGTTGGCTCGGATAGGTTTTTCAAATCTTGCTGGGTTACAATTGCATTCATCTATAAACTGTTGTTTTTGCAATTCACCCATTTCATATGCATTCAGCAGGAAATTTTCAGTATCTTCTTTTGCTGAACGGCCCGTCGAAATATTAAATAATTTATTGGCTGGAGTAGATTCGCTGAATGGGTTCAAAGAATTTTTTATTGATTGTATTAGAGCTTTTAAGCATTTCACATCTTTTTCCAAATTGTATTGCTTAAGTTCTGAAGTCACGTCCTCTTTTAAATATATATTTACATCTTCCATCATTGATGATACTATTTTGGATCTCATTGTATGAGACAAGGCCCATCTTTGTCGTGCTCCAATTGAATTAGTCATATGGGTCAATCCCGTGAGTGTATTTCCAGCATTTGCATTAACTGTTTGTTCAAGAGTAAGATCTACAGGGGACCTCGAGAAATTAATGTTGCTTCTTTTAACTCCGAATGCCCCTTTCTTAAAATCTGTTAGTAAGTCTTTTTTCTCATTTATATCTTCCAATAAATTAGACAGATACTTTAGTATCCACCGGGAATAATTGTGGTGGTTGAACACAAAAAACAAATTTGTCATTTCATACAATGTCTCGATCATTAATGAAATGTCACTTGTCCTGATACTCCGGGAAAAGTGAAAATACATATTCATAAAATATATAAACAACATGAAATATTTAGACGTTTTACCATGATCACCGTTTAGTGTTGCTTCTGCAAATTTTCTATATTCATCAACGATCCATTTCATCTCAGGTGAAAGAAAAAGTTGCTCTGATGGGTCTGTTTCATTTTCTAAAATTGATTTTAGATCTTCGTGGATATTATCAATCTCTAATTCTTTTTTATGAAGGAACATTTCAAAGTGCATTATTTGCAATGCGCTGGATAATAATGTGTAGACTCTTCGGCATCTGTTAAAATATTTTCCACATATTATACCATTAATTGATCCTGCAGCTACATTTCCACTTTCAATTAGAATATTTTCAATACCACAGCAATCCAAAAATTTCCCCAATACTTTGAAGAAAGCTGATTGAATGTGGAATCCTCCTAAATTTATTACAATATCATCATACTTTGGTGAATCTTCGTTTTGAATTTGCATTGCCATTTTGGCTATCTGTAGGTCGTAAGTTACTATTATGTAATCTTGATTACATTCTTTTTTAATTGCTTGAGCGATATTCAATGTAGCGTGCACTACGGCATATGATGTTGGTGACATATTAATCTGTGGTAGATAGTCAACTTTTTGAATAAAGCTTTTATCTGTACTTGTTTTTGAATTAAAACCAATCCACAGTGGTGTTTTGTCTGGAATTTTAAATAAACAAAACATCCAGATTAAATCTCGGATTATTGCATTTTCTTTTGAAGGAGAATTGGTTTCAACATTTTCGAGTGGTTTAAGTGTAGTCACTACTTTTGGTTTTTTATTATATGGTGTAATTTCTTTCAAAATTTCATCAAAACGTTTTCGTCTTCGTTTGGTGGTATGTTTCTCTGAGATTAAATTCATTTCATTGACTTCGGTGTTACAAGTATTATCAAAAGTTTTAGTTTCTTCACAATTATTTGTAAATTGGTATATAATACCCACTGTATCATGCAAAGTATCTTTTCCATGTCATGTCTCAACAAAGCGGTCATAATTGTCAAATGCCACGTGAGTACTGTAAATATTTCTTGTTGTAATGCCGCTTGGAATAATTTTGTTTTTTTCGTATGCTGTATAAGTCATTTCTGTTTCTAATTCCTCAATAGTTGTGTAACCAATTGAATGGCCCAATCTGTTCAAAAGCTGTATAATTTTCTTACTATTTGTCAATGATTTAACTGTCATTCCTAACTTCATATGTTTTGCAGGTTTTATTCTGCCTTTATGAATACTGTATATAATATCATCACAGATAGAATGTATTCGAACATTATCTTCATCGTTGTCATTTCTCCTTTTGCTCGGCCCTTTTATTAAGAAATACATAAAATCTAGAAGCTGTTGGGGGACCTTACATTCTCCTTCTATAATAGCTTCTTCTGTAAGTTTTTCAGGAAGTTTCTTCCTTGGCATTTTTAATAATAATTTTCGCATTTCATAAGCAACATTCCTTACTTTTTCTTTTTCTGTTATTTTCTGCAGCATTGAAATGTCAACCAAACGATTTATATCAATATCTTTCTTGTATATAATATATTTATGCAGAAGATTGGAGAAATTTATAACAATCTTATCACTGAAGTCTTTCGAAATTTTTTCATGTAAATGTTGACTAGTAAAAGTTTCAAAAGAATATTCAGTATTGCAATTTAATTCAAATAAAATTGTTTGATATTGTAAATATATGTCATTAAATAAAAATATTTGCTGATTTTCAAGTACTTCAGTCGCAATATAATTACATAAGATATCATAAGCAGACTTGTGCAATGCTCTCCGTTTGTGCCAAGATGTTAATTCTTGCTGTACTCCTACACTTGCTCCGAATTTTTTTATGTAAGTTGTATAGCAAACATTATGATAAAAAATCTCGCTATTACTGCTTATTTTTTGAAAAATACACTTATTTTCATCTAATGAAGCACAATGTGCCAATCTTTCTTTTATTTCTTCTGATCCAATTCGGCAAAATTGCTTTTTGGAAGCAACACGTTTTGTTTTTTGGTCACAAAATAGACATAATCGAATAGATGTTCGAATTTGCGTATCATAGGATCGACAGTTCTCAGCAAAATTATGATCGCTTTCTTCCGAAATTAAATTTTCTTCAGCTGATAAGACATGTGGAACCTGAAAGTAAAAGTAGATGATGTGAAAGAAATTGTTGATAATGAATTTTTAATTAGAAATATTTGTTTATATTTATCAAACAATTATTTTACATTAACTTACACAATCCGATGTTTCTTTATCGACAGATGCAGGTTTTTTTTCATCTTCTGGAGCAGTTGTCACTTCAGTGGATTCATATGTAGTTCTATCTTCAGTAAAAAGGTTTAAATCAGACAGTCCTGTGGTGCTCTGAAATGTTAATTTTCTTTTAAGGCTTGTCGTATTGTAAAATTATTAATACTGAATTTATATCGTATAGAGCAATTTAACTCTATCGGGTCTGGTGTACTACTAGTAGTACATCATATTTTCATCTTTTAACTATTATATTTTTCCAGTATTTAGTAATTGGTTTCAAATAGCTTTATATTCTATTTTAAATAAAAAGTAAAGAGAAATAAAGATAAAACTTTTATACGTGCGCATAGCTACGTTTTAAAATTAAATTCTAATAAATAATTCAATATTTAAGTATATTAAAGATTTTTAAATTTCATTTACTACAATAAATTAAAATTCATTTTATTTATTCAATGATAGAATGAAAATCTTCTTTATACATATACAAGCGATACCTGCGACTTTGCTTGCGTAATAGTTAAGTAATGCTTAGTAGTATTTGGTGCCAAACTTATTGGAGAATATTGCACTTTTTGGAAAAATTAAAAGATTACAAACTAAGCAATGGTTCAACTAAACAGCATTATTACACAGCATTAAGAGAAATTGCAGTTTAATTTAATAAGAATAAATAAAATTTTAAATAAATGATAATTTAGAATGAATTTTGAAGTTTTTACACTCATTTCAGTTTTTGTTTGAATTTTTGAATTTTTTAGGCACTGTATTTATTTACGTTGTAAAAATAACAATCGCGCCAGATTTCAATCAACCAATCTAAGGATTACCACCTCCTAGTGGTAATAGTACTAACATAAAATATAACATTTATTGGAAAAGGAACTATCACCATGAATCCGGAAACATGATTTTTGAAATCGGTTTGGTACTTAAACTGATGCCATAAAAATAGTAATATAGAAATAATCTTTTAGAAACTATTCTAAGAGAGAATTTTCGTCTTACAAAGTACTGCTAGTTTAAACTAGCGATCGTCCCAACCAACGACCCGAATATATTTGTCTGATGTAAAAGCAGCATAAAATTACACAAATTAAAATATTTTTGATTTAATTTAAAATTCAAGTACTTAAAATATTTCAAGTATCCTTCTTTATAAGAAAAATAATTTTAAACAGATAAATAGTTAGGGAAAAAATATGGATATCAGATATTAATATTTGCTTAATGTATTTAGAAAACACAGTTTATTAATTGAGATAATTAAAATCACATATTTGACAGTAGATAATTAATAAAAGAATATGATAAAAAAAATCAGATTTTAGAAAAATACTAACCTTACTGTTTTCTGGGGAGCGTAATGAAACATTTGAAAAGGCATCAGCATATTTTCTTTTTAGAACAGTCAACTTTCTATAACAATCCATATGAAATTTATATGCGTTCATGTTATCCTCTAATACAAGTTCACTGTATTTTAGTCCTTTCGTCTTTCGAAACATTAGAGCATCACAACACCTTTTGAAAGTTCTTTCGTTAAAATTAAACAACTTTACATATTCAGGCGGTTTGTCATCAAAATCTAGTGTACACTGCGGAAATTTTCTACGTTTTTTTCTGCATATAAAACAATCATCCATGTTTTCAAAGATAAAAAGAACACTTATGTACCAATCTTCAACAAAAGAATAAATAATGAAAAATCGTCTGCTTGACTGTATAATCAATTGAAAATTATGTCAGAATCCAGATTAAAGAATTTTCATTTAAGATTGAATAAAATATAATTTATTATTACTTAAAAATAAATTTTTTTCTCTAATGTAAGAAAAAGCTTATTTATATTTAAAAAAAAAAACTAAACAAATCTTGGAAAATTGCAAATCAATTGTTGCAAACGATTTTTTTTTCTTTATTTTATATCAGATATACAAAAATTAGATTTAATCGCAATGAGAATTCAAGAATAAATAATGAAAAATCGTCTGCTTGAATTTATAATGAATTGAAAACTAAGTCTTCATCGAGATTAGTAATTCATCGAATATTCGAATTTTGATTTCGATTATAAATTATTAAAATAATAATTTTTAAAATAAACCTTATACATATGAGTTAGCGCCCGCTGTTATCGTACCAAGAAATGAAGAGGCAAACCAGTCATTCCTTAATTTACACCTAATAATCTTGTCCTATATCATGATTTCATCCCGTAACTCGATGACGTGGTCATATTGAATTTTACATTATAACGTCATTTTTTGTTATAAATTTCAGTCTGCCGAGGGTCTGTACCAGGATATGCGCAGGCAGACCGAAATATTCTTAAAATACTTTACTTTAGCTTTAATTTGGCACCAATTTCATCCCGTAACTCGATGACGTGAAAGTGACGCCAAAATGGCGAGTTGGCGTCCGCTGTTACTCATATCGTACTAAGAAATGACGAGGCAGACCAGTCATTCCTTAATCTACACCTAATAATCTTGTCCTGCATCATGATTTCATCCTGTAACTCGATGACGTAGTCATATTGAATTTTACAGTATAACGTCATTTTTTGTTATAAATTTCAGTCTGCCGAGGGTTTGTACCAGGATATGCGCAGGCAGACCGAAATATTCTTAAAATACCTTATTTTAGCTTTAATTTGGCACCAATTTCATCCCGTAACTCGATCACGTGAAAGTGACGCCAAAATGGCGAGTTGGCGCCCGCTGTTACTCATATCGTATCAAGAAATGACGAGGCAGACCAGTCGTTCCTTAATCTACACCCAATAATCTTGTCCTACATCATGATTTCATCCTGTAACTCGATGACGTCGTCATATTGAATTTTACATTATAACGTCATTTTTTGTTATAAATTTCAGTCTGCCGAGGGTTTGTACCAGGATATGCGCAGGCAGACCGAAATATTCTTAAAATACTTTATTTTAGCTTTAATTTGGCACCAATTTCTCCCCGTAAATCGATCACGTGAAAGTGACGCCAAAATGGCGAGTTGGCGCCCGCTGTTACTCATGTCGTACCAAGAAATGAAGAGGCAGACGAGTCATTCCTTAATCTACACCTAATAATCTTGTCCTACATCATGATTTCATCCCGTAACTCGATGACGTAGTCATATTGAATTTTACATTATAACGTCATATTTTGTTATAAATTTCAGTCTGCCGAGGGTTTGTACCAGGATGTGCGCAGGCAGACCGAAATATTCTTAAAATACTTTATTTTAGCTTTAATTTGGCACCAATTTCTCCCCGTAACTCGATCACGTGAAAGTGACGCCAAAATGGCGAGTTGGCGCCCGCTGTTACTCATATCGTACCAAGAAATGACGAGGCAGACCAGTCATTCCTTAATCTACACCTAATAATCTTGTCCTACATCATGATTTCATCCCGTAACTCGATGACGTAGTCATCTTGAATTTTACATTATAACGTTATTTTTTGTTATAAATTTCAGTCTGCCGAGGGTTTGTACCAGGATATGCGTAGGCAGACCGAAATATTCTTAAAATACTTTATTTTAGCTTTAATTTGGCACCAATTTCTCCCCGTAACTCGATCACGTGAAAGTGACGCCAAAATGGCGAGTTGGCGCCCGCTGTTACTCATATCGTACCAAGAAATGACGAGGCAGACCAGTCATTCCTTAATCTACACCTAATAATCTTGTCCTACATCATGATTTCATCCCGTAACTCGATGACGTAGTCATCTTGAATTTTACATTATAACGTTATTTTTTGTTATAAATTTCAGTCTGCCGAGGGTTTGTACCAGGATATGCGTAGGCAGACCGAAATATTCTTAAAATACTTTATTTTAGCTTTAATTTGGCACCAATTTCTCCCCGTAACTCGATCACGTGAAAGTGACGCCAAAATGGCGAGTTGGCGCCCGCTGTTACTCATATCGTACCAAGAAATGACGAGGCAGACCAGTCATTCCTTAATCTACACCTAATAATCTTGTCCTACATCATGATTTCATCCCGTAACTCGATGACGTAGTTATATTGAATTTTACATTATAACGTCATTTTTTGTTATAAATTTCAGTCTGCCGAGGGTTTGTTCCAGGATATGCGCAGGCAGACCGAAATATTCTTAAAATACTTTATTTTAGCTTTAATTTGGCACCAATTTCATCCCGTAACTCGATGACGTGAAAGTGACGCCAAAATGGAGAGTTGGCGTCCGCTGTTACTCATATCGTACTAAGAAATGACGAGGCAGACCAGTCATTCCTTATTCTACACCTAATAATCTTGTCCTACATCATGATTTCATCCCGTAACTCGATGACGTAGTCATTTTGAATTTTACATTATAACGTTATTTTTTGTTATAAATTTCAGTCTGCCGAGGGTTTGTACCAGGATATGCGCAGGCAGACCGAAATATTCTTAAAATACTTTATTTTAGCTTTAATTTGGCACCAATTTCATCCCATAACTCGATGACGTGAAAGTGACGCCAAAATGGCGAGTTGGCGCCCGCTGTTACTCACATCATACCAAGAGATCACGAGGCAGACCAGTCGTTCCTTAATCTACACCTAATAATCTTGTCCTACATCATGATTTCATCCCGTAACTCGATGACGTAGTCATTTTGAATTTTACATTATAACGTTATTTTTTGTTATAAATTTCAGTCTGCCGAGGGTTTGTACCAGGATATGCGCAGGCAGACCGAAATATTCTTAAAATACTTTATTTTAGCTTTAGTTTGGCACCAATTTCTCCCCGAAACTCGATCACGTGAAAGTGACGCCAAAATGGCGAGTTGGCGCCCGCTGTTTCTCATATCGTACCAATAAATGACGAGGCAGACCAGTCATTCCTTATTCTACATCTAATAATCTTGTCCTACATCATGATTTCATCCCGTAACTCGATGACGTGGTCATATTGAATTTTACATTATAACGTCATTTTTTGTTATAAATTTCAGTCTGCCGAGGGTCTGTACCAGGATATGCGCAGGCAGACCGAAATATTCTTAAAATACTTTATTTTAGCTTTAATTTGGCACCAATTTCATCCCGTAACTCGATGACGTGAAAGTGACGCCAAAATGGCGAGTTGGCGCCCGCTGTTACTCATATCGTACCAAGAAATTACAAGGCAGACCAGTCATTCCTTAATCTACACCTAATTATCTTGTCCTATATCATGATTTCATCCCGTAACTCGATGACGTAATCATCTTGAATTTTACATTATAACTTCATTTTTTGTTATAAATTTCAGTCTGCCGAGGGTTTGTACCAGGATATGCGCAGGCAGACCGAAATATTCTTAAAATACTTTATTTTAGCTTTAATTTGGCACCAATTTCATCCCGTAACTCGATGACGTGAAAGTGACGCCAAAATGGCGAGTTGGCGCCCGCTGTTACTCATATCGTACCAAGAAATGACGAGGCAGACCAGTCATTCCTTAATCTACACCTAATAAGCTTGTCCTACATCATGATTTCATCCCGTAACTCGATGACGTAGTCATTCGTGTCGCCGCCGCCCGGTCTATTACCTTTAATCCTCTGTTTAGACGAATTTGCAGTTCGTCTACTTGGGACTGCAATTTTTTTATTCGTTGCTTGTTGTCTTGAAACTTCTTAAGGTTTTCCTCCTCTTCCGCTTTTTGTTCAGATTCTTAATAGAAAAGGAAGTAAAACATTTTTCAGTTATTGAATTTTAAGTTTAAATATTAATATAGCACTTTCTCATATCATAATGCTCTACCGTAATTGAAAATTAACCCTTTTTTTATTACGTTTATTAGGAAATCATACACTCTAAAAAATAAATGTGTAAATTAGCTAATTTTACCCAAGTATATGTGTAAATTTCCAAAATTACACACCTGTCATAAAGTTTACACATTTTTTTTCTGAAATTTACCTGTTTTTATGTGTATTTAGCTTATGAAAGTAAGTGTGTAATTTTTCATCACTTGAAAAACTCAAACAAGTGTGTGAATATCGAGAAAGGCTTGAATTTACACGAATTTATGAGTTATTCTAATTTGAACTTAGTTATATGTACGCACATAAGTGTGTAATTTTTTAAAAATACATACTTGTCATAAAATTTACACATTTTGAACAAAAATTACCTTTTTTTATGAGTACCTAACTTGTGAAATGAAATGTGCAATTTGTTATCGTTTGATTAACTCATACAAGTGTGTAAATGTAGATAAGAAACTGCATTTACACGAATTTGCGTGTTACACATAACTAAGGATCCACTGAAACAGAAACTTAAACCGAATTTTGGTACTCATCTTATTTTCGGCCGAAAACGAAAACGACCAAAAATGTTAAGCCATTAATCCATACTAAAAGATACATAATTAGGTGCGTTCGTAGTTATGTAAATACGTAGCATTTATAGGCGTTGTTCAACCCGTCCGACTGTCGGTCGTCTGTCCGCATACAACAGAACAAAAACCATCCAACCGATTTGTTTGAAATTTAAAACATATAATTGTTGCAAAATTTTGTTGAATGATTTCAAATTTTAGGAAAATTGGATGTATAGTTTGATTACAGGGACAATCAAAAGTATTCCGTTAGATTACGGTCTATGGGAAAAATTGTTTCAAGTTCATTTTAATGGTGTTAGAGCCTTTCAAACAGGAAAAAATGGATATGCATTTATTGAAGGGTACTAAAATATACATTCGTTGCAATATCTGGTGAAAAAATTTTTATTATTCATTTACAGAGCTACACAAAAGGATTCCGTTACATAATGATATATGGGAAAACATTGCTTTCGGCATATTTCAATCATGTTAAATTATTTCATATATAATGAAGTTGATATACGTTGCTGAGATTTATTATAAATTACTTCCTGTATAATAAAAAATGCTAACAGTATTTACAGATTTCGGAAATTATACTGTACCAGAAATACCATATATTACAGATTTTTGCTGGAAGTGCAGCTTTAGTTCTGATATGAGTTTTTAAGTTTAACTACATTTTTTAATATTACGTTGTATATGTATAAATGCTGTAGATCATATACAGGGTAACACAAAGTATCTGTAAGTGTCACAGAGTATAAATGAAAATAGCTTAAAATTGATTTTCGAATGACCTGTGCATTTTTACGATATCTCCCATGATAAGTAATGATTCTAAGTTTGTCATGTTGATTACGCCCTATTTAAGATGAAGTCCTATTATTTTCGTATTACTGTATTGAATATATATAATTGTATAAAATTTTATGTTCATGCATTTTAGCATAAGAGTTTAACAGCAAATGCATCAAGCTCAGAATATTTATAAAATTAATTGTAGTACGAATGCACCTCATTTGCCACGTTTAACGTGAAACTTTCATTTTTTAATTATGCTACACGCTTTCAAATATAATAGAATTGGTATGCATCTATCAAGTTATATAACAAAATATACATTCTGCACAATCTGTGGTGCAAAGAATATTTGTTTTTAATTTACAGGGACACACAGAAGTATTCCATTACAGATTGTTACAGGGAAGTACTGTTTGGGTCGCGTTTTAATGCTATTAAACTATTTCACATTTTATGAGATTGATATGCGTTGTTGAAGTTTATAAAAAGTTACTTCCTGTATAATAGAAAGCAGATAATATTTACCGGGACACATAAACGATATCGACCACTATATTGTATCCGAAGTACTGTATACCAGTACACCAAGATCTGAATATTTTTAGAACTTTGTTATAATACGAACGCACCTCATTTGCTACGCTTGACGTGCAGTTTCCAGCTTGTTATAAATTAATTATTGATATATATAATCATATTTCTAAGAAACAAATAGCCATATGCATGTTTATGTATAAGTTTCAAACAAAATCAAAACATGCTTCCCCCCCCCCCTTCTAAATCCCAAAGAAGATTTGATTAGAAGAGTGTAAAAATGTTTCAGGTGTAAGTATATAAATTTTTCTTTTACAGGGATTTTTTGTTTACGACCAGCTGTCGTTCTAGAGCTTTTTGAGAGCAAGCAGTAACACGTACTTTTGCGGTTTCAAAAGAAAAAAATATTAAGCCTGCTGCATTGATTGAGCAGGTGATAAATTTCAAACTTTAGTAATATATTATTGTATGCTTTATAAGTTTTTCTTGCGCATTGGTCATGCGCTATCGTGAAAAACCGTAGACGATTATCATAAACAAACAACAACAACAAAATTCTGAAGTTCATTGGATATTTGGAATACACAGAGAACATTTTCTGTACGCATTACCGTTTCAAGTAACACCATTTTATGTATAGTCCGTCAAAATTTAAAAATTTAACCAAAAAATATTACAAGAGTATTTAATATCCTGTTATATAAATAAAATACATCCAAGAAAGTTCACAAGTGCTTTTGGCGTGTGTAAAAAAGATTCATGCCATTGCATTTGTAATTATTATTGGAGTATTCTTGCCAACAAATCATAGTGTGGATTACCTCAAAAATTCAAGAAATACTTCGATGAAAAATAGGTATGAAAAATTATTTTTTTTCTGTTTGCTTTTCTTTAAATTACAATCATTTTGTTGAAATAAATAAAAATCCATGAATAATCTATATAATTGAAGGAATGAGGCTAAAATGTCATAGTTCTATTGTCTATTTATTTTTTTATTCTAGAAGTTTTTATTATTTTATTTTGTGAATGATTTTAATGAGAGGAATTTCAAAATATCTATACGATATACACTATCAGAAAATAATATGATTAACCCAAGAAAAAAGAAAAGAAAAGAAAGGGTATACAGTGTACAAAAAGTACAATAATGCATATAATCACAGGCAAAATTCATTAGTTCTAATTCAATATATTTTTTAATTTTTTCGAGATTTTTTTTTGGATTTAGGTCTAATAAAACAAGTTTACAAACCAATTTCTTAATTTTTTCACATTCATTTGGATTTTATTTAGGGTGTCAACTATTTTAACCAGTTGATTTAAGTTAGCGATTAAATCGTGATTTTAACTTACAATTTAAAAAAAATCATTGATTTAATTCAAAATTGATTTAAATCTAAGTGTTTTAAACGACATAAATGTATTAATCTATGATTAATGTAATTTGGAAAGGTTTTACATGTATTTTTCCTTACTAATAAAGAAAAAAAAGCTTTAAATAATTGTTTCTAAACTTAATTCCTGAGTCTTGCAAAACATTAAATACAATAAGTTTGTAAAGGCATAAAAACCCTTTTATTTAAGAATTATATCTAAATCTAAATCTAATATAATTTGTGATGCCATAATTTCCTTTAAGTAATTACATTATTCATTCTTTTATACGAAATAAGCATTTCAAGTATGATAAATTTCTGCTAAATAAAAGAATAAAGAAGCAGAGTATTATTTTCTATTCTACTTTTGCAATTATGAACTTATACCAAATATTAGAGCTAAGGAAGAATAGAATAATAACAACTGTTCAACAAATGTTGTAAAAAAAAGTGTAACAGAAAAAGAACTAATTGGTATAAAAATGCTAAACACAGCTTAATTAATTAATATAGTATACATATTTATTTAAGTACAGCAATGTATCAAAAGTGTAATACTGTTGCTAAATATTATAAAGATTTCAGATATCTTGGATATTCATATATTTATTCTGTATGTGTGTATAAATCGTTGTAATTCTTTTTCACACACACATACACATATATATATTAGCATGCACATACATTTTTGTAAGTTATGATTTATGCAATTAACAATAATTTTTTTTACTACAAATGCAAATAATGCTTGTTAGTTATGTTGTTTATGCCACTAATGAAACTACTTACTTGCAGTTTTTATTAATTCTGTTGATTACTGTTTCATTTTGGCTATTTGTTAAGGTTGCCACACCTTGCCCCTTATGAAATTACCAAAATGCACTCTACCTTTTAAAATATAGTGAAATTTATTTGCAATTGTTGCCAGAATTATTTTTTGTAATAAATCTCTCCATACCGCAGTACTTATAAATATGCGTACCCAAGACTTTACAAAAATGATAGAACTTTGTCTCTTGAGAAAAAGCAGGATATTATTAAAACATGTTATGTAAATGTATTTTTCAATTCGTAATTTAGAGAAGTATTGAAAATTAATGATTTTTTATTTATCATACTAAAAAATTATGTACTTATTTTTATTGCTACTAAGCACATTAGTAATATATTTTCTTATGTAATAGTGTCTTTTTTTTAGAACAAGCATACTGCCCTTTGTCTTTTTAGAATAAATAGTAAATGCTGAATTATCGTTTTAGTAATTTAAGCATTACAATATGCATTATATACCTAATTAAAGATTGTAATCAATTTAAAATTAAATGCAGCTACTGATAATTTTAATAAATGTAAAATCATTATTTTTTAATATAGTTTTACATAATTATTGCAAAATATTAATGTATGTAACTTTATAGTATTATATTAATTAACGAAATTACTAATTTACAGTTTTTATAATTTTTGTAACTACTGACTAATAATTAAATTTTATTAATTAAAGTGTAAAAACATAGATTATATTAGTAAATAAAGGTCTAATATTTTAGAAACCTAGAATCTATTAATCTTAGAAACCTATAGCCTAAACCTACATCTATTGAATATTTCAATGCTGGAAAAAAAATCCGATTTAAATAATAAAAAGAAATATGATTTAAATACAAAATTTTGATTTTTATTAATAATACTTTTTAAATCAAGATTTTTTTACATCCTAATTTTACGGAATTTTTAACTAATTTTTGTTGGCCGATCCGACGGAACTGTCTGGTAGACGGAGTGTTAAAATAAGTTTTGTACTTATTTTGTTGTTATTTATAACTATCCTCTAATCTTGCAAATAAAATATTAATGATAATATATCAAAGTGTGACTTTATTTTATGTATGGTCTGCAATTTTATACTTCATTCACATAAAAAAAAGTAATTAACTGTGTATTCCTATTTTGTTTTTAGCTCTGTCTGGTAAAAATAAGTACGATTATATGGATTTGTAACAGACAATTATATGGAAAAATTTTTATCACTTTTCATTTAAAGCCACTATAGTAAATTCTTATAAATCCGCTTGTATTATTTTATGACGATATCAGAGTGATTTTGGCCCTGGCAACATAGATCCTTGGAAAATCGTGCAAAAACTTTCATATAAGACCTGAAAAATGAGCTTTGTTTTAAAAAATAATAATCATAGATAGCAAGAGTTATTATTTCTTAATGTATAATTTTTAAATAAAAATGTATTTTCCGCAATGAATTATTAAAATTATTTTTTAATAACTAATTTTTTTAAGTATGAATTTTGCTTCAGTCAAATCATAATGCAAAGTGAATTTCACCTTTGTATCAACGTGTTACATAACTGCGATATACACTAAAGTCAAAATGACCAGTGAGTATTAAGGGTGCATTCGAAATTTTTTTTTCACCTTGAACAGTTCGAAATTTTCTGATACAATTTCAGACTCACTTTTAGAAGTAAAAACACGAAACTTGCTGAGGTGACTTTCAAAATGATCTATAAGATGTCGTGTGATTTTATTTTTTGTTAAATTCATTAGAATTTGATTTATAAACTATTATTTCCTTAGTATGAAACTTCTTTTTGTTCCCAGATCTCCCGCTTCGGAAAATTCGGCTCAAAACGTTGAATTTAACAGCATTTTTTTTGCAATATTTTCTGCATTTATCAAAAAATTGACAAGCACGGGACCTAATATACTATCTAAATAAGAGAATTTACCAGTTTAATGCGTCTGAGAGCAAAAACGATTTGAAAAATAAATCAGGAAAAAGGCAATTTGTATTGAAATACACCTTTAATCGGAGGTCTTATTTATTACTGCTATCATCCATCATAGCATTTTTGCCACGCATGTTCTTACAATTTTCATCATACGACGATACTGAGTTAAACTTTGATGTCAAAGTTTACTTGATCACTTGAGCAGTTTTAGATCGTTATTGCTAAAACGAATTTTGTAAAATTAAAAGGGCTAGATAGCCTAGAACAGATTTTTTTTCAAGGGTAAGTTCATTTATTTTACAATTTAATACTTGAAAATAAATAATATGGATGAAAAGTGTGTTATTTTCTGCTTATTACAAATTTGGAAAAAATAATTTATCATTTTGGTGTTTTAAATCATTTTTTTCATGTTTAAATCAGGTTAAACCACATATTCTAACATTAGAGTAGGGATGGGCATTATTTATCGTATTAGGATAAATAACAGTGTTACTACGCTAGAACCTAATATTGCATTAATATGTTACTGAAAAGTTCCTGTTAAATAAATAACACATGGTTCTTAATGACAGCATCTTCCTTCACTTGTTTTAATCAAGATTTCATTTTTTGTACCTCTAAAATAATAATAATATTCATTAAAAACGTCCTTAATCGTTTCATTTGAGACGTTTGCCGAACAATGTTGAATGTCCGGGCTGGGTGCCCGGACAGCGCCCCCCCCCCTTCCTGCTTGCGCAGACCCATTCACAATTATTTAAAAAATTTGCGCCCCCCCTCTTATTAAAACATCCTTAAAAACCCTTATTAAAAAAATCTCACAATTATACACTCTAAGATAAAAAAAACCTGTCTAAAACGGAATTTAAAACTGTTTTAAAAGCTTCCGTTTTAGAAAGTTTTACCATATAAAATAAGATATTGTATGTATCCAGCAAGTACAGCCCGGACAGCCCCCCCCCCCCTGCTTGCGCAGACCCATTCACAATTATTTAAAAAATTTGCGTCCCCCCCCTTATTAAAACACCCTTAAAAACCCTTATTAAAAAAAATCTCACAATTATACACTCTAAGATAAAAACCTGTCTAAAACGGAATTTAAAACTGTTTTATAGGCTTCCGTTTTAGAAGGTTTTACTATATAAAATAAGATATTGTTTGTATCCAGCAAGTACAGCCCGGACAGCCCCCCCCCTGCTTGCGCAGACCCATTCACAATTATTTAAAAAATTTGCGTCCCCCCCCCTATTAAAACACTCACAATTATACACTCTAAGATAAAAACCTGTCTAAAACGGAATTTAAAACTGTTTTATAGGCTTCCGTTTTAGAAGGTTTTACTATATAAAATAAGGTATTGTTTGTATCCAGCAAGTACAGCCCGGACAGCCCCCTCCCCTGCTTGCGCAGACCCATTCACAATTATTTAAAAAATTTGCGTCCCCCCCCCTTATTAAAACACCCTTAAAAACCCTTATTAAAAAAATCTCACAATTATACACTCTAAGATAAAAACCTGTCTAAAACGGAATTTAAAACTGTTTTATAGGCTTCCGTTTTAGAAGGTTTTACTATATAAAATAAGATATTGTTTGTATCTAGCAAGTACAGCCCGGACAGCCCCCCCCTGCTTGCGCAGACCCATTCACAATTATTTAAAAAAATTGCGTCCCCACCCCCTTATTAAAACTCCCTTAAAAACTCTTATTAAAAAAAATCTCACAATTATACACTCTAAGATAAAAACCTGTCTAAAACGGAATTTAAAACTGTTTTATAGGCTTCCGTTTTAGAAGGTTTTACTATATAAAATAAGATATTGTTTGTATCCAGCAAGTACAGCCCGGACAGCCCCCCCCTGCTTGCGCAGACCCATTCACAATTATTTAAAAAATTTGCGTCCCCCCCCTATTAAAACACTCACAATTATACACTCTAAGATAAAAACCTGTCTAAAACGGAATTTAAAACTGTTTTATAGGCTTCCGTTTTAGAAGGTTTTACTATATAAAATAAGGTATTGTTTGTATCCAGCAAGTACAGCCCGGACAGCCCCCCCCCCTGCTTGCGCAGACCCATTCACAATTATTTAAAAAATTTGCGTCCCCCCCCTTATTAAAACACCCTTAAAAACCCTTATTAAAAAAAATCTCACAATTATACACTCTAAGATAAAAACCTGTCTAAAACGGAATTTAAAACTGTTTTATAGGCTTCCGTTTTAGAAGGTTTTACTATATAAAATAAGATATTGTTTGTATCCAGCAAGTACAGCCCGGACAGCCCCCCCCTGCTTGCGCAGACCCATTCACAAGTATTTAAAAAAATTGCGTCCCCACCCCCTTATTAAAACTCCCTTAAAAACTCTTATTAAAAAAAATCTCACAATTATACACTCTAAGATAAAAAACTGTCTAAAACGGAATTTAAAACTGTTTTATAGGCTTCCGTTTTAGAAGGTTTTACTATATAAAATAAGATATTGTTTGTATCCAGCAAGTTCAGGTTAAAAATTCTGGGCACCCACCCGTTCAAAAAGCTGGTTACGCCTATGCAACCACAAAAGAAGTAACTCCTTAATATTCGCAAATTCAATAACTGCTAGATTTTTCACCAGTTTTTACATTCAGTTCAGTTATGTAGTTCTTTTCTGTTAGATTTTCCACCCGTTTTTGAAAAAATGTAGTTTTTTACATTACAAAAGAACATTTTATCGCTTCGTAACTGTTGTTTATTTTCAAACGTTTTGTCTGAGGATAATGTTGTTATCGTTAACGACTTTTGATTTAAAGTTTCGTTTCCTGTTTGGTTTTCATTCGCGGTTGTTGAAGAAAGAGGATAAATAAAAAATGATTTCGTCTCTTTTTTATTAAATATCAGAAAGACTGAATTTGAGATTTGTGGATTTGATTTCTAAAGGGCTCTCCTGGGGGGGGGGGGTGTTCCCTATAGGATCATTTTTTGGGAGTAGGGGCTGGGGGGGGGGTGTTTCTCATTTTTTGATGTAATATGTCTATCGAAAGCTTATGCTTCATACATTACAAATCTAGCATAAAAAATTTTCTCCCGTTATTCTGGGTCACGTTACGGACCCATAATGGGTTGAAATTTAAATTTTTTAAACTTCTTCGAGGTTTTTTTGCTAATTCGGTATCAGAAAAAAATTGTGCCAACATGATGTGTGTATAACATCTGCGCCATTTAAATATTATTCAGTCTTTTTTTATTGCAATTTTTTTTATGTAAAACAATATGCATTACTTTTTAACGCACAAGTGCGCATTAAATGAAAATTGTAATGCAATTTTCGTAGTAGTACTTTATAATAATGAATAAAAAACACATTATTTAAAAGTATTTCCTGCACAATAAAATGTTTCCTGACGATTACAAAAAAAATGTCCTGACAATTCAAAAAATAAAAACGTAATTGTCCAAGTTTTCCAAGTTAATTGTCCAATTGTGCAAGTTTCTGTCGACACTCCAAAAATGTCACTTTTTTTTAGGGGGGGGGGGGGTTAAAATTTTGTGGAAATAAGTCTTATTTTTTATTTATGTATGGATCCATATAAAAAAGTATGAGCTAGTGAACTTTGGAACCATTTTAATACAACTCATATTCCAAATATTAAAATAATTGAGAAAAACTATTAAAAAATTATTTTCAATTTAATCATTTTTATACTAAGTAAATGCAATTAAATTTCTTATAAATTGAATCTGGAATGTTTAGATAAGATTTTAATATTTACAAAATATAAAATACAGTACAATATATTAGGTTTACAGCTTTCTGAAAGACATAAAAATAGTAGGATAAAATTTAGATGAGTTCAAAGTATTAGAATATTTTATTTTGCGCAACAATATTACCTTATTAATATGAAGTAAATGGTAGTTAATTTTTTGTAGCACCCTCTTTTGCTTTCATAACAGCGTACAATCGATCTTGCATACTATACATATCTGCTATTAAGAAACTAGTAAAAAAAAACTGAGTCTGGAAAAAATTTCATTCTCTACCATCTGTCCTATCTCACAAGTTTCTTTGTCCTATCAGTTAATATTTGTTTTATGTTTTGCAGCCGCTCTAGTAGTGGCAGCACGCATTGACTTGCTGTACGAAAATTCAGTAATGCATTTCATCTCAGATTTTAAAACATCAACAGTGCTGATTGAGAAAACGCGGTATACGGAAAATGGATTTTTGAAAAATTCGTTTTCCTCTGTATGTTAAAGAAAGTTTTCTTAATATATTTTCTTGTACTTTCTAATTTTCCTGCTTTTCGTATTCCCTATTGGATACATTATTTTATATTCAAAAATATATGTGCCTATAGATATTTTCTTAAATGTTGTTGCCCCACCAGTGGCTGAGAGATTCTGCCCTCAAAACTGGTAGACGGCAGGTGCTGGATTAGAACAAAACCCAATCGCGGTCATCAGCCCAATCATTCGGAGTTTTCCGTGGTTTTCTTCGAACTTTGGATTTCCTTGCGTAAATACGGGTTGGGTTCCCTTAGAAAGACCCCCCCCTCCCTCCACGGAGGGCACCACCTTGGGGGCCCATATCCCGTTGTCCGTTTGGGAGCATATTTAGCAATTGTTTATAAATTGTTTATTGTATCCTGTTACAAAAATAACAGGATGTTGGAACCTGTTACCAGCGCTACTGTGGAATGATGTAACCTGTTAACCAAAAATAACCATATTTCCCATCTCTGCATTAGAGTAAATATTTGCAGTTTTAACATTATATAGCATTTAAAATAATTATTTGATTTAAATACTATCTGTTTCAGCGTGTTTATAATATATTTTGCTCTAAAATTTCGAATTTTCATTATTTTACATGGTATACATTTCTTATTTCATTTTCTACCGATGACAAAAGACAGTTTTTCATAGATTTCAATTCATGTTTTTCGTTTGTGATTTTTAAATTGAAGACTTTTTATAAGCGCATTGCATTCAAAAACTACAAGAAAAATAAATAAAAACTTTAAAAAGATGTCGTTTGATATCAGAAGAAATAGTTTCAACCTAGGCCGAAAAATTAAAATGTTTACACAAAATTCAATTACAGAAACAGAAGCAATTATAATTTTTTTTCAGATTGATCGAACATTGATTTTTGATCTTGTTTTCGACTACTTAGACTACAAATCTGTTAAAAGGAAAGAACACGCCAAACATACGAGTTTGTCCTTCATGCATTTTTTTTTCGGTAATGAAAACACTTAATTCACATTTTACACTCCAAAGTATAAGATAAAACTATGTACACAAAAATCTGTGTATTTTAAATATTGCACAAAATTGTATATTTTGCATGTTACGCAGACATGCGTGTAAGAACAGAATATTACACCAAATCTGTGTATTTTGCATGTTACACAACATTATGTGTATTTCCCTAATACACAGAAATATGCTCAAAAACTGAATATTACACAGATATATGTGTAAAAATATTACACTGAAATATGTGCAAAAAATGAATATTACACAGAAATATGTGTAAAAATATTACACAGAAATATGTGTATTGCCCAGCAATTTACTCATTGAAGCGTGTATTTCAGGAGTTTTCAGATATTTTTACACATTTGGACTTATCATCAAATTACACATTAAAATGTGTATTGTGAAATTTACACATCTGGCGCAATTTACACACCAATTTACACATATAGACATGTCGTTTTTGTATCATCGATTTACACATTTTTTAGTGTAAATTTACACATTTATTTTTTAGAGTGTACAGTATGATTCTTTATTTGTTTACAATTGAATTGAATTGAATTTTAATTTTATTGTTTGCTAAAATAACCGGCGCACAGTGAGGCAGGAAGCCTCCAAAGTTGGCAAAAAGTAAAATTTACTTTGAACAAAAAAAGCACATCACGGATTCTTTTGTAGACTAAAAGTATTAAAACTTTAAACTTTTACATAAGCTATAGAGTAATTTATTAATTAATTTACAAATCTTTTTCAATATTTTTTGTAGAAAAATGAGTTAAAAACAAGAATTTAAGATAGTTTTATACACATTAGATATTAATAAATCATCCATAATATCGCATTAAAAAATATAAACATAATTAGTAATTTTAATGATGAATGATATGATGAATGAAACCTTAAAGTGAATATTACTGACTCGTTTTGAAGGAATGAATCAACCTTTCTCAGGCAAAATGTATGCATAAGACTATAAAGACATATATAAGGACAGCAGAAGTAAAACTGTTTCTGTTGTCTTAGCGCTAACACACAATTTTTGTTTTCCTGTCTTTCAGATCTTAAACTCATACATGTCACGTACACTAACGAAGATGTAGAACTAGAATCGTATAACCGTTTGAGCTTTTTGATCGCCCAGAACAAATTCAGACGGAATATGAAGATGGACATGTTTGCTTTTCATAGACGCTTCTGTTTGTTTTTCAAATCGAGGAAATGAAAGCGATTTGCCAAGCAACTCTTTGTAAATTCTAAAGCATTTCCCTTGTTTCGCCAGGCTTTTGCTCATCGGAATTTATATTAAACTTTAAAACATTTAATCTTCTTTTCATTTAAACTACTTGTTCGTAGTTTCTCCGATTATGGAGCTCTTATACCATAAAATCACATTACTTTTCAAAAGTTTTTTGTTAAAACGTTCCATTGGTAGTCAGTTTCATTTAAATACATTATTTTGTAATAAATAATGCATTAAAATTCGTATTTAACAAAGAAACTATTCATAATAATATTTGGCACACCCGTACACTAATAAAAATTTAAGGATGGTTAGTTATAAAAATGACCATACAATTAAAAAAGTAGCAAAAAGTAGCAAGATTTTCTGACATATTTATCCTTTTAAAACTCATACTTAGTAGAAAAAATTATAGTTAACACTTAATTCGCCTTAATTCATAACTAAAACCTACAATGTTTGTAGACACTGTTAATTTTTTTTAAAATTTCACCACTATATATTCTAAGCGTCTGTATATCTATAAAAATCGTATTAAAACCAATTGAAAGTTAATGAATTATTGTTACATACTTGTAGTTAAAGGTTCCATAGTCAAAAAAAGTTATATTTTAATTATTATAGCGAAATTAACAAACGAATTTTGAAACAAAATTATTGATTTTTTTTTCACTTATTATCAATGTACAATATGCAGTTTAATTTCTTTCTCTAGTGACGATCAAAATAACTTTGCGCAAATTTTAATACTAGGCAGATGTGTATTGACATCTGCTCTATTAAAATGACGTATGTCGGTAGTTCAAAATAAAATTTCATTTTTTCGATTTTTTTCCAGTTTTGAAGGCTTTTTGCCCCACTGTGCGGCGTTGCCCGGAACTTTAGGTAGGTTTGCTTTGAAAAATCAATTTCAAAATTAACATACATTAATATGGGATTACAAATTAGGATTACAGCCCTCCCCACTTAATCGGGTAATGGATAATCGAATACCCCGCATATTCGAATAGAACTCTCAGGAACCGAATTTATCGCCGTTGGTTTTACGTTAGCTTTCCCGCTTAAACCGAATACTTTTCGCGAACCTCCCCGCTTATTCGAATAACATCTGGGTGACCAAAGTTTGAAAACAGGCACGAAAAACATGTTTCAGCTTGATTTTTTCCTCATCTTTTGTTATTTTTGGCTTATTTACATTGAAAATAAATTTTCAGTTCTTCCACAATGATTTTGAGCGGCAGATGTGTAATGTACAGGTCAAATGATCTCCCCTCGTTTTTCAGCAAATGGGTGAAATAAGTTGGCCAATGTGGAATATTTTTGCATTTTGTAAGTTTAGGAGTGTTTTTGTTAAGAAAAGAGCATTGTTATGTATTCTAAATGGAAATCTTTAAGGTTGTATTCAAAAAAAATGTTTTTCCACCCTCAACAGCTCGAAATTTTCTGATACTTTTTCAGACTCATTTTTAAAAGTAGAAATACGAAACTTGCTGAGGTAATTCTTGAAGAAATGTATAAGATGCCTTGGGATTTCGTTTTTCGCTCAGTTCATTAGAATTTGATTTAAAAAAAAATACTTTCACTTTTTTTCGTTCCCAGATCTCCTCTTCAGAAATTCGGTTCAAAACGTCATCTTTGATAGCATTTTTTTCAATATTTTCTGCATTTATCTAAATATTGACAACCACGGCACATTGTGTAGTTTCTAAATAAGAGAATATGCCAGTTTGATGCGCTTGAGAGCAAAACTGAATTTAAAAATAAATCGGGAAATAAGCTGTTTGGATTGGTTTGGAAGATCTAAATAAGAAAACAGAAGGTGTATACTGAAATTAAATTACTTTATACTTACTTTATATTAGTATTTGTATTTATTTTACGAATTTACGTTATTATATTAATGATTGTATATGCTGTTAATTAATCATGCTGTAGATGGTTGCTTTAATTTTTTTATTACGCATTAAATATTACATTTCTGTGTTTCCCCGTTTAATCGAATACTCCACTTAATCGAATATTATTTTTGGAATCATCAATGTTCGTTTAAACGGGGACGACTGTATAAACATTACAAATATAATTACAAATATACTGACAACTAGTTATTCGATCGATTTCATTCTTTAGGCAAAAATTATGTTTTACATTAATTTTTATATTTACTCCTTAAAATAATAATTTAAAAAAATTGAAAATTCTTAGATACCTTTCATCAGAATGAATATTTCGAGAGTTCGAAAAAAATAGTATAATCGAAGTTACTGATATTTAATAGGCTTCTTCCCATTATTACAAACTAAGTACACACCAAGTATTTCAAGTCTCTATCTCAATTTACTCAAGAGATAGAGTATTTAGAGACACACAGACAGACAAACAAACGGATGGCAAATTTTCGGAATCTCCAGTGTTTAAAACGTGTAAATCCGACAAAAAAATTATTTTTTCGATTCTCAATACGATTGCAAGACTAAGAAATGTTGGATTCTAATTTTCGAAAAGTAAATTGTTTCCACTGGTGAAAATGACTTCATGCTATAATGGAAATGCGAATTTTCATTCATAGAAGTTGCAATTTTGACCTAAGTTTTTAAAGAATTTTAATTCTTCAATGCCAGCGAGTTAAACTGAATATTGAAATTAAGTTTAGGCCATAGAGTAACATACAAGATAGGACAATTCCATAGAGCGTTATGGTAAAATGATTACGATTATAAGACCTTTAGTGACAATGGGAAGAAGCTTGGAATATCTTCGTTATTGGCTCTTAATAACATTAATGTTATCTTTCTTTTTTTTGAAATTTTGTAAGTTTACAGTTTTAACAGAATCGTAAACGGATTTTTTTTACATACATGATGGGTGAACGGTATAAGTACAACGAAAAACAAGCTAAAAAATGTGTCTTGAATATTATGTAAGTAAATAGGATATAATTATATTTAAAACTGTATAACGGAATGGTATAACATAAAAATAATACGAAATACTGCCTTCTACAAATCCCAGAAAATTAAAAAATATTTCCATTTGCTAAAAAATTTTTTAGAGCCGATGTTTTATTAATGTTTGAATTTTAATGTATTGGAAAAAAGTCTTTCTTCATGAGAATTTGTTTCCAAAGTGCCACGAGATGGCAGCACTACAAAAATGTTCTCCAGAGAAGGAAATGATTTCCCTAAAAAAAAAAAACATTCCATATGACGTCACATTTACTGCGAACTTGTTTTTTATTACTTTCAGAAGTTTTGCTTCGCGGGTTCTGTTGACATTTTCTCAAGCAGTTATTTTGGAAGCAAAAACTATAAGCTCCGTGACTTTCATTATTTAAAAAACTTTAAATATAAAAATTTATGATACTCTTCCTTCTTTTTGTGTTCGAACGTGTACATCTTCTGTATTTTCTTCGAATTTATGTGAATTAAAAGGCTGTCAACCGAAACCAGAAGTCAACACATTACTTGTTCTACGGAACATATTTAATAAAATAATATTCTATTATTCTTTCAGCAATATTCAAAGTGTTCCCAATAAAGAAGATAGAATAATAGCCTTCGAAAAAGATGTCATGCCAGGTAGGGCTCAATTTATATATATTTATTGAACAATTATTTTAACTTTAAATTAGAATTCACGTCCTTCATAATGTACTAAAATTGTCATTATAACAATCTTTTAATATTTACACATTTTCACTTTATCACAGAGAAAGTAAAAAGATTTTTTTTTATTGTAAATAATGTACAATCAATTCAATAATATTTACAATGTTAACATATAAGAAATAACAATAAAATTACTGATTGGGAAAAATTCTTTTTTAGAAATCTTTAGAATTAAAAGTTATTTAAAAGTTAATCTAAAATTAAAAAAAAAAGTAGAAAGAGAGAGACTGTAATCACACTTGATATATATATATATATATATATATATTTATGTGAATAAATTAACGCAATACCTACATTTTATTTTTTTACACTTCAATCTCCTAAAGATACATCTTTATGTTTTCAACATAATCTTGTAGGGTTTTTCATTTACATTATTATTATTTTGTAAGTTACTGATTAACAATAACAGTGCGAATAAAACTAAATGAATCAAGTAAATACAATATCGCCTGCCTCTGGCTCGATTAGGAAAGAATAGATATGCGAAAAAATAGAGTGTACAACATTATATTAACCCTTTGTATCACCATGTTGCAGATCTGCAGCATACCAAAAGTCAATAGTACTTACACAGTAAGTTTTAAAACACGATTTTATTTGTCGATCCTATTTTCCAACACACCAGTTAATATAAATTGATCACTGGAATTCTCAACAAACGATGATATTGAGTTAATTTCTCATACCAAAGTTTCGTTTATTATTTGAGAAGCTTCAGGTCGGTATTGCAAAAAATAACTTAATAAATTTCGTCAAATTAAAAAAGCTGCAGAAGTACGAAAGTAGATTTTCTTTAAAGGTAATTTTGCATAGTTTTAAATTTTCTATTAGAAAATTAACAATATTTATGAGAAGTAAGTCAATTTCTGTTTATTGTTAATGTGAAAAAAATACCCCATAATCTATATATTTAAAACACCAGGCTGTTTTTTTAGTCATCAGCCCTGAGCTTTCTACTGGCCCGATTTTGATAATTATTCTTTTAAATGAAAGCTGTTTATGTGTAGATGTGCCCATTCTGGCTAATTTTTAATTTATTTCCATTTTTATATTTTATTTTTAATTTTAAAAGCTTTTTTGTGATATTTCTTCAAAATAGTGGCAACAGGCTTTTCTCATAATAATAAAAATTTGTTTTGCTTTATCAATTTCCACCAATCAGGAGCTTGATTTCATCGGTGAATGTGTAATCGCATTTCAAAGAAAAAAAAATAATGGTTTTCGTAAAATTTAATCCTAATAAAATGATTACACATAATTATTCACTAATCGCGGTACAATACACAGATTATTTACTGACTAATCTTATTAAATATTATGTAAATAAATTAACAGAAAATAAACTTTAATAAAATATAATATCTAAAGGAAATTTTGTCGATGAAGAAAATGTCGTCATTGAGAAAACAGATAAATTTGTTCCATGAATATAATATACATTGTTATAGCTGTGTCAGTGATGATGTCATATTCACTGACTTTTATTCCTGCATCTAAATAAACTGTACTTCTATTTATTTAAATGTCCGTGGTGTGCACAAATGAAAATATTTCTATAAATTGCGCCATTTCTATTTTTTTAATTATAATAAATATTTTATGAAACTAAAGAATTTTTAAATAACTGCATGAATCACGCTTTTATTTCGGAAAACATGAGTGTCTCTGAAGGTGTAAATGATGTCATATTAGAAGAAATAAAAAAAATAATAAATAAAACTTGTGATATGCCGGTATTACGATATTTCTATTTTACATAATATCAAAAATTAATTAAAATCATTTCGTTGTATTAAGTTATTATTTAAAATAAAAATAAATAAAATGTTTTCTGCATATCAGCAAGAAAAACAAAAATTTTATTCTTTTTTATAACAAAGATATCGTTTTTCTTTTCGTTGTCATGACAGAAAAATTAATTTTGACAAGTTCATGGAGGCTACAAACCATAGAGTAAAGATAAATTAATAGAGTGGAAGTATAATGTCTGGGCGTGACGCCAAAAATATAATCCTAAAATCCGCTACATTAAAACCAATAAAGCACAAACAAAACCACGTGCTTTGAAAATATAACATTTTTTTGTTAATGACTTAAAATCGTTTGCGACATTAAAATGTGAGCGATAAATGGTTTCATACTGCAAATCTTTTTTGAGGCTTACTTCACCTCTATCTATCTCATTCCTCCATGCTACAAACCAATAAATAAATTAGATTTATTGCAAGTGCTGTAAATATGTAGTGGGTTGGTTATGCAGTTTAGTGACTGCCTGTTTTTATTATAATTAAAATGTTTTATTGATATTATAATTATTGAAGAGTTACCAAACGATATTTCAACGGAGAAAAAATAAACTATGCAGATATTTGTGAATTCGTCTTCTGAGGTATGATATTAACTTCCTAAATAATTTGCCATTTAAATAATTTTTAATGTTTAGAAACCGCATTAAAAAAAAGATTTGTAGCTGAAGTTAAGGCCAACATAATACTTTATGAGTTGTTTTCCTTATTTTTTTTTATTTTCTGAAAGTGTATCTTCATCATGAAAAGTTATGTTATCCCTATTTTAAGAGGTGGAAATTGTTTATTTCGCTCAGTATCTTATTGTGTATATGGGTGATTCTACGATAAGAGGTAATTTGTACGGCAATCCTTTTAAAACCGATTTTTTATTCTATATGTTGCTATTTTTTGCAATGAATCACATTATCTTAATATACTTTATTAAGTAACATCACGATTGAATGCCTAATTTAAACACATTTTTCTGAAATTTCTTACAAAGTCTAAAAAGTCCCCTCCCCTGGCATGTCCCCTTGCCGGTTTCAATTTAACTTTCAAACAATACATATATTTTTTCCGCCAGATGCTTAGCTAAAGTATGTTTAATTGGAATTTAAGTAATTATACTTACGTATTATAAAATAAAAAATAAAATAATTTTGTTAATTTCAAATAATTTTTAAAATTAACTTTTGTCCCGCTTTTTTTGTGTCTCTCCCCTGTCAAATTTCGTTCCGCTGAAACAAATATAAATTCAAGGATGGCTATATTGGAAGTAGTGCTTAAGGACATCTATTGGCTTGAAGTTAGCAATACTAAACGCACAAGCCATTTAAGCGTCGCCATTTTTAGTTGTTGCGACGCGACCGTGTTTTGTAGTGGTTTAGCACGGTGACCGTGTATCTCCCCTGGTAAGTCATAAAACTTATAATATTCATTTAATTCAATTGCATTTACTGCCCTAATTAAACAATACGGTAATACTTAAAGTGAAATACACAATTAACCGAAAAACTAATTCAGTCAGTTAAAAAGTTTGAATTTACCTGAAAATGTCTCTTCCCTGCCGTATTTCCCCTGGCACGATAACTGCCAGGGGAGCGAGTCACTGACCTGAAAAAGTTATAAAATATGTATAAAGTGACTTGCCCTTATATGAAAAAGTAAATAAACGGGACAAAAATCATAATTTAAAGGTTTTTGATCAAACTCAAACTTTTCTTTTTGGCCGAATTCTAAATGTTTTTGAACCTCTTATCGTAGAATCACCCATATAAGACTGATGTATATCATATCTAATATATATTTTTTCCGTCGAATTTCGACGGGTGCAGCTAGTCAATAATTATTTCAGTTTTACGTTCTAATTTTTTTTTATTACTTTTTACATGCTTAAAATGATGTATTCTAACATGTTTATCGATGATAAAAAGTTAATTAAATCCAATTGATTTTTCAATCACCGGATTTTAAAGCATTCATCTTTTGTATAAACATTTTAATTGTCTGAGCGTAGCGAAGTCTTATACTCAGAGTACGTAACGATATTAAAAGTAAAAAAAATTCTTTCGTCAAGCAAATCTCAGAAAGTACTTGTCGGATTTAGATTCTGTTTGTACCAGACGGTACCTATGAAGGTAACCTCGTGAATGCACCTACTTACAAAAATTAGTTCCAAATAGTTTAAAAGTTATATTAAAAAAACTGGTAAAAAAGTACAATTTATTTGCATACGTTACAGATATTTGATGTGCGTCACTTTTCACCGGCTGGATGTTTTGTTAGATTCCAGAATTGGAGAACATGGAGCAAGGAAAATACGCAAACATTTTTTATTTAAGTACAATAACACATATTTAAACTTAAAAAATTGGAAAAGAAATCTGTTTTATTTTTATTATTATTTATTTATTTATTTATTTATTTTATTTAAAAGAAAAAAGCCATAATTTTTAATAACTTAATATCTTAGATTTTGCGATAATTTTTATAATAGCATTTTGTAATCGCGATTAGAATCATGTATTACATGCGTGCAAATTGGAAACAATTCTTTCGTGTTTACATAAAAGATGAGTTTGACATGCGTACTTTAGATATTACTTTTGATACTACTTAGTTATCCCGTCGACCAAAAAATGATCGCCAAATTATAAGATTAAATGCCAATAATGTATGATCGTGAATGTCACATTTAATTGCATTAAATACGATAGACGCATTTAAAACGTCATTAAATGATTTTCATTTTGCACTTTTTAATTGTATATTTATTAATATTCTACTAAATATATATATACAGGGTGTCCCAAAAGGTCGTTTACAAACTTAACATGCTGGTCTGTCATATCATGATGAACAATATTAAATAGGAAACTAAGGGTCCCAAACATCTTCCAAAGGAGATATGCGCCATTAAAGTTTAGGGTCCAAAAATTCAAATGATTATAAAAAACAGAAAAATTGGTCGATTCGTTTGCGGTTTTCACTAAAACTATTCTTTATGTCAGTATTTTCTTGAAAATAAATTACAAAGATAAATTTTAAAAAATGTCGATAGAGGGCGCTTTAGACTTTGGAGTAACGATAAACTAGTTTTCACCATTATTTTTTGCATCTCATTAAACTTTTTTAGAAGCTTAGACATAAACTTAAATTTTGAGCTCAAAATCTAAATCGTTGGAAGTGGTTAAGTAGCGCAAACTGAATTGCGGGGAAAGGTTCAAATTTCAAATGATTATAAAAAACGGAAAAATTGGCCAATTGATTTGCGATTTTCACTAAAATTATTCTTTATGTCAGTATTATCTTGAAAATAATTTATAAAGATAAAATTCAAAAAATGCCGATAGAGGGCGCTTTAGACTTTGGAGTAACGTACAACTATTTTTTTGAGTTATTTTTTGCATCTTATAAATTTTTTTTTAGAAGCTTAGACATAAACTTAAATTTTGAGATGAAAATCTGAATCGTTGGGAGTGGTAAAGTAGTGCAAACTGAACTGTGTTCAATGGTGGTGGGGAGGTTCAAATTTCAAATGATTATAAAAAACGGAAAAATTGGTCGGTTTTCGCTAAAATTATTCTTTATGTCAATATTTCCTTGAAAATAAATTTTAAAGATAAATTTAAAAAAATCCGTTAGAAGGCGCCTTAAACTTTAGAATAACCAACAATTATTTTTAACCGTTTTTTTTTCAATCTAATTAAATGCTTGCAAAAGTTTAGACTTAAATTTAGTGCTCAAAATCTAAATCGATAGGAGGGATTAAGAAGCGCAAACTGAACTGTGTTCAGGAGTTGAAATGTTACCTTCCCTCCCCTCGAACGCAGTTCAATTTTTGGCCGCTTAATTACTCACAACGATGCAGATTTTGAGCACAAAATTTAAGTTTGAACTTTTACAAGCATTTTATTAGATACAAAAAATAACGGTTAAAAATAGTTGTTGGTTACTATAAAGTTTAAGGCGCCCTCTGACGGAATTTTTTGAAAGATATCTGTAAAAGTTATTTTCAAGAAAATATTGGTATAAAGAATAGTTTTAGCGAAAATCGACCAATTTTTCCGTTTTTTATAATCATTTGAAATTTGAACCTCCCCACCCCCATTGAACACAGTTTAGTTTGCGCTACTTAACAACTCCCAACGATTCAGATTTTTATCTCAAAATTTAAGTTTATGTCTAAGCTTCTAAAAAAAATTTATGAGATGCAAGAAATAACGGAAAAAAAAGTTGTTCGTTACTCCAAAGTCTAAAGCGCCCTCTATCGGCATTTTTTGAATTTTATCTCTATAAATTATTTTCAAGATAATACTGACATAAAGAATAATTTTAGTTAAAATCGCAAATCAATTGACCAATTTTTCCGTTTTTTATAATCATTTGAAATTTGAACCTCCCCCCGCAATTCAGTTTGAGCTACTTAACCACTTCCAACGATTTAGATTTTGAGCTCAAAATTTAAGTTTATGTCTAAGCTTCTAAAAAAGTTTAATGAGATGCAAAAAATAATGGTAAACACTAGTTTATCGTTACTCCAAAGTCTAAAGCGCCCTCTATCGACATTTATTGAAATTTATCTTTATAATTTATTTTCAAGAAAATACTGACATAAAGAATAGTTTTAGTGAAAACCGCAAACGAATCGAGCAATTTTTCTGTTTTTTATAATCATTTGAATTTTTGGACCCTAAACTTTAATGGCGCATATCTCCTTTGGAAGACGTTTGGGACCCTTAGTTTCCTATTTAATATTGTTCATCATGATATGACAGACCAGCATGTTAAGTTTGTAAACGACCTTTTGGGACACCCTGTATATATATACATATATATATATATATATATTTGAAATAAAAAGTATGCCAACATGTATAATTTGGCTATTAGTATAGCGAATTGTAAAATTTCGCGAAATTGGTCGACGGGATAACCAAGAAACACCTTACTTTTAATCATAGATTATATTCTGTTATTTTTTTTAAATAGGTTACTTAATGTTATTTCTTACTAAGCAATCTGAGTTAACCGCCTATTATTGCGTGATTGCACGTATTTAATATCTGTTGCGTACTATCGCTGCTTCCATGGTTTAATTTAATCGTTTTTACTTTGCGCCTCGCGCAAACGATTTTTTTGTTGTTGTTTACATTATGAATTTATTAGAACTTTTTTGAATGGAACATTTCTTTGAACTGAAAAATGCAGTATGTATTGTATTAAGGTATTATATTGATGAAAAGATATGATATGTGCACAATAATGTTATTGTTTGTAATGTGAAAGTTAATATAGATGTTTTTTTTATACATTATGTGCTTGAATTTACTCCGAAGACAAGAAAATTTATTTACTTAAGATATAGAATTCGCTTGATCTCCCGATACATGATAAGGTAAGATTAATACATTCATGCTGTAGTTAAGATATTTTAATTTTGAAAATGAATACTGACATTTTAAACATCAGTATTAAATAATATTGAAGAATTTTATAAACAGGGATAGATTCAATATTATTTTGGCCTCCAACTGCCGGGACATTTTATTATTTAAGAAGTAATATAAGATAATGGAACAAATTAAACGTTTACGCACGCCATTAAGAAGTGCTTTTACGCGAATCGCTAATTTACCTGAGAATAAATTAAGTAATGAAAATAAAAATATTGAAGAAATTGAGATTTTATACGCTCAATTAGAAGAAAAATGGGTAAATCTAGAACCAAAAGAAAAAGAAATGTTAGATCTTCTTTTAAACGATAAATCATGTACGCAAGAAAATTATGATATGGAATACGAAAGTTTTAGCATGTATGAAGAAAAATTTATTAAGCTAAAAACAAAAGTTCAAAAATTTTTGAAAGTTTCTGAAACTGAAAATATTACGAAACGGAAATTTAAACTTCCTAAGATAGAATTTAAATTATTCGGGGGAGATATTAAGGAGTGGTTGGCCTTTTGGGCTCAATTTGAAAAGATACATAACGATTCTGATATCGCGAAGGAAGATAAATATCAGTACTTGTTGCAAGCGACGCTAAAGTGTTCTAGGGCAAGAGAAATTGTCGAGGCTTAAAGGCTCGTTTTGGTCGCACTGATATGTTAATTGAAGTATACATAAGAGAACTACTTGCTTTAATGATGAATAACACAACAGGAAAAGGTCCAAGAATTCATCTTTTTAAATTATACGACAAAATTGAAACGTATTTAAGGTCATTAAAAATGTTAGGTGTTTCAAGCGAACATTATTCTGCAATTCTTTATCCATTAATTGAGTGGTGTTTGCCTGTTGAAATATTGAGAATTTGGGAAAGAAATTTAAATTCCATTACCTTGAATTCAAAAGATGAAAGTAAAAATAAATTAGATTCTTTGATGAAATTTTTGCAGCACGAAATCGAAAGCGAAGAAAAAGTCCGTTTGGCTAGAAGTGGGTTTAATCTAGAAAATGTAAACCAAAATATTCATACTGCGCCAACTAGGCGAGAAAGGGATCTTCCAACGGCCACGGAATTACATAATTCATCGAAAATGAAAAGGGAAACGTGCATTTTTTGTAACAAGTCACATTGAAGTACCGAATGTAGATATGCTAATAGTTTATCTCATGAAGATAGAAAACAAATATTGATGAAAAAGGGAGCTTGCTTTAAATGTTTAGAAACAAGAAAACACATATCACGTTTTTGTAGAACGAAAATACCACCCTGTGATTGCGGTAAATTACATTTTAAAATAATGTGTCCAACGAAAAATGATAAGGAAAACCCGATTACAGAAAAGTCAGATATCGAAATTAAAAACGACACTGCTTTATCCAATAAAACAAGTACTCGCCATGTACTTTTACAAACGCTTATTGTCCGACTTAGATGTAATAGTAAGATGAAATATATAATAATATTAATTGACTCAGGTAGCAGTAAATCCTATTTGTCATCTTTTGCACTGGCCGAAATGGGATATGAATGCATAGGGGAAGAAAATTTGACACATAGTTTATTTGGAGGCACAGAAACTGTATCATCACATAAGAAATATTTGATTAGTCTGAGTGACTTCTTTGATAATTATCGCTGTTGTTTCGAAGTGCTAGATCAAGAAAAAATTTGTTCGGACATTCCAAAAATTCCTCGTGGCTCTTTTATGAGTGAAATAAAGAAGCATAAAATTTTTCTATCTGATTTAAATAACCAGGTTGAGTTACTGTATGAATTTTCACCTAACGAAATTCATGGGCTTATAGGAGCTGATATAGCAGGCAAATTGTACACCGGTAAAATAAAACAATTGATTTCTGGCTTAGTGGTAATGGAAACACGCCTTGGTTGGACTTTGATGGGGAAAACTGACATTTTTAATATATCAGATAGCACAAACAGCGTCATGTCACTTCATGTAAATGATGCAAAAATTTCAGATTTATGGAGTCTAGACACGCTTGGAATTCTCGATCCTGGTGAAAGCGGAAACAGACAAGAAATCGAAAAAGTAATTGAAGAGCATTTCAATAGAAATATAAAAATAGATGCAGAAGGAAGGTATGAAGTATCCCTCCCATGGATTGAAAACCATCCTCCGTTACCAACTGGTCGAAAAATTGCTGAACGACGATTAAGAAGTTGTGTTGAATCACTAAAGAAAACAGGAACTTTAGAAGAGTATGAAGATATATTAAAAGAATGGATAGAAGAGGGTGTTATTGAAGAAGTTAAGAATACCTGTAATGATGAAAGTGAGCACTTCTTGCCACATAGAGCTGTGATTAAAGAAAATTCGACCACAAGAGTTAGACCAGTCTTTGATGGTTCAGCAAGACAAAAAGATTCACCTTCAATCAATGACTGTTTAGAAAAAGGTCCTAATATAGTAGAACTCATTCCGACTATACTGAATAAATTTCGACAGAAGAAAATAGGCGTGATTGCGGATATTCGAAGAGCATTTCTGCAAATAGGTTTAAATGAGCGAGATAGACCATTTCTGAAGTTTTTATGGTGGGAGGAAGGCGATCCCGAAAAGTTGAAAATTTTCCAGCATAAAAGAGTTGTTTTCGGTCTTATATGTTCACCTTATTTGCTTGGCGCAACTATCCGATATCATCTGAAGAACGCACCTTCTAGATTTAAAGAAACAGCAGAGAAATTGATGAAGTCTTTTTGCGTAGATAACTGCGTCACTAGTGTTGATAATTATGAGCAGCTTGAAAAATTTATTGAAGAATCCAAACTTATTCTCCAGAGTGCTAAGTTTGATCTTCGAGGATGGGAATATAATATCCATGAAACAGTAGTAGAAAACTTCCCAGAAGAAAAGATTATTCCAGTTTTGGGACTAATGTGGAATTTAAAAGCTGATACTTTGAAAATAGATTTACGAAAATGTTTTGAAGATTCCACTGTTGTAACGAAAAGAACAATTTTTAGTGCTGTTCATAGAATTTTCGATCCCATTGGCTTCACATGTCCTGTCACCTTGGGTCCAAAGATTCTTCTTCAAGAATGTTGGAAATTGAAAGTTTCGTGGGATGCCGAATTACCTGAATCTATTGCCAAGAAATTTGAAAAATGGCGAAAGGATGTCTCTAAATTAAAGGAAATAGAAATCCCTCGATATATTATTTCCAATTATGAAGCTCAAAAGAATCTTTCATTGCACATATTCTGCGATGCAAGCAAGAATGCATATTCTACATGTATATTTTTAAGATGTGCGACTGAAAGCACAATATCTTGTCAGCTTGTACAGGCTAGGAGCAGAGTTGCTCCAATGAAAACCATTTCTATTCCTCGATTGGAGCTGCTTTCCTGTAATATCGGAGCTAGACTAGCACAGAGTGTTATAAATGATTTTCAGTTAAAACATATCCCGAAATTTTTCTGGTCCGATTCAGCAAATGCTCTATATTGGATCAAAGGAACTGAAAATTGAGCTCCTTTTGTTTTCAATAGAGTTAAAGAAATCCGATCTTTGACAGAACCTGAAAATTGGTATCACATCCCAGGATCATTAAATGCTGCAGACCTCCCTTCTCGTGGTTGTAATGCAGAAACTTTAGCGAAATCTAAATGGTGGGAGGGCCCAGAATGGTTACGAAGACCAGAAAATGAATGGCCAAAATCCAATGTTGTTCCATATTTCAGCGTAGTATATTCAGAAAAGAGAAAAACTGTTATTAGCACTACAAATCATGAAGAATCAACAGAAAAAATTTATAACAGATTTTCATCGTACGACAAATTGATCCGAATTATTGCTTGGATTTATAGATTTTTTACTAACTGTAAAGTGAAACTTGCCAACCGGATTTCTGGACTCTTAACGCTAGAAGAAATAAACAGAGCTGAAATATCTTTGTTAAAAATAGTACAAAATGAATCATTTTCAGGAACAGAAGATAAACGCTTAAAATCACTTCAATGTTATAAAGAATCAAATGGACTACTTAAAGTTAAGACTCGTATTCTGATGAGAAAAGATAAAAGAAATTTCCGATTTCCAATACTGTTACCCTGCAGTCATCCAGTTGTCGAAATACTTATTCGGACAAGACATCTTAGTTTAAATCATGCTGGCACCCAGATATTAATGAGTAACTTAAGAGAAGATTTTTGGATTTTGAAATGCAGGAAGACTGTTAGAAAGGTAATCAGAAGCTGTGTACGCTGTAAAAGATTCAATTCAAAACCTAAAACAATTATAGAAGTCCCTCTTCCGGAAGATCGTATAAAAGAAGCTGCAGTATTCGAAGTTGTAGGAACTGACTACGCCGGTCCTTTACTTCTTCGAGGCGGTCAAAAAGCTTGGATTGTTATTTTCACATGCGCTGTCTACAGAGCAATACATTTAGCGATAGCCACATCCTTATCTACTGACAACTTTTTGCAAGCTTTTAGAAGATTTATAGCACGAAGAGGTAGACCTGCGATAGTATATTCTGACAACGGAAAATTTTTTACGGGTGCTGAAAATTTGCTGAAACAAATCGATTGGGATGTCATTTCTCAGTACAGTGCAGCTCAGAAGATAATTTGGAAATTTAACCCTCCATCTGCGCCGTGGTGGGGTGGATGGTGGGAGCTTTTGATAGGCATAATAAAAGGGATCCTTCGAAAAGTCTTAGGACGAAGCTCTTTAAATTTAGAAGAAATGTAAACTGTTATTTGCGATACTGAATGTATTGTTTATCAGCGGCCTTTGACCTATGTTTCAGAGGAAATTGATGATTTAACACCACTTACTCCTTCTATGTTTTTACAAGACATCAGAGAATCATGTATTCCTGATCTTGACATTTTGGATTCATCGTCTATTAATAAGAGACATGCTTATAGACAACGGCTAAAACAAGATTTGCGGAAAAGATTCCGTACTGAATATTTGGGTTTTTTGAGACAATCCTCGAAATTTGACAAAAATCCGAGAC
Organism: Maratus speculifer; assembly: GCA_964019185.1. Taxonomy (NCBI): domain Eukaryota; kingdom Metazoa; phylum Arthropoda; class Arachnida; order Araneae; family Salticidae; genus Maratus; species Maratus speculifer. Next base: position 211,668,025 of record OZ025302.1, read on the forward strand.
CTATCCAAATTGGTGATGTTGTTCTAGTGTCCAGTGAGAATGTTAGAAAACTTGAATGGCCGCTTGCCAAAGTTATTGAACTGTATCCTTCCAAGGATGGAAATGTGCGATTAGTGAAGGTTAAAATGAAAGGTGGCGAATTTCTACGTCCTGTTCTGAAATTGATTCCTCTAGAAATAACTCAAGAGAAAGGTACCAAACTGCACTCTATAGCTCAAAACTCAACATCTTCCGAACAGACTGTTCAACCACATAATAAAGAAAGTCCTTTAGATCCTGTTCCTTCTAAACCGACAGTGAAGCTGAATGGAAAAAACTGTTATTTAGATCCTTCTACGAATAAGCCAATGAACCAGCATTCTGTTAAAGACTTTGTTAGTGACTCTCCTGTAGTGACTGTTCCTGAAAAACGATCTAAATATGGTCGTTTAAACCCAAAGTAAAGTTTGAGTTTCATTGAATTCGAAACTCAAAGGTGGGAGTGTGTTGCGTACTATCGCTGCTTCCATGGTTTAATTTAATCGTTTTTACTTTGCGCCTCGCGCAAACGATTTTTTTGTTGTTGTTTACATTATGAATTTATTAGAACTTTTTTGAATGGAATATTTCTTTGAACTGAAAAATGCAGTATGTATTGTATTAAGGTATTATATTGATGAAAAGATATGATATGTGCACAATAATGTTATTGTTTGTAATGTGAAAGTTAATATAGATGTTTTTTTTTATACATTATGTGCTTGAATTTACTCCGAAGACACGAAAATTTATTTACTTAAGATATAGAATTCGCTTGATCTCCCGATACATGATAAGGTAAGATTAATACATTCATGCTGTAGTTAAGATATTTTAATTTTGAAAATGAATACTGACATTTTAAACATCAGTATTAAATAATATTGAAGAATTTTATAAACAGGGATAGATTCAATAATATCCTTAAATTTTATAAAAACACATTATGACAGACGTCATATACGCACTAAGTTGGCGCGATTGCAACAGAAACAATTATTAAATTTGGCGATTTTATGTCTCATATGGTAACTTGTTTATTTTGTTTCATCAATTATTTAAAAAAGAAACAATAATTAAGCTATAAATAAACAGTTATAAATAAAAAACATAATAATGTACAGAATAAAAAATATAAATATCGTAAAATATCATAAATATTAACATTTAGAGCATTATTCAAAAACTATCACCAAAAAAAGTTTTCACCAATTAATGGGAGGAAAAGTTGCTCTACGTAGTGCTTATTTGACATCCGTACCATGTTTATATGTAAAAATAAGCATAAACGTTCATAAGATTTGTTTATGTAGCTATTTGCAACAAATCTCAGTTTCTGAAGTCCAAACTGGAGAAAACTTATAAAAACACCAAGGTAAAATTGGAACAGTACCACGAAATTAGGGCAGGTATATCATATACGCATCAGGTTTGGGGAAAATTTGGCGAAAATCATTTTTGAATATTAGTTATATATATATTTTTCATTTTTTTCTGTTATTTTAAAAAGGAAATAACAATAAATAAGAACACGATTAATTAATAAATATCGAAAAAATATATTTATATTGTTGTAAAATGAAATGAAGTGAAACTAATTGAACGCGTAAATTAAGAAAATGAAAATATCGTCTGATTTTATTTATTATCTTTCGAAGAACTTTGACAAGTGTATGAGAACGATTGAGTTCTCTGAATGTAATGAAGGAATGTGCCTTTTAGATGGAATTAAACTACATTTTTTATAATATATGGACTTTTAGATGAATTTGAACTCAGAATAAGTTTATCTCGACAGATGATTTTCGATTTTAATTCAAAGCTCCGCGCATCGCATAGATGCAACCCGCAAATGAAGACTTGCATGGTTAGTAAGTAATTTTTAAACTAACCCTATTTTCGAATTCTAACATACTGGTACCCTCGGCGGGACAGGAGTTTTGAATTTCAATTAATTTTAAATGAAAAAATGGATCTGAGTAGTTTGAAAACTCAGAGAAAAGGACTGAGAGCTGCTTTTACTCTCACGTTTAAGAAAATTGAAACTGAATTAACTAAAGAAATATGTGAAATTAAAGAACTTTCTATTCTGAAAACTCAACTGTTTGATAAATTTCAACGGATGGACACTTGTCAAAGTAAAATTTCGGAAATATTGTTACAAGATAAGGACGAAAAATTGTTTACCGAAGATTTTGAAAGTGCAGAAGAATATCGAGAAAAATATATAGAAATATGTGCACGTATTGATGAAAAGATACAGGTTTCTTCATCTCCTGGCGAAGAAGTAAAACGCAAATTACCGGAGATCGAGCTGAAAAAGTTTAACGGCGAACCAAAGGAATTTTTATCGTTTTGGAGCCAGTTCAAGAAAATACACGAAGACGATTCTATTGCCGCTGAAGACAAGATGCAGTACCTATTCCAATGTATGGAACCGAAATCAAAAGCGGAGCGTTTAATATCAAGTTATCCAGCTACCGCGGAAAATTATCCGAAGGCTATCGATCAATTAAAACAGAGGTTTGGACGAGATGATCTTCTTGTGCAAATTTACGTTAGGGAATTATTAACCCTCGTAATGAAAAATGCCACTGCGCCTAAAATGAAAGTTGACTTAGCCTCTTTATACGATGAATTAGAAAGCAAACTTCGTGCCTTAGAAAGTTTGGGAAGAACTCAAGAGAAGTATGGAGACTTTCTCATGCCCTTGGTTGAGAGCTGCCTGCCTGAAGAAGTTCTTTTGACCTGGGAAAGAAGTCGAAATCACGATACATATTCCAGTGAAAATTCCAGGACTTTAAAAAATCTGATGGACTTTCTACGCCAAGAAGTTCAAGGAGATGAAATGGTGTTTTTAGCAAGAAAAGGTTTTGATTCTATTGTTAGAAAAAAGAACATTTTATCTGAAATTATTAGCAAACCTGATCCAGCCACCGCCTCTGCATTGGTGAGTATAGAAAATAAAGGTAAGAAAAACAATTGCATATTCTGTGATAGGTTTCACCCCTCTAATAAATGTTTTGGGGCTCAAAAAATGTCTTTAACTGATAAACAAAAGATTTTGTTAAAAAAGGGGATTTGTTTCACTTGTTTGCAAAAGGCTGGTCATCTGAGTAAGAATTGTAATATTAAAAATAAATTAAAATGTAATTATTGCCATAAACCACATTTTGAAATAATGTGTCCAGAACAAAATATAAATAATAATCAAGATGATTCTTTAAAATCTGAAAATTCTCTTTCTAATTGTAGTAGAAATAAAGTTGTGTACATGCAAACGCTTGGCGTGCGCATTCGATCGCAAGGTCGCCAAAAAGTCGTACGCGCACTGCTGGATTCAGCGAGCCAAAGTAGTTACGTAAGCGAGAGAATAACGAAATCACTGAAAATGCATCCTATAAGAAAAGAAATAATTATTCACGCGCTGTTCGGGGGGGGATGAAACGGAACCTAAAAAACATGATGTGTTTTCGGTAGAAATCAGTGAATTAGATGGAAATAATGCGTTTTGTTTTGAAGCATTTTCCGAAAAAAGGATTTGCGGATTTGTACCTAAAATTAAAGATTATAGAATATTAAATGAATTAAAAAGAAATAAAATAAATCTATCTGATGATTTTTGTAAGGAATCTGAAATTGATCTTTTGGTGGGGGCTGATATGATAGGAAAATTATTGACAGGAAATTTATTTCAATTAAATTGCGATTTGACTGCCATAGAAACCAAGCTCGGTTGGACAGTGATGGGGAAACAAACGTGTGGCAAGAAACATAACGTTTTGACAACATTGTCTATGCACGTTAGAAATATTCCTTTGAATGAATTATGGGAACTTGAAACCATAGGAATTTCTGACCCCATTCAGAGTTTTGAAAAGCGGGAAAACTTTGATTTAAACGATTTTAAAGAAAAAATGAAAATTCTTCCCGATGGCAGATATGAAGTAGGGCTTCCATGGAAGTGTAATTTTAAGAATTTGCCCGACAATAAAGTTTTAGCTCGGAAGAGATATGAAAAAATGATCAATAAATTGAAATGTGGGGGATTTTTCGATGAATATCAGGAAGTATTTAAGAATTGGGAAAAAATAAATATTATTGAACGTATTCCAGAAAGTGAATTAAGTAATAAATGTCATTATTTACCGCATAGGCCCGTTATCAGGTTAGATAAGGAAACCACAAAAATACGCCCTGTATTTGATGCATCTGCTTCTGAGAAAGGGAAACCCTCGTTAAATGAATGTTTGTATAAAGGCATCAATCTTATAGAATTAATACCTGATATTCTTGATCGTTTTAGAATGTATCCTTTCGGTATAACTGCAGATATAGAAAAGGCTTATTTAATGTTATCTGTTATGCCTAAAGATAGAGATTTTCTTAGATTCTATTTCCCATGTAATGAAGGACAATTGATTTATAGACATTGTAGAGTTGTATTTGGTGTCTCTTCTAGCTCTTATTTATTAAGTGCATCTATAATGCATCTTTTAGAAAATAGTCCTCCTGAATATAAGGAAACTGCTGAAAAATTAAAGTGTTCATTTTATGTAGATAATTGTGTATCAGGTGTTTCTAACATTAATGAAGCTGAAATGTTTATTGAAAATGCAAAGTTATTAATGTCTAAAGGGTGTTTCAATTTGCGTTGTTTTGAAAGCAATGTAGCTTGCAAGAATGTTGATAAATATTCTGGGGATACTTCAGTTTTGGGGATTATTTGGAATTTAGATAATGATTCTTTGAAATGTTGTTTAGATTTAGAAACATTAATGTGTGAAAGGAAAATTACTAAGAGATTAATTTTGAGCATTGTGCAAAAGATTTTTGATCCTATCGGTTTATTCTCTCCTGCTACATTGCTTCCAAAATTATTGCTACAAGACTCATGGAAACAGAAAATTCCATGGGATCGAGAATTACCTTGTAACATTGTGAGTGCTTTTTTGAAATGGTTGAAGAATATTGATGTTTTAAAAGAAGTAGCTATACCTCGATACTTAGAAATTAATGCTTCATCTGAACTTCATGTTTTTGTTGATGCGAGTAAAGGGGCATATGCAGCATGTGTCTTCGCTAGATCAATAATTGATTCCGATGTCAAGGTTACGCTTGTTAGAGCGAAGTCTAGGGTTGCTCCTCTCAAAACTTTGAGCATGCCGCGTTTAGAGTTAATGGCTTGTTGTATAGGTACTCGACTTGCGAGTTCTATCATCAAGGCAATAAATATGCCAGGTCTGAAAATCACATTCTGGTCAGATTCTACTACCGCAATTTGGTGGATAAAGGAACATGGGAATTGGTCGGTTTTCGTGAGCAACAGAGTCAAAGAAATTCGACAGATGTCCAATATAGAGTCATGGAAGCACGTTCCAGGAAATTTGAATATAGCTGATATACTTTCACGTGGATGTTCTCCGCAGAAAATGCTTGATTCGCGATGGTGGGAAGGTCCTAAGTGGTTAAAAGAAAATCCTGAATGTTGGCCAATTGGCGCGATTGACTGTCAGCCAAAAGATGTTGATTTAGAAAGAAAAAAGATCGAAATTACGAATATTGATCTAGCTAAAGACACACCCCTTTGGCTCTTAGATAATATATCTAATTATGATAAGATGATAAGAATATTTGCTTGGATTCTGAGATTTGTAAATAATTGCCGAAATGTTTCTAATAAGTGTAAATATTCTAATCTTACTCAAAATGAAATTGAAAATTCTGAAAAATATCTAATCCGTTTAGTTCAGAGCTGTTATTTCTATAATAAAAGGTCATTAAATGATATTGTAACATTCACAGATGAAAATGGAATTTTAAGAGTTAAAACTAAAATAACTGAAAGAAATGACCGAGAATCATTTTTGTATCCAATATTGTTACCAGGCAAATGTGAATTTACTAAATTATTGATTAGATCAGTACACCAAAAGAATTGTCATGCAGGTATAAGAACAATGCAATCTTTAATAAGAGAAAGATTTTGGATAATTAGAGCTAGAAGAACTATTAAAAATGTATTGTACGACTGTATTGCATGTATTCGAAGTTGTAGGAACTGACTACGCCGGTCCTTTACTTCTTCGAGGCGGTCAAAAAGCTTGGATTGTTATTTTCACATGCGCTGTCTACAGAGCAATACATTTAGCGATAGCCACATCCTTATCTACTGACAACTTTTTGCAAGCTTTTAGAAGATTTATAGCACGAAGAGGTAGACCTGCGATAGTATATTCTGACAACGGAAAATTTTTTACGGGTGCTGAAAATTTGCTGAAACAAATCGATTGGGATGTCATTTCTCAGTACAGTGCAGCTCAGAAGATAATTTGGAAATTTAACCCTCCATCTGCGCCGTGGTGGGGTGGATGGTGGGAGCTTTTGATAGGCATAATAAAAGGGATCCTTCGAAAAGTCTTAGGACGAAGCTCTTTAAATTTAGAAGAAATGTAAACTGTTATTTGCGATACTGAATGTATTGTTTATCAGCGGCCTTTGACCTATGTTTCAGAGGAAATTGATGATTTAACACCACTTACTCCTTCTATGTTTTTACAAGACATCAGAGAATCATGTATTCCTGATCTTGACATTTTGGATTCATCGTCTATTAATAAGAGACATGCTTATAGACAACGGCTAAAACAAGATTTGCGGAAAAGATTCCGTACTGAATATTTGGGTTTTTTGAGACAATCCTCGAAATTTGACAAAAATCCGAGACCTATCCAAATTGGTGATGTTGTTCTAGTGTCCAGTGAGAATGTTAGAAAACTTGAATGGCCGCTTGCCAAAGTTATTGAACTGTATCCTTCCAAGGATGGAAATGTGCGATTAGTGAAGGTTAAAATGAAAGGTGGCGAATTTCTACGTCCTGTTCTGAAATTGATTCCTCTAGAAATAACTCAAGAGAAAGGTACCAAACTGCACTCTATAGCTCAAAACTCAACATCTTCCGAACAGACTGTTCAACCACATAATAAAGAAAGTCCTTTAGATCCTGTTCCTTCTAAACCGACAGTGAAGCTGAATGGAAAAAACTGTTATTTAGATCCTTCTACGAATAAGCCAATGAACCAGCATTCTGTTAAAGACTTTGTTAGTGACTCTCCTGTAGTGACTGTTCCTGAAAAACGATCTAAATATGGTCGTTTAAACCCAAAGTAAAGTTTGAGTTTCATTGAATTCGAAACTCAAAGGTGGGAGTGTGTTGCGTACTATCGCTGCTTCCATGGTTTAATTTAATCGTTTTTACTTTGCGCCTCGCGCAAACGATTTTTTTGTTGTTGTTTACATTATGAATTTATTAGAACTTTTTTGAATGGAATATTTCTTTGAACTGAAAAATGCAGTATGTATTGTATTAAGGTATTATATTGATGAAAAGATATGATATGTGCACAATAATGTTATTGTTTGTAATGTGAAAGTTAATATAGATTTTTTTTTTATACATTATGTGCTTGAATTTACTCCGAAGACACGAAAATTTATTTACTTAAGATATAGAATTCGCTTGATCTCCCGATACATGATAAGGTAAGATTAATACATTCATGCTGTAGTTAAGATATTTTAATTTTGAAAATGAATACTGACATTTTAAACATCAGTATTAAATAATATTGAAGAATTTTATAAACAGGGATAGATTCAATAATATCCTTAAATTTTATAAAAACACATTATGACAGACGTCATATACGCACTAAGTTGGCGCGATTGCAACAGAAACAATTATTAAATTTGGCGATTTTATGTCTCATATGGTAACTTGTTTATTTTGTTTCATCAATTATTTAAAAAAGAAACAATAATTAAGCTATAAATAAACAGTTATAAATAAAAAACATAATAATGTACAGAATAAAAAATATAAATATCGTAAAATATCATAAATATTAACATTTAGAGCATTATTCAAAAACTATCACCAAAAAAAGTTTTCACCAATTAATGGGAGGAAAAGTTGCTCTACGTAGTGCTTATTTGACATCCGTACCATGTTTATATGTAAAAATAAGCATAAACGTTCATAAGATTTGTTTATGTAGCTATTTGCAACAAATCTCAGTTTCTGAAGTCCAAACTGGAGAAAACTTATAAAAACACCAAGGTAAAATTGGAACAGTACCACGAAATTAGGGCAGGTATATCATATACGCATCAGGTTTGGGGAAAATTTGGCGAAAATCATTTTTGAATATTAGTTATATATATATTTTTCATTTTTTTCTGTTATTTTAAAAAGGAAATAACAATAAATAAGAACACGATTAATTAATAAATATCGAAAAAATATATTTATATTGTTGTAAAATGAAATGAAGTGAAACTAATTGAACGCGTAAATTAAGAAAATGAAAATATCGTCTGATTTTATTTATTATCTTTCGAAGAACTTTGACAAGTGTATGAGAACGATTGAGTTCTCTGAATGTAATGAAGGAATGTGCCTTTTAGATGGAATTAAACTACATTTTTTATAATATATGGACTTTTAGATGAATTTGAACTCAGAATAAGTTTATCTCGACAGATGATTTTCGATTTTAATTCAAAGCTCCGCGCATCGCATAGATGCAACCCGCAAATGAAGACTTGCATGGTTAGTAAGTAATTTTTAAACTAACCCTATTTTCGAATTCTAACATACTGGTACCCTCGGCGGGACAGGAGTTTTGAATTTCAATTAATTTTAAATGAAAAAATGGATCTGAGTAGTTTGAAAACTCAGAGAAAAGGACTGAGAGCTGCTTTTACTCTCACGTTTAAGAAAATTGAAACTGAATTAACTAAAGAAATATGTGAAATTAAAGAACTTTCTATTCTGAAAACTCAACTGTTTGATAAATTTCAACGGATGGACACTTGTCAAAGTAAAATTTCGGAAATATTGTTACAAGATAAGGACGAAAAATTGTTTACCGAAGATTTTGAAAGTGCAGAAGAATATCGAGAAAAATATATAGAAATATGTGCACGTATTGATGAAAAGATACAGGTTTCTTCATCTCCTGGCGAAGAAGTAAAACGCAAATTACCGGAGATCGAGCTGAAAAAGTTTAACGGCGAACCAAAGGAATTTTTATCGTTTTGGAGCCAGTTCAAGAAAATACACGAAGACGATTCTATTGCCGCTGAAGACAAGATGCAGTACCTATTCCAATGTATGGAACCGAAATCAAAAGCGGAGCGTTTAATATCAAGTTATCCAGCTACCGCGGAAAATTATCCGAAGGCTATCGATCAATTAAAACAGAGGTTTGGACGAGATGATCTTCTTGTGCAAATTTACGTTAGGGAATTATTAACCCTCGTAATGAAAAATGCCACTGCGCCTAAAATGAAAGTTGACTTAGCCTCTTTATACGATGAATTAGAAAGCAAACTTCGTGCCTTAGAAAGTTTGGGAAGAACTCAAGAGAAGTATGGAGACTTTCTCATGCCCTTGGTTGAGAGCTGCCTGCCTGAAGAAGTTCTTTTGACCTGGGAAAGAAGTCGAAATCACGATACATATTCCAGTGAAAATTCCAGGACTTTAAAAAATCTGATGGACTTTCTACGCCAAGAAGTTCAAGGAGATGAAATGGTGTTTTTAGCAAGAAAAGGTTTTGATTCTATTGTTAGAAAAAAGAACATTTTATCTGAAATTATTAGCAAACCTGATCCAGCCACCGCCTCTGCATTGGTGAGTATAGAAAATAAAGGTAAGAAAAACAATTGCATATTCTGTGATAGGTTTCACCCCTCTAATAAATGTTTTGGGGCTCAAAAAATGTCTTTAACTGATAAACAAAAGATTTTGTTAAAAAAGGGGATTTGTTTCACTTGTTTGCAAAAGGCTGGTCATCTGAGTAAGAATTGTAATATTAAAAATAAATTAAAATGTAATTATTGCCATAAACCACATTTTGAAATAATGTGTCCAGAACAAAATATAAATAATAATCAAGATGATTCTTTAAAATCTGAAAATTCTCTTTCTAATTGTAGTAGAAATAAAGTTGTGTACATGCAAACGCTTGGCGTGCGCATTCGATCGCAAGGTCGCCAAAAAGTCGTACGCGCACTGCTGGATTCAGCGAGCCAAAGTAGTTACGTAAGCGAGAGAATAACGAAATCACTGAAAATGCATCCTATAAGAAAAGAAATAATTATTCACGCGCTGTTCGGGGGGGATGAAACGGAACCTAAAAAACATGATGTGTTTTCGGTAGAAATCAGTGAATTAGATGGAAATAATGCGTTTTGTTTTGAAGCATTTTCCGAAAAAAGGATTTGCGGATTTGTACCTAAAATTAAAGATTATAGAATATTAAATGAATTAAAAAGAAATAAAATAAATCTATCTGATGATTTTTGTAAGGAATCTGAAATTGATCTTTTGGTGGGGGCTGATATGATAGGAAAATTATTGACAGGAAATTTATTTCAATTAAATTGCGATTTGACTGCCATAGAAACCAAGCTCGGTTGGACAGTGATGGGGAAACAAACGTGTGGCAAGAAACATAACGTTTTGACAACATTGTCTATGCACGTTAGAAATATTCCTTTGAATGAATTATGGGAACTTGAAACCATAGGAATTTCTGACCCCATTCAGAGTTTTGAAAAGCGGGAAAACTTTGATTTAAACGATTTTAAAGAAAAAATGAAAATTCTTCCCGATGGCAGATATGAAGTAGGGCTTCCATGGAAGTGTAATTTTAAGAATTTGCCCGACAATAAAGTTTTAGCTCGGAAGAGATATGAAAAAATGATCAATAAATTGAAATGTGGGGGATTTTTCGATGAATATCAGGAAGTATTTAAGAATTGGGAAAAAATAAATATTATTGAACGTATTCCAGAAAGTGAATTAAGTAATAAATGTCATTATTTACCGCATAGGCCCGTTATCAGGTTAGATAAGGAAACCACAAAAATACGCCCTGTATTTGATGCATCTGCTTCTGAGAAAGGGAAACCCTCGTTAAATGAATGTTTGTATAAAGGCATCAATCTTATAGAATTAATACCTGATATTCTTGATCGTTTTAGAATGTATCCTTTCGGTATAACTGCAGATATAGAAAAGGCTTATTTAATGTTATCTGTTATGCCTAAAGATAGAGATTTTCTTAGATTCTATTTCCCATGTAATGAAGGACAATTGATTTATAGACATTGTAGAGTTGTATTTGGTGTCTCTTCTAGCTCTTATTTATTAAGTGCATCTATAATGCATCTTTTAGAAAATAGTCCTCCTGAATATAAGGAAACTGCTGAAAAATTAAAGTGTTCATTTTATGTAGATAATTGTGTATCAGGTGTTTCTAACATTAATGAAGCTGAAATGTTTATTGAAAATGCAAAGTTATTAATGTCTAAAGGGTGTTTCAATTTGCGTTGTTTTGAAAGCAATGTAGCTTGCAAGAATGTTGATAAATATTCTGGGGATACTTCAGTTTTGGGGATTATTTGGAATTTAGATAATGATTCTTTGAAATGTTGTTTAGATTTAGAAACATTAATGTGTGAAAGGAAAATTACTAAGAGATTAATTTTGAGCATTGTGCAAAAGATTTTTGATCCTATCGGTTTATTCTCTCCTGCTACATTGCTTCCAAAATTATTGCTACAAGACTCATGGAAACAGAAAATTCCATGGGATCGAGAATTACCTTGTAACATTGTGAGTGCTTTTTTGAAATGGTTGAAGAATATTGATGTTTTAAAAGAAGTAGCTATACCTCGATACTTAGAAATTAATGCTTCATCTGAACTTCATGTTTTTGTTGATGCGAGTAAAGGGGCATATGCAGCATGTGTCTTCGCTAGATCAATAATTGATTCCGATGTCAAGGTTACGCTTGTTAGAGCGAAGTCTAGGGTTGCTCCTCTCAAAACTTTGAGCATGCCGCGTTTAGAGTTAATGGCTTGTTGTATAGGTACTCGACTTGCGAGTTCTATCATCAAGGCAATAAATATGCCAGGTCTGAAAATCACATTCTGGTCAGATTCTACTACCGCAATTTGGTGGATAAAGGAACATGGGAATTGGTCGGTTTTCGTGAGCAACAGAGTCAAAGAAATTCGACAGATGTCCAATATAGAGTCATGGAAGCACGTTCCAGGAAATTTGAATATAGCTGATATACTTTCACGTGGATGTTCTCCGCAGAAAATGCTTGATTCGCGATGGTGGGAAGGTCCTAAGTGGTTAAAAGAAAATCCTGAATGTTGGCCAATTGGCGCGATTGACTGTCAGCCAAAAGATGTTGATTTAGAAAGAAAAAAGATCGAAATTACGAATATTGATCTAGCTAAAGACACACCCCTTTGGCTCTTAGATAATATATCTAATTATGATAAGATGATAAGAATATTTGCTTGGATTCTGAGATTTGTAAATAATTGCCGAAATGTTTCTAATAAGTGTAAATATTCTAATCTTACTCAAAATGAAATTGAAAATTCTGAAAAATATCTAATCCGTTTAGTTCAGAGCTGTTATTTCTATAATAAAAGGCCATTAAATGATATTGTAACATTCACAGATGATAATGGAATTTTAAGAGTTAAAACTAAAATAACTGAAAGAAATGACCGAGAATCATTTTTGTATCCAATATTGTTACCAGGCAAATGTGAATTTACTAAATTATTGATTAGATCAGTACACCAAAAGAATTGTCATGCAGGTATAAGAACAATGCAATCTTTAATAAGAGAAAGATTTTGGATAATTAGAGCTAGAAGAACTATTAAAAATGTATTGTACGACTGTATTGCATGTAAACGTTTTAAGGTAAAGTCTTTGTCAAGCGAACCAACACCTTTGCCACCAGATCGCGTTACAGATTGTGCTGTCTTTGAAATTATTGGAGTAGACTTAGCCGGGCCGTTATTTCTAAAAAATGGCGAGAAAGTTTGGATAGCATTGTTTACTTGTGCCGTTTATCGCGCGATTCACCTTGAACTAGTCAATTCGCTATCTTCTGATGCTTTCCTGCTAGCACTTAGACGTTTTATAGCTAGACGCGGTAGGCCCAGCACTATTTATTGTGATAATGGAACAAACTTTAGGGGGGCTTCCAATGAACTTTCAAAATTAAATTGGGATAAAATTTTAAAAGAAACCATGACGCATAAAATTGTTTGGAAATTTATACCTCCCACCGCAGCTTGGTGGGGAGGCTGGTGGGAAAGGTTAGTTCGCATTGTAAAAGAATTGTTAGTACGTACTTTAGGTAGATCTGTATTGACTTATGAAGAATTGAATACACTTATATGTGATTGTGAATCTGTGATTAACTGCAGACCTCTAACCTATATCTCAGAGGACCCACTGGAGCTAGTACCTCTCACACCCGCTATGTTTCTTACTGAAAACCGAAGTTTCAGCAATTCGGATATTATCGAATTAGATTCTCAAAGTTTAAGGAGAAGGTTGAATTACAGAGCTAAACTTCTTACCGATTTTAGGCAACGTTTTAGAAAAGAATACCTCAGCGAATTAGTTCAAAAACATACTGAAAAATATACACGTGAACCGCGAGTGGGAGAAATAGTCTTAGTTGGGGATGATAACAAAAAACGTTTATTTTGGCCTTTAGCAAAGGTGATTCATTTAATTCCAGGACGGGATGGTAAAGTTCGTGGTGTTAAGTTGAAAACTCAGCACGGCACGGTTTTACGTCCGGTGCAGCGCATCTTTCCTTTGGAAATATATTCGAATGAAATAATTGAAATTGCATCCAAACCGTCGGGTGAAGAGAAAACTAGTTCCAGTGAGCATGATGATCATGAAAATGTGTCTTCTCCTGATAGTGTCATACTTAAGAAATATACCTCTTCTGGAAGATGTGTAAAAGCTCCAAAGAGGTTGGATCTTTTTAATAATAATTGTTATGTATTTGAAACTCTCCCCAAGTTTCAAAGGGGGGAGGATGTTGTAAAATGAAATGAAGTGAAACTAATTGAACGCGTAAATTAAGAAAATGAAAATATCGTCTGATTTTATTTATTATCTTTCGAAGAACTTTGACAAGTGTATGAGAACGATTGAGTTCTCTGAATGTAATGAAGGAATGTGCCTTTTAGATGGAATTAAACTACATTTTTTATAATATATGGACTTTTAGATGAATTTGAACTCAGAATAAGTTTATCTCGACCGATGATTTTCGATTTTAATTCAAAGCTCCGCGCATCGCATAGATGCAACCCGCAAATGAAGACTTGCATGGTTAGTAAGTAATTTTTAAACTAACCCTATTTTCGAATTCTAACATATATAATTTGTAAAAACAAAATTTATTAATAAATAAACAACAGCTGGGTTTCCAAGCCGTGCAAAATAACGATATTTTGGCGCCAATTATGCAAGAAGAGTTCCATATTCTTTTCTAGCTTTTTTGGCGAGCTTTTTTATTTATTTACTTAATTTGTTGGCATTAAATGAATCGATGTGATATTGATCTTCAGCCTTTGGGGTTGCATTTTTAATACTTTCCAAAAAGTTGAAAAGTGTTTATGCATTCGATTTGTCTGTCCTTCTGGCCATCCGTCCGCCTGTCTTCGCTGTAATACCCGTAAATATACGCTTATTTTAATGCAATTGGTAAACCTTATTAAGATCCCCTAGGCACGGTTGGTATTATATATGATGTATGTGGAATTAAAGTTCCTTTGGAAGGGCACCCAAAAGAATTCGATTACATTATGGTCTATGGGGAAAAAAAGTTTACATAGTATTTTAATGATATTGTGCCATTGCAGATGGATTGAAACTGATGTAAATCACCGAGTTTCACAACGATTACGTAAGAACAGGACATTCATAGCATTTTAAATCCATTTACAGGGACACACAAAAGATATTAGCTACAATACTGCGTTTTAGTACCAATTGTTGAAATGAATTTTCAATTTCGACATGCGCTTTTAAATTTAACTATTTTTTAGGTACGCTCGTAATTTTATAAATACGTAGTCCTTACAGTCGTCGTCTAATTCGACAGTTTTTCTGCCTATCCGTCTGTCTGTTCCCATCTAACACCACTAAACTACCCAACCGTACCGTTTGAAATTTTAAATATATATTTGGTGCCAAATTTTGGTAAGTCATTTAAAATTTTAGTAAAATTGGATACGTAGTTCAAATACAGGAACAGTTAAAAGAATTGCGTTACATTACGGTCGATGGGTTGAAATAGTTTCAAGTGCTTTTTTAATTATAACACCCGTCGAAACAAAGAAATTGAGAAGCATTAGAATATAAATTTTGTAGAATATGCCGCACAAAGAATACTTATTATTCATTTGCAGGGTACTATAAAAGAATTCCGAACCATAATGGTATGTGGGGTAGAGGGGCATTATTTTTTTCAATCACGAGATTTTCTCATTTGTCATTACAAGGTCTTTTAATTAAAAACTTATTCAGGTGAAACTGCATAATCGAGTTCACTTTGGCATATTTGACCTGCATGTTTTGCTGAAAAAAATGTGCTCATATTTTTAAATCACTGGTGATGATACTTTGGCGGCTCAACGCTCAAATCTTGTGCAGGCGAGATATTCGAATCCCATGTCGTACTTTATACTGCAAGCATTACCAATTCCTTTTAATCAATGCATACTAAAGCGAAGTACTGCTCAACTTCTTGAGAATAGGTTTGAAAAGAAAACAAAACAGCGTATGTAGTGACCAGTATGCACTACACACACAATCAAACAACGCATCGTATTCCTTTTTTGGAGTTTTCGGGATTTTTATGTATCACTTTTTGAAAAGAGAGAATTTCCTAAATTCTTATCGAGAACCTCATCGCATCAATAGAAATCAGATGTAGATATTATACTATTGTATATATTAACTATTTAAGGGGTTCACACACCGTATAAAAAATTCCCTCTTTCTGTTCAACCATCATGGTTTGTGCCATATTCAGGTACTAAAATTGGTGTAGAGCAACTTTATGTTCTTGATGTAATTTCAGAGTTCAAATTCAGATGCAAGGTATTTTAGTGTTTTATTATCTGTATTACTTTTAATGTATTGCGTACTTCCAATTTTATACCCATGCATGGCTGTTTTGCATAGTTTACTTCCCCATTTTATAACCGTGTATTCGAATTAATATAGAATATTTTGCAATTCTATATTTCCCTTTTGTCCTTTTCGTCTTTTGCACTTGAGGCAGTTTATAAGTCAATTAAAGGTAGCATCTTACTTTTTTTCTTTTACTTTTCGTAAGTTATTACTAAATCTATGTTCTCAGCAATATCGCTCCGACTAATCCCTCTGAGGGAAGTCCTAGTAAGATATTATGATTATGATATGATATTATTTTAGATATTATGATTATGGTACTTATTTGACGGTTCCGAAACATGTCAATGTCATTTATTTTTATTATAACACCTTTCTTAAGACTAATTAAAATTTTTATTAAAATCTTTATCGATATTTTCAAATCGGAGTTGTTGAGACACAAAGGGTTAACTTAGGTAAATTTAGGAAAACTTGTTAGTTTTTTCCCTTGTCGCTTGTGACGCTAATACTGTTGCCATTACAGATTTTACTGTCAGTGTCCTATCTTGTATGTTTATCTGTGGTTTAGACAGCCATGCTAGTCGGAGTTCTGTGTGGTTTAACCTCCTGACCGCCGAACAAAAAGGTAAAATTTTAATGTTGTTTTTTCAGTAATTATTTTTAAATGCTAAAAAAATGGTATTTTTTCTAAAATGATACTTTTTTTTATCGTAGGAAAGAATATAAACCTTAAGAGTATTAATCATAACTTAATTTCTTAAAACCGGATTATATTCGTAGATTTATATTAATTTAAAAAATACTTTTATAGCAGGGAAACCTGCAGCTTACAAGGAAGGTCTCCATTGGGGGTATACTCAGATTTTTTTTGAAAAAAAAATACGAATTAAACTACTCATGTAGGTAATAAAGGATCAGTGAAAATTAGCGGCGGAATTACATTATTAGATATGTAAAAAAATAAAATAGTTTGGAATAATTGGCGTGAAAAGCTGAAAGCAACGCGGGATTTGGCGAGCAGTGCATTTCCTCGCCAAAAGCAGACGATTTTAACGAATCTGAAAATTGATTTTAATTGACTTCACTGTTAAAAATCTGCAGCATTTACTGCAACGTCACTCCACTACTTTTAGAATACCTCTCTTCTGACCAATGAGAATGCTCCATAGCACGGTGAATTGACCGTGTCATACACTGTTAAAAATCTGCTGCATTTTGTTGCAACGCACTCCACCGCTTGTATATAATATCTCTATTCCAACCAATGAGAAAGCTTCATTTCACGGTCAAGTAACCGTTTTCTATACAAGCAAGGGAGTGCGTTGCAACAAAATGCAGCAGATTTTTAACAGTGTATTTTTCAATTTGGAACAATTTTAATCAATTTAAATTGTGTTTTAAATGATAAAATATATTAATTTCATTTTGTTATAAGTACATACAAACGTATATGACAAAATTACACTTAAAGTAAAGTAAAAATGCAAAACTAAAATTACTTAAACTAAACTTATTTAAATAAATTGAACATAGAAAGTTTTTTCTTTAAAAAGTATTCGAAGCGTAAAAGAGTATTTTTCAAAATTTCGTTTTTTCGCCAACCGAAGATAAATCGCCAAATAAACGAAGTTTTTATTATTTTTTATGGATGTTATAAGGAGATTCCGCCGAATTTTTTTTTATAAACATATATAACTATATGAGAAGAACATTCTGTAATTTTTTCAGACTTTTCTGAGTATGTCCGTATGGAGACCTTCCTTGTTAGTGAAAAGATATATCAGTTCACTGCAGTGAGAAGGTTAACATGCAGCTATTTCTCCATTTTCCTCTAAGATATTCATTACATAAATTTCCACACACTTTGATTAGTTAAATAAAACTCTTTTTTTCTTTTTTTTAAAGATCTTTATACTAAATTATGTCATGTTTATATTAAACATAATATTTGAATTATCATAAGATAAAGTTGAGCAATAAAAACAATTTAATTGAATGTTTGACATACAAGGTCTGTCTGATAACTGTCCAGCCTTCAAGACACATAAAATGTCACACGGAGTAAGTCGTCTTTACACGCTGATTGGAACAAGGCAGTGTGTCTAATGTTTTGTTCCCTTGTAAAGATGATCCAATACGTTTGACGTATCAAATAAAAGTCACGAATGTTGTCGGCATGAGACTATTAATAATACGAACTGACATGTTCTGAAAATAGTGAACTTCAACTGTAAACGCTTTCACAGGAATTGATTACCAAAGGGACAAACTTCCACCAGTAAATGTAAATAGAATTTTCGCCTTATTAATGCGACATTTTGATCATAAATAATTGCAAAAATATATTTTTATTTTTACTGTTGGGAGTTTACTTTGACAATAGCCAGTCCCTACATTTCTGACATTTTGTGACAACCGAGACAATCATCTGTTAGTGTTAGTAAAAAGAAATATATATATATATATATATATATATATATATATATATATATATATATATATATATATATGTATATATATATATATATATAATATCTGGGCAAACTTCTACCAGTAAGAACAAATAGAAATTTTAACAATATTTATGAGAGGGATGTCTATGAAAAAAAAAAAAAAAAAAAAAAAAAAAAAACAGATAAATTAATGCAAAACTTACTAATGGCAGTTAACTCAGGCGATAATCAGAAAGTGTTGATCTGATATAGAAAATCAGTCACCATCTTGTGACAACTTCCTCACTTACTTCATTTGCAACTGGTAGACAATACAGTATATGATTCCTTCTCTTTATTCATAACTCCATTGTCGTTTATCGCGGTGAAATAAAAGAGTGTGAATGGGTAGTAAACGCAGCAGAATGTAGCTGTATAAAGTGGCAACAAAAAATCATTGATTTTACAAAACAAAATTCAGTAATAAATTTTAAACATACCTGATAACTGTATTCTTTGCTTCAAATGTTGAAGCTCTGCTTGTAGTTTCTGTACTTTGGCTTCTGCTTCCTTAGCTGCTAGAAAGGCATCCTTCTCTTTGTTTTTATCCATTCACCTAATCTAAATTTTGAAAACACATGCAAATTAAAATCATATTAAAAGGAGCATCGAAAAAAAAAAAAAAAAAACCAATAGCAATAATTTCCAAGTACATTATTTTTAATGTCAACATTTTTTCCCTATAGACCAGTTTCAACTGACGTCACATCCTTTTCAACCAAATGTGTTTTACTTACCCATCATACGTAGTATAGGGTAAGTCTTGCAATCGTTTTGAAAATCGAATTTTTTTTTTGACGGATTTACACGTTTCAGATAGTGGAGATTCCGAAAAACGTATTTTTAGAAAAAAAAAAAAATTGCCATCCGTCCGTCTGTGTGTCTGTCTGTAACCGCTCTATCTCCCGAAAAAATTGAGATAGAGACTTGAAATTTTGTATGTGCTTAGTATGTAAGAATGGAACAAAGCCTATTTAATATCAGTAACCTCGATTATCCGGAACTATTTTTTTCGGACTCTCGAAAAATTCGTTCTGATGAAAGGTATATAAAAATTTTCGAATTCTTTTATTTTAAGGTATGGACGTAAAAGGCAATAAAATAACACACATTTTGCATAAAAAACGAAGTCAATCGGATTATTAGTTGTTGAGAGATTTTCCACATTCCACATTTGCTATTTTCCACATTCTTCAATTTTTCATGACCCTGTATTTCATTCAAATTTCAATTCAAAGATATCTTTTAATTGGAAATGAGATACTTAATTCGATGCAAGAAACCGTTAGTAAATATGATTATTATTTTTGGAGTTATAAGGATGTTTCTTTTACGCAATTCAGTGCTACTTGAATAGTTTGGCGTTTCATACAATTTATCGAAATTGGTTCATCAGAAATTCATTAATAGAGCATGGTTATGCGTTAAAAATACTTAAATATACATTTATATCTTATTTTGGTATTGTAATGCATTTTATAAATTGTTAACATATCTTATGTTTTCATATATTATTGTATGCATATCCATGATGGGTAAGTATTACGGTGGCCTCCAACGACTAGTTTTGTTTTCCCCTCAGATTTGGCTGATTGTACTTGGTTGGCTCATAGTATATTATACAAATTTTCGATTATGATTGGTTAGATAAAAACTTGGTGGGCTGGTGATCACGTGGTTGAAACTGATCTATGTACATTTAAACACACCACGATGAATGCAATGTCATACATAATGGCATAGTTGTCAGCAACATCAATCTTTTTAGAAAAGCCTATAGTAAATCTAAATCTACTTAATTACTTCTTCATATTTGGTGTTTACAACTCAATATTTTCCAGCATCTGATCCCCAAAACGTTATAGAACTTTAGTTTCGGATTAATCGAAAAAAACCATCGATAAAAAGAAAATAAACTGTTTTCATAATCATCATTGCATCACAGGATTGCAACTTCATTATATGATGAACTTTGTGAAATGTTTATTGACTTTAAAAGAAAATGACTCTTTAGTTATGATTGTAAAAAACAAATATGTATGCGCGTTTCATATCAATAATGTATTTTTGTATTCAGTCTGTTTAAAAGTGTCGTGATGATAAGCAGGGATGTAGTCGTAAAAATAACAGAGGATATACGCTCTAAGTAGAGGGTATACGCTCAAGGCAGAGGGTATACCCTAGAGTGTGTATACTGTAAGCTTTCTTGAGAATCAGAGGGTATACGGGGCTCCTTTAAAAAATCCAGAAGGTATACAGCGTATACCCTTGTATACCCTTCACTACATCCCTGATGATAAGTCATAATAGTGAGATCTGCATAAATGTATTACTAGTAAATCTGCAGATCAGGAGCCTCAAGGTCAGCTCTTCTAATGACTACTTTTTACCACACTTTGCGTATAATTTAACTTTATACAAACAGCAATCGAAAGTTTTCAAATTACATAAATTTATGAATGAATAAACAAGTCAAAAATTGCGCGTCAAATCTATCAAATGAGGTTCGTTCTTACTATAACGAAGTTTAAAATATATTCAGATCGAGGTGTAAGAGTTGCTGCACTCCTATGCAAAAATGTATGGATACAAAATTTCTAAGATTTTATCGATTAAATTCCGTTATACAGATATGATATCAGTTATACGGATAATATTACTACAGTAAAATCTCCATAACGGACACTCCCGAATAGCGGACACCTCTATTTAACGGCCAGTTTTCCAAAACCTACATTTTTGTATGTTTAACCTCTGAATAACGGACATTCCAAATAGCGGACACTATTTTCGGCGATAAAGCATGAAAAAATATTTTTTAACAAGGAAAAAAAATGAAAAAAGAAAGTAAAAGGGTACCTAAATTTATCAGGGCAATGTGTCACAAATTTTGTGATCACAGATAAATGTAGAGCGTGGGCTGAGGACATTTCTCCTTCGCGTTCGTTGTTAAATTCCGGGAGTTGCCTGGGAGGGACATCTCTCAGAGCATTCAAATGCTATGCCCAGGAAGATGTTATGATTTTAATTATCAAAAAGTGTAATCCCTATTCCCGGTCGGAACTCTATAATGACTAATAACATAACATTGAAAAACAAATTACACGTAATCACAAGCAAAAATAAATTTTTGTAACGGATTTTTTTTTTTAAATAACAATGTAATAAACTGCAATTAAAGGTGTGTACAATTTTATTTAAGTTTCATTGCTTAAAAAATAATTTTAATTTCTCATTAGTCATATAATAGATATTTTAGAACATATAAATGTCAATTAATGAAATATTAAGCATTTCTTAGCGATTTTTGTCTCTGAGGTTTTCCCAATAGCGGACACCTCCGAATCCGAATAGCGTATAATTTTTGCGTCCCCGAGGTGTCCGTTATTTAGAGGTTTTATTGTACTTCTTAATTATGCCATCGTCACCATAGCAACCTGGAATCAATATCTATCATGTGATATGATTATTTAAAAATGATAGGATTTGATGGATTGGAGAAAACTTTTATTAAGTTGTGACTGGATTTTCACAAAAATTTGAAATGATTCAACAAAATTTTGCGACGATTTTGCATATTTAATTTTAAATCATTCAGCTTGGTAGTTTTTGTGCTATTATATGTGAACAGACCGACAAATACATGGATGGACTAGGTAACAACTATAGGTGCTACAAAGTTGAAAAATTATGGTATTTTCCCATGAACGATAATGTAATAAAATTGTTTTAAATGTCTCAGCAAATAAACTATAAGCTTTACGCACTTTATTTTCAATAAGGAACAGGGTATAGTAAATCTCAATAAAATATATCAATTACAGATCAATCCAACGATATTAAAGCAAGTTCGGAAAGACAGAAAGACGACCAGATGGACAGACAAACATAATTCACAAACTAATTTTAACTTTTTGTAATGCTTTCAAAAATCATGACAGATTTAAATTTCACTTTCAAGAAATTATAAATGGAATCATACTTGAATACTCTTATACAACCCTGTATTTTACCCACTTTTTTGTTTACATGATACTAATTGGATGCTATTTAATTATAATCTGTAATTTAATTAAGACTTATACACACTTAAATCTACTGAGATCATTGTTACAGAGATTATCATCCATAGAAGGCCTTGTATCCAATTCTTTGCGTGGCCTTGTATATTATTTTATCTACATTGCACAAAGATATCTTAGTGTACTAAATGTAGTTCAACACGAAAATGCATAATTAAAAGAAATAAAAACTTTTAAGCTATTTCCGTTTATACTCAACATCAATTAGAAATTCTTTTGTATAACCCTGTATATGAATTATAACATTTATACATAAAATGTTACATGCAAAATTTTAGTTAAAAGCTCATATCAAAACAAAAATGAACCATCAGCAGTCATCGATTATCGCATCGATTTATCGCAATATCGCATCTGAAATCTTTTGAATGTCCCTGTAAATACTATGTGTTTTCTGTTACATACTACTTGTAAGTTGTAGTTTCTCTCATCAACGTATAGCAATTTAATAAAATGTTAAATAATTCAATATAATTAAAATACTCCCCCAAACAATGTTTCCTCGTATACCATTATACAATGAAATACTTTTGTGTGGCCCTGTAATTTAAGTACCAATATCCTTTGCACCGCACATTGTACAAAATATTTATTTTAATGTACTTCATAGATGCATATCAATTTCAAAATGTACGAAAAGTGTAACATGTTTAAAATGCATTTGAAGGTATTCTTCCCATTGGCGTTATGTAACGGAATATTTTTGACTGTCCTTATAATTAAACTATATATCCGATGCTCATAAAATTTGCAATGACACGACAAAATTATGCAACAATTATATATTTTACATTTTAAACCATTTGATTGGGTGCTATTTTCATAGTTATGTGAGGACAGACAGATAGGCGGATAGACAGACATACGAACAGACCAGACACGACTATAAGTGCTAAGTATTTATATAATTACGAACGCATTTAAAAATACATAGAAGTTTTCAGAAATTTGATGCATTAAAATGATCCCGTTTTTATGCAACGATATTCTAAAATTTTATGAACTACATATTATTATAATTTTTTAGACATCAAAGTACATTTCTTTAGGGGGGCTCTGCTTCCCTGAACCCCCCTTTGACTCATTTAAATTGAAATTCGTAATTTTGTTTTGAATGTGCGGTAGTATTAATTTATTTTACCTACTAACCACAAAAACCTGTATTTGATATATAAGTAATTTATAGAAAAGGAGATATAAAAATTTATTTAAAGGAGTTATCTAATTTAGAATTCTAATGTTTTTACAATTTTTGTTTCTCAAAAATTTCTCTTTTATTACGTTTCTATAATATTTAGATCTAAGATTTCCTTCTATAGTAAAAAAAAACTAGCCTTAAAAGGAATGACTCCTGGAATGATGCTGATGTGGAAGATTTCCGGAACTAACGAATCCGGGTTGTCCACTCCTTCCATGAGTCGAATAGACTAATCAGGAAAGGGCTCCGTCTATGCATCGCCGTATGGGTTACCATAAAGAGAGGAAAGGTTACCATCGCCAACAATCGCCAAGTTTGTCGCCAACTTGGCTATATATCGCCAAATTTGGCGACCAAAATTAGTTGTCAAAATTGACGCCAACTTGGCGATAACTGTTATATTTCGCCAAATTTTTAATTTCTTTACAACACCAGTCGTTTAATACATCATTTGAGAGGTTTGCAACTGCTTATTCATATAATGGATTTCTTGTGTGTTATCCCCCATTCTGCTCCCCAGGGGGGACACATTTTTAATTTCTTTGCAACACCAGTCGTGTTACACAAGATTTGAAAGGTCTGCAACTGCTTATTCATATTATGGATGTCTTGCGTGTCACCCCCACACTCTGTTCTCCCCAGGGGGGTCACATTTTTAATTTCTTTACAACACAAGTTGTGTGACACATCATTTGAAAGGTCTGCAACTGCTTATTCATATTATGGATGTGTTGTGTGTCATCCATCACTCTGCCCCCAGGGGGGCACATTTTTAATTTCTTTACAATACCAATTGTGTGACACATCATTTGAGAGGTCTGCAACTGCTTATTCATATTATGGATATCTTGTGTGTAACCACCCTCTGCCCTCAGAGGGGGCGCATTTTGTGATTTCTTTACAACACCAATTGTGTGACACATCTTTTGAAAGGTCTGCAACTGTTTATTCATTTTATGGATGTCTTGTGTGTCACCTCCACTCTGCCCCCCAGGGGGGCACATTTTTAATTTCTTTACAACACCAGTCGTGTGACATATCATTTGAGAGGTCTGCAGCTGCTTATTCATATTATGGATGTCTTTTGTGTCGCCTCCCACTCTGCCCCCCAGGGGGTACATTTTTAATTTCTTTACAACACCAGTCGTGTGACACATCATTTGAAAGGTCTGCAACTGCTTATTCATACCATGGGGAATTGGTGAGCGCAGCAAGCAGGGGTAGCCAATAATTTGGAATCGCGAAGCGATTACGCGGGGGTTTGGCGAGCATAGCGAGCAGGGGGCGGGGCGCCCCTAGTTATATAAATATAAATACAAATCTTTTTGATAACTTTACCTCGCTAAAATCACCTAATAAAGACATTTATTTCCCGCTAATCTTGACGCCATTTTGACATCGATATCTATGCGATGCAAATTAATGGTATTTATATCTATGTGGGACATATTATTAAAATTTACTATCCAACCACTTGCTTAACAACAAGTTTATTATTATTTTAAATATTTAAAAAAAATCTTTATTTTAACGCACTTCCAACAAATTTTAAAATTTTGATAATAAATTTCTGTAAATAAATAAGGATTAACATTATAATCCAAGACATATATATCATCATGAGAAGAACATTCTGTAATTTTTACCAGATTTTTCGGAATATGTCCGTATGGAGACCTTTCTTGCTAGCATTTATAGTTTTTTTTCCATTTAGTTTAAGCACCAAAGTGATTAATTTTATTTTCGGTATATGATGTCATAATCGCTTGTTTTCGTGCCATAAAATTCAATCTTCCTTTATCTTTTATTATTAAAAGATACTTGAAAATTTCCATTTTCTTTCTAATATGAAATTATATTAATTTTCTTTTAATTCATATATATATATTTTTTCATTTACCTTTGTTTACATGACTAGGGGGGCTCCGCTCTCCTGCTCGCTACGCTCGCCAACCCCCCGCGTAATCGCTTCGCGATTCCAAGTTGTAAACTACCCCTGCTTGCTGCGCTCGCCAATACCCCATGGTATGAATAAGCAGTTGCAGACCTTTCAAATGATGTGTCACACGACTGGTGTTGTAAAAAAATTGAAAATGTGCTCCCCCTGGGGGGGCTGAAGGGGAGTGACACACAAGATATCCTTAATATGAATAAGCAGTTGCAGATCTTTCAAATGATGTGTCACACGACTGGTGTTGTAAAGAAATTAAAAATATGCCCCCCTTGGGGGCAGAGTGGGGGGGGGTGACACACAAGACATCCATAATATGAATAAGCAGTTGCAGACCTTTCAAATGATGTGTCACACAACTGGTGTTGTAAAGAAATTAAAAATGTGCCCCCCCTGGGGAGCAGAGTGTGGGGGTGACACAGAAGACATCCATAATATGAATAAGCAGTTGCAGACCTTTCAAATCATGTGTCACACGACTGGTGTTGTAAAGAAATTAAAAATTTGGCGAAATATTACAGTTATCGCCAAGTTGACGTCACTTTTGGCGACAAATTTTGGTTGCCAAATTTTGCGATATATCCCTAAGTTGGCGACAAACTTGGCGATTGTTGGCGATGGTAACCTTTCCCTCTTTATGGTAACCCATGCGGCGATGCATAGACGGAGCGCTTTCCTGATTGGTCTATTCGACTCATGGAAGGAGTGGTCCGCCCGGATTCGTTACTTCCGGAAATCTTACACATCAGCATCATTCTAGGAGTCATTCCTTTTAAGGCTAGTTTTTTTTTTACTATAGAAGGAAAATTCAAACATTACACTGACGCGCTATACACGCTTTTAATATTATGAGGATAAAGGGTTGCTAGGCAACTATAAAAAATAAAAGAAGAAATGAAATAAATACATTTGAAATAAGCAAATCTCTAAAACAAATTGTTTTATATTATTGGAACACATTTATAAAAATTATTCAAAAATTACAGTAATAATTTAAAAAATCTGAAAAATGCATAGACAAAATTTCAAAATAAATTGAATAATTTCAGCCTCGTATTCGTAAATGTCAGTATCCAATTTGTCATTTATGGCATTGAACAAGTGAGCCATTTTCTTTCAACAAATGAAAATTTTCAAAACGGCTGAATTGCCATAGAAAAGCATTATGGTGCAAAATTAAATGTCCTGTATTTTCCGAAGAAATGAATAAAACAGAACAGAAAACTATGCATCTAAATCCAGGTATCTCAAGAACATACTTACTTAATTTCAAGTTAATCGGGTGTTTTTTTGCGGCAATTATCGTGGAACAGACAGACAGAAACCAAAACATTTCGTGTCTCCAAAGTAAGCCTTCACTGACGTTTCGGCAATTAGTATTGTATACATATATTCAAGGCATGATATAATCATTTCTAATCACGAAAAATTTTTCTTTGAATGTTATTTGAAAAAATTCTTTGAATATTAATTTAAATACAAACTAGCTGCACCCGTCGAAATTCGACGGAAAAGAAAGTATGTTAGGTCTGATATATATATATCAGTCTTATATACACAATAAAATACTGAGCGAAATAAACAATCGCCACCTCTTAAAATAGGGATAACATAAATTTTCATGATGGAGATACGCAAACTTCAGAAAATAACAAAAAATAAGGAAAACAAATCATAACTTAACTTCAGCTACAAATATTTTTTAAGGCGGTTTTTAAACCTTAAACATTATTTAAATTCCAAATTATTTAGGAAATTAATATAATACCTCAGAAGACGAATTCAAAAATATCTGCATAATTTATTTTTTCTCTCTTTAAATATCGCTGGGTAACTGTGCAATAATTCTAATATCAATAACACATTTTAATTATAATAGAAACAGGGAGTACTAGATTGCATAACCAACCCACTACACATTTACAGTACTTGCAATAAATTTAATTTATTGGTTTGTAGCCTCCATGAACTTGTCAAAATTAATTTTATTGTTATGGCAACGAAAAGAAAAACGATATCTTTGTTATTAAAAAGAATAAAATTTTTGTTTCTGTTCCTGATATGCAGAAAACATTTTATTTATTTTTATTTTAAATAATAACTTAATACAGCGAAATGATTTTAATTAATTTTTATATATTTGTAAAATAGAAATATCGCAATACCGGCATATTACAGGTTTTATTCTTTTTTTTATTATTATGACATCATTTACCACCTTCAGAAGCACTCATTTTTTCCGAAATAAAAGCGTGATTTATGTAGTTATTTAAAAATTTTTTAGTTTCATAAAATATTTATTATAATTAAGTAGAAATGGCGCAATTTATAGAAATATTTTTATTTGTGCACCACGGACCTTTAAATAAATAGAAGTTCAATTTATTTAGATGCAGGAATAAAAGTAAGTGAATATGACATCATCACTGACACAGCCATAACAATGTATATTATATTTATGGAACAAATTTATCTGGTTTCTGAATGACGACATTTTTCCCATCGACAAAATTTCGCTTTAGATATTATATTTTATTAATGTTTATTTTCTGTTATTTTATTTACATAATACTTAATAATATTACTCAGTAAGTAATCTGTGTATTATATTGCAATTAGTGAATATTTATGTGCAATCATTTTATTAGGATTAAATTTTACGAAAACCATTATTGTTTTTTCTTTGAAATGCGATTACACATTCGCCTTTGAGATCAAGCTCCTGATTGGTGGAAAGTCATAAAGTAAAAAGAAATTAATAGAGTGGAAGTATAGTGTCTTGGGGTGATGCCAAAAATATAACCCTATATTAAGACCAATATGTACCAACAAAAACACGTGCTTTGACACGCCTATCAATTCAAACCGGTTTAAAACTGTATTTCTTTGTTCTTGTTTTCTACCGTCAAAATTGTTATTAAACAGATGATTAAAATTTCGTAATAAAATGACAATTTGTGCCCTTATTTTATCATATATGTTTTAAATATCAATATAGGAAATTCTTTTAACATTTTGCTTGAAAAGATAACATTCTTTTGTTAATAAGGTACCCTGGGGTAATAACGCCACGTTAAGGTTCTACCAATTTTCACGGCTCAGTTTTAGTTTGTATTTTTCAAACGAATATATGATTTGATACAGCAACTCATTGACTATCTATATAAAAAAAATAATTTAACAGGTATGTATTCCTAAAATGTAATGGCGTGATTTCTTGACCAATGCTATTTGGCGTTATTACTCACCTATATGGGTAATAACGCCATGCAAACAAAACTATGAAATAAGATGGAATAATTGCATGTAGATTGCCCAATTCTAAAAATACAAACTCTAGAAACTTAGAAATAGACAAGTTGCATTCTAAGCTATTGAAAATGTTCAATTTTTTGTGAAAGTGTAAGAAAAATAAAGGTGTGGTGTGGGAGGGAGGATGAGGCAAAAGAATATCAGACCGTGAGCTTCTTTTTGCTTAAAAAGGATCGCTTAAATAGAATTATTAGACACATTGCACAGTTTTAACTGTGTTTATTTGAATCAGTATTTAGGATGTAGCTCGGCCACTGTAGGGAATCAACCGGGGTATTAATGCAAATGATTGGCGTTATTAACCCGTTATAGTTATTGCGCTGTACATTTTAAATTACAAATTATCTGGAGAAGATATCCAATATCTTCAACAACATTTTGAAAGTCCATGAAATGTGTTACAAATTTATGTAATTAACAAAGTATTTCCGGATTAAAAAAATAGTCTTCACATCACAAAACGTACCTCGCAAATTTTAGATCAAGCGTTAATTTTAGTTGCGTGTAAAAACAATAAGACCTAAAAATGAAACAAATTAACTTGAAGCTGTTTTTTGCGAGTTATATGACTCAAAACCCTTCTGCGCAGAGCACATGGGTGTCATTTACCAGATTATTTTATAATTATGCAAAATATTAGCACTAGGCGTTATTACCCCGCCTGACGTTATTACCCCATACCACCTTATCATAAAATCGTTTGCAGTCAGAAATCTAGATCAATATTTATTACTTTGGTTTTTATACATGATTTTAAGAGAATGTTTACACCGTTATATTTTAAAAGTTTATTTACATGCTATTATTGATATGTTGTTAAAAAGAAAGACTTTTCATTTAAGTTATAAAGTATTAAAAATTATTGTAAAGAAGAAAACTTTTAGTAATGCAATTTTTAGTTCGTATCAAATGTTTTAAATTTTTTATTTAATTTTAATTTGACATTTAATTTTTGCTAATTTATCAATTCCAATCATTTTAAAAGCAAACATTTATTTTAATAAATAATAGAACAAAGACCATTTTATAAATTTGCTTTTTTTACTTAAAATATGCTTCAGTTGTATAATTCATTTCTTTCAACTTGTCTTATTAATATAAAATCCTTTCCACGTGCTTTTGTTTGGGATATTAAAATTTGAGCGATAAATGGTTTCATATTACAAACCTGTTTTGAGGCTTAATCGCCTCCATCTATCTCATTCCTCCATGGTGGAAAGTAATAAAGCAAAATAAATTTTTATTGTAGTGAGAAAAGCTTAACCTGTTGCCACTGTTTTGAAGAAATGTCACAAAAAGCTTTTAAAATTAAAAATAAAATATAAAAATGGAAATAAATTAAAAATTAGCCAGAATGGGCACATCTACATAAACAGCTTTCATTTAAAAAAATAATTATGAAATTCGGGCCAGTAGAATGCTTAAGGCTGATGACTAAAAAAACAGCCAGGTCTTTTAAATATATAGATAATGATACCTTTTTATCATGCAAGGATTGTAAAATAAAAAATATTGCCCAGTTAAACTGATGGCATTGAGCTCACAGGCTACAAATACTAATTGTACATTAAAGCCTTATATTTTCAAGGGTTAATTCCGTTCGAAAAAAAATTAAGAAGGGGAAACAGCTCTCCCCTTTCCTCTTTTTTTATACTTAATCATTGAACCTCCTATACTATCAAAGACATGCTTTATCATATAAAAAATCTATATCCAAAATTCAGAGCAAATGAGATAATTCTTAATAAAAACCCATTTAGCATTTATGTAATTTAAAAGGAGTTATCCCCCTCTTTTATACTTAACCATTAAACTTCCAAAACAATTCAGAGATTTGAACGAAATCTGAAAATTTTGCTTGAAAAACCCATTTATATAAATTAAGGGGGGGGGCATTAGAACCCCTGTTCCCCCTGTTTATACTTATTCAATGAACACCTAATAACAGTCACGGAATCGTCTCATCAGAATGATCCTAAACTAAATTTTGAACGAAAACTTAATTCTGCATGAAAATCCCAATATATCAACTAAGGGGGGGGCATCAGCCCCCCGTTCCCCCTCTTATACATATCGAATGAACTCCAAAAACTAATCAGGGAAGCGCCTTGTCAGGATATACCAACATACAAAATTTCAAGTGGATCGGATATTTTTATCATGAGTTATCGCGTTACGCACAAACGTACATACAGAACGGACGGGCACATAAGCTCTCAGGCTATGATAGCCAAAAACAGGCCGATGGCATCTTACTCTCTGTCTCAAAAACGGATACACGAATTCTGTACTTCAATTCTTTTGTTTACCTTGTACATAATTTAAAGACATCATGGTCAACAAGTAATATGCAAAAAATATAAATTTGATAGGGCATACCAATATTGAAAACGCACTTTCATAAATTACCAATCATTGACAGATTGGGAGTGCTTTAACCCAATTCTTTCGTATGGCCTTGTCAATAAACTATAAACGCTATTCACATCATATTCTTCTGTAAGCACCTTATAGCGTACCTTAGTGATATAAATCAATTACAATATGCTTGAAATATTCTTACATCAGTAAAATTGCAAACTATTTTTCTACACTTGCCATATCGAAGTTCGTTTAAATGTCCCAGTAAAAAAAAAAAAAAAAAAAAAAAAGAAAAAAAAACTGTAAATGCTAACAAGGAAGGTCTTCATACGGACATATTCTGAAAAATCTGGTAAAAATTACAGAATGTTCTTCTCATGATGATATATATGTTTATAAAAATTTTTCAGTGGAACCTCGATAGGGCATCCGTAAAAAAATAATGAAAATATCGTTATTTGGCAATTTTTCATCGTTCAGCGGTAGAATACAATTTCAAAAAATACTTTTTTTGTTTGGTTCTGCAACATTGCCCAG
Organism: Maratus speculifer; assembly: GCA_964019185.1. Lineage (NCBI taxonomy): Eukaryota > Metazoa > Arthropoda > Arachnida > Araneae > Salticidae > Maratus > Maratus speculifer. Next base: position 211,700,027 of record OZ025302.1, read on the forward strand.
TATGGAGACCTTCCTTTAAGTACTTTATTTTTTATACCGAAATAATCCGCACATGGAACAAAAATCAATAGATAAAACATGTTATAATAAACCTCAATAACATTTATTATATATCAATCGAAATATAATTACGGGAGTTATTGCACGACCAAACTGGCAGATAGATAAACCGAATCCATAAATTACTTTTCAACTTTGTTGGAAACGTAAAAAAATAGAATTAAAGCTTTATTTGCTCACTTAATCTTTTTCATTTACCTTGATAACTTTATTCAGATTGGTGCTTATTTTTTAATGATGTGAAAAGTTAAAATGAATAGAAATGATGTTACAATAAACTTAATTTAAAATAGTAACTGTTTTTAGAGTTTGCTTTACCAATGTCAGATAAATTTTGTATCGAAGGGAAATATTTTTGTAGGATTATTAAAAATTTATCAAGTTAGGATGAAGGATGAAAATCCTCTACTATGCTACACAAATTACATTTTGCCATATATTTTACAAAAAAAAAAAAAAAAAAAAAAAACTATTCAGTAACTTTAACTTGAAATTAAACATAAAAATAAATTTTGATCATAATTTGCACATTATTATTGCTTTTTTTTTACAGATAACATTAAAAAAATTATTATTAACTTTTTGGAAAATAGTTGTTGTCCTCGCTAGAGAACTGGGAAATCAGAAGTACATCTGAATCTTTTGACTGGTTGAATTCCGCAACTCATTCGTTTTCTGATTGGTCCATGTTTAATGTCCAAAAATGGAATACCTCTGTTCCCACAATTACAAATAAATAAATAAATAAATAAAAATAAAAAAATAATAAAATAATAATAATTTGAAAACAAATTGTGATAAAGATTTCAAACAAATTTCATTTAAACGTGCATTTTTTTCTCTACGCAACTGTGTAGTTATAGATAGAATCGTGATTAATTTAATAAATAAAATATGTTTCAATTATACCGCCAAAATATTTCAAGAATTGCTTTTTAAATTTAATTAAGGAAAGAAATATTTTTAGACTTGACAGAAATAAAATATGATGTATAGATTCTGACTACATTATTTTCTTATTGAATGTTTAAAAAAATCATTTTTTATTATTTTGTTTAATATATTATTCAATTATACGGTTTCATTTCTGTAAACCATAATGGAACCTGCGTATTTTTCGCAGTAAATAAAAATCCTCGAGTCAGTAGAAATGAATAAAGTCGTGAATGATTAAGTACGTGAAATATTAGCGTGCATCAAAATTTCTCATTAAAATTATTTTTTAAAATAAGGAATGGAACCTATTACAGCTGCATTTTGCGAAGACGAAATATTTTAAATATTGAAAATAACTGCAAAATTTCAAACCTCAAAAGAACATTAAATATTCTAATATTAAACTAGTCGTTGGGGGCCACCGTGATACTTACCCATCATATATATGCATATATAATATATGAAAATAATATATTTGAAAACTATTTATAAAATAGATTGCAATTCCAAAACAAAATTTAAACGTGTATTTATATTTTTATTGTGCATAGTAATGCTGTATTAATGAGTTGTTGATGAATCTCTTTCGATAAATTATACAACACGCCTAACTACTCAAGTAGTACTGAATTGCGAAAAAGAAACATCCTTATAACTCCAAAATTAATAATCTTATTAACTAACAGTTTATTGCTTCGGATTAAGCGCCTTATTTCCAATTAAAATATATCTTTGAATTGAAATTTGAATGAAATACAGGGTCATGAAAAATCGAAAAATATGGAAAACAGGAAAACAGATATCTCGGCAACTAATAATTCGATCAACTTCGTTCTTTATGCAAAATTTGTGTTATTTTATTGCCTTTTACGATCACTCCTTAAAATAAAAAATTTCGAAAATTTTTTATACCTTTCATCAGAGCGAATTTTTCGAGAGTCCGAAAAAAATAGTTACGGATAATCGAGGTTACTGATATTAAATAGGCTTCGTCCCATTCTTACATACTAAGTACATACAAAATTTCAAGTCTCTATCTCAATTCGTTCGGGAGTTAGAGGGTTTACAGACAGACAGACAGACAAACGGACAGCAATTTTTTTTTCTAAAAATATGTTTTTCGAAATCTCCAGTGTCGAAAACGTGGAAATCCGTCAAAAATTTTTTTTCGATTTTCAAAACGATTGCAAGATTTACCCTATACTACGTATGATGGGTAAGTAAAATGTAGTATGTTGTTTGAGACGAAAATATACATTTTAATAGAATACTTTATTAAGACTAGTTGGAAGTGATGCATATTTTGGTTTTCATTCCTTTCAATCATAAAATAGTTTCAAGATTTCTTTTATGAAATTTTTAAAATACCCCTTTTTATGAAAATTATAGCATATTATTAAAATTTGTGAAAATTCAATTATTTACATAGAATATTAAAGTATTGTTGCTGTGTTGTTGTTGTTTGACTCGTACTCAGGGCCCAGCCAGCAGCTTTCTATTACTGGATAATTGTCTTCTCCTCAATTATAAAAGTATTTTTCAGTGTTAAGAATTCAAATACATAATTTATTCTTATTATTTGTAATCATTTATGCAAACGATACTTACGCATTAAAAAAATTCGTACTTTTTATTTTAATTAATTATTTATTTTTACGAGGATTTTAATAATTGCTATATTCGTTACATTATAAAATGTTGTATGAATTCAAAGGTTGAAAATTGAACCAAATGGAACATATTTACTATTGAGAAGTAATTACTGTTAGTATTTTTTAATATGTTTGACGCTTAAAAACAATTTATGAAATTTGGCTGAATGTACATTTCTGAAATTTAAATGGGTCAAAACATAAAAAAACGTTTTTCCTTAATAAAGATGCAAAACTAATATAAAAAAATATTATTACTTTCAAATATTTATCTAATGAAATAACGCTTCGTGAATACAAACAAAGCATGGCTTTTACTAGTACCTAATGGAAATATTTTTTTTAGGATTATTAAAAATTTATCTAGCAATTCCGATTAAATTTTTTTATGATGCCGACTTTCGATGAGTTCTATTTCTTACAGGATATAATTCACACTGAATTTTATCCACTAAAAGACAAATTTTTTAAACAGTGGAATAGTCAAAATTGAAATGTAAATGGAACTACTTACTTTTCTTTTTCATTCAGCATTCGTTGCTATATCACATCAACATACCGATAAAGATAACAAAACTTACGCAAGAATAAAACACAAAGAATGCGATCGCATCGCATATGCAATTAAAAATATGAAGACATTGATGATACGTTGCTAAGGGAGACCACGACGAAGTCCGAGCACGATAGTATATCGATTTCCTGTAGGTATTCTTTCAGACTAGCAAGGATATTATACTGTGAGAAATAGACATCGATGGAAATACAATATTAATCGATTCGATAAATAAGTATCGATAAAAAATGAAGTTATTTAAGGATTGATGAAATTGTACAACTATTAAACCTTCAAAAAATTAGTTTTTTTTTTTTAACCATTTGAAAAATGGTTGTTGTTTTCGGGAGAATGGACCCGATGATGTTACCACTTTTGAATGATGTTACCACTTTTGAATGATGTTACCACTTTTGAATTTAAATTAAATTCTTTATTTTTAGAAGAATTTTTATTTGAATTTAAATTAAATTCTTTACTTTTAGAAGAATTTTTATTTGAATAGTAAATTAAAATGGTTAAAATCATTGTAATAAAGGAGAAAACTAACAAATTTAAAAATGGGTAGACGGAAATTAACAGATACGGAAAAAGCCGAAGCCAAAGAAATGAATGAACGTGAATATCGCATTCAATGATATTAAACACAGTCAACATGTATAAGTTGCTTATTAGTTTGGCGATTCGTATCATTTGGCGAAATTGGTCGACGGGATAACTGAGTAATACTGTATTTGGTTTGGCGCAAAAACGTCTTTCAATGCAGAAAATGATAAAATCAAAAGATTATTGAGCCGCTGAAAACCAATTACGTGTTGAAAGGCGATCACGAAAAAGGAAGCAATTTAATGCCGAACCGATTAATTGTAAAACATCATGTCGCCAGGGCGACCAATCCACTAGCCATGGCGTTTTACTATCGGTCGGTTCTAACCAGGAAAATTTGAGTGCCAATAGTGATTCTAACAAGCCGGAAAATGTTATAGCTATTACTCTTGATTTTCCACCACCTAAAAAGAAAACTAAAAAGCAATCGGCTTGGGAAAAACTGGGAAAAAACTTTTTTGATTCGATGTCTGATGGACCCATTCACAGATGCATGTGCTGCGATCGATTTTGGTTTAAAACCTCCATCACCAAAATTCTGCTCTGTAAAATCAAACAATATATGCCAAAGTCTTACAAGTATAACAGTATATGCCAAAGCTGTATTTTAATAATGATTACTTTTGCACCAACAATGTTAAATAGTTTGAAATGTTTCTTTCGTCGCCAACTTTTATGCTTGGCGACAATAGAGTGATATAACTTAAACGAACCGTACCTTCAAATTGCAGCATGTATAAAGTCATTTATAGCAGTGGCACGGATAATACACAATAAAACAACTGGTATTTAGCTTAAAATGATAGATGAATGTATCGAGTGAAACATTTTTCAAATGGTTGGGGTAATTTCTTAAATTACAATTTTTTTTTTTTTTTTTTTTTTTTTTTTTTAAATTATCTATGAAAGAGCGTTATTTTCTGAGTATTTCAAAATAAATCACAGAAAAAATTACTATAATTCCATAATTCCATTAATTATGTGTGAAAAGGTCTTGTTGTTCTCAGTGTATATAAGCAATGATTTTAAAAATATACATTAAAGAGGTTTTTTCAAAAAGTTCAAAACATACCTTTATCTGTTTTTTAATAGCGCACAAGATTTCTCATCTGCTACTTAATATGTTTGTATATTTCAAAAAGTTATAAATTAAAAAAAAAAGTAATTTAACAAATTACAACGACTATTCGGAAAATTATATTTTCAAAGACTAAAGTTTTAGGCTTATAAATAAATTCTATATTTAAAAAAATAATAATAAACATAATTTTTATGATGATCAAAACGTGGTTTATGCAATGACAGAGTCTTATATTACGTACGCCATGAATTAAAAATTAATATTCCTGTACCAAGCATATACAGATTTTAAATGAAATTTTAATTTTACAATTTTCGGTACTGCAAATTTTTAAACGTCTAAACATCACACATTTTCAATTTTTACACCGTTTTATAGAAAAAAAAATATTTTTAAATGCAATTTGTTTGAAAGCTGTATCTCAATTTGGTTTTAAGTTAATAATTTTTTTGTAGTTTTTTATACTTTTTTAGCCATTGTGGCAACAGAAGTATTTCATTTCTGGACATTAAACATGAACCTATCAGAAAACGAATAAAATAAAAACCAGAAGTGTTCAATTTCTAGACATTAAATATGGACCAATCAGAAAACGAATAAAATGAATTAAAATAAGTTGCGGAATTTAACCAATAAAAAGATTCAGATATGCTTCAAATTTCCCAATTCTCTAACGAGGACAGTAACTATTTTCCAAATAGTTAAAAAAAAAAAAAAAAAAAAAAAAAAAAAACTAGAAAACAGGATTTTTTAAATAGAATTTAGTATCGTCCCCTATGAAAAAGAATATATAAATATAAATAGTATAAAACATAATTAAATTTGAAGACATAAAACACACGTTTTTATCTATATATTTATACCAGGCTGATTTTTTAGTCATCAGCCCTGAAATTTCTACCGAACTGATTTTGATAGTTATTTTTTAAAATGAAAGCTGTTCATTTGTAAATCTGCCCGTTCTACCTATTTTTTAATTTATTTCCTATTTTAATTTTAAGTTTTTTTTGAAGTTTTTTTAAAATCATGGCAATTAGTTTAATTGCAGAGTTTCAGAGAAAAGAGAAAACAGGGTTTGTTTATTTTCATTGATTACATTCTTATTGGTGCCATTTTCTAGCTAAAATTAAGAATAATTTTAAAAGTTTCAACAAAAAAGATACAGTATAGTGGTTGAAATCTTTTTTGTGTTCCTGTAAATATACAGGAAGTATCTCTTATTAAACCTCAGCAAGGTATGTATCATATTCATAACATGTGAAATAGCTTAATGTAATTAAAACACGCCTCAAACAATCTTTCCCCGTGTAGCATTATGTAGTGGAATATTTTGTATGGCCCTGTGATTAAATAATAAATATTCTTTTCATCACAGATTGTACAGAATGTATACTGTAGTATATATATTTTTCATAGGTTCATGTCAATTCTATTATATTTGAAAGAGTTTAACATCATTAAAAGGTACTTGAAAAATTTTCCCCCATTGATCGTAATGTAATGGAATACTTTTGATTGTCCCTCTAATTAAACTATACATCCGATTTTCATAAAATTTAAAATGACTGGACAAAATTACGCTTATAAAAGTTATATATTTTAAATATCATGCGATTTGGTTGGGCATTTTTTGCTTTGTTATATGTGGAATAATAATGTGTTGTGTGTTAATATGTGTTAAGAATAATTTTAAAAGTTTCAACAAAAAAGATACAGTATAGTGGTTGAAATCTTTTTTGTGTTCCTGTAAATATACAGGAAGTATCTCTTATTAAACCTCAGCAATGTATATATCATATTCATAACATGTGAAATAGCTTAATGTAATTAAAACACGCCTCAAACAATCTTTCCCCGTGTAGCATTATGTAGTGGAATATTTTGTATGGCCCTGTGATTAAATAATAAATATTCTTTTCATCACAGATTGTACAGAATGTATACTGTAGTATATATATTTTTCATAGGTTCATGTCAATTCTATTATATTTGAAAGAGTTTAACATCATTAAAAGGTACTTGAAAAATTTTCCCCCATTGATCGTAATGTAATGGAATACTTTTGATTGTCCCTCTAATTAAACTATACATCCGATTTTCATAAAATTTAAAATGACTGGACAAAATTACGCTTATATAAGTTATATATTTTAAATATCATGCGATTTGGTTGGGCATTTTTTGCTTTGTTATATGTGGGCAGACAGACGGACGGACAGACGGACTGACAGACTGAACGACGAATACAGGTGCTAGCTATTTATATGATAACGGACGCACCTAAAATTATTCAAATCTTTATGTAATTGTGCACAGTATTTCGGATACAGTATAGTAGCCAAAATCTTTTGTGTGTCCCTATAAATACTATCTGCTTTCTTTTATACAAGAAATAAATTGTAGTATTCCTCAGCAATGTATAACAATCTCATAAAGTGTTGAATAGTTAATTAAAATTCAAACACGCACCAAACAATGTTTTCCCTATACCATTATGTTATAAAATACTTTTGTATGGCCTTGTAAATCAATAACAAATGTTCTTTGCACACAGGTTGTGCAAAATGTATATCATAATATGTACTTCATAGATGCATATAAATTTTATATTCGAATGGGTGTAACAGCATTAAAATGCATTTGAAACTTTTTTCCTCATTGATCGTAATGTAACGGAATAATTTTGATTGTCCCTGTAAATGATCTATGCATCCTATTTTCATAAAATTTGGAATGACTCGAAAAAAAAAATATAATGATCATATATTTTAAATTTCAAACGATTAAAATGCATTTGAAATTTTTTTCTCCTTTGACCGTAATGTAACGGAATACTTTTGATTGTCCCTGTATCTATGCATCCGATTTTCATAAAATTTGAAATGACTTGACAAAACTATGTAGTAATCAAATATTATAAATTTCAAAAGATTCGATTGGGCAGTTTTTGCGTTGTTATATGCGGTTTGACGGACAGAACGACGACTATAGGTGCTACTTTTTGATATAATTACGAATGCACCTATAAAAGAAAAACAAACACGTATTTATTTTATAAAACTCTTTCATTTCAATACTTTTTCATGCCGTTGATACTACTACGTGACGTCAGTTTCCGTCTATACAGAGCACCTATCGCTCTCAGAGCCATTTATTATTTGTAATTTGAACTAAATTACAGAATCACAGGAAAAAAAACTTTTGACTTTATACATAACTTTCGTGCAAGAATTTTTTAAATATCTGTAAAAGTTTGCAAGTTATTGATTTTTAAAATCAATCAGTCCTTTTCAGGACACCCGGTATATATATAAACAACAATTAATAAGAAAACTTGTTCTGTAGGGCACGAGTTTATCATTTTTGTACATATAAAAATGTATATTATAACATAAGTAAGTTTTCACCTTTTTATTCAGAATGCTGGAGTTCTTTATGGATTTATTTGATATTCCGCTTATTTTTAGCCATTTGGAGAAAAAAAAAGCTGCATGGACGGAAAAAAATATTAAAAAAACTTAAAGCGCAGACGAAAATACTTCTTCTATTTGTTTCGAAACTTTCGCATTTTGTTTATGCCATTTTGTTTATAGTCATCTGAATTTTAAATTGGCACGGTGTTGCAACCAAATCGCTTTAAACTGCTTTAGGTTCAGAATGAATTCTTAAGTACGAAGTGTATTTCGTGGATACAAGGAAGCTTTGAATAAATGATGGGATTTCAGAGGGTAGAGCGGCCATTTCTGCTTAATAGTAATTTTAAAATTCACTTGGATTATCTGCAAACGATATTTCCTTAAATGTATCCTGCATTCAAGCCCTTTGTTTTTCTCCTGCGGGGATTCGCCAGTTCCGTGAAGACATTAATTTCGGAAAACAATTGCACTGTTTTAACTCCAATGCATAAATAGGTTGTTTGGGCATTATACTTAAAAACACAAGTAATATTTGCAGATGTAAATGATTTCAATTGTTAATTTCACTTTCAGCTAAAAAAAGAATTAATTAATCTCGTATAAACAAGCTGAGCAAGAACAGAAAAGTATATATTTTTATTTATTTTGCTTACATTTTTACACACATCCCTTTTACAAATTAAAAAATATTTGCCTACAATTTATATGCTTACATATATCTCGTAATTTATGTACATATTTACATTTTTCACTAAACGCAAGCGAGTGAAATTTTTCGTTAACAATAAAAAATAATAGTGTTTAATGAAAAATCTTCTATAATAACTATAATTCAATTGAAACTTAATGGCAAATATATTGATACAAAACTTACTTGTGATGTTTAATTTTTATGTGAGACGAATTGTATACAGACGTGGATAATTAATAACTTGCTTTGTACCAGCAATACAGAGAGAATAATAAAATTAGATTATTATATCGAGTTAAGCACAAAGTTAATTTTGATCGAGCAAAGCTCGATCACCTCCGCTAGTACGTATATAAATAGTAATCAATCAAATTTTTTCATTTATTCTTTAAGACATGAATATATCATTTTTATACATATAAAAATGTGTACTGTAATGCAAAGAATCTTTTATACTATTATTCAGAATACTGACGTTCTTTATCGACTTGTTTGATACCCCGCTAATTTTTAGCTATTTGGAAAGAAAAAAATATAAAACTACGTCCACAGAAAAAAGAATAAAAAATAAAAAACTTAAAGCGCAGACGAAAATCTCAATTCTATTTGTTTCGAAACTTTTGCATTTTATTTACGACCTAATGTCGTTTGAATTTTAAATTGGCACGATGTTGCAAACAAATCGCTTTAAATTGCTTTAGGTTCAGAATAAATTCTTAAATACGAAGTGTATTTCTTGGATACAAGAAAACTTTGAATAAATGATGGGATTTCAGAGGGTATAGCGGCCATTTATGCTTAAGCGTAATTTAAAAATTCACCTAGATTATCTGCAAACGATATTTTCTTAAATGTAACTTGCATTCAAGCCATTTGTTTTTCTCCTGTGGGGATTCGCCGGTTTCGTGAAGATATTAATTTTGGAAAACAACTACACTGTTTTAACTCCAGTGCATAAATAGGTTGTTTGGGCATTATACTTAAAAACACAAGTAATATTTGCAGTTGTAAATGATTTCAATAGTTAATTTATTTCAGCTAAAAAAAGAATTAATTAATCTCGTATAAACAAGCTGAGCAAGAACAGAAAAGTATATATTTTTATTTATTTTGCTTACATTTTTACACATATCCCATTTACAAATTAAAAAATATTTGCCTACATTTTATATGCTTACATATATCTCGTAATTTATGTACATATTTACATTTTTCACTAAACGCAAGCGAGTGAAATTTTTCGTTAACAATAAAAAATAATAGTGTTTAATGAAAAATCTTCTTTAATAATTATAATTCAATTGAAACTTAATGGCAAATATATTGATACAAAACTTACTTGTGATGTTTAATTTTTATGTGAGACGAATTGTATACAGACGTGGATAATTAATAACTTGCTTTGTACCAGTAATACAGAGAGAATAATAAAATTAGATTATTATATCGAGTTAAGCACAAAGTTAATTTTGACCGAGCAAAGCTCGATCACCTCCGCTAGTACGTATATAAATAGTAATCAATCAAAATTTTTCATTTATTCTTTAAGACATGAATATATCATTTTTATACATATAAAAATGTGTACTGTAACGCAAAGAATCTTTCATACTTTTATTCAGAATACTGACGTTCTTTATCGACTTGTTTGATACCCCACTAATTTTTAGCTATTTGGAAAGAAAAAAATAGAAAACTACGTCCACAGAAGAAAAAAAAAACTTAAAGCGCAGACGAAAATCTCAATTCTATTTGTTTCGAAACTTTTGCATTTTATTTACGACCTAATGTCGTTTGAATTTTAAATTGGCACGATGTTGCAAACAAATCGCTTTAAACTGCTTTAGGTTCATAATAAATTCTTAAATACGAAGTGTATTTCTTGGATACAAGAAAACTTTGAATAAATGATGGGACTTCAGAGGGTACAGAGGCCATTTATGCTTAAGCGTAATTTAAAAATTCACCTAGATTATCTGCAAACGATATTTCCTTAAATGTAACTTGCATTCAAGCCATTTGTTTTTCTCCTGTGGGGATTCGCCGGTTTCGTGAAGACATTAATTTCGGAAAACAACTACACTGTTTTAACTCCAGTGCATAAATAGGTTGTTTGGGCATTATACTTAAAACACAAGTAATATTTGCAAATGTAAATGATTTCAATTGTTAATATCACTTTCAGCTAAAAAAAGAATTAATTAATCTCATATAAACAAGCTGAGCAAAAACAGAAAAGTGTATATTTTTATTTATTTTGCTTACATTTTTACACATATTACCTTTTTACAAATTAAAAAAATTATAACTAAATATTTGCCTACATTTTATATGCTTACATATATCTCGTAATTTATGCACATATTTACATTTTTCACTAAACGCAAGCGAGTGAAATTTTTCGTCAACAATAAAAAAATAATAGTGTTTAATGAAAAATCTTCTATAATCCTAATTCAATTGAAACTTAATGGCAAATATATTGATACAAAACTTACTCGGGATGTTTAATTTTTATGTGAGATGAATTTTATACAGACATGGATAAGTAATAACTTGTTTTGTACCAATAATACAGAGGGAATAATAAAATCAGATTATAATATCGAGTTAAGCACAAAGTTAATTTTGATCGAGCTAAGCTCGATCACCTCCTCTAGTACATATATAAATAGTAATCAATAAAAAAATTGGCTTATTCTTTAAGACATGGGTTTATCATTTTTATACATATAAAATATATACTGTAACGTAAAGAATCTTTCATACTTTTATTGAGAATACTGACGTTCTTTATGGACTTATTTGATACCCCGCAAATTTTTTGCTATTTGGAAAGAAAACAAGTAAGAAAAATCATCGTTAAGCATAGATTATGAAGCACTTTCCAACACTTAATGAAATCTTTAACAAAACTTTGTTATTTAGGGAAATAATAGTGTATAGTCAAATATACCCAAATATGTATTCCAGTACTTTTGAACAGCCCTGTATTTCATATGTCAGTTGATATAATGGGAAAATTTAGTTTAGCAAGAAAATACCCAGTAACTTGCAATTTCTTTTTCAGCAATTCATACTATTAGATGGAAACATACTTGAATACTTTTGTTCAGCCCTGTAGTTTACATTGTACTTTTATTACACGTCAACATTAGGCTAAAATTTATTGTTAACTAAAACACTTTTAAAACAACTGAAATCACATTCTCATAAATTATTATTCATAGGCGTCCATCTACCGAATTCTTTGCGTGGCCCTGTATATCCTTTTATCTATATTCTGCAAACATTTTTCAGTAAATTGATAGAAGCTCCGCGTAAAAATGTATAGCTTATTTAAGAACCACGTTTAAATAATTTACGCTCATATTCAGTAACGTTAGTGAGCTCTTTTGGGTAGCCCTGTATATCAACTATAACGCTTATGCACACAATATAACGTGCATATATTTAGCGAAATATAAACTCGCATATCATAATTAAAATGCATTTCATCCCTCCATCAGCCATCATCGGACACATATACGGTACTTCGGAAAGAATATACTTCTTGAAATCTTTTGTGTGGCCCTGTAAATGCTGTGTACTTCATATTATGCAAGGCAGTAGCGTATAATTTATATTAAGCTTCAGTGACATATATAAATTTTATTATACATGAAACAGCTTAATATATTTAAAATATGTCACACACAATTCCCCCTAATGGAATCTTTTTGTATGGCCCTGTAAATAAATAATAGCTACATTTTCACCTTATATTTTATAGAATGCATATTTTAATATGTTTGACAGGGTATAACATCTTTAAAATTCCTTTGAAAAGATTTTTCCCCATAGGCCGTAATGTAACGGGAAACTTCTGATTCGCCCTGTAGATAAACTGATCATGGTAGAAACTTCATTTTCGATAGGACTTGTGCTAGGGTAAACGTCAATAACGTCCTAAAATTTCATGGCAATCCGAGTATATTAACGATTTTTTCCCATAGGCCTTAATGTAATGGAAAACTTTTGATTCGCCCTGTAGATAAACTAATCATAGTAGAAACTTCATTTTTAATAGGATTCGTGCCAGGGTAAACGTCAATAACGTCCCAAAATTTCATGGCAATCCGAGTATATTAACGATTTTTCCCCATAGGCTGTAATGTAATGGGAAACTTTTGATTCTCTCTGTAGATAAACTAATCATGGAAGATACTTCATTTTCAATAGGGTTCGTGCTAGGGTAAACATCAATAACGTATAAAAATTTCATAGCAATCCGAATATAATTACGGGAGTTAGAGCGCGGACAGACGGCCAGACAAACCGAATGCATAAGCACTTTTCAACTTTGTTGGAAAGTACTAAAAATAGAAAACTATGTCCATAGAAAAAAAAAAAATTAAAGCGCAGACGAAAATCTTAATTCTATTTGTTTTGAAACTTTTGCATTTTGTTTATGACCTAATACCATTTGAATTTTAAATTGGCACGGTGTTGCAAACAAATCGCTTTAAATTGCTTTAGGTTGAGAATGAATTCTTAAGTACGAAGTGTATTTCTTGGATACAAGAAAGCTTTGAATAAATGATGGGATTTCGGAAGGTATAGCGTCCATTTCTCCTTAAGAGTAATTTTAAAATTCACTTGGATTATCTGCAAACAATATTTCCTTAAATGTAACCTGCATTCAAGCCATTTGTTTTTCTCCTGTGGGGATTCGTCGGTTCGTGAAGACATTAATTTCGGAAAACAACTACACTGTTTTAACTCCAGTGCATAAAAAGGCTGTTTGGGTATAATACTTAAAAACGCAAGTAATATTTGCAGATGTAAATGTTTGCAATTGTTAATTTCACCTTCAGCTAGAAAACAAATTAAATGATCTCGAATAGACAAGTTAAAGAAAAACAAAAACACATTAAAAAAAAAATATATCAAATCAAATGAATAATCTTCCATAATCCTAATTCAATTGAAACTTAATGACAAATATGTTGGTACAAAACTTGCGTGTGATGTTTATTACTTTCTTCTATCTTTACAAGAAGAAAGTATTGGATTCATAAAAATTTTCGACTTCTGGTTTTCGACGGATTTATACGTTTTAGAAGGTCCTGAACACGTTTTGATTATTTTTAGAAAATGTCTGTCTGTGAGTCTGTCTGTCTGTCTCTCTGTATGTGATAAAAAATTTGTGCTCGCTCTATCTCAAGAACTAATGCTCGAAATTTAATAAAATTTTATATTCAGTTAGACCTTGATATGAATTAGTGCCTATTGGTTTTTGGTGAAAATTGGCCAGCAGGTGGCGCTGCTATGCCACGTTTTTTATGATTTTCATGATAGCTATATCTCAAGAACTTATGCACAGAATTTCACCAAACTTCAGATTCCGCGATACCTTGAGATACATAGCCGCTGATAAGGTTTTGGTGTGAACTTTCCTATAGGTGGCGCTGCTATGCTACATTTTGCACGATTTTTGCGATAGCTATACCTCAAGAACTAATGCAGAGAACTTCATCATATTTTAGATTCTGTTACACTAGAATATATAACATAATTAGACGCTGATTACATTTTGGTATTAACCTTGCAACAGGTGGTGCAGCTATGCTGCATTTTGCACGATTTTTCCGATAGCTATATCTCAACAACCAACGCACAGAATTTCATCAAATTTCAGATTTTGTTACAAAATGACATATAACATAATTACACGATGATTACGTTTTCTTATAAATCCTTCAACTGATGGTGCTGCTGTGCTATATTTTACACGGTTTTTTTTTAAACTAGCTATATCTCAAGAACTAATGCACAGAATTTCACCAAACTTCAGATTCTTTTACACCATAACATAATTAGACGCTTCTTTACGTTTTGGCATAAATTGTCCAAGATATGGTGTTGCTGTGCTACAGTTTGCAATTTTTTTGTTAGAACTATATCTGAAGAACTAATGGACGAAATTCCATCAAATTTCAGATTCTGTTAGGTCTTGACATAAATAGATGCTTATTAGGTTTTAGTATAAATTACCCAACATGAGGCACTACTAAGCTCATTTTCTCAGAAAGTTAATTAAATTTTGCGTTTTAGGCTTTTCGGATACCAGAATCTCATTAAACTAGGTCAAATGTTCGAGGAAATTCGATAGTGGGTAACTTTGGGGGTCACCACGTTTTTAATGTACTTATGAGATAAAAGAAAGTTTTGGGATCGACACATCAAACTAGTTTTTATTTTGGGATGAATTACATATAGCCTTCGATAAATAATATAAAATTCTACAAAGACAACAGTGATCTTTCTTTTTTCATGTCTGTTTTAATCGTAAACAATACCTCCTTCTTTCGGCAATAGGAAAAACAGTCAATTAATAATTATAAGTAAAAGTTTATGTGTTTTTCTTTAAACTAGTTGGATGTGCTAATCCCAAAACCTTTTTCTATCTCATACGGACATTTTAATATTTAAAAAAAATAGTTACTCATGCTAATTCTTTAATAATTTTAATTCAATTACATTGAATCGATAATGCTCAATTCTATTTACTTTTGAACTTGAGACAATTTTAGTTAATTTAAAGTTTGAATTTTGTTTTAAATCGTAATTTTTGATAATCATATTTCAATATAAATACATATAAATATCAACATGACAAAATTGTAGTTAAAATAAACTAAAACTGACAAAAGTAAAGTTATTTAACACTAAAACCGCCATTAGGGGTCAAAATGACCCCTGCCAGATTGAAAATAATCGATTCGAACCAGAATTTTCTTCATAATATATGTTAAAAGTATGTAGCACAAAAATAGACTAATTAAATATGTTAAATAGCTTAAAATTTTAATTCTGGCGAGAACTACTATTTGTAAAATTTGTGTAAAATACCCGGTGGTTTCAGTGTTAAATTAAATTTATCTAAACAAGTTCAACATGAAACATTTTGTTCCTTAAAAAGTGTTTGACGTAAAAAAATATTTTTTGTAATTGTATTCCATCGCCAACCGATGAAAAATTGCCAAATAGTGAAATTTTGTTTATTTTTTTTACGGACGTTTTATCAGGGATCCGCCAATTATCTTTTTTATAAACGTATATATCCTCATGAGAAAAACCTTCAGTTTTTTTCTCACATTTCTCGGAGTATGTCCGTATGGAGACCTTTCTTGTTATCTCGCGAAAACTGTCATATCATGCTCTCGAAGTAGAAGATTTCAAAATAGGGGGGAAATGAATCTCAGAAAACTAGACAAAAAAAAAAAAAAAAAAAAAAAAAAAAAAAAAAAAAAACACGTCAAATAGTACCTTGCTTTACTTCCTTTATTTAAGCTAATGCTAGAAAAAAAAAAGAGATTGAGATTTGCTTCTCAATTTTCTCATGCTATTCCTATACTACAAGCATTAATTTACTGCTTTACATTGTATTCTATAGTTCCCAATTAATTACTGTTCACATTGCGGCACTATTGGTTATTATAATAGCTGTTGCTGCAAACGCGATAAACTTGAAAAAGAAATGTTCATCTTCCAATTATTCCTATTTCCTTCTTCTCTTTAGCTCCATAATAGAACTATATATGCTTTTTCGTGACTCTGACATATCGAATCTTTTAACGAATGTTGCCTTCAGAGTTTTCTTTAGATCTGAAGAACACAGGCCATTTTTGAAGAAACCAATCTCCTTAACAGACGTTTTAAATCTGTTGAAAGTTTCTGCTCCGCACTCTTCGTAAACAGTTGCACCTATACATCCTAGGTGATACGCTGTAATTCAAAAAAGAAAAAGAATTAGAAAGAATGGTTATGTGTATAAGGTTATCAGATGTACATTACAAGGTAGTTATACTAAATACTGGTATATTTAAATAAACTAAAACACTTTGTAAAATCAACATAAAATGAAAATTAAAGTAGGACGCGTTTCGAGCTACAACAAAAATAGCTCGTCATCAGCTAAACAACACGTGACCGAAAGGACACAGAGTCGAGATAAAGACTTTATCTCGACTCTGTGTCCTTTCGGTTTTCGTCACGAAGATGAGTAAGACAATAATACTGGATATTATAACATCATAGATTTCAATCTAAGTTTTGAACATGTTAAGGAGAAACACATGTTCTAATGCTTCAAGTGGGCTAGTACCAATACTAGTACTAGTATCAAGATCAAACCAGGAAATAGGCGACATAATTTTTGATTTGCTATTTTCAAAACTTTTTATATATGTTACGAATGTGTGTAAAATATTGTAAAATATGTTGAATAACGGTCAATAGATACCTTGATAAATATTATTATCTATACTAAACAGTGTTAGCTATTCATGATTTTAGCCTTTAGTTCGAGCTATAAGCCAAATAAGGTTTCTTTTGGAAAACAAACTATTTCTTCATTCAGGGCAGATGAAAACAATTTAAAAAGTTTGTTAGAAAGTGTATAAGAAGTGTTTCCTATCAATTACAGCTTTTATATTTGAACAGAAATTGATTTTGACTGTAGCTATAAAGCTGTTTGTTTGAGCCTTCTAACTAGAAAAGATCCCTAATTGGCAGATCGAGATTTTGTCGAGATTGCTGTCATTGGAAAGATCTTATGGGGAACAAGGAGATGTATACAACGTCCGAATACTACTGGTGATGAAGAAAAGACATTCTGTGAGGTAAAAAAAAAAACTCACAATACAGTTATGTGATTTGTTGTTGCCACTGTGAAGTTGGTGAAGGTTTCATGTTCCCTCTAGTAAGAAATAGAAAATTGTGTCCACATTCTTCCGATTATATATAATTAATTGGACGATATTGATTTGGCATATGCTTCAAAGAACATCAGGAACTAACTCGCTCATCTGTTCTTCAGTATGCCTTTCAAAAATTTTTAATTAGAGACACGGATTCCGTCTTTCTATCAGTTAAAAAGGCAAGCTTTACCTTAACTAATGATACCTGTGAATAAATAAAGAACAACGTTAAGGAGCACAAACTATATAAAGTAATAAAAGTTTAAAAGGCATACAGCCGTTTCGGGATTTCTAAAGTCCCATCATCAATGCTAAAAAATAAGTGTAAAATGCAAAAGGCAAGTCACATCATTCAAAGAAAAACGTGCATCACAGCTCGCCGCTAAAGGCGAACTAAGCCGTGAAGCGTCGCAAAGCAAACTGACATGCGCATTCCAATCAGATGTCTCTACTCCCACTGGAAGAATCCAAACAAAGGAGGAAAAGGAGGGGGAGAGGGAGAGAAATTACAGGAAAGGAAGCCAAACTTCTGAGAATCTGGGTGTACTGGACATGTCCTCCTCATCCTGCCCCCTTTCTTAATGACACCTGTGAACAAGTGGGAAACAACCTTTTTCATTGTCTGTACCTGGTATTGGCAATACTCGTTACTTCAGTCATTTCTAATCGGAAATGTACTAGCATTCATGAAGTTACTTTTTCAACCAAGCATAAACTGTTTTGTCTGTAATTTCCTTAATCCGTCAACTTCATTTTTAGGTGCGTTCGTAGTTATGTAAATACGTAGCACCTATTGTTGTCGTTCAATCCGTCGGTCCGTCCGTCTGTCTGTCTGTCTGTCAGCATATAACAACGCAAAAACTACCCAATTGAATCGTTTGAAATTTAAAATACATAATTATTACATAATTTTGTCGAGTCATTTCAAATTTTATGAAAATCGGATGCATAGATCAATTACAGGGACAATCAAAAGGATTCCGTTGCATTACGGTCAATGGGGAAAAATGTTGCAAATGCATTTTAATCGTTTGAAATTTAAGCTACATACTTATTACATAATTTTGTCAAGTCATTTCAATTTTTTTAAAAAATAGGATGCATAGATCAAATACAGGGACAATCAAAAGTACTCCGTTACATTACAGTCAATGGAAAAAAAAAGTTTCAAATACATTTTTAATAATATTACACTCATTCGAACATAATAATATTGATATGCATCATAAAGTACATATTGTAATATAGATTTTGCATAATCTCTTGTGCAAAAAACTTTTGTTATTGATTTACAAGAGCACACAAAAGTATTCCATTACATAATGAGTATAGAGAGAACATTGTTTGTTGCGCATTTTAATCGTAATCAACTATTTACAATTTTATGAGATTGATATATGAGAGTGATATTTTTAAAACTTCGTTATCGTACAAATACACCTCACTTGATACGCTTCCCGTGCAATTTCCAACTTGTTATATACATGTTCTTGATCCCCTGGTTTTGACTGATGCATCTTTGTAGATGTTTTACAATAAATTTGAGCGAGTTTTTGTAGTCCCTCGTGATATTTGTCTCAGGACAGAGGGAGGGGGGATAAACATGTTTTTCTAATTTCCAAAACAATGAATGGAGAACATATAGAACATCAAAAAATATATAGCAGATAAAAAATACAACACACACACATGCACATACAAAAAGAAAAAGAAAAAAACAACATAGTTTCTAGCGACATCATTCTCGACAAAATCTCGATCTAGCAGTTGGGGACCTTTCTTATTAAGTCAATTTCATTTTTAAAATACATTTTCCTGAAATTTTGTTGTATTTTGCTTGCTTAAATGTTTCTATCAACTCTATTTTTATAAATGCTTGTTTATTCTTTAATATATTTTTTAAATTGATGTTGTGTTATACTAAGAACTGTTTTTGATGAACTTTTAAATACAATGTAGCCCATTGTCGAATCAATATTTTACGTTTCATAATAAAATTTTACTGATTTGTCGAGGTATTACTTTAAAAATGGCGAATGAAACGATATAAAAAAGAACTGAATTTACTTACGTGCATGTGTTGTCTGTCTCTGAAAATTCTCCTCGTGAATAATCTTCTGTGAATAATACATAATCAATCACCGAACGTGCCCTGCATTGTTTAACCTGGATAACTTTGAAATGTTCTTTTTCGAAGCAAGGGAAATCCACCATGAAATCTGTTTTGTGAAAAGCTTCATAATTAGAGGCAGGATAAATGTGTTAAAATTGTACTTTAAAAACAAAGGAAAAATTCATATGTATATTTTTATTATTGATAATACAATTGTTAGCGAGCACTCTCACTTCTTTATTAGTGCATTAAATTAATATTTTGTTCTGCACATGGAAAACATCGCGGAACTTTCAATTTTGAATTTGTCACGCATTCTTAGTCTTTAATCTCTAGTGAAACCCATCCATTTTCCTTCCAAATTCCTGTAACAATTGATTACAGGCAGCAGTAAACATGAGGGATTCAGAACTAGAATAAACAAATTTTATTTTCAACAAAAAATGAGATATTTCATTGATAAGGTGCACAAAATCTGTTTTGTATACTCCCTCAGTAATCCAAGTCCGTGAACAGATGACATATAATAGAAAGTATGTGAAAACAGATTTGATTCAGTGCGGGTGTGGATAAAACAAGTTTTATGCATCTTCTAAATAAACTTTGTCATATTTTAAAAAAGGGGCTTAAAATACAATGATTGTGAACCCGTAATGCGTCAGATACTCAGGCATTGAGGTCCTGAATAGCAGGACTTTTTACCTGCATGTAAATTGATTGATTAATGGGTTTCTAAGAACTACAACCACTTTTAACATAAGAGTCATTCAAAATTAAAACTGTATATTTTTTAAATAAGAATTGAGGATGTTTTAAAATAACAAATTGCTTATTTTATGACTCATTTTTAAATTCAGTTTTACTCTCAAACGCATTCAATTGACAGTTTCTCTTATTTAGGAATTATATAATGTGCCGTATTGGAAGATTTTTTTCATAAAGTCAGAATATATTAAAAAAAATGCTAATGCGGTCAAAGTGAGCATTTGTGCCTAATATCGCCTAAGATGATTCTGATAAAAGTAGCTCTTACAGAAAAATGAAATTAAAATTTCTTCAAAAGTGGCCAAATAAAGTTGTTAAACAGGGTTTATCTCTAATCATACTTTATTTTTTTGCTATTGAAATGAGCACTTAGCTTCGAAATCTACCTCCGCCTAAAGGCCAAGCCGACAGGGATTTTTTTTGTTGATATTGTTGCTCTAAGGGAGAGATGGGACATATCTTATCTTTCCCAAATGATATCTCTATCCAAATAATAATGTTTAATAAGATACAATATTTTTATATTTTTAAGAATATCTTGTTTAAGAATTAAACCAGTTTAATAAATAAAACTTAGCATTTTGAAAGTTAAAAAACTGAAGAATTGAAATAGTCCTTCCGGCAATGCCGGGAGGAAGAGGCAGCTTTCATATACTTACATATTTATTTTAAATTCAGTTATATAAATCAAATATACGAAGCTCAAAATAGTGGAACACGATTAAGTAAGATTGAATATTAGTTTTTGTCAATACTGAATATTAATAGGAATTTTTAGAAATTAGTCATCTTTTATTCAACCTGGTTTTATTTTAAGCGATTTATAGGGTCGCCAAATTCCACGATATCCATTTTAAAGCAGCGTGATGGATAAAACAAATCCAATGAGCTTGATCAAAATCTTAATTCATGTGAACATGCACATTCATGTGATTCACATCGAAGTCGATTCATATTTACGAGTGCTGTCGCGGGCAAATTGACTTTTTAAAAAAAATGTCACCTACGTTAGAAATTCAAACTGCTATATCTCAGGCGTTTTATAAGGTAAAGACAAAGCAAAAAATACTCCGGAATTCATTATTAAGATAAATAGTTTAGAAAGAACCTTTTTTCAATTTCTAATTTTTTGTTTATACATCATTATACATTTAAAAGATTTTTGATAAATTTAAATGGCCGCCATTTTGAAACAAGATGGCGGATAAAGTTGTGCCGTGAACTCGGTCAAGACATTGGTATGTACCATGAACACACGGAGTTTTATCGAAATCAGTTTATAAGTATACGTATTAACGCATGACAAATTTCAGAACGTTTCAAAATGTCAATCTCACTGGAAATTGAAAGTGCTAAAACTCAGCCATTTTTCAAGATATAGATGAAACAAAAAATGCTCTGGAATCTTTGTATCAAGGTCAAAACACAAAAGAAAAATCTTTTTTCAATTTTTTACTTTTTTGCACCTAATTTTAAAATTTAAATTAAAAAAATAATATTCCGCCATTTTGAAACAAGACGGCGCACAGTGGGGAAAAAGCCTTCAAAACTGGCAAAAAATCGAAAAAATGAAATTTTATTTTGAACTACCGACATACGTCACTTTAATATAGCAGATGTCAGTACACATCTTCCTAGTATTAAAATTTGCGCAAAGTTATTTTGATCGTCACTAGAGAAAGAAGTTAAACTGCATATTGTGCTTTGATAATGAGTGAAAAAAAAAATCAATAATTTTGTTTCAACATTCGCTTGTTAATTTCGCTATAATAATTAAAAAATAATTTTTTTTGACTATGGAACCTTTAACTACAAGTATGTAACAATAATTCATTAACTTTCAATTTGTTTTAATACGATTTTTATAGATATACAGACGCTTAGAATATATAGTGATGAAATTTATAAAAAAAAATTAACACTGTCTACAAACATTGTAGGTTTTAGTTATGAGTTAAGGCGAGTTAAGTATTAATTATAATTTTTTTCTACTAAGTATGAGTTTTAAAAGGACAAATATGCCAGAAAATCTTGCTCCTTTTTGCCACATTTTTAATTGTATGGTCATTTTTATAGCTAATCATCCTTAAATTTTTGTTAGTGTACGGATGTGCCAAACATGATTATAAATATTTTCTTTGTTAAATACGAATTTTAATGCATTGTTTATCACAAAACAATGTATTTAAATGAAACTGACTATCATGGAACGTTTTAACAAAAAACTTTTGAAAAGTAATGTGATTTTATCAGGGCCCGATTATGACTAATTGGGGCCCTGGGCAAAGGCAAATTAGGGGGCCCCTTTCGAATCATTGCAACGTTGTTCAAATATAGAACTGATGGTCACTCATATGTGTATGTGTAAGACAAACATATTTTAGTACTTTAGATATAAATAGAAGAAAATTCTGAATTCCATAAATTCTAAATTAAATGTCTTGATTAAATAAAGTACACATCTTTCCCTTAGTGTAGGATAAAACTGTTTTATATAACTTTCGCAATTTGTCATATTACTTTAAGACGAATTATAACTTCAACATATGGAAGAATTGGAATTGGAAATAGAAAGTAGATATTTTGTAATTTAATGTATGGATTTGGGGGGCCTCCTTAAGGTCCGGGGCCCATGGGCAAAGTCCCGATTTGCCCATGCGGTAATAAGGGCCTGGATTTTATGGTATAAGAGCTCCATAATCGGAGAAACTACGAACAAGTAGTTTAAATGAAAAGAAGATTAAATGTTTTAAAGTTTAATATAAATTCCGATGAGCAAAAGCCTGGCGAAACAAGGGAAATGCTTTAGAATTTACAAAGAGTGGCTTGGCAAATCGCTTTCATTTCCTCGATTTGAAAAACAAACAGAAGCGTCAATGAAAAACAAACGTGCCCATCTTCATATTCCGTCTGAATTTGTTCTGGACGATCAAAAATATCAAGAGTAAAACGATTATACAATTCTAGTTCTACATATTCGTTAGTGTACGTTAGGGTGGAGCGAAAAAATTTTTTTTTTGAAAATCAAAAACGGGTAGGTGCCAAAAGTTTCCTTTATACTAGTACATTAACTGTGTGAAATTTTACCGCTGAAAAAAAATGGCTTGAGTCTGCGCTTTTGCTCCAAAAATCGAAATTTTGGGTAAAATTTGTCATTTTTTGACATTTTTTCAAAAAAATTAGAAAATTCCTACAGAGCTGGTTAGTATTTAAAAGTGTTGCTTAGATCTTTATATTTATCTGCTTAACATATTTAAACTATAAAACAATATCTGTAGTCTGTATAATTGGAGCAAATCTGATAACTTTTTGTGAAAAATCAGCGTTAACCTATCTATTGGAGCATACAACGAAATGTTGTTTTGAATGCATTTCTTACCTAGTTGCTTTCAAAACTACTGTGTATATAACTCATAGAGGTGGTTGCATTATCTCACCCGTCTCAACCATCCAATCTTCTAGGCCCAGTGTTTTATTTATGTATTGAATTGTTATTTTTTTCCCGAAGACGAGTATAAGTTTTCTATATATCAAAGTAATTTATCTCTTCTTTATATTCACTGACTTTGGATGATTTGGATCATGCTGGTGTGACCTGCTGCACGTATATTTTTATACCATGTATAACAGAAGAGAAGCTGAGCAATGTATTGGGTATGTTCTTAATTGAACCTATTCAGCAGTCTGTTATCTTCATTAAAATTTCATGCAATTTGTACATTATGATTGGAAGTTTTGTTATCACAGCATTCTTTCAATCCATTACATTGTATACGCAATGATTTGCCTAAAAATTGATTGTATGAATTTAATTTCTAGTATGTCATCATTTATTGAACCTATTACATTGAATATATGCTGAGAAGTTAGCTGTTTAATATTATAACGATTGTCACAGAGGATTGCAAACAAAATTTGCAAAAACTACTTGTTGTAAAACAACAATATTTCTAAAGAAGTTTTAGTATGCTTTGTGTCGTTTCCTGTGTTGTTCCGTAGTCTAGTAATTTCTAATAAGATTTTAGATCTATTATTTAGGTGTGTAGTACATTTGGTATAAAACATCCCGCGGTATAAACTTGGATTATACATTTTGTGAGTGAACATATAAACGCTGATTGACAGTCTGTACTATATAAAGCGGAAAATTTTATTAACTTTATGAGCTGTTTTTTGTGTGAGATGTTTTCTAAATTCCTATTCCCCATTCTTTCTGAGAAATAGCTTTCCTTATGAATTAGCTTTGCAATCTCCGACAGAAATTTCTAGTCTGTTCTGAGTATCTTTTTCTCAATTTGAGAAAATAATTTTTCAAAATTATTCTCTATTTTATATAAAAAAATTGCAATAGGAATTGAATAGTACGCAGACAAAGATTTTCCTTATTGATCCGGTGAATCCATGTAGTTTAGAACGTTTTATATCGACTTCTCAAATAATTGACGCTGAGGAAATTCACTGGAGTTGAAGTAGCGAATGATTCAATATTATACACAATTCTAAGCTTACCCCATGCAAAATGGTTCACAGTGACAAATAAAATTCTCCTAATTTTAAATGAGCACTTATAGTCGATTAGAATCTGTACATTCTCTCATTAAGTACTATGCATTATAAGTTTATGCCCAGGACATTTCACCATCAAATGTTGTCCGCTCATAAAAAGGGGATCTAAAAGTTAATAGGAAATTACTTAGATACGAAAAAACTTAGAAAATGGCATAAAACTAATGCAAAAAAAAAGTTATTTGCAACAGCGGTTGCTTTACACATGGAGAACAAATTTTCATTGCAATTCTCTCTGACGATCACCATCACATGAAACAGCTCGCTTCTCAACATATAAAAAATGCAAAAGTAGAATAAATAATGGCATACTTATAGTTGAAATATCTGAAATCATCTTTGAAGCAAATCATTACGTAAAAAAAAAATACAATTGACTGAAAAAATGTTGTGGTAACAGAACTTCCAATCACTATTCATCAACTGAATGTAAGTTTGATAAATATAATAGATGGCCGAATAGATCCCTTTAATAATATTCCTGTCCATTACTCTGCTTGTCATGTTTTTTGTATAAACTGCAAAAATATACATGAAGATAGTTACAGCAGCACGTGGATGCAAAGAACAGATGAACAAGGTGGAAGCATCGAAAACATACCAAATTTTTATAAAGAAAATCACAAATCAATGTATAAATAAAACACTGTACTAAGGTGATCGAATAGTTGGGCCGGGTGGTATAGGAAATATAGCCAACTCCACGACGCATGTCCAAGGTAGTTTTGAAAATAAGAGCTGTATTAAAAACAACAATTCGTTGTATGACTCAATAGAGTGGTAATGCTGTTTTCTTACTAAAAGTTGTCTGTTTTTCTCCAGCTATAGGGAATAAAAATATTGTTTTATAGTTTAAATATGTTAAGAAGATAAATATAAAGGTCTAAGCAACACTTTTAAATACTAACCAGCTCTGTAGGATTTTTTAAATTTTTTTGAAAAAATGTCAAAAAATGACAAATTTTACCCAAAATTTCGATTTTTGGAGCAAAAGCGCAGACTCAAGCCATTTTTTTTCAGCGGTAAAATTTCACACAGTTGATGTACTAGTATAAAGGCAACTTTTGGCACCTACCCGTTTTTGATTTTCAAAAAAAAATTTTTTTCGCTCCACCCTAGTGTACGTGACATGTATGAGTTTAAGATCTGAAAAACAGGAAAACAAAAAGTGTGTGTTAGCACTAAAACAACAGAAACAGTTTTTCTTCTGCTGTCTTTATAGTAATACATACATTTTGCCTGAGAAAGGTTGATCCAATCCTTCAAAGCGAGTCGCTAATATTCATTATAAGGTTTGCATGAGAATAATTAAAATTACTAATTATGTTTACATTTTTTAATGCGATATTATGGATGATTTATAAATATCTAATTAGTATAAAACTATCTTAAA
Source organism: Maratus speculifer (assembly GCA_964019185.1). NCBI lineage: Eukaryota > Metazoa > Arthropoda > Arachnida > Araneae > Salticidae > Maratus > Maratus speculifer. The sequence continues at coordinate 211,726,606 of OZ025302.1, forward strand.
TTTCTGTTTTTAACTCATTTTTCTACAAAAAATATTGAAAAAGGTTTGTAAATTAATTAATAAATTACTATTTAGCTTATGTAAAAGTTTAAAATTTTACTATTTTTCTTCTACAAAAGAATCCGTGATGTGCTTTTTTTGTTCAAAGTAAATTTTATTTTTTGCCAACTTTGGAGGCTTCCTGCCCCACTGTGCGGCGATTGGAACTGGATAACGAATTCGGTCCAGGTATCAGTATGTCCTATCTACGCACCAGGTTTCATCCAAATCGGTGTATAAATACGCGTGTTATCACGTGACGAAAACCAGATCATTTCAAAATGTGAGCAACACTAGAAATTAAAAGTACTATAACTGAGACATTTTTTAAGATACAGACAAAACAAAAAGTTCTTTGGAATCTTTATATCAAGGTAAAATGCATAAAAGAAAAATCTTTTTCAATTTCTCACTTTTTTGTACCTAATTTCAAATTTTATTTATTTTTTAATTTAAATGGCCGACATTTTTAAATAAGATGGCGGATGCAACTGGTTAACGAACTTGGTCCAGGATTTATTAAGTACTATTTACACACCAAATTACAGCCAAATCGACTTATAAATACGAGTGTTATCATGTGACAAAAATCACATCGTTTCAAAATGTCAGCAGTAAGAAAAATTCAAAGTGCTATAACTCAATCATTTTTTAAGATATAGACAAAGTAAAAAGTGTTCTGGATATGGTGTTTTAAGGTCTAACACATAAAATAAAAATATTTTTCAACTTTTAATTTTTTTCGCATTTAATTTTAAATTAAAATTTTTTTAAAATTTTTAATGGCCGCCATTTTGAAACAAGATGGCGGATGATGATGGTCAACGAACGCGATCGAGATATTTTTAACTATGTACATACCAAGTTTCATTCAAATCGGTTCATAAATTCGTTAGTTATAGCATGACAAAAATCAGATCGTTTCAAAATGTCAGCCATAAGAAAAATTCAAAGTGCTATAACTCAATCATTTTTTAAGATATAGACAAAATAAAAAGTGTTCTGGAATTGGTGTTTTAAGATCTAACACATAAAATAAAAATATTTTTCAACTTTTAATTTTTTCGCATTTAATTTTAAATTTTATTTTTTTTAATTTAAATAGCCGCCATTTTGAAACAAGATGGCAGATGATGCTGGCCAACGAACTCGGTCGAGATATTTGTATGTACGATGTACATACCAAGTTTAATTCAAATCGGTTCATAAATACGACAGTTATCGCATGACAAAAATCAGATATATATATATATATATATATATATGTATATGGTTATATATATATATATATATATATATATGTAATAAAATAAAAAAATTTTGCGCCATTTTTATTTTTGTTCTCTCTTAGCTTCAATTCTAAATTTGTGGAACACATTCCAATCTTAGTTTCGTAACTTGTAACAGCTAAAATTCTTTTCTTACTTTAGTTATTAATAAATTATTTCTTGCTTCTCAAAAAGGCGGCAGGTATTTCGTAAGCTTTTTACTTTCTGCAATATTCCTGGGATTTTAATTTTTTAATTGTTTCTATATTAGTATTAGCTGGAGTTAAAGTTCCATTTTGGATTATTTTAAAGCAATTTTTTTTTTCAAATTAATATAAATTAATTTCAATAAGATTAACTGAAAAGTAAACAAATATGATCACTTTCTAATAAATCATAACAATATTTTTCATTTTAAAATTTATATCATAAATATGAATTAAATATTTGTACATAGTGATTTCAGATGCTTACTCAGAATTTTGGAGGAGAATATTTATATTGCCTTCAATTTCAAAAGCAGACGAATGCAGAACTACTTTTAACGGAAATAAAAAAAGAAGGGAGAATACTTATTGCTACAACAAGTAACTCTGCTTGGAAAAGCTTGGAAATATAACAAAACCCTTCGTGAAGTCAGAAATAAGGGACAAAAAAAATAGAAAAATACACGTTGTTTTAAATTAATTTTGCAAATACGAAAACTAACTTTTTCTTAATTTAAAAATTAAAAATATAATAATAGATACATGCCTCGCCACTATCCATAACGATTAGATTTTAAATGCTTTCAAAAATAAAGCTATTCACTTTCGAAAATAGAAAGTCACAATGCACAACGATCTGTCGCCGATGCGTTTAACGGAACACTCTAATTTCAACTGATAACAGGAAGTCATCGTTTGCTTATACAAGATAAAAATGGTATCACAGGATTCCCCAAAGACTCAGCTTCAAACTGTATCCCTCCATTCGATCGTGCGGTGTACTTTATGAAATCGACTTTTGTCCAGCCAGATTCTTCAAATACCCTCGTCTGTTCGCACTCTAACCCTCGTAAATATACTCGGATTGCTATGAAATTTTTATATGTTATTGATGTTTATCCTAGCACGAACCCTATTGAAAATGAAGTTTCTACTATGATTAGTTTATTTACAGAAATGGTAAAGCATATTCCGAAACATTACGCCCTATGGAAAAAATCGTTTCAAATGAATTTTAAAGGTGTTACACTTTGTCAAATATATTCAAATTTACATGGATTCGCAAAGTGCACTAAAATATGTTTTCTGTAAAGTATGCAGTTAAAATAATAGTTAGTATTCATTTACAGGCAACTCAAAAGAATTCCATTACACAATAATAAAGGGGGGAATTGTTTGCGACATATTTTAACTATGTTAAGCGATTTCAAGTATCATAAAATTGATATACGACACATAGACTTAATATTTAACGCATAATAGGAAGTGCATAGCATTTACAAGGACACACAAAATATTTCAAATCTTATATTCTTATCCGAAGTAACGTATATTATTGCTGAATAGCTGATAGATGAATGAAAAACATTTTCAATTATGATATGTGTATGTCTGCAAATTATATGGTGTGTATAAATGTTATAGTTGGTATACAGGGTTACGCAAAATAGCTCATACAGGTTACTGAATGTGAGGATAATTAACTTAAAGGTGATTTTTAAATAAATTATGCATTTTTACGTTTAACTGCTTTTAGTTTACTAATAAATGTTTGTAGAATGTGGATAAAATTATATACATGGTCACGCAAAGAATTAGCTTCATAGTCATCCATTAATAATAATTTCTCGGAAATGCAATTAAAGAAGTTTTAAGAGTATTTTTGTTTGAATTAAATTTTGACAAAACTCTGGCGTGTGATAAAATACTAGGTAAATTACAGGGCTGAACAAAAATATTCAATTATTTTGGATCTATTAGAATAAAATGCTGAAAGAGAAATTTCGAACAATTAGGCATTTTCTTGCTAAACTAAATTTTCTTATTATATAGTACATATATATATATATTTATATACATCAACCGATGTATCAAATACAGAGCTGTTCAAAAGTATTGGAATACTTATTTGGCTGTGAACAGTAGCATCTAATTTTTGTTAAAGATTTCAGGAAGTGTTGGAAAGTGTTTCATAATCTATGCTTAACGCATGATTTTTCTTACTTGTTTTAATTGTATCATGGTTTTTGGTTCAAAAAAGTAATTTATTGCTTTCCAGTCTGTTATCTGTTTGTATGAAAATACAACGTTTTATAAAAATCACTAAATTATTATAAATTTATCCAATTCTAAAGTAGAAATTGCAACAACATTTGATATTCTTTTTCTTCTTCATATGTACATGCATGTACAATCTCTGTTCGAGAAATCATATATGAAGTGTACTTGAAGTGAAGCTTGTGTTTACTAATAAATAATAGAAAAAGAATACTGTGCACTCGTTTTGTTGATAAGAGTTTCTATCTCTCCACCTCCGCCCAGAGCCATCCTTAGGGGTGTGCAATATGCTTCTCTAGGCCCTCGCGCCTAGAGAAGCCTCGCACTTGAACACAAAATATTTTTCTCTCTTTAATAAAAACGTATAATAGAAAATCTTTTATGCAAATTTATGATTTTAGTTATCAAAAATTGGAATAAAATATAGCCTAAGATGGAAGAGGGATTTTCGCCTTCAACTTGCTACCAATACTTTAGTAATTAGTTCAGTAGTTTCAGAAATTACCCCTAGAAACATACAAACAAGTACTACTCTGTTATAATAGCTAGGGGATCGAAACCCTGCCTCCCCGGTCATAGTATATAGATAAAAACGATTCTTTTTTTTATTGCTAGTTTAAGGGGGCTCAGGGGTTGAAAGCTTTTAAAAAAATCGATTTTTTTATGATCTAATTTGATTATTCATTTAATTCTTAACTCAATGCAAAAATGTTATAAGCATTTATTTATCAACACTTTCATAGCCGCACCCATATAATTTTAAGTCGCGTTTTCTCAAAACTTGATCTTTGACGATTAACACCAAGATTAAAAAAAAAAAAAAAAAAAAAAAACTATTTGATGGAATGGCTTAAATATTTTGTTGCATGTATATAACATCATTATCTATAGAATGAATTAATATATTGTAGATAGTTTAATATTTTGAGTATTTTTAATGAAAAAAAAGTTGTATTTTTAGGAGGTTTTTAAATTTTCAAATTTGAGAGTTTTTTTAATAATGTTTTTTTAAGTGATAGTTATATCCTTAATTCATTCTGTAGATAATGATGTTATAAGCAAAAAAATATTTAAGCTATTCCATCAAATAGATTTTTAAAAATCTTGGTGTTAGTCGTCAAAAATCAAGTTTTGAGAAAACGCGACTTAAAGTTGAAATTATATGGGTGCGGCTATGAAAGAGTTGATAGATAAATGCTTATAACTCCGTTAAAAATGCAAATATTTTTATGCGGTTTTTTGCATTGAGTTAAAAATTAATTGAATAATCAAACTAGATCATTTAAAAAAATCGATTTTTTGAAAAGTTTTCAACCCCTGAGCCCCCTTAATAGATAAGATTATGTTAAATGTCTGAAAAGAAAGGGACTCTCAAAATCCTTGCACCGGGCCTCGCTTTAAGCCGTCCTTTATAAGGACGGCTCCGCCCCCGCCCCCTTCTTCGTGCAGGGCAAGTGCAACAAGGCATTATTACTGTTGAATGCATTATCTAATAAAAAGCTATTATGAAATAGTTTTAAATAATTACAATATATTTTATATGTTTTATGATATAAAGTAGGGATGCACAACCTGCGGCACGCGGGCCACAAACATACCACAATTTTTTTGCAGAATATTTTTTCCTTATAACAATGACAGAAACTTTTTTATTAAATAAAACAAACGACACTTCTGGTGGTAAACAATTTTTTGGCAGAAAGGTTGGGCATCACTAATATAAAGTGATATTTTTTTCACTTCTCTCAATTTGAATCACTAAAGTATACTAGAAATAAATGTAACCAGTTTTTATATCACTCCAATCAAAAAAAGAGATGAATTGTAAAGATTAAAAAAATAGACATTGATAAAGATATCATACCGGGGGCGGGAGGTTTCAGGAATGATAACGTACACTGCAAAAAAAAAAAAAAAAAAAAAAAAAAAAAATCAAGAGGTTACTAAAAATTTTTTAGTAATTTTGTATTTCACAGATTTTTTTTAGTAACCATTACAAGCTTTTTTTTTGCAAGTGAAACAAACATTTCTTTTGTAAACTGAACAAAAGAATTTTTCGTATAACTAACTTAAAACTTTTTAGTATGAGCCACCAAGCAAATTTTAGTAATAGCTCCAAAATTATTTTTAATAACTAGTACGTGTGCCCGAAGGGCTGGAGCTTCCTTCGAGCTGCATTCAGTGGGTAAAAAGACATACTTCTGAAGCGGAAGATTTTCGGCTAAGCCGCAATAGATGGCAGCACCAAACATTGCTACCTGCCCCAACAGGATTTTTATAATCCCTTTACTTAACGAGCACTTACACTGCACATATTCGGTGCGTATTTGCTGGTGTCTAGCATCGAACCCGGGACCTTTCAGTCTGGAGTTCGGTCCTATGACCACTAGGCTATCTCGGCCACACCAAATGAGTTTTAGTAATAGCTATTAAAAATATAAAACTATTAACTCTATTCGTTGCTGGTTTTTTTCTAGTAATTCTTACAAATTTTCTTGTAACCGAGTAAGATTACTAAAATTTTTTTAGTAATTGTATGAATCACTTAAATTTTTTTAGTAGATCGACCCTTTTTTTTTACAGTGTATGATATCGGTAGGGGGAAGGGGTTCAAAATTACCAACAAGTTGACAGCATTATATATGAAAAGCCCCTTATATCCCTTGTGTTGGTAATCGGCCATCATGGAAACAACACAACTCAACACATACAAAGTACAGTAGGTGATCGGATAGCGAACTTAATCAGTTTCAAAACAATGTTCGCTAACCGAATTGTTCCTTTAACGATCATAGATTTTGTATTTATTTCTATGAGAATTCAATTAATTTATTCTTAAAGGCTAAATAAAACATAAAAATAATATAAATATTTCCCCTTTATAATAGGGCTTTTATGCGAACTAATGTAAAATGAACAGATCGTATTTTGGTGGCTTTGCTCGTGTCGTGGCGTATTTAAAAATAATAATAATAAATTACATGCCTTTTGTAAAAACCTTTAGGAATACATTCATTGATTAAGGCATTAAATCATATCAATTTGCCACTTTGACATTTCAAAAATTGCATAGTGCTCTAAAAGATTGTGTTTACTGCAGGCTCTGAAAAAGCTCAATTAGAGCCTAGATACTGTTTATAATTTGTTAACTAAATTTCAATTAAAATAATTAATTTGCAATTAAAAATATTTCTTTAAAAAGGGCCTCTAAATATTAAAAAATAACGTTTTTAATCTGAACATTCTAATTTAGCTTCCCTCCCTCGGAATTCCATGTATTAATTAGGCCATACGTATACAACTGTTAAAATGTTTTCTAAGTCGACACTAGATGCAAAGAAATACAACTCAGCATTACTTAGTCTGGGCTTTGTTTCGTGAAGTGTTCGTTATCCGAAACAGGGATGTCAAGGCATGACCACCTCGGGAACTCAGCTTATGTTTTAGAGTGATAGTGCAACCACGAGGGGCAGACCAAACCACTAATTGCTCTTGTTATAAATGGTTTTTACAATACTTATTATGCAGTTTTACAATTCCATATTATAATATGTATATCTGTGATCTGTTGAAACGTTAAACAGGCTAGAGTTAATTTATGTTACAATTGACTTATTATAAAATATTACTTCATCAATTTATATTTGAGAAAATCCGTCAAGTTTAAACTGATTTGACAGTTGTTTACATATTCTAGCAGTGTATAATCAAACAAAACACAATACTATAAGGACGATATCAGGTTACGATACTGTACACTTACCGGATGTCCCAAAAATGACTGATGGATTTTAAAATTCAATAACTTGCAAACGGTGACAGCTATTTAAAAAAAATTTGCAGGAGGGTTATGTATAATGTCAGGAGTTTTTTTACCGTACTTTTTTATCTTAGTTCGAATTTCAAACAATAGATGGCGCTGACGGCAGTTGAAGCCCAGGTTGACGCCGAAACTGACCTCACTCAGCAATGATCACCTGGCCTTCAATCGCCATCAGCGCCATCTATTGTTTGAAATTCGAACTAAAATCAAAAATTAGGGTAAAAAAACTCCTGACATTAAATATAACCCTCCTGCAAAAAATTTTTAAATAGCTGTCACCGTTTGCAAGATATTGAATTTTAAAATCCATCCGTCATTTTTGGGACACCCGGTATATAATGTATTACACTTACTACAAAAATAACACACCTGGAATGGAACGTATCTCTTATTTTGAAGACAACATAACATTTCATAATAATTGATGTGATGAATTATGCTTTTACAATATTTTTCCAATTTTCTATTTAAATATTTACAGATTTAACAAAAACATATTCAAACGTTATTTGAAATAATGAAATTTTTTAAAAAGTTATTACAATGGAAAGAATTACTGTGTTTTTAAATCTCGTTCACTACATTAGACTAGTTGAGATTTTTATTAGATAGATATTTGTGGTTGATACATTACATAATTATAGCTTATTTTACATAAATTGTTCTTAAGAGCGGTTGTTAGTGATCGATAAATGTGGAGATTATGCAAAATAAATACAAGAAAGGACTATCTGAATCCTAAGGTGTGAAGGTGAATTCAGCTCTTAAAAATCTCTCGCGAAAGTGTTCGTTTAGCGATCTGTTTGTAAACCGAACAGTTCCTTAACCGATCACCCACTGTATAATATAAAACATAAAATAAATTTTGTGATTTACAATAAATCAATGCAAATGTCACACCATCATTGCAATTATTTCACCACATTTTTAAAATTTAAAAATCTAAATTTAAATTAGCATTTTAAAAGCATGGGACATTTTTAAAAAAGTTAATTGGTTTATTAATCTAAAATTTTAACTTTTGTCATCAGATTTATAATTTTTAAAAATGTTAAAATATTTGAAGATATTATTGTCGAAATTTCGATTTTGTACTACCGAAACATAATTATTAAAAAATACGTTTGTAAAAATTGAGCCACCCATTCCTATTCTCCCTCATATGTCTATTTGATGTGTTGGTGGTTGTAAGCGATGTGATTCTAGAGGTGGGAATCCAGAGTTAATAAAAATTAAGGTTACAATTAAGTTTGATGTACTCTGTAAAAAAAAGGGTCGATCTACTAAAAAAAATTTAACGATCCTTGGAATTACTAAAAATTTTTTTGTAATCTTACTCGGTTACAAGAAAATCTGTAAGAATTAGTAGAAAAAAACTAGCAACGAATAGAGTTAATAGTTTTGTATTTTTAATAGATATTACTAAAACTCACTCGGTGTGGCCGTGATAGCCTAGTGGTCATAGCACTGAACTCTTGGCTGAAAGGTGCCGGGTTCGGTGCTGGACACCACCAAATACGCACCGAATGTATGCAGTGTAAGTAGTCGTTAAATAAAGGGATTATGAAAATCCTGTCGTAGCAGTTACCATAAGTATTGATCTCTGGACTTTCCCTCCCCTTTAGAAACATGTCAAAATAGAGCAGGTAGCAATGTTTGGTGCTGCCATCTATTGCGGCTTTGCCGAAAATCTTCCGCTTCAGAAGGCTGTCTTCTTACCCACTGGATGCAGCTCGAAGGAAGCTCCTAAACATCGGGCACAAATAATGGTTACTAAAAATAATTTTGGAGCTATTACTAAAATTCGCTTGGTGGCTCATACTAAAAAGTTTTAAGTTAGTTATACAAAAAATTATTTTGTTCAGTTTACAGAAGAAATGTTTGTTTTTCATTTGTAAAAAAAAAGTTTGTGATGGTTACTAAAAAATTATGTGGAATACAAATTCACTAAAAATTTTTAGTAACCTCTTGAATTTTTTTTTACAGTGTAAGGGAGACAAGGGATAGGTGATCCACTTCTTACTAAATTAATGTTAACGTTTTAAATATTGAACCTAGAACAAAGTTTTATATATAATTCTATTTGTTATACAATCAGCTATCAGAATAAATTTTGCGACATAACTGTAATATATAAGAAATTTGAAAAAAAGATCGATTTTGATCATGAGAAAATAAAGAGTCAAGGCTCCCCACATATCGGAGGCTTGACCCATTGTATTTTATGTTTAAATATCGGCAGTAATAAACAAATATACAAATAAAAAAATCCCTGTCGGCCTGGCCTATAGGCGGAGGTAGATTTCGAAGAGTGCTCATTTCAACAACAAATAATAAAATATGATTAGAGATAAACCCAGTTTAACAACTTTATTTGGTCGCTGTCGAAATTTTTTTAATTTCAATTTTTTGCAAGAAATGGTTTTATCGGAAAATATTAAGCGAAATTCGGCTCAAATGCCCATTTTGACAACATATATTAAAATATATTCTAACTTTATTAAAAAATCGACCAACATAGCACATTATATAGTTCATAATAACAAAAAAACTGTCAACTGAATGCGTTTGAGATCAAAATTGAATTTAAAAATGAGTCATAAAATAAGAGATTTGTTATTTGAATATAATTCTTTATTCATGATCGCTTTGGGAATTTTTGTGCGAAGTGTCCACTTTGACAGCATTTTAAAAAATATATTCAGCCTTTATCAAAAAACTGACCAATACGGCACATTACACAGTTCCTAAGTAAGAGAACGTGTCAATTGGATGCGTTTGAGAGCAAAACTGAATTTAAAAATGAGTCAGAAAAAATGCAGTTTGTTTTTTGAATACTTCCTTAAATATTCAATCACAATCACTTCGGGAAATTCTGTTCAAAATACCCTTTTTGGCAGCCTTTTTTGAAATATATTCTATTTTTATCAAAAAACTAGACAGTGCGTCACATTATAAAGTTCCTAAATAAGAGGATCTGTAAATTGGATGCGTTTGAGAGCAAAAATGGATTTAAAAACGAGTCAGAAAAAACGCAATTTGTCATATGAATACTTCCTCAAATTTTCAATCAGGATTAATTCGGTAAATTCTGTTCAAAATACCTTTTTTAGCAGCCTTTTTTGAAATATATTTTACCTTTATCAAAAACAGGCCAATGCGTCACATGATATAGTTCTTAAATAAGAGTATCTGCCATTTGAATGCGATTAAAATCAAAAATGAATTAAAAAATAAGTCAGAATATAAGCAGTTTGGATTTGGGGTTTTTTCTCCAACTCCTATTTTTGTGTAATTTATTTTTGCTATAAGAATGGGTCCTATGAAAAACTTGCCAATATAAAAGTTGTAGATAATATTGAAAAAAAAAAGTAAAATAAATTTAATTAGATTTGATAGTTTAAGAATTGACGAAGTTTTGGATTTTTGTCTTTTTTCACCCCCTTTTTTTTTTCGTTTTTCATTTTTTTCATCGGTAAGAAGTAGTCCTATAAAAACTAGTAAATACAAAAGTTTTAGATAATTTTAAGAACAGTTATAAAAAATTATGTTGGATTTGATATTTTGAGAATTGACGAAGTTATGAATTTTTTTCTCCCAAAAACCCTGTTTTTTTTTCGTCCCTTGAGCCCATTTTTAATTTTTTCAAAAATCTGCCATGCATAAACTTTTGGCCCTGTTTTTAGAAGTAATATAAACTTTAAACCGATTCTATATCTATTTTAATTAAGAAATTATGGCATTTTTTCTGTTTTCAGAAAAAACCTCCCTATTTCTACCCCCTTGGTCCGATTTTACCCATTAACGAACTTGACCGAGATTTTATGCCCCTTGATTTTCTGTAAAAGTTTGAAGAAGTTTTGAGTAGAATTATAAAAGTTATCGTATCCATAAAAAAGTGATATAACCGGTAGATAGATAATTAGATAGATAGATAGATAGATAGATAGATAGATATAGATAAACTTTTTTACTGATGGTAGTTTTGAGGTCTAGAGGTCATGATCGGCGTAGATCTGCAAAAATTTTTCAGAAATTCCAACATGGGATCGACCGCAATAGGTAGTATTTCATACGAAATCTGCCTAATAAGTTTTAAAATGAAGAATACCTTTATCCTACAACGTTTAAACAATTAAAATAATTTTTAGGAATGCAGAATACTTTTATGCTATACAATATTTAAATTAAAATAAGTTTTAAAAATCCAGAATACCTTTAAGCTACAAGTTGCAAAAGTTGCAAAACAAATGGAATAAGTTTAAGAAACCCAGAAAATCTTCATTTTTTAACTGATATTACTGGTCTCACAGACCACTGCTTTTTTTAATCTTTTTAATTTAACAAAAAAAGTACCGAAATTTTGTTTTATTTGGAATTTTAGTGCTATCACCAAAGACATTTCATTAGGCTCATTTTAATTATAGCAGCCCTGTACAAAAATACTGTCCTATGAGTTAATTAGGTAGCTTTGATCACAAAAAATAAAAAGTTACCCATTGCAGCCGTCCGGAGGAAAGCACTTCCAGAAAATTTTGTTATATTTTCACCGATCATGACCCCCAGACCCCAAAACCACTCTCCATTCAAATGTTGACATATAATATATATACAGGGTTGTTATAATTAAAGTTCGCCTATTCAGAACGCTCTAGAGCCGGTTCTATGGCTCCAAACGAAGCAGAATTTCACTAGTACGTAGTTGAAGGGATGCGCTCTGCGAAAATCGAAAAAAAAAATTAGTTAAAATTTTTGTCAATAGGTGGCGCTGCGCCAATATTTAAGCGCCAATACCATGCGATTTTTGTTTGTGGGGATTTTTGGAAGATTCTGTATCTAAAGACAGATGTCAGACAATCTCTGATCTGAAAGACAATATTAGACTTCGCATTCGCTCAATCTCACAGGACAGTTTACACAATGCTATAGAAAGCACAATTCTGAGAATGGAATGCGTTATTGAAAATGGTGGAAGATTCATTGAGCATGCGTAATGTTATTTTTCGTTATTTCTTCGCAGCCGAGCGTCGTGTTTTGTTTTCGTTGATGCAGATAAGATCACACGAAATGATATTCTTTTTTTTGTATTGTTTGGAGTCACAGGTCAGGCTCTAGAGCTGTCTGATTAGGTGAACTTTAATTATAACAATTCGCAGGTCGTCGAAGTTTGTTGAAACTTTTAAATTTGTGCGCTTTGTCTGGGTTGACTGAAATTGATGTAAAAATCTGCAAACATTGCCTTAAATATTGCTGCAGCGCCATCTATTGACAAAAATTTTAACTATTTTTTTTTCGATTTTCGCAGAGCGCATCCCTTCAACTATGTACTAGTGAAATTTCGTTTCGTTTGGAGCCATAGAACCGGCTCTAGATCCTTCTGAATAGGCGAACTTTAATTATAACAACCCTGTATATATATATAACGTAAAAAATAAAATAATATTTTTGGCGGCATTCCATCTAAAAGATCAACAGCAGGTTCAGCAGCCGTAGTGTAACTTACCAAGCAATGGATTTGTTCTCTTAGGAGTTTCTCCGGAATAAATGTAAGTCAATCAGTTCTTTAATCCATATTTATTTAGATCAAGCATAAAGTTATTCCACTTGTCACACATCTAACACTACAACATTCGCTCTCCAAGCTGCGTCATTTCGGTGTTCTAAATTATCGGAAAAAAAATAAGACGGGCGTCCTAGCAGTTCAAGAGACAGATGCATTCTGCATGCTCCGAAAACCTAGAATGAAACTCCAACACTCACACGAAAAAACTAGCCCCTCCTCAGTCTGCGTCAGTAAATTAAAAATCCAATTAGGATTAACTTCGAGGCTACGCGTCAGAAATCATCACTTCTGATTGGTATACGAGGCGTGGCCTTCCCGTAAGAACTCCATACTGTCTCGCAAATAGACTAATCTGCTAACATCCGTGCATTAACACAGATCAGACGATCTTAATAAAAAATAAAATTAAAATCTCGATAATATTCTAAAAAGGAAAAATATTACGAAATCATTTCCCGCATTTTTTTGAGAAACAAGCAATAGATTATTAATAAGTTAAATAAAATAAGAAAAGGAATTTTAGCTGTTAAAATATTAATACATTACGAAACTAAGATTAAAAATATGTTCCACAAATTTAGAATTAATAGCACAGAGAGGGCAAAATGGCGCAATTTTTTTTTTTAGGTAGCTTTCATTACAAAAAGTAAAAAGCTACCTATTGCAGCCGTCCGGAGGAAAGCACTTCCGGAAAATTTTGGTATATTTTCACCAATCATGACCCCCAGACCCCAAAAAAACCACCCTCCGTTCAAATGTTGACATATATATATATATATAACCATATATATATATATATATATATATATATATATATATATATATATATATATATATATATCTGATATTTGTCATGCGATAACTAACGTATTTATGAACCGATTTGAATGAAACTTGGTATGTACATAGTACATACAAATGTCTCGGCCGAGTTCGTTGGCCAGCATCATCCGCCATTTCGTTTCAAAATGGCGACCATTTTAAATTTTTTAAAAAATTTGAAATTTAAAATTCAATGCGAAAAAATTAAAAGTTGAAAAATATTTTTCTTTTACGTGTTAGAACTTAAAACAACGATTCCAGAACACTTTTTATTTTGTCTATATCTTAAAAAATGATTGAGTTTTAGCACTTTGAATTTTTCTTATGGCTGACATTTTGAAAAGATCTGATTTTTGTCACGTGATAACACGCGTATTTATGAACGGACTTGAATGAAATTTGGCATGTACATAGTAAATTCCAATGTTTCAACCGAGTTCGTTGGCCAGCATCATCCGCCATTTTGTTTCAAAACGGCGGCCATTTTAAATTTATAAAGAAATATGAAATTTAAAATTAAATACGAAAAAATTAAAAGTTGAAAAATATTTTTCTTTTACGTGTTAGAACCTAAAACAACAATTCCAGAACACTTTTTATTTTGTCTATATCTTAAAAAATGATTGAGTTATAGCACTTTGAATTTTTCTTATGGCTGACATTTTGAAACGATCTGATTTTTGTCACGTGATAACACGCGTATTTATGATCGATTTGGATTTAACTTGGTGTGTACATAGTATATACTGAGGCCTGAATCGAGTTCGATACTCAGTTCCACCCGTCATTTTATTTCAAAATGGCGGCCATTTAAAATTTTTTATAAATTTTAAAATTTAAAATTAGGTACAAGAAAGAGAGAAATTGAAAAAGATTTTTCTTTTATGCATTTGACCTTGATACAAAAATTCAGAGCATTTTTTGTTTCGTCTGTATCTTACAAAATGGCTGAGTTATCGCGTATATATATTAATCGATTCCAATATGAGAGTGCACGTGCACCTGAATTAAGATTTCGACCAAGCTCATAATCAGGTTCTACTAATATAACTTAATTTAAAATAAATAAATAAATATATATGTATATGAAAGCTACCTCTTCCTCCCGGCACTGCCGGAAGGACTATTTTTATTACATATATATATCTGATTTTTGTCATGCTGTAACTAACGTATTTATGAACCGATTTGAATGAAACTTGGTATGTACATAATACATACAAATGTCACGACCGAGTTCGTTATCCAGCATCATCCGCCATTTTGTTTCAAAATGGCAGCCATTTAATTTTTTTAATTTAAAATTTAAAATTAAATGCGAAAAAAATTAAAGGTTAAAAAATATTTTTCTTTAATGTGTTAGAACTTAAACCAACTATTCCAGAACACTTTTTATTTTGTCTATATCTTAAAAAATGATCGAGCTATAGCATTTTTAAATTTTCTTAAGGCTGACATTTAAAACGATCTGATTTTTATCACGAGATAACATGCATATTTATGAATTGATTTGGATGTAACTTGTTGTGTACATAGTACATAATAAAGCCTGGACAGAGTTCGTTTGCCAGTTCCATCCGCCCTCTTGTTTCAAAATGGCGGCCTAATTAAAATTTTTATAGAAATTTAAAAATGAAAATTAGGCTAAAGAATGTGCGAAATTGAAAAAGATTTTTCTTTTATGCATTTGACCTTGATACAAAGATTCCAGAGCCTTTTTTGTTTTGTCTGTATCTTAAAAAATGGCTGAGTTATAGTACTTTTAATTTCTTATGTTGCTCACATTTTGAAATGACCAGATTTTCGTCACGTGATAACACGCGTATTTATATACGGATTTGGATGAAACTTGGTGCGTACATAGTACATACTGATGTCTAGACCGAGTTCGTTGGCCAGTTCCGTCCGCCATCTTCTTTCAAAATGGCGGAATATAAAATTTTTTTAAAAATTTAAATTTTTAAATTAGGTGCAAAACAGTAAGAAATTAAAAAAGATTTTTCTTTTGTGTGTTTGACCTTGATACAAAGATTCCAGAGCATTTTTTGTTTCATCTATATCTTGAAAAATGGCTGAGTTATAGCACTTTCAATTTCCAGTGTGGTTGACATTTTTAAACGGTTTGAAATTTGTCCCGCTATAATATGCATATTTATAAACTGATTTGGATATAACTCCGTGTATACATAGTACATAACAATGCTTTGACCGAGTTCACCAGCCAACGTCATCCGCCTTCTTGTTTCAAAATGGCTGCCATTTAAGTTTGACAAAAATCTTTTAAATGTAAGGTACCCTGGGGTAATAACGCCATGTTAAGGTTCTACCATTTTTCACGGCTTAGTTTTAGATTGTATTTTTCAAACAAATATAGGATCTGATACAGCAACTCATTGACTATCTATATAAAATAAAATAATTTAACTGATATGTATTCATAAAATGTAATGGCGTTTTTTCTTGACCAATGCTATTTGGCGTTAATACCCACCTATATGGGTAATAACGCCATGCAAACAAAACTATAAAATAAGATGGAATAATGGCATGTAGATTGCCCAATTCTAAAAATACAAACTCTACAGCTCTAGAAATTGACAGATTGCAATCTAAGCTATTGAAAATGTACAATTTTTTTGTGACTCTGAAAGAAAAAGAAAGGTGTAGTGGAGGAGGCAAAAGAATATCAGATTCTAAGCTACGTTTTGCTTAAAAATGACTATTTAAATAGAATTATTAGAAACATTGCACGGATTATTTGAATCAGTATTTATATTCCCATGTATGCATTCTATGCGATAGAAAATATTGATTTTTTTGTGAAAGTGAAAGAAAAAGAAGTGAGGGGGAGCTTCAACAGAATATAACACCCTGTGTCTCTCTTTGCTTAAAAAGTCCCGCTTAAATATGGTTATAAGAAACATTGCATGTTTTTAACCATTCATAATGTAATATTTTAATCATGTGAAGTTTTATAATAACTAGAGTTATATGTAATAAATATTTTTGTTAAACCTTAACTGCTGTTAGAGTCTCATATACCGCTGAGTTTTACAAGTTTCAGAGTTTAACTTGCAATTTTTAGTTTAGCTATAGATACCGGGAAAATTTTGTTTCATTTGGAGTCCTATTACTATCTCTAGAAACTTTTGAATAGCTGAATTTTATTTATAATAGTCCTGTATATAAGGTTCATTACAAAAATAATATTCTAAAAGTTAATTTAACATTTTATTCATCGGTCTGACAGGCCGCTCACAGTAAGTTATGCGACAATTTTTGTCACAGCAGTTAAGGGTTAATACTATTATAGTAATCTAGTAAATAGTTTTTAACACATAACTCCACACTAATGCGGATTCTCCAAACCTATGTGGAAAACCTATGAATCATGGATCGTATTTTAACCTTTAACTAATATTACCGGTCTCGTAGACCACTATTTTTCTTTTAATTTTTTAGTTTAACTTGTAATTTTCAGTTTAACTGCAAACACTACCGAAATTTTGTTTCATTTGGAATTTTAGTACTATCACCAGAGACTAAATAGGTGAATAATAAGTATAATACTCTTGTATAAAAAGTTTAGTACAAAAACACAATCCTATGAGTTATTCCCGCCTTTTATTCATCTTTCAATTTTGCGGTCTCACAAACCGCATCACATTCATACGTTACAATTTCTGTCACATCAGTTAAAGGTTAAATTTATAAAGTTTTGAAAAACCGAACGCTGAGAAAGCGGACAGTTAAAATTTCGAACTCAATTGAACAATCCAGTGGAAATTTAACAGAAACCTGATTTTAAAGATGTTCGAATTTGAATCTCGAAAACATTTTGATATAGTTTTATTCAAAAGAGTTAAAAATATTTTTTTACATTAGTAAAAAATAAAATAATAATATAATAAAAAATAAAATAGAGATTATTTTAAAGTATTGGGCACCCCCCACCCCTTAATTTTACCATTTCAACAAAGATGATAATGCTGATAATATATAAACCCCCTTCGGATATAGTTCGGCTACTGTTAGGAATCAATCGAGGTAATGACGCCAATCCCTGGCGTTATTACCCCGGGATACTTATTGCGCAGTAAATCCTGAACTACAAATTATCTAGAGAAGATATCCAAAATCTTCTACAACAATTTGAAAATACATGAAATAAACTACAAATTTATGTAAAAAACAAAGTATTTCTGGATAAAAAATATAGTCTTCAGATCAAAAACCTTATCTCGCAAATTTTAGATCAAGGGTTAATTTTAGTTGCTTGTGAAAACAATAAGACTTAAAAATGAAACAAATTAACTTGAAGCTGTTTTTTGCGATTTATATGACTTAAAACCCTTCTGCGCAGAGCACATGGGTGTCATTTACCTGATTATTTCATAATTATACAAAATATAAGCACTTGGCGTTATTACCCCAGGGTACCTTATAATGATTTACATACAAAAAATTAGAAATTGAAAAAAGCTCTTTCTGAAGTATTTATCTTAATAATGAATTCCGGAGTATTTTTTTGCTTTTTCTTTACCTTATAAAACGCCTGAGATATATAGCAGTTTGCAATTCTAATGTGGGTGACATTTTTTTAAAAATTAATTTGCCCGCGACAGCACTCGTATATATTAATCGATTTCAACATGAGTGCGCATGTGCTGATGAATTAAGATTTAGACCAAGCTCATTGGTTTGTTTTATCCACCATGTTGCTTTAAAATGACATACACTTCATGATATCGCGTACTGGGTTAAGCCTTCCCACGTAGCAATTTTACAATGAATAGCATATAGTTATTTTAAGCCCAATTTATTGTACAAACTTTACTCCTAGAATTAAAGTTCAATATTTCTGCATTATTTATAACCTACTTAATTTAATTTGTATGCTAAATTTTACCTGAGAAAATTTTACAAAATATTTCTAAAAACCCACCATTTATGGAGAAAACTCTTCAAAACTGATTCTGTCTATACCTGTTTATATTATCACTATGAAATGCAAGTCGTTGTTTGCTCATTCCATTAGCTTTGGTAGTCATATAGCATCAAAAGTCAAAAATCCATTTAAAAAGTCCTTCCGGCAATGCCGGGAGGAAGAGGTAGCTTTCATATACTTATTTATTTATTTATTTATTTATTTTAAATTAAGTTATATTATTCAAACATACGAAGCTCGAATTAGTGGAACCCGATTTTATAAGATTGAATACTAGTTTTTGTCAAGACTGAATATTAATAGGAATTTTTAGAAATTAGTCCTCTTTTATTCAACCTGGTTTTATTTTAAACGATTTAGAGAGTCGCCAAATTCCTCGATATCATGAAGTGTACGCCATTTTAAAGCTACACGATGGATAAAACAAACCAATGAGCTTGGTCAAAATCTTAATTCATGTGTACATGCACACTCATATTGAAATCGATTAATATATACGAGTGCTGTCGGCGGGCAATTGATGACATTTTTTAAAATGTCACCCACGTTAGAAGTTCAAATTGCTATATCTCAGGCGTTTTTAAGGTAAAGACAAAGCAAAAAATACTCCGGAATTCATTATTTGTTTGTATATCATTATACATTTAAAAGATTTTTGGCAAACTTGAATGGCTGCCATTTTGAAACAAGAGGACGGGTGAAGTTGGTCAGTGAACGCGGTCAAGATATTGGTATGTACTATGTGCACACGGAGTTGTATCCAAACCAGTTTATAAATAAGCACATAATCGCGTGACAAATTTCAGTCCGTTTCAAAATGTCAACCACACTGGAAATTGAAAGTGCTATAACTCAGCCATTTTTCAAGATATAGACGAAACAAAAAATGCTCTGGAATCTTTGTATCAAGGTCAAACACAAAAGAAAAATCTTTTTTAATTTCTTACATTTTTGCACCTAATTTTAAAATTTTAAATTTAAAAAATATATAAATATAAGTAAATATTTGAACGGAGAATGGTTTTGGGGTCCGGGGGTCATGATCGGTGAAAATATACCAAAATTTTCTGGAAGTGCTTTCCTCCGGACGGCTGCAATAGGTAGCTTTTTATTTTTTGTAATGAAAGCTACCTAATATGAAAATGAATGGGTGAGTCAAGGTTCCCGTATGGTCAACCATACCTAGCCTCCCCTAAACTATACAAAGTAGTTTTTTTTATTAATTATATGAAAGAATATAAAAACTGATAATACTATTGAAATAATTTTTTTTTTCAAAGATAAAAATCTTGCATATTTACCCGTGTATTTTTTAGGTCTCTTTCTGCATACTTTTTTACCATATTCATTCATTTCAATTAGAGAGTTCAGGTAATAGCCAGTTTCAGTTCCTTTGACATATATTGCCATCTCCTTGATAGTAAAATCAGTATTTTCTTTCAAGACGTCGTTCAAGCATTTAAAGAAATCTGTTGCATTTCTAAAGAATTGAAAAAAAAGGTATTTATCTGTTTAAAAAGTCACACTTTTCATAGTGCAGAATTTTAAATGATTTTATGTTCCATTGCATTTATTATGTTTTTTCACAAATTCCTTGTTTTATCAAAAGTTAATAGCGCACTATAAAAGTACAAAATCATAAATTTTATACAATTCTAGATATTAATAAACTTCACAGTGCTGGAAAAGTTTGGATATAAATAAAAACCCACGGACTAAAACTTCACAAACAAAACCTTTACCCGGAAAAAATCCCGCTCTGCTCAACGATTCTCCCATTTTAACAAAGTTTCTTTACAGAAAAGGGCTCGAAATATTTAAAAAAATTTAATTCACGCTTCGCTAATATTACCTTATAACAGAATTCTTCATGTTTTTCCTCTTTTGAAATCAAATTCATGTATTATGTGAAATGCATACTTAATGTGATAAACAAGAAGTTTTTATTTTTGTTCTGCAAGCATTATTTATAAAATGATACGTGTTCTTTTTGGAAAAATTTGATGACTTTTTGTCTCCACTCGCCGTAAGAGCAACATTAAACATTAATAAATAAATAAAGGATCTCCAAGAAGGGAATATGTAATCCGTCACGGTATAACAGCAGGATGAACACAGTGCACCCTACTGTGGTCTAATGGTAATTTTAAATCTCGTCTTGAATAACAAAATTAAAATTTTCACCAAAACTCAACAAAACAATGGTTGTTTGAGGGATACATACATACATATATGTATAAACTATAAAATATGTGAGTGAATTGTCCAAACAACAGCATTTTTTTTTAATTTTAAAACTGTCATTTTTGCATTCAATTTAAGTTTTTAAATTTATTTAAAACGATACTTTCATGAGTTAACCCATTAACTGTGTTTCCCGAACTGACTTCGGGCAGGAACTCTTTGTATGCTTCGTTACTTAAAGCTTTTTGACACTACTAATTTTTAACTGAAAATTTATTTTTATTGATTGGCAGATGTTTTTCGATTAAGAAAGGCAACTATTTTAGTATGGAAAATGTAGCTTACAGCCCTTATTTTTAATTTATGTTGTCGAAAACAATGCCACAGTTAAGGTGTTAATTTCTAATAAGTCGTCAAATATTTCCTAACTTACAGCTATTCTTTTAAATTCTGATCCATTAATTGTAATGTGATTGCTAAAGCACGTAGTTAGATTACATATCTGTTAAATTATTGTTTTATTTATAGTATTTTATTCGTTTATTTTTTTTCTCAATTTTTAACTTTGTTATGGAATATTAGTCTAAAGCAAACAGTGAGCTATTTATAATATTTGAAGTGCTTTGTATTTATCTTTCATAATCGTCTGCATACGGTATAGATAAAAAAAATCATTCTTCAAATTATTTCAAATTATAAGAAAATAATAAATTGTAATACAATTTAAAAAAAAATGCAGTACAATTTTGAAACAAAATGCAATTGTAAGGATTTTTTTTCCATATTCCACGGTGTAATAATTGACAATGTGCCATATTTAGAAGTTAAAAAACATAGAGCAAAAGCAAAATTGCGTCTGCTGTTGCCAGCATAGAAATGACGTTAGCGTTACGGGAGGATATGTTTGTACTTTATAATATACCGGGTGTTCCAAAAATGACTGATGGACTTTAAAATTCCATAACTTGCAAACGGTGACAGCTATTTAAAAAATTTTTGCAGGAGGGGTATGTACAATGTCAGGAGTATTTTTTTTCCTTATTTTTTAATTTTAGTTCGAATTTCAAACAATAGATGTCGCTGACGGCATTTGAGGCCCAGGTCGACACCGAAACTGACGGCACTCAGCACTGATCACCTGGCCTTCAATCGCCGTCAGCGCCATCTATTGTTTGAAATTCGAACTAAAATAAAAAAAATACGGTCAAAAAAAAAAAAAAAAAAAAAAAAAAAAAAAAAAAAAAAAAAAAAAAAAAAATCTGACATTATACATAACTCTCCTGCAAAAATTTTTTAAATAGCTTTCACCGTTTGCAAGTTATTGAATTTTAAAATACATCAGTCATTTTTGGGACACCCGGTAGATAGACTGTAGAAAATATACATAAAATCAAGCCTTTACACTCGTATGTTTAGTCTATACATTGTAAAGGGACGTCTGCATCTGTCTTTGTAAAATTTGTTTTTGGCACCAGTAATAAAGGAAAATGAAATGTGCCTTTTTTAATTACAGAAGCTTTGATACTGTGTAATTGAAAGTAACTTATAAAATTTTCAATTAATTTTCCAATTACTTATTAGCAAATGCTTGGAATTATACTTGAAATTATTGAATATTTAATACAAGATTTATCACTTGCTAACTACGGTTAGAACCAACAGGGTTAAAAATGTTCAAACCGGCATCGAACCCGGAACCCTTGGAATAACGTTCCAAGTTCTCTACCATTTAAGCCCCACCAGTGGCCGCGAGGTTCTGACCTCCAAACTGGTAGACGGTAAGTGCTGGGTTCGAACCCAATCGCGACCGTCGGCCTAACTGTTCGGAGTTTTCCGTGGTTTTCTTCGAACCTTGCTTAAATACGGGTTAGGTTCCCTTAGAAAGACCCCCAAGGAGGGCATCCCACCCCTTAGGGCCTATATCCCACAGTGTAGATAATTGTCCGACATAAATACAAACAAATCTCTACCATTTAAGTTTGTTCTTAAATCAAAAAGGGCAACTTTGTGACACATGCTTTAATTTATTTTTGTTCGGAAATGCATAAAAATAGCAGCTGTTATTATTCAGAAATTGTCTAATTGCACTCATTTTTTTTGTTTTTTAAAAAACACAATAGATTTTTCATAACAAGCCTTCAAAGTTGACACCTTTGAGCACATTTCCCGACGAAAGCAAAAAAAAAAAAAAAAAAAAAAAAAAAAAAAAAAAAAGAAAAAAGAAAAGAAGCCGGTCTAAAAACAGGAGAAAAACGGGTGAGCACGTTATTGAAATTGCTTAGAACTGGATAGGCAATTTAATTATCATAAGATGGAAAAATAGGTTCGATACGAAATCGCTTCTATAATCAGGCATTCCAATTTTATATATTTCTGTTAAAAAATGAATTTGTAAATGTGTCAAAACGTTTTGCGCTTGTTGAGCGGAGCAGTTAAGCTTAAGCTACTAGGACGATGTCCAGCTCCGCATTTTTCACTCCCATATATTAGTAAGGCTGCAACTGCAACACAAGATGAATAGTCCTGATGAGTACACAATCCTGAGGCTTAACTTGAGACCCAAATAACCCAGCATCGGTGAACACATGCACAATTTTTAATAAACTATTCCATCTTCTGCTGCATTTGCAGCTCTATCATCACATGGGAATGAAAAATGCTGAGCTGGACATCGTACTTGAAGCTTGAATGATATAGAACTTAGAACGCTGTTCCAGGGGTTCCGGGTTCGATCCCCGGTTTGAACATTCTTTATCCAGTTGGTTCTACGCTTAGTTAACAAAATCACGTATTAAATATTGAAAATAACTTCTTTTGAAAATTTGGTGCCGACGGAATAAAATCTGTATAAGAGACGCCGGGGTCAAAAGGGTTAAACAATAAACCGGTATCAATTTATTTTGGATGCTTTAAGTGCATTCATTTTAAGTGTATTTAAGATACAAATAGATTTAAAAAATAGCAGACTAATATACCCTTCTAGATCATATTTTCCATCAATCATAAGAGAATCAATAGAAATCTTCATACGTAGAGACAATGTTTGCAATGAATTTGCCTCCTTGGAGCTACCTAAAATTTGGAAGAAAATGCTTCAAAATTTTTTAAGACAATAATTTGTAATAATTCACGTTCAAAATTATTTTTATTCATTTTTATTTTTCTATGCTCATGTTCACGTAATTTATGTTTTTCTGTTTATTTCGTGAAATTTCTTTTTATCATTTATTTGTTTTTGAAAAAGTTGCCGTAAGAGCAATGAAACATGTAAAACTATAAGGTTTTTGTGTTATTTTTAGTTGATCACTTAAAGCATTCAAAATAAATTGATATTTTAAAGTGATGTTTTATATTATATAAACCGGTACTCACGTGCAGAAGAGGTTTAACTGTTGTTGATCTTCCAATTTTAAGAAAGCCTGAATATCATCGTAGAATTTCATCTTTTCCAAACATTGATGCAGAGAATTGGCTTCTACCTGCATGCCTGTCAAAATACAAAATAGAAGATATAATAAATCAATACAAAAAACCTTAATGGGTTAAAAGTTTTGACGCAGCAGTTTATCTTATAGCTCTAAGAATTCGAAATATGGTTTTTTTTTTAATTAATGGTAAAAAATTCTGAGTGACATCATGTTATTAATTAAAAAATGCATATTGTATTATTTATTTCATCATTTTATTTTTGTTTTATTTATTACGAGGTGGAACCTGTCAAAATTTGACGAAAGAAAATCTTTAATAAAGAACTGTGTCATTGATTTATAATAAATCTACAAAATTAGTTAAATTAAAAAATGCATATTATATTAGTAGGTCTAACCCCCAAACAAATATTATTTGAAGCTAAAATTAACAAAATACTATAAAACCCAATTATTCAAATTGATAAAACCGAAATTCACCGGATTTTATAACCGACATTTAAAAAATAGTATACGTATTTTAATTTCTATTTTTTTTTTTAATTTTAAGAGAAAATGGAGTATTTTTGTTGCCACAATTACAAAATTGGTACTAAAAATGATGGAAAAAATTAATATCACAAAATTTAATTGCGATACAGCCTTTAAATAAATCGCATTTAAAAGTACATTTTTTTCTCTATACGACGGTATAAAAGTTTAAAATGTATGGTGTTTAGAAGAGTAAAATTTGCAGTAGCGAAAGTTGCAAAGCCGAAATTACATGAAAAAGTGTTGCACATTTTAATGTCTATTTTTTTGTTTCAATTTTAAAAGAAAATGGAATGATAAAGTGGAATGATTCTGTTGCCACAACTACAAACTTGATACTAAAAACTATAAAAAAATTAATATCTGAAAAACAAATTGAGATACAGCTTTCAAACAAATTGCATTTAAAAGTGCATTTTTTTCTCTGTACGACGGTGTAAAAATTTAAAATGTTCGACGTTTAAAAGTGTAAAATTTAAAGTAGCGAAAATTGAAAAATTTAAATTGCAGGGGAAAGTGTTGTCATTCGCAAGATAATGTATGCGTTACGCACAGATACGTTTGGCCTTTATAATATAGATGGCATATACAGAAGTTATCTACAACATGAAAAGATGTATAAAATTTCATTCACTGATGTTTTTTCATGCACATCTCTCGTACATTCAAAATCCTTCTATAGTAAAAAAAAACTAGCCTTAAAAGGAATGACTCCTGGAATGATGCTGATGTGGAAGATTTCCAGAACTAACGAATCCGGGTTGTCCACTCCTTCCATGAGTCGAATAGACCAATCAGGAAAGGGCTCCGTCTATGCATCGCCGTATGGGTTACCATAAAGAGAGGAAAGGTTACCATCGCCAACAATCGCCAAGTTTGTCGCCAACTTGGCGATATATCGCCAAATTTGGCGACCAAAATTAGTTGTCAAAAGTGACGCCAACTTGGCGATAACTGTAATATTTCGTCAAATTTTTAATTTCTTTACAACACCAGTCGTTTGATACATCATTTGAGAGGTTTGCAACTGCTTATTCATATAATGGATGTCTTGTGTGTTATCCCCCATTCTGTTTCCCAGGGGGGACACATTTTTAATTTCTTTACAACACCAGTCGTGTTACACAAGATTTGAAAGGTCTGCAACTGCTTATTCATATTATGGATGTCTTGTGTGTCACCCCCACACTCTGCTCTCCCCAGGGGGGCGTGACATTTTTAATTTTTTTACAACATCAGTTGTGTGACGCATCATTTGAAAGGTCTGCAACTGCTTATTCATATTATGGATGTGTTGTGTGTCATCTCCCACTCTGCCCCCAGGGGGGCACATTTTTAATTTCTTTACAACACCAATTATGTGACACATCATTTGAGAGGCCTGCAACTGCTTATTCATATTATGGCTATCTTGTGTGTAACCCCCCCCCCCTCTGCCCTCAGAGGGGCGCATTTTGTAATTTCTTTACAACACCAATTTGTGACACATCATTTGAAAGGTCTGCAACTGTTTATTCATTTTATGGATGTCTTGTGTGTCACCCCCACTCTGCCCCTTAGGGGGGCACATTTTTAATTTCTTTACAACACCAGTCGTGTGACATATCATTTGAGAGGTCTGCAGCTGCTTATTCATATTATGGATGTCTTTTGTGTCGCCTCCCACTCTGCCCCCTAGGGGGGCACATTTTTAATTTCTTTACAACACCAGTCGTGTGACACATCATTTGAAAGGTCTGCAACTGCTTATTCATACCATGGGGTAATGGCGAGCGCAGCAAACAGGGGTAGCCAATAATTTGGAATCGCGAAGCGATTACGCGGGGGGTTGGCGAGCATAGCGAGCAGGGGGGCGGGGCCCCCCTAGTAAGATAAAAAAAAATATATGTGATATAACATTTAAGTGACGTCTTTATGTGGCTTTAAAAGGTTTGTTTTAAAATTCAATTCTTTTGGGGGTGGGAAATATATTAACGGGTGATTCTCTCAAAATAGGCCATAATAATAATCATGAGGGAGTGACTGTAAGGGAATGATAAATTTTAACAAAATGCCCGTTTACTTTTTTACCATTATCTGAATTGAAATTAGCCTTTGTGGGCTTTAACTCTATCTAAATACTTATAAATCAGTAATCATTTAAAATTCTTAATATTTACCTGCATTCAGTAGAGGCTTATTAGCAGTGTTCTCGCTGACATTTGAGCAATGTTAGTAATTTGGTTAATTGAGAATAAAAAGCATTCGCCAAATAAAAAAAGTATTAGTAAAATAAATTCGCCGTGTAGCTCAAAAAAAAAAAAAAAAAAAAAAAAAAAAAAAAAAAAAACTTTAGTCCTTTAATGTATTTCCTTTTTTTTCAATATGTTCTCAAACAACCTAAGTGTTTATACCTGCGACAACGATTGTTATTAATTCAATTCCAACTATCTGCTACAAATGTATTAAAATATGTATATATTAAAAATATGTGTAAATGTATAAAAAACGAAAAAGAAAAGAAAGAAAAAGCAAAAATAGAGCACTAACAATTTGGCGAATCTAATCGCTTGTTTACTCGCCAAATGAAGAATTTTATCGCAATTTGGCGCATTGGCGAGCGACAGCGAGAACACTGCTTATGAGGGAGTGGTGAGGAAGGCTTTGTACCTCATCACTCTCTCATTAGACTCTACTGAATATAGGTAAATACTAGAAAAACATCAATTATTACTATTTAGAAGTATTTAGATAGTTAAAACCCACCAAGACTAATCTTACTTCAGATAATGGCAAAAAAGTAAATGGGCATTTTGTTGAAATTCATCACTCCCTCACAGTCACTCCCTCATGACTATTTTGGCCTATTTGGAGAGAATCACCCTTACATATCTTAAAAATGCTTTTGATTTTTCAATTCGTTGTTAAATATGTAATTTTCATTGAATCTATACTAGGCATTGTACATGTTCATATATATACATTGTATACAATGTATTGTTCATACATTGTATATGTGTACTATGTTCATTTCCAACAATGTTGAAAAGTGCTTATGCATTCGGTTTGTCTGTCCGTCTGTCCCCGCTCTAACTCTCGTAAATATGCTCCGATTGCCATGAAATTTTTGGACGTTAGTTACTTTTACCCTAGCACGAACCCTATTGAAAATAAAGTTTCTACCATGATCTAGACACACGGCAGTGTGTCAGCCAAGTTCACAAAGTAAAAAGCGACACACCGGCCGTGGGTTATATTACCCGAACCATTTCGAGCCACTTTTGACCCCTCAATAGCTTAAATTCTATTTGACCTACACACTTGCAATTTTTTGTGTCGTGTAAGACCATCTTCTAATTTCTGAATCCTAATTTTTTTTTTTTAAATTTTTTACCGTTCACGAGAAATTGACGTCTGAAAACCACTGTTTTTACCACTGACTCACTCATAGAAATGTTTGAATACTTCCAGGTGATTTACGAAATTGAAATTTGGTGTGGAGGTAGGTTATTGGATCTATAAATAGGAAAAAATCAGAAATCACCATTAATTAAACATTAATGGTTGGTTAGAGGATAAATTATTGGATTACAATGCAAGTTTATGAGAATTTCACAAAATACCAGATATTGTGCCAAGTTGGCGTCACTTTTGGCGAGTATCAGGGCTAATCTCTGAAACTACCGAGCCGATTTTAAAAATAATGGTACCAAAATGATGGTATTCGCCCCGGTTCAAACATAGACTATATCTTATGTCTGTGTCACTAACCAAAAGAGGGTTCAGAAGCGAAAAACATTCTAAAAAGGTGATTTTTGTTTTACTGAAGGGCCTAGAAGCACAAAATTTAACATGTTAATTATTTATAAGATATAAATGATCACTAATGACATTTGCTAAAAAATATCAAATTTAAATGGGTGAAAATCCGCGAAGAGCGTTCTGAAAAAGTTCGAAATACCAATTTTAAAACAATCTTAGCAAACAACAAACCGATCTTAAAAGTAATGACATCAAAACGATGATGACAGTCTTTGCTCCAACATAGAATATATCTTATGTCGATTACACTAACCCAAAGGAGGTAAAAGAGCAAAAAACATTCTAAAAATACGATGTCTGTATATTAAGGGGCTGGACTGGAAACAAAGTTTGGCATTTTAGAGTTTATGGGAATTTTGCGAAATATCAGAAATAGTGCCAAGTTGGCGACACTTTTCCCGAGTATCGGTGCTAATCTCTGAAATCACCGAACCGATTTCAAAATTAATGATACCAAAATGATGGTATTTGTCCCGGTTCAAACGTAGGCTATATTTTATGCGTATACCATTAACCAAAAGAGGGTGAAGAAGCAAACAACATTCTAAAAATGCAATTTTTGTGTTACTGAAGGACCTAGAACTATAAGATTTGGCATTTTAATTATTTATAAGATATAAATGATCTCTAAGGCCATTTGATAAAAAATACGGAATTCAAAAGGGGAGAAAATGTGCGAAAAGCGTTCTAAAAATGTTCTAAATTGTTATTTTTAAGCAATTTCAGCAAACATCAAACCGATCTTAAAAGTAATGATATCAAAATGATGGTTATAGTCCTTGCTCCAATATAGGTTATATCTTATGTCGATTCCACTAATCCAAAGGGGGTAAAAGAACAAAAAGCTTTCTAAAAATGAGATGTCTGTATGTTAAGGGTCTAAAAACATAAAATTTGGCATGTTCATTAATTATAAGATATAAATGATCACTAAGAACATTTGTTAACAAATACAAAATTTAAAAGGGGTAAAAATGGGCAAGCTTGGGTAGTTAGCGAACCGGTTTAAAGAGAAAAAGAAGCCAAAATGGTGGCGACAGTCCTTGTTCTAACAAAATCATTGGATAAATTACCAGATTACAATGGGAATCTATGGCAATTTGGCAAAATATCAGAAATAGCGCCATGTTAGCATGACTTTTGATGCATAATTTTTGTCGTCAATATAGCGACATTTCGCCAAGTTGGCTACAAATGTTTTTGGTCGACGAAATAATCAAATAGTACCCAATCACGTAAAAGAAACATCCTTATTAGTGGAATTTAAAGGAACATAAGCAGTCCTAATGTTAATTTTTTTAATTCAATTGCTTAAAATGATTTGTTATGTTACTTGTTATTCAATAGAGCGACTTGGCAAGTTTTCAGCTACCAACTTTAATCTTTGAGTCGGAGTACAATTTAATCTAGAATCTGATTGGCAAAGATCTATTCAATCGAGTGTTCGAATAAGTATATTGAAGTTAAGGTACTGATAAGTTAAGGAAGGGATCAACTTTAATTTCTGATCAACTAAATAGAAAAAATTAAATAAGAGAAAACTTGCTAAGTCGCTCAATTGAATAACAAGTAACATAACAAATCATTTTAAGCAATTGAATAATATTATGCATGACAGGAGCTATGATTTAAGGACAGGGTTGGAAAAAAAATCATGATTTTTAAAAAAAAATAAAAAAAATCGGATTTATTTCATTTAAATCAGATTTTTTTTTATTTAAATCGGATTTATTTGATTTTTATAGAATCCTATATTTAATTACCGTGTTTTTATGTTTTTACAATACATGGAGCAGTTTTTTATAATGAATAACTAAAAAAGAAAAAAAATATTATTTATGATTTAGAAAAATATTATAAGAAATAATTAAACAGTTAAGAAAATATTATATTCTAGCTACTGATTGGTACTAAAAATTAAACATCTAGGCTTTAACCCCCCAAGCGTCTTGCAAAAGGGTAAAATAGTAAAGTTGTTTTCTCAACATTTTGTTTTAAATGTTAAGAAAATATGATTTTTTTTAATATTATAAAAAACAAACTTTATTATGAAATGAATGTAATCCTCCAGAGTATGAATCATTCTTTGATGTATTGAAAATTCATTAAATCTATAGAATTATGGTATTTTAAATATTGTTTGTATTGCAGTGAAAACTGGAGCTTAGTATACGGAATATTACGTTCCAGACGCTTAGAGGGTTAATCTAAAGCCATTCTATTATTTTGTAATTGAAATGTGCATACTAAATAAGAAACAAATTTAAATATGCTGTAAATCAATAGAAAATGGTAAAATTTAAAAAACAAATTAAATACAGTAGACTCCTTTAAATCCGCAGCCCTAATATCCGCAACTCTCTAAAATCTGTGCATATTTTACAGATGTAAACAATGTAGCTTTCATGTTAGGTATAGGGACAAAATTTGACTTTTTTATTTTTATATCAATTCTATGTATATTTTAATCTGTAACTTTCATTAATATTACTAAATTCATGCTTTTTCATGAAGGAAGAATAAATTTATTTCTGAAAAAATTCAAGGTATTGCCAATATCAGTGATGATCACAATCTTTTTGCAAAATGCATTTATACATTCATCAAGCTTTTTTTTATTATTGAGTTTGCTTAAACCTGAAATAAAACTTCTTTATTTTATGATTTTGGTGTGAATTAGTAGTGCGCCTTTAAAGGGCAAATTTCATTGAATAATTTAGGAAAAAATGCATCTCATCTTTATAATAAATATTTAGTTATACATTATTGATTATTTACTTTATCTTTGTTGCTTTCAATATTTTAATTATTTTTAATTATCTAAATTATTTTTTTAGTTTATTACCTAACATAATTGTTTTAATGTTTTACTATATTATAAGCATTCATTATAATTTCAATTGCATTATTAATTACGATCAAATTACTGTTTAAAAAATGTAAACAAACCCATGACCAGAAATCCGCACAACCTCTGGTCCCAAGCTGTGCGGATTTGAGGGAGTCTAGTATATTCATCTAATGCAAGTTATTTATTAAGGGATAAAATTCACAATTCAATATTTTTTAGGCAAATAGGAAAAAATCAGGGATTTAATTGTTTGAACAAAAACGCTAATTTAGAAGCTTTGTCTACTCCTAATTTATTATGAAGGCTTGAATGAACTAGTCCAAAGAAGAAAATTGTCTTTCTACTCCAGCAGATGAAGCCACGGCTGTTGTTATTTGGTAAATAAATTTAATTTCAATTTCGCTGAATCTCTCTTTACCTCCCATTACATAAAAGGACTTCCACTAATCATAATCTGTCATAATATCAGAAACTTTTTTCTCAAGCACTGGTAATTTTTGGAATGGGCCATTTTTTGCTTGAAAATGTACTACAGTGGTGAGAAGATTTAAACAATCTCCTTTAATTAATGCCAAACCTTCATTATTTTCCCCCGACACTCAGTGAAATTTCATTTCGATTTAAAACAGAGGGACTTAATAAAACTTCAGCAAAATGACAGCCATTAATAGCTTATTCATATCTTGCTTTAAATTTTGTAATTCTATCATTATCTAAAACATTTTCTAACTTTTTACCCAAAATTTTCCTTTGATATGTGCATTCATGTGATATTGCAAAAAATTGATTTAAATCAAATGATTTTTTTTAAAAATCAGTTGATTTAAATCAGCCGATTTAAATCATGCCAACCCTGTTTAAGGAGCTCCGAAAGAGCTTGGTTTGCAGTTAGATCTCACTTCTTTTATTAGCGAAACTTTTAACGAACTTGGCATTCTTTCACATTCATGTTTTTGACAGGATTAATTTATTTACAGGGACTATTACATTACGGCCTATGGGGAAAAATCTTTTCAAATGAATTTTAACGTTTATGACACTTTCCAAAAGTTTGAAAAGTACTTATGCATTGTTTGAAAAGTGCTTATGCATTCGGTCTGTCTGTCCGTCTGTCAGTCTATCCGTCTGTCCGCGTTCTAATACCAGGAAACTCTCGTAAATATACTCAAATTGCCCTGAAATTTTTGTATGTTATTGACGTTTACCCTAGCACGAACCCTATTGAAAATGAAGTTTCTACCATGATTAGTTTATTTACAGGGTGAGTCAAAAATGTTCCATTATATTATGGCCTATGGGGAAAAATCGTTTCAAAGGCGTTTTAAAGATGTTACACCCCGTCAAACATATTAAAATTTTAAATGCATTTAAGAGGTGCACTAAAATATGCATTTTATAAAATATGTTGTGAAAATATAGCTATTATTCTTTTACAGGGCCACACAAAAGAATTCCATTGGATAATGATAAAGGGAGGGAATAGTGTGCGACATTTTTAAAATATATTAAACAATGTCATGTATAACAAAATTGACGTATGTCACTGAGGCTTAATATAAATTATACGATACTGTCTTGCATAATATGAAGCACATTGCATTTACAGGGACACAGAAAAGATTTCAAATAGTATATTCCTTCCGACGGACTGTATATGTTTCCGATGATAGCTGATGGATGAATGTAATACATTTTAATTATGATGTACGCATTTAATTTTCACTAAATCTTTGTACATTATAAGGGTGTGTATAAATGTTATAGTTGATATACAGGGCTATCCAAAAGAGCTCACCAACGTTATTGAGTATGAGCGTAAATTACTTAAAGGTGGTTCTTAAATAAGGTATACATTTTTATGCTGAACTGTATTCAATTTACAAATAAATGTTTGTAGAATATAGATAAAATGATATACAGGGTCACGTAAAGAATTGTGTACATGGAACTTATGAATGATAATTTATAACAATGTGATTTCAGTTGTTTTAAGAGTGTTTTATTTTAATATGATTTTTAGGTTCTTACTGACGTGTAATAAAGGTACAAGATAAACTACAAGGCTGAATAAAAGTTTTCAAGTATGTTTCCTATTTATTAGTACAAATTGCTCAAAAAAAAAATTTAAGCTTTCTTTCTTTTTTTTTTTTTTTTGCTAAACTAAATTTTTCTATTTTATAATATGTGTCAGATCAAATACAGGGCTGGTCAAAAGTATTGGAAAACATATTTGGCTACATACCCTTATATCCCTAATTAACGAAGTTTTGTTAAAGATTTCATGAAGTGTTGGAAAGTGCTTCCTAATCTATGCTTAACGCATGATTTTTCTTACTTGTTACGTGTCATTTTCATATGTCCATTACACAATAGATTACTTATTACTAATTTTTTAGATACATCTAATGCTACATTTAATACAATTTTGTATAAGATATTACAGTGAAAATTTATAAAATACAAAACGTCTAAATGTACTTTTTAAAAAATTATAAGGTACTTACGTATTAACTCGACCGCAGCAGAAGTTGTGCTAATGCGCCAATAAAAGCAATGTTGTTCGCCCGCGCACGCAACTTTTGGATTTCTTGTTGCCTTGTTGTTTGCTGATTTTTGAGGCAATTTGTTAGTGCTACGAAAATGCGTATTTGGGATTTGTTAAAAAAGAGGCTGTTTTGAATTTATGTTAAATTCTATATCAACTCATTTTCCACCGAAATCAGATTGACTATTTTATTTTTAAATAAAGTTTTTTGAATTTTGAAAGTGTTTTAATTGCCGAAACATCAGTGAAGGCTTACTTTGGAGACACGAAATCTTTTGGTTTCTGTCTGTCTGTCTGTCTGTCAGTCAGTCAGTCTGTCAGTCAATCTGTCAGTCTGTCTGTTCCGCGATAACTAACGCAAAAAACATCCGATTGGCTTGAAATTAAGTGGGTATGTTAGTGAGGCACTGGGATTAAGCTGTATAGTTTTTGTTAGATTTGATTCATTCGTTCGGAAAATATAGAATATTTTATTTTGCGCAATAATGGTTTTCTATGGCAAATCCAATGATTTTCAATTTTTTTTCCCTTCAGAGAAGATGACACATTTCATTAATGGAATTCAACGATAAATAGATACTAAAATTTACCAGTTAAATTATTCATATTGTTTTGAAATTTTGTCTACGCATTTGTCAGATTTTTAAAATTATTGCTGTAAATTTTGGAGATTTTTTATAAATGTGTTCCAATAACATAAACTAATTTGTTTTAGAGATTTACTTATTTCAAATGTATTTTTTTTTTTCATTTTCTTTATTTTCTCTTAATGGTAGCTAAGCAACCATTCATCCTAATCTTTATTTTTATAATGTTATAAATTTGAATGCGTGTACTAAAATTTAAATGAAGTCAACGTCAAAACTGATGAATTAATTAATGTCTTTGTATCTTTGCGGATAAATATAACATAGCCCAGAAAAGAATATAGGCTATGTTTTATTAATTTTATTCAAATATTTTCCTTAATAATTCAAAATTTCCTTCTTTTTCATACAGAATCAAGAGCGATATCTATACTAATATTATAAAGAGGAAAGATTTGTTTGTTTGTTTGAATTGAATAGGCTCAGAAACTACTTGATGGAATTGAAAAATTCTTTCACCGTTGGAAAACTATACTATTTCCGGTGAACATAGGCTAATTTTTAATTGATTTATTCAAATATTTTCCTAAATAATTCAAAATTTCATTATTTTTCATACAGAATCATACAGGCATTTCATACAGTCATTTTTCCGATACAAAATAACCATTTTTCTTACCCGTTGCCAAGAAAATTAAAATCTCGAATAATTTCTCCTCGGCAATTAATTTTCAGTTGAACAGCATCCACGTGAAAAATTAAAATAAAAAGAATTCAAAGGAAAATAAATATGACTTCATACTTGGAAAAAAAGTATTTTATTATATAAGACGCACGAAAATCGGTTATTTTAATAAGAGGCTCTCTGTGAAAAATGTGGACATAATTACAAGTAAAATGAACGAGAAAGAATTAAATTATTAATAAAATATTTGATTTGGAAAAATATGGCGTCATACTTTAAATAACATAGGAATTTTGAAATATTTGTTAATAGAACAAGAGGCATGGATATATGTAACTAATAAAAAAATCATTAATTGATTGTTTCTTTGTTTGAAATGAATAGGCTCCGAAAGTACTTGACGGATTTGAAAAAATATTTCGTCGTTGGAAAGCTACACTATTTCCGGTGAACCTAGGCTAAATTATATTTAAAAAAAAAAAAAAAAAAAAAAATAGGGATCCTAACTAAAATGCCAATAATGTAACCCAAGGTGTAGAAAAATGGCCTTAAAAAATCCTTACATCGCGTGCGCTACGAATAATATTGATTATAAAACAAAATAATGTACTACGACTTTGCAGAACGTATTGTTACGAATTTTGTAAATAGTTAGTGTTTGTACTGTAAAATGATGTAAATAATCTTATTAAGCTCCATTTCTTTACTAATATTAGTTTTTGTTACATTGTCTCTGTTATCAAGCAAACTTGTCTATTATTTTCAGTGCATGTCTACGGCAGATTAACGAAATATTAGAGATATCGCCAAGTTGGCGTCACTTTTGGCGACTAATTTTGGTCGCCAAATTTTGCGATATATCGCCAAGTTGGCGACAAACTTGGCGATTGTTGGCGATGGTAACCCTTCCCTATTTATGGTAACCCCCCCCCCTTAGGTCTACTGATACATTGAATGTTGTTCTGTGGTTTTCCAGTTTTTTTCTAGAAGTTTGTAGAAATTTCCACCGCATGCGGCGAGACTATATATAAGGAGAGCGATACGAGCTGTTGTTGTTATTATTTACCAGTCAGGCATTGAGTGAACAAGGCGTTTGTTAAGCGAGTTTGCTTGAGTTTCATTTATGTTGTTTTGAATGCTATTAAGTGTTGAGACGTTGTATAAAGAGTCTCTGGGATCTAAAGCTGTACTTATACGATAGATTTGAGCAGTTATTTTTGAATATCCAGTAATATTTGTGAGTTTCGAAGACTCTGTTGTTCTGAAGATCTGTAAATAAATTATTTTCTACTTTTCTAAGAGAAAAGAGTTTTGAAGTTCTCTAACCATAAGATCAAAAGAACCATATACGCTGCAACAGTATAATTATCTACAAAAAATGTCGCGACAGCATATGTCTAACTGTTACAGTTACGTCACAATAAGGGGTTTTTTTCTATTCAAAAAAATAATTAAAATGTCGTCTTAGTAAAAGTTCATTATTTTTACCTTGGTATTAATCCTTATCAAAATAAATTACTTCATAAACAAGACTGATGCGATAATACACCATATGACTCAGGACACGGATCGAAACAGGAAAGAGCGCTATCCAAACAATATACCAACTAATATCGAAGACGCAGTCCATTATCTACAGGAATTTTTAAATTCACTAAACTGTGGACTGCCACCACATGAATTGACGTTAAAAATTTGAATTCCAATCACGCTTTTGAGAAATTTAAGCCCTTGAACATGTGCAATGTGACGAGGCTATAAAGAAATTGAAGGACAATTTAACTGTAGCAACCATTACCACCGGCCCAGCAGCTGGTCAACTAGCTCGTATACGGAGGATCCCAACTGATCTACTAATCCCATTTAAACGGCTTCAATTTCCTGTAAAACATCTTTCGCGTTAAATATTAATAAGTCCAAAGGTCAAACCTTCGAATTAGTCAGGATCAACCTACGAAAAGAATGTTGTACTCATGGCCAACTGTATGTTGGCCTATCGCGGGTTGGAGCTCCTGAAAATCAATTTATTTTGCTGCCACAAAATAAAACATCTAATATCGTTTACAGGGAAGCTCTGTAAACGAATAATAAATATAATGGCTTTTGTTTTGTAGGCATAAAATTTTTTACAAACATTATTACAAATAAATAAAAAATGATACTAATATCCGAATTTTCTTTTATAAGTTTACACTTTTTAGTAACCCCACCCACAAAGAAGAGAGTGTGTGTGTAAAAATTTATAACTTGAAATTTTTTTTAATACCCGTGCATAGCCTGGGCGGGCTGCTATAATCTATATCCATAAAACAAAGTCGTGTTAGTTACACCATTTATAACTTAAGAACGGATGGATCGATTTTTATGAAACTTTGTATGGAGTTATCTGGCACCTTAGTTTAACATATAGGCTACTTTTTACACGACTACTTAAAAGGAAGATAATGGTTTTAGTAGTTGAATTTAATGGGATGAAGTTGTAGTAACAATTTGCGGTGTCAGTAGTGACACGGGACTACCCGAAGCAAAGCGAGGGCGGGCCGCTAGTTTTAGACAAAATTTAACCGATTTCCTTTATCGTTGCCAAAAAAAAAAAAAAAATCTGGAATAATTTTTCAACGGCAATAAGTTTCAATTGAGCAATTTCCATTCGAAAAATTAAACTAAGAAAAAATAAATATGACGTCAGAATTAAAATAAAAATAAAAATAGTACTTTGTTAAATATTAAACACAGAAATTTGTTTCGTTAATAAGAATTTTTCTGACAAAAATGGGGGCATAATTAGAAGTAAAGGAAATAAAAAAAAATTATATTTTTAACAAATATTTCAATTGGTAAAATTTGACGTCATAATTGAAATAAAATAGGTATTTTATATTTGTCGTTAAAAATACAAGAAACAGGGACAGCAATAACTCATTAATAATGACGTCATTGCCGAAACTTCAGTGAAGGCTTATTTTGGCGACGCAAAATTTATTGTTTTCCATCTCTCAGTCTGTTCTTCTGTCTATCTGTCAGTCCCCGATAACTACCACAAAATGCAATCAAAACTTCTTTTTTTCGTAAACAAAATTGTAAAACCCTAGATTACTGAGTTTACACTTTCAAAAGTTCCTGATACATCAGATTTAGGTGTTTTTGGTGGGCAGGTATCTAGAAGTATGAGGATAATGAAAAATGCTTCTTAAAACTGTCACTTATCCTTATAAATCAAAATGTAGAAAGAAATAAAAGATATACGATAACCATTAGCAGATTGATAGAAAGTTAGAAATTAAAATTTAATGAGACTACGGGGGGTTCAGGGGGCGGAGCCCCCCTGTAGAAATCTACTGTGGTATTGTAAAGAAAAAAATAATAGATCATGAATTTTTCAGAATATCCTAACATAAATCTTTAATTTAACGGCTTTTGATGGCTTCAAATTTCTTATTCTTATTTTATTCTTATAAATAATTACGTAATTCGAAAATTTTAAATTACAGTTTCCAGGAAGTTGAATATTACGCTAAGTGTGTTAAAAAAAAAAAAAAAAAAAAAAAAAAAAAAAAAAAAAAAAAAAAAAGATGTGAAAAGCTGACGTTGAGACTCTTGATCTGCAGATTTACTAGTTTTAAATAAAGTGTTTTACTTTATCGCAATTTTGTCGCAAAAACTTTAGGTGTAGATTGGCGGTACTTGAAAACCGCTGTGGTGGCGTTAATACGTAAGTACCAATTATAATAACAAAAAGGCTGAAGGCTAATTCCATGCGCAGATTTATCACTTATTATTAATTACTCACAAAAAGCTAGGGATTCTGTTTCACTTTTTCCTTTTTTAACGACACTTTTATTTTCTAAACCAGTTTCGAACTTTATGAAACTAAAATTTCTTGGAGTCTAACTTCGCCCGTAACTAAATATTTCGTTCAACAAACAGAAATATGTTAAACTGTAAAAAAAAAAAAAAAAAAAAAAAAAAAAAAAAAAAAAAAAAAAAAAAAAGTTTACCTGTGAAAAACAACAGCACAGAAATAACTTGAAATCCCATCATAAATCTGGACATGATAGTTGTTTGATAGGCACTGCTACAAATCTTCTAGAGGCTATATTTACCGCGTCAGTTCTACGATTCTGTAAACAGTAATTCTGGTAATCAATGACACCCATTTTATAAGCATTAATTCCTCTTATAAATAATAATGCGTATTGTTGAATGTCTTCGGCGAGATGCAATCGGTCACCAAAGGATATAGCAATTTATTAATTTCAGTTGCAAAGGATGCGAGACATGACAGAAAGGGAAGATCACTTTAAACAATTAATAAATTTAATATCCTATGTGCTGTAAGTTCAGTTTGAAAAAAAAATCTCTAACACAATAAAAGTTCATTTTAAGTACAAATCCGTAAATATAGCTGACGTCATTTAACAGATTTCAGCAATCAGTTTCGCTTTTTAGTAGATTTCGTAAGAAACATTATTCTGTTGCATTCTCCCCTATGTTGGAATTTCTGAAAACTTTTTAAAGATATAAGTCAATCATGATCCCTAGAACACAAAACAACCCGCAATTTAAAACTTTATACATATAGATAGATAGATCTATATCTATAGAACATTTGATTCTTATAAAAAAAAAATCCTACAATGTAAGTGGTATTCATATTCTTTCTATTCACGACATTCATTCGCATTTGCATTTCTTTCATAAATGTTTCCTGTTACAAATATTACTCTTCCATTTTTTTTTCTTTTTCGTCTTACTTGTTAGAGTACTGGTAAAAATTTACTAAATATAATTTATAGGACCGGGAGACCGTATAAAAATTTTAATTTCGTAACTTTTTAAGAAATATTTTTTATTGCCCAAATTGCTTTTTAAACATTTCTTTACCTCATTTAAATCATTTTTGTAAGTGGAGTTACATGTCTATGACTGACGGTTTAGGAATTAGCCATTGGCCACTGTTGAGAGTGGACACCCTGTATATTAATGTATATCAACAGGCAGATCAAATACAGGGCTATTCAAAAGTATTGGAATAGATATTTGGCTATATACAGTAACCTTATTTCCCTGGATAATGAAGTTTTGGTAAAGATTTCATGAAGTGTAGGAAAATGCTTCATAATCTATGCTTAACGCATGATTTTTCTTTCTTGTTATTTATTTTTTAGTTGTGAAGGAAACAATGAACGTAAGATTTATAAAATATAGTCAATAATATTATACTTAGTATTATTAAGTGGTCAAAATTTGCAAAGAATGGTTGCTTTTCACGTTTTATCGACGTAGAGTTCCGTAATTACCGTTTGTCAGAATTTTTTGCTTTTCACATACATTTTTGCGGCACTGTAACGGCTAAACTATTGATCAGAAAAAAAACTTTTCGTGCGTAAAATGTAGGAAATTTTGTCTTCTTTAATTTACGTACTGAGGATTTATATGTAAAAAACATAATTTTGAAGTTATTTAAAAAAGACAAAGGAAAGTCACGTTTTTGTCAAAAAAACATATTTTCTGGGATAAATTTTCTTTGGATAACTTCAGATTACTGTTCAGCGACCCCAAAAAATATAAAGGTACCAAATATCAAAACTGCACAAAAACTTACATTTATTTTCGACCAAATGCCTGGACTATTAATAGAAATGTATTATTTTTTGAAAATACGTGTAAAGGTATTTTTTATTAGAATGCATCAAAAGAAATTGCATTATCCG
Source organism: Maratus speculifer (assembly GCA_964019185.1). Taxonomy (NCBI): domain Eukaryota; kingdom Metazoa; phylum Arthropoda; class Arachnida; order Araneae; family Salticidae; genus Maratus; species Maratus speculifer. The sequence continues at coordinate 211,767,659 of OZ025302.1, forward strand.
TAGTACGATCTAAAAATTCGGACACTTTGGCCATTCTTGACAAAGAAAGGAAGTAACTAAAGTAAAACCCCTTGAAATGGATTCTCCCAACCCTCCCTTACTTGCTCATGTTGGTATAGTCCATGTCATGTGACCAAACAGCACGCGCAGCTGTTATCTGCCGAAGTTAGTTACCTTTGCCCCTCGACGTAAGAAACATAGCATTTCATGAACAGCGTTGAGGCATTAATTCTGTCAACGTTTAGGTAAAGCCTCAATGAAACCTTTAAAAATGCTAAGAAAGATATACGATGAATCTACCATGATGAGACTCAAGATTTATGAAATGGTATAGACGTTTTAAAGAGGATCGAGAACCAATTTAAGACGATAAACATGTGTAGGACAACCTTCGCTGAGGCTACACAGTGGTATTTTCTGCTTTATAATATACCAGCACATAGGTACCAACTGGTAAAACAATTCTTCGTCAAAACTCGCACTAATGTGCTTTCAGACCCCTCCCCCCCTATCAATTGGACATAGACGCGTGTGACTTTTACTTGTTTCATGAATGAAAATAAAACGAATATTGCCCAGTTAAACTGATGACATAGAGCTCACAGGCTATGCACACTAATTATATATTACTGTCCTTCGAAAAACAAATTAAGGAGGGAAATAGCCCCCGTTCCCTTTCTTAATATCCAATGAACACCTAATACTAATCACGGAGGCACCCCATCAGAATGATCCTATAGGTAAGACTTGAACGAAATCTGATAATTCTGCATGAAAAACCCATTTACATAAATTAAGGGGAGGGGAATTAGCCCCCGTTCCCCTTCTTAATACTTATCTGATGAACACCCAATATTAATCAAGAAGATGCCTCATCAGAATGATCCTATACATAAGATTTGAGCGAAAACTGATAATTATGCATGAAAAACCCATTTTTATGAATTATGGGGAGGGCATTAGCCGCCGTTCCCCTTCTTGTATTTATCGATTGAACTCTCAAAACTAATCAGGGAAGCGCCTTATCATAATAAACCTTTATACAAAATTTCAAATGAATTGGATATTTTTATCATGAGTTATCGCGTTACGTACATACGCACGTACGTACATACATAAGAACGGGCGGCCACATAAGCTCTCAGGCTTTGATAGTCTGTGAGCTAAAAACATTTACAATCTGGTGTCATCAGATGAGGTGAAAACAACGTCGCAGAACGCCTTATGAAAAATGGCTTAAAGCGGTGTTTCCAGAAGTTATACGAACGCTGTCAGAAGTGTATCGTCGCCCAAGGTGATTACTTTGAAGGTGGATATGCTTCGGTGCTGTAAACTATTCAGAATAATTGTTTTTACAACCCGAATTTTAGGTAGATTTCGTAAGAAATACTACCAATTGCAATCGCACCAGTTTATATATTTATCTATCTATCTATCTATCTATCTATATATATATATCTCACTTTTTTATGGACACGATAACTTCTATAATTCTCCACCAATCTCCACCAAACTGGTACATAAAATCAAAGGGGATAAAATCTCGGCTAAGTTCGTTAATGGGCAAAATTGGACCAAGGGGGTCGAAATAGAGGGCGTTTTTGTGAAAACAGAAAAAAAACCTATAACTTCTTAATGAAAATAGATATCGAATCAGTTTAAAGTTTATATTACTTCTAAATAACGGGCCAAAAGTTTATGCATGACAGATTTTTGATAAAGTTAAAAATGGGCTCAAGGGGCGAAAAAAATAGGGTTTTTGGGAGAGAAAAAATCATAACATTGTCAATTCTCAAGATATCCAATCCATCTAAATTTTTTATAAATATTCTCAAAATTATCTAAAACTTTTGTATTTGCAAGTTTTTGATAGGATAACTCTTACCGGTAAAAAAAATTAAAAACGAAAATAAAAAGGGCTTTCGAAAAAGAAAAAAATCCATAACTTTGTCAATTCTTAAACTATCAAATCCAATTAAATTTATTTTACATCTTCTCAATAATATCTACAACTTTTATGTTGACAAGTTTTTCATAGGATCAATTCTTATAGCAAAAATAAATTAAACAAAAATTGGAGAAAAAACCTCTAATCCAAACTGCTTACATTCTGAATCGTTTTATAAATTCATTTTTTATTTTAAACGCATCCAAACGGCAGATCCTCTTATTTAGGAACTATATTATGTGAAACATTGGCCAGATTTTTGATAAAGACAGAATATAATTCAAAAAAGGCTGCCAAAAAGGGTATTTTGAACAGAATTTCCCGAAGTGACAGTGATAGGAAATTTGAAGAAATATTCAAATAACAAATTGCGTTTTTCTTGACTCATTTTTAAATCCATTTTTACTCTCAAACGCATCCAATTTACAAGGCCTCTTATTTTGGAACTGTATAATGTGACGCGTTGGTCAATTTTTTGATAAAGACAGAATATATTTCAAAAAAGGCTACCAAAAAAGGTATTTTGAACAGAATTTCGAGAAGTTGTGATTGAAAATTTAAGGAAGCATTGAAATAACAAACTACGTTTTTTCTGACTAATTTTTTTAATTCAGTTTCGCTCTCAAACGCATCCAATTGACAGGTTGTCTTATATAGGAGCTGTATAATGTCCCGTATTGGTCAGTTTTTTGATACAGGCTGAATATATTTTTAAAAATGCTGTCGAATTGGGCACTTCGCGCAAAATTTCCCGAAGCTATCATCATTAAGAATTGAGGTTATATTTAAAATTGGTTATTTTATAACTCATTTTTAAATTTAATTTCGCTCTCAAACGCATTCAGTTGATAGTCTTTTGTTATTTAGGAACTATATAATCTGCCGTATTAGTTGATTTTTTTAATAAAGTCCAAATAAGTCAAAATAGGTTGTCAAAATGGGCATTTGATCCGAATTTAGCTTAAGATGATTGTGATAAAACCAGTCCTTACAGAAAAATGAAATTAAAAATTTTTCAAAAGAGGACAAATAAAGTTGTCAAACTGGGCTTATCTGTGATCAAATTTATTTTTTTGTTGTTGAAATGAGCACTCTTCGAAATCTACCTCCTCCTATAGGCCAAGCCTACAGGGATTTTTTGAAATCCCACTACGTATAGTATTTAACAGGAATTTTATTCTGCTGACTACAATTACCGTATTTTTTTTTATATCCACATATAAATTGCTTTAAATAAAAACGAACGTTCCATAAAATCCGCACCCGTGTATAACTCGAGCCTGCGGTTTTAACTTTTATTTTTCTACTTTTTGATACATTCGCCGTATAATGCGTGCGTACATCTTTAAAAGGAAGCCTCAAATGTACGTTCTCAAAAGATGGACACTGTACACATATCATAACTTAAAGCTTTTGAATAAATAAATTTAATCATCATTGACTTTAATTTTTATTTTCACTGAATTCTTAATTCTATTTAGAGACAAAAATTGATATAATTTATATTAAAAGTTTTGTATAAATATCTTAAAATTTAAATTTTTTTTACTAAAATGGCCAATTTCGGACATTCATAACGTTAATTGTTCCAATGTACCAAGAAAAAAAAGTTTTAACTTGTTTCCAGGAGATTATAATGATAAACCGCGAATGCATTAAGGAAATGGATGATTGTTTTATAATTTTGTTAACAAATGGCACTACCAATTTATTGCTTTTTGAAGTTAGAAGGATTTTTTTAGAAAGACTTTTTCTGTATTTTTTTATGTCCAAAAGTAACGATCGAAACAAAGCTTATATTTTCACGCAAAACACGTTAAGTAAGTACTTTAATCTCTTTTATCTATCTTTAAAATCATTTTTGTTTAATTTGAAAGTATCTATATGTACTTTCGTAACTTTTTTTGCAATAAATACACTTTTCTCAAATAAGAAATTGGAATGTCCGAATTGCATAACGATCTAAACGCCGATTTTTTTTTCCGTAAATTTATCTTAAAATATGATCTAATGTTCTGAAATGTATAATAAAATATTTATTATAATGTTTTATTATAAATAATTATGTTTTTTGTGTAAATAAATCGTATTTAGTACCTGTAATAATATAATTTTACTTAGAAATATGCTCAACTTTCACACGTAGATTCATTAATTAACTGCTTCAATAATTAATTTTCAAGAATAACTGCTGTCTTTTAATGTTTGTATATAAGTTTATAGACTTATATACTGTATTGTAAAAAAAAAATTTGGCCTTAAATTTGAAAATTAAAAAAATCACGAATAGTTAACGTTTAATGATCCCACGTTTTGAGAATTCCCCACGTGCGTATACGATGCTCTTACCTTTTGAAGTCATTCATTTCTAAGAATTTTCTTGTTTTTGAAGAAGGGTTTTATTGTGGTGACGAGCTATAAGATGAACAATGTTTTCAAACGCAAGCATTTTTTACACACAATATGAAAATAATAATAGAATAATAATATCTTCTATTTACCTACTAAATTTTAATTGAATCAGCTCATAGAACTAAAAATATTAAAGCTGTTATTTATAAAAGTTCATTAAGTATTAAAGCTAACTTTTTAAACTAATATTTTTCTTATTTTTAAATATATTATTTTTAAATTCGGCGTATAATGTGTTCCCATAAAGGTCGATCTTATTTTTGATATTAAAAGTGTGCCTTAGATACTGGATGTTACTTCTTTTTTCTTTTTGTAAACGAGCAAAAAGATTATACAATTCCTTTATTTTTGAGGAGAATAAAAACTCCCCAAAAAACGGAGTTTTTTTTCCTTTATTTAAACCAGATTTTTTTTTTCAACGTCTCGAAGCATTTTGTTTAAGATTTTTTGGCTTAAAATATGTATTTGGATCATGAGAGTCCGTTCTCTCAATTTAATTCATACGTTATTATTATTATTATAACTCATGTAAATACACTTGAATTACCATGTAATTGGTACTAAGCTTTACCTTGGCATGTTTGGTAGTGAAAATGAAGTGCGTAGTGATTGTACTTTATTTACAGGAGCACTCAAAAGTATTTCGTAATATTATGATTTATGAGGAAAGTCATTTGCCGTGTATATTAATTATGTCAGACTATTTTAAACATTATGAAATTTATATTCTTTATTGAAGTGCACTAGAAGATTATTAGCATAAAATACTTATTTGTTTCATTTACAGTATGTATGCATGGTAGCTCAAAAATGTTTCGTTATAATATGTTACATGAAAAGAAATTGTTTGTGGCTATTTTATTATGTTACTTTGTTACAAATACAATGAAAAGGGCATGAATTAATCTGGTTCAGTAAAACATGTTTTCAATATAGAATATGGGGTTGAAAGCATTTAAAATTCATTTACAGGGTACCGCATAAGCGTTCGTTTAGGCGGGAAAAGTATTTGTTTTTAATTATGTCCCTCATAGCATGCACGGTCACAATGACGTCACTGTGAGTCACTTTGGTCACATCAAATCTGTGACCAAAATGCCACCACTCAGTGACGTTACATTGTGACTGAGATGTGACTTTCTTAAAATTTTTTAGAAAATTACAAATATTCTTCAAAACATGTTATTTACTTTAAAAACATGTTTCTGTCAGTTTAAATATCGTCACTTTTGTCACAGTTTCGTCACAGTGTTAATGTCAAAGTAGTAACAAATGACACATTTTTCACAAATTTGTCACACTGTGACTTCACAAATGAGCTCTAAAACGGTCATAACGACTTCACATTTTAGTCACTGTGATTTCACATTGACGTCATGTGACGTCACATCGAGAATCGATGGTCACACAGTCACAATGTGACTTCACAACGACGTCGCAGTGACGTCACCATGCCTTACGGGGTGTACTATTTCATGACAGGAAAAAATAGCAGCATTCAGCACATACAAATTTTTCTTTTTACCATTATATTTTACAAGAATGACAATAGTGATCTGTCGTTTATAAAATATAAAAAATAATACATAAAATATGTAATTCCGCCACTCAAAAGAATTTGCCAACATTACCGAGGACACTACATAAAAACAGTGGACTTTTATTTCTGAAATTGGATGTTGAACTATGATGTCTGTTTTCTAAATTATTTATTTAGATATCGTCTTTTACCTTGTTTAACAGCGAAGTTCTGTCACTTTTTTCTAAAAGTGCTGGAAATAAGTTTATTTTTCTATTTTCTTTCTCTTTCTTTTTTTTCAATTAATGGTTTCAACTGTAAATAAAAAGAATTTTGCCCAGTTAAACTGATGGCATTGAGCTCACAGGCTATGCATACCAATTGTACATTACAGCCTTATATTTTCAAGGATTAATTCCGTTCGAAAAAAAAAAAAAAAATAAGGAGGGGGGAACAGCTCTCCTCTTTCCGCTTTTTATACTTAATCATTGAACGCTCTAAACTGATCAAGGACATACTTTATCATATAAAAAATCCATATCCAAAATTCAGAGCGTACCGGAAAATTCTTAATAAAAATCCATTTATGTAATTTAAGAGGAGTTATCCCCCTCTTTTATATACTTAACCATTAAACTTCCAAAACTATTCAGAGATTTGAGCGAAATCTGACAATTCTGCATGAAAAACCCATTTATATAAATTAAGGGGAGGGGCATTAGAACCTCCATTTCCTCTATATTTATCCAATGAACACCTAATATCAATCACGGAAGCGCTTCATCACAATGATCCTATGTGTAAATTTTGAACAAAAACTAATATTTCTGCATGAAAAACCTATTTATATAAATTAAGGGGAGGGGCATGAGCCCCCCCGTTCCCCCACTTATACATATCGAATGAACTCCAACGACTAATCAGGGAAGCGCCTTATCAGGATATACCTATATACAAAATTTCAAGTGGATTGGATATTTTTATCATGAGCTATCGCGTTACGCACGCACGAACGAACGTACATAAATAAAGAACGGGCGGACACATAAGCTCTCAGGCTATGATAGCCTGTGAGCTAAAAACGGGTTTTCAAATATTATTAAATGATTTCTCTTTCTTTTGTTGTAGGAGTAGAAATTGAAATTGTGTGATAGTTAAAAGTTAATAAATTCACGTAAAAGCGAAATTAACTGCTCAGATCTTTTGATATGTCATATTCACAAACATGTGCTTAAAATAATATTATATTTTTGGTGAATTATTTTTCAAACTGAAGCTGTTGCGTATAGGATGTCAAACTTATTAAATATTTAACGTATTTTCACCCTTGCTGTTATGTCACGCATCCTTTATAACTGAAACGAATAAATTGTTGTATCCTTTGGATACCGATTGCATCGTGTTGAAGACATTCAAGAATAATATTTGTTTTTACGATTTAATCCGTATAATGGGGGCCCATTCTTATAAAATGAGTGTTGCTGATTTCACGAATGACTCCTGAAAACATCGTGGTGTTGACATCCCGGCAAATATATACTTCATAGGAGAATTGTAGTAGAACCTATTAAGCAACCGTATGATGTGCAGATTGATGATAGGATTCCAAGTAATTTTTGTGGTTTTATTTTTCACTGGTAAGTTAATTTTATTTCACTATTTATTACATGTCTATCTGTACACAGAGAAAATTTCGTTACGGGTCGGGTTAGGCTAAAACTCGTTAGAGATAATGTTGAAAAAAAAAATCAGAATAACGATAATCGTGAAAACGCAAAATTCTTATTTATGTATATCCTAAATTGCTAACTAGCTAAGCTTGGTGTTAAAAGAATGAGTTGTGGTAATTGTATCAATTTTACTTTATGTTATTGTAACAATAAAATATATTTTTTGCATCGTCACGTGCTAGTAAAGTAAACAATTACACGACTGAAAATTAATTAAAAAACTCACAAAAAACTTGTTCCGATAATACTTAAGATATTTAAGAAACCTACAATATGAATATATACGATATGTACTATTAAGAGTGTACTTAATTTAAGAGGCATTCCTAGTATTTCTTGAGAAAGACCAAGTGTTTTTGCTGAAACCGTTAAAAAGTTTTTAATATCATTTTAGTGTTTAAATGTCATGTGAATGTTTTGTATTGTTCCCATTATACACTGTTTTAGCGATTGTATAAATGTTTAGAGCTTAGCTTATTAATTTCAATAACTTCATTATTAACCTCATATTTAAAGTTACAGGTGTTAAAGGAAATTATTTGAAATTGTTTCTATTGTTTTCTTTAGATTAATTAAAAATTTGGAATTATTCGATAAGTAGAAGAAAAAATGTATATCGTAAAAGCAGAAGCGGTAACATATCTTGTGATTTTTGGCATTTTTTTGTGTTTATCATTAATAATGAATATATTTGTGCTTTATGTTATATATATATCCTCATACAAAAGGAAAAAGGCTATTAAATTACTAAATTGGAAATCACTGGCTTGATTAACTATCTATAATCCTTATTTTCACACTGAAAAAGTCAAAATATTTGGTGTTTTTTAACCCTTCGCGACGAGAGTACTTTGCTTAATTTACAATCTTTTATTACCGGTTTTTTAAAACAGAAAATGTTTTGGATAAAAAATGTATTCATGATAGATTTTTGATAAAATAAAAAATGGTCTCAAGGGGCGAAAAAATTAGAGTTTTTATGGGAAAAAAATGTACGATTTCAATAATTCCCAAGATATCAAATCCCATTAAATTTTTTACAGATGTTCTTAATATTATCTAAAACTTTTGTATTTACAAGTTTTTAATAAGATAAAATTTTACCGCAAAAAAATAATAATAAAGAAATAAATAAAAACGAAAACAAAAAGGGGGGGGGGGTTGAAAAAGAAAAAAATCCATAACTTCGTCGATTCTTAAGCTATCAAATTCGACTAAATTTATTTTACATCTTCTCAATACTATCTACAACTTTTACACTGAAAAGTTTTTTATAGGACCAATTCCTATAGCAAAAATAAGTTAAACAGAAATAGGAATTATTGGTCAATTTTTTAATAAAGGCAAAATATATTTTAAAAAATTTTGTCAAATTGAATATTTTTAACAGCTTTTCTTGTAACGATTGTGACTGAAGAATTAAGATTGTGACTCATTTTTAAAATTAATTTTTGCTCTTAAACGCATGCAACTGATAGTTTCTTTTATTTAGAAATTATATAATGTGCCGTATTGGACTTTTTTTTGTGATTTCAGAATATGTTTCAAAAAATGCTTTCAAAATAGGCATTTTGAATCAAATTTTCCGAATAGATAGTGCAGGAAGAATTAAGCATGTACTCAAATCCAAACTGCTTATTTTATGACTTTTTTTAAAAATTCATTTATTTAAAGACATACAACTGGCAGGTTTTCTTATTTATAAACTATATAATGTTCTGTACTGGTCGATTTTTTGATAAAAGTACGAAATATTTTCAAAAAGTATTGTCAAAGGGGACATTTTGAACCGAGTTTCCCAAAGCGATCGTGCCGAAAATGAAAAAGTGATCGAAAAAAAAAATTGTTAATAAATGAAGTTCTGATTAATAGGATAAAATTAAATAAGCCAGGTTGTTTATAAATACTTTCAAAAGTCACGTCAGAAACTTTTATATTGTCCTTTTAAAAATGGGCTTGAAACTGTGTTTTTGAGTGGTTGAACACTGAAAAATATATATTTTTAAAAATTACTTTAAGATGGTTCTGCTAAAAACAACTAATACAGAAAAATGAAATTAAAAATTCTACAAAAGCGGTCAAATAAAGTTATTAAACCGAGCTTATCTCTGTTTTGCGCTTTGTTGATGAAATTAGCACTTAACTTCCAAATCTATATAGTAAAATTTTAAATTCTCAAAATTTAATTTATCATTTCGCTACATAATTCTTCAAAGCAAATAGCAATTATAATATTAAAATAACAATAATAACGTAATAATAATAACAATAATAATTTTAAGATAGATAATGAATTTGTACGTATTATTGTTATAATCTCTATTACTGTGACTTTACGTTGTTTTTATTTCAATTTTTGAAAACTACAGGCATATAGATAGACAGATTGGTAAAATTACATGTTGCTGTGAGTGTTTTTCCTTTTTTTTTTCTTTTCTTTTTTATTTCTTTTTTTTTCAGGCTTATACAAGGATTTTCAATCACATTTTCAATCAAATAATAAAACAAAAGACAACATCAGCCTGTCTTTCATTCCCCCAACTGTTAAGTACAGGGATCTTTCTCATGTCAATATAAAATAGATACAAACCTGGGAAGAAGAGTCTGTAGGTGACACGATTCAAGATATGTGAGGCTCCCAATTGAGCTGAACAGTATCATTTTGTCCAGGATACGAAACAAAATGATACCACCCCGCAAGGGATTACGGAAGGATAAGTGCCTATGAGGTTTATGGGGCGGGGGAATAAGTTCTTACCAAAAGCTGAATTTCCTTCTCCCTCTTACTTATTAGGTGCTTCAGAACATTTTTGGAACGGAACACCTCAGTGAACCGCTGACGCGTTCGTACAATGTTACTGGAATGGAAAGCTCGAAACTTATTGTGTAGCATCTTGGATTATTATTTTTGGAAAATATCTAACGATTACTTACATTTCAGAGTAAATTTTCTTTCACTTCATATTCAGATTGACATTTGGATGAGTTTTCAAAGAAATGACCTTATTGGAATATATAAAACAAATTAGGAATTGTACCTCAAACGTGGCAAATGAAGAGCGTTCGTACTATGATTGCTTTAATAGAAATTCAGATCTGTATAGCTGTTCCACTCTTACACAAAAATGCACGAATACAGAATTTGTTACTATTATGTACAGGGTTTTCCAAAAATAACGATATCTTTCTATAGAACCATTAATCTATTGATTTCTTTCACAAGTGTTTGGTTAAGTGCTTTGTTTAGAAGAAAGAAAAGCCATTGTTTCCAGGAAATTGAGGGATCAAACATAATAAAATAGTACATCAAAAATATGGGAAACAGCCAATATCAGGCTACTTGTGAAAGTGGTATCCTTTCAACTGCATCACAAATGCTCTTTACGGTATCGTCAGATGTTGATGGTCGCCCATGATGTTTTTAATTCGTCACGCTACCGGTTTGTCTGATTTTGTCCGCAGGTAGCATGATATTGATCCTTGTTGGAGGCATTTTGTCGTATTTTCTATGGTACAATTGACGTACTTCTTCATTTGTTTTATCACCCAGTTTCCAGGAAACAATGGCTATTCTTTCTTCTAAGGATAGCATTTCTCCAAACACCTGTGAAAGAAATGAATAGATTAGTGTTTTTATACAAATGGATCGTTATTTTTGGGATACCCTGTATATTAAATTCAGTAATATGGAAATAATACGATTCCCTCATAAATAGGACGTCATCAACATGGCAAACTAGAATCATGATCTGTCATGGGATATCAAAGACTTAATAATGTATGATAGAATTGAATAGAATGAAGAAACTTTTTAAAATTTCTTTTTAAGTTTTGATTTGATTTTCATAAAACTTGAAATGACTCGACAAAATTTTGCATCTATTTTACATATTAAATTTTAAACCATTCCGTTGGGAAGATTTTGCGCTTCTGTATGTAGACAAACAGACGGATGGACAAAACGACGATTATAAGTGCTAGGTAATATAATTACAATCGTACCAAAAAAGGACACACACAAAGGTTTGTAAAAATATTACTGGTACCAACCGATTAGTAATGATAAGTTTAGTAAAATACTATGTATAAATTAGCGATTCAGGGCAGCCTACATATTAAACAAGATAGAAAAATCAAGCATCAGGCTTAGATTATGAAAAATTTTCCAACACTAATTAAATATTATTCATAAAATATGCATTTTTTCATGCGACGAAATCAATGATAGTTTTTCCTGCAATCGGATTATTTCTGCCTCTGTTTAAATAAACAATAAATGCAACACACGCCATAAATTATAGAAAACATTGTAATGTAACCCAATGGGGAATACCTAATTTCATATATTTGAAGTATCATAAAATCATTAAACTGCCGCGTAATCAATTGTTTCTCACAGATTATAATGTAAATTTTTTGTTTTGAGTGTCCCTGTAAATGAAGTATAAATGCTATTTATTCTACACGCATGAGAATACATAATTTATTCGACTCAATGATGCATTATGTCTCATTATGTCTGAAATATCGCAATATCAATAAAGTGGACTGCAAATGATTTTTTTCATTAAAAATTCATGTAAAGAAATTATTTTGCGTGTCCCTGTAACCAAACTGTAAATTGTGCACACTTTATTTTCGATATTGATCACTATACGAGTATATCCTCAGCATAAAGTTAGATGGCATTTTGACCACGATGCCGATTTTTACGATTAAACCATGGATAAACAAGTAGATATACGGGCTAATGTACCGGGTGTCCAGTAAATGACTGACCCATTTTGAATGTAAATAACAAAAAAAACTGTTTGAGATAAAAATGCGCGGCTTGCTGTATTGTTATTAGAATATAAATAAATTTTAAAATATGAACTTTGTTAATGTAATATAATAATATTTAATATAATATCTCAGTCTCTAGACTGAGGAGGTGAAGTATAATACAGATGTTTCAATCATAAATATTATTTTAAATCACTTTCCAACCAACGTACCCTATTTCTGAAGCTGATTCGAGAGTCGATTTAACATATAGATTCAGATTCAGCCGAAAATCTCATATTTATGAAAATTAGAGTCATGTGTCTATTCAAACAGCCTGTTACCGCCAGCGCGATATTTTTTCAGAAATTTAAACTATATTAACAAAGTACATGTTTAAAAATTTATTGATTTTCTAATAACAATACCGCAAACCGCGCATTATTATCTCAAACCGTTTATTTGTTATTTAAGTTCAAAATGGGTCAGTTATTTACTGGACACCCGGTACAAACATATGTAGGAGGTCAAATAAACCAAATTAGTAAAAACTTTTTAATTTTGTGAAAAATGTTTAAAATGCACAAACTTCCGATCAAAGCAATCCAGAAAAAGTACAGTCTATGTCTTTCGATTCCGCAAAGTTAAAAAAAAAATGTTTGGAAGTTTATCCATAAATTTTGAAAAATAAAATTAGCATTTTGTTGACGGGTGAAGAATACATTCATCATTAATTTCACGTATTATTTTATTCAAAACATCTAATAGCTTTTAAAAAACATGATAGAATGTTTATGCATAAATTTCAAAAAATAAAATTAGCATTTTTTGACTAGTGAGGAATATACTCATCACTAATTTCACGTATTATTTTGTTCAAAACATCTAACAACTTTTTAAAAATATGTTAGAATGTTTATCCATAAATTTCGAAAACTAAAGTTAGCGTTTTATTGATTGTGACGAATATACACATAATTAATTTCGCCTATTGTTTTATTCAAAATATCTAACAGCTTCCATCTATGCTATCAGGAAAACTGTCGAAATTATTCAAATTAATTTTCATATCAACAGGCGATAATAATAAAAAAAAACTCTTCAAAAAAAAAAAAAAAAAAAAAAAAAAATTCTTTTTAATTCTCAAACAAAAACAGATACCAACTTTTATATCATAAATTTCAATCTCTTCTCAGAATAGTAGAAGAGCCGACCGCACAAAACCCTAAGTCATCGAACAGAAGAAAAATACTTTATATTATGGAAGAGTAGTCATAGGGGAATCTAAAGATCTATAGCTGCCTGAATCAAAGTGGTCCATAAGCCAAAAATGAATACCACTAGTGGCTGACTCGTAGACTTAGCATTATATTTTCCTGCACCAAGAGTTTTCCTTGTTTTCATACTTTTGATTGTACGGCAATCACAATGATAGACCTACGAGAGAGCCATTGGTATTAACTTTTAACTTTTGCACCATTTCACTTCCGGCAGAAATGGATCATTAGATTCCCCTATGACTACTCTTTCATAATATAAAGGATTTTTTCTTGTGCTGCATGACTTAAGGTTTTGTGCGGTCGGCTCTTGGACTATGAGAAAAAAAAGTAAAAGAAAAACCATAGCAACGAAGAAAAGCATATCAACCAGCCGCGTTTAAAAAATAAAATGTCACAGTGGCTCTTGCCAAAAACTATGCGCATAAATAAAATGTTAATTTATCAATTTGTAATATACTCCAACCTTTAATTTATGTGGATGTCAAATTAAACATAAAATCACGTATAATGAAACAAAATACAAACACAAAATTAAAAAAAATACACAAATGTAATACAAATAAAAACTAAAGATAAGTAAGTACTAACATATTTAGAATTCTAAGAAAAGCCAGTTCTGCTTTTATAAATTGACTTCACAGTTCTTTTCACGACTAAGATCTGTCTCAAAAATATAAGCACAAGCATAAAATGTCGATTTTCAAAGAATTAGAAAAAGTTAAAATGAATAACATTTTTTGTTTGCATATTTCGCAACATTATTTAAATAAATGATATCAAAAGTAGAAAAAATAAATTACATAATTGTAAAAAATATAATAAAAAAATTAAAAAAAAAACTGTCTCAAAAGTTTATGCACAATGTCAAAAGCAACCAGATTTATAATTTTTACAGAATTTTAATTACAAGTTATTTTTCCGTGATTTCGGATTAGTTAAAATAAACATGCGTTCATCGAAATTATTAGTTTTTGTAGGGTTTCTGGTGACAAAGAGTAACATGCTTTCCCAATGGCTACTTGGATTTCTTCAGTAGAGTCATACTGCTTTTCATTTTCGTAAACCTAGCTGATTAAAATATCGCAGACATTTTCAATCGCGTTGGACTTAAAGCTGGCCAGTCAAGAACTTTAACAATCTTCTGAAAAAGTCAAAGTTTTGTAGAATGTGATACGTGGATTGAAGCATTTGTCTTGTTGAAAAATCCTTTTAGGACTCCCCAAAATATCACCGAATAGAAGCAAATGTTAGTTCAGCCCGTGCTTCTAAATAAATTTGCATAAAGTGCTTAAACTTTTCAAACAGCGTTTCTTCGAGAAAAAAGAAAAATTAAATAAAAATAAATATATTTTTTATTTTAACCACCCAAAATGGCTTATTTCATTTTATTTTGATTAAATGTCGAGTATTTATAGTAAATTAGCTTAAACTATTTTCTTCTCCAATTAGTTTAAACCAGATTTGCAGAGTGCTTAAACTTTTGAGACAGCCTAAGTACGCCTAAACCACTTTTAGGCGTACTATTTTTCACAATCTGGATTATAAAGTCCTCGTGACTTGATATTTAAAGAATGGAGTTTGTGAAGTGGATGCACCTGTTGGATGTTCCTGAACTTCAGCCAGTCTACTTGCTTGATGGCGACTGGGAAAAAAATATTATTCCCTCTTCTAGAGGGCAATGAAGTATTTTCTAGATTAATTCAATTGAGACGACTTCATCTTGTCTGTTAGCTTTTCTTTTTTCTTCTTTTCGACGATTTTTGCAAAAACCTTGTTTCGGAATCTATCACTGAGATGTTAAATTTCCGAATTATTCTTATTAAAAGAAAAACCAAAGTAACAAACCGCATTTAAAAAATAAAATAGAACATCACAGCGGCTTTGGCAAAAAACCGTGCTCACAAATAAAATATTAATTTACCTATTCCTAACAACGTCTGTTACGATTTGGCAAAATTTATTTTTCATGCATCGTTATTTTGACAAAAATTGTTTATATTATGATTCTTTGATGCTTCTTAAATAAAAAATAACCAAAATATTAAGAAAAAAAGTAATTCGAAAAAAAAAAAAAATTTAAACATTGAAATTGAATTTGTCTTCATAGATACGAGAAAATATATTATCACACGTGACTCTTTCCCGATTTATTTTTCCCGCTCAAATCAATAATCTTTACGACCCTGAGAAAACAGGAAAACAGACTACATAAAGATACGAGTAATGGCTTAATGTAATTATGGGAACATACGGTGCCATTCCAAGATAGCGTCTAAGTCGTTTCTATTGGCAATAAGGGCTCTCTTTCGAGGAAAAGAAAAGGGCACACACACACACACTCATATATATATAAACGAATCTCTGGTTCTAAAATTTCCTTACATTTTCCTAGCATCTAACAAACTGTGATGACAATAAATTGAATATTTTTACTGTAAAGCTGCCTTTCTAATCTTTAATTGAAGAAAAATTTAAATTACTAGCTGAACCTCACGCCGTTGTCTGTGTCACAAAAAAATAAGAAACAAAGAAAGAAAAAATCATGCATCAATCATAGATTATGAAGCACTTTCCAATACATTCAGAATAATATAGCAAAACTGTATCATTTAAAAAATTAAAATGTTACGTCTCATTGCATCATATGCAAAGGTATAGCGCATTTCAAAGCCAAATTTCAGCTTTCCCATCTACAGTTGGAAAATTATCCGCATTTTTTGGCAGCCCTGTATTAGATTGAGAGATTTGTATCTATTAACAACATGCATCCATAAATTTAGTTCATATAAGAGATACATATATTTCATTTGAAAATTCCCCTTCAGCAATTTTCTTTAATAAGGAGAATGATATGTGAATACTTTTGTGCAGCCCTGTATATGAGGTATAGAATTTATATATAAAGAGTCAAATGCAAAATACTAATTGAATTTAAAAGCGCATATCGAATTTTAAAACGTACTCTCCAGAAATTGTTACGCAAAGAGAGTATTGTAACCGATTTCTTTTGTGTGTCCCTGTAATTTCAATTCTTAATTTCAAAGCAGAATAAATAATAAAAACCATTTACTAAAATATATTTTAACCACTAGGATTTTTAATTTATTTATTTACTTAACTAACTAACTTTCTTTAATGTAATTTTAATTCTGATGCATGTTTTCATTGACGCAGTGTTATTATTGCATAAATATTGTTTTGGTATTTTCAGTATACGTGCTGTTGCGAGTGATTGAAATTGAATGAAAAGTATCTAGCTTCTTTGAATTATTGGTATATAATTTTTCTGTATGTTGTGATAATAAGATGGAATGTAAAG
This sequence comes from Maratus speculifer, assembly GCA_964019185.1. NCBI lineage: Eukaryota > Metazoa > Arthropoda > Arachnida > Araneae > Salticidae > Maratus > Maratus speculifer. The sequence continues at coordinate 211,784,631 of OZ025302.1, forward strand.
GAAAGAACTGATATGTTTTAAATAACGCCCGTGTTCTCCAAAGATGGAATGAGCCCCGAATTGTGACGTCACGAAACCTAGTGTTTGGCTCGAGACGGCTTTGTTAATTCGGACTGGTCTCCTTGTGGGCGCGAAAGATCGACTTCGCGATTATCTCTCAACCATGGATCTAATTTCGCCGTGCGTCGACAGCTGAGCTGTTAGATGCGCCTCTCTGGCTCTCTGCCCCCCCCCCCCCCATTTAGTTCACATTTTAATTTGATTTTATTAACCATCAGGAAAAGGGTTGTTGTTCTCGGAGGTATATCTGAAACACATCTGAATTCTTATGATGTCCGCATTTCTTGAGTACTTCTGTTGCCAAGTTGACAAGAAAAAAAAAAAAAATAATAATTGTAAACTACAGAAAAATTAATAAAAAAACAAATTGAGATATTGCTTTCAAACAATTTGCATTTAACAGAATTATTTTCCAAATAGTTGTTGTAATTTGTTAAATTATTTTTGTCTTTTGCCATTTTATCTTTAGTTTAATTTTAATCACTGATCACGAAGCCTTAGAAGTTTTGAAACAGCTGTATGCGGTTTATATATATTTCTATTTGCGCTTTTTTGGCGTTGTTTTTCTCTTAATATATCGGCACAAAAGGCAATTCTCTTCTTTTTTATGTGTTAAATTTATAAATTCAGTGAGAAGAAACGAAATAGATATAAAAAGATAAATTTGCAACAATACTTTACTAGATAGATTTAAAATCTTTATGATCCGTTGAACATGGAATAAGAAAAAGGCATAAATTGTCAAACTGAGAACTCGATATGCGTCACGTTTTATATTCACATATATCTTTAAAAACCCAAAGTTACATTTTTGAGAATTCAAGCAAATTGTTTCTGAAATGAAAAAAGTTTAGAAATACTTACTTGAAATGGAAAGCTATTTTGCCGATAAACGCATTTTGCCTTCGTAAAGTGACATGAATTTGGATTTTTTGCCTTAAATGTTGCTATTTAGCATTAAATAGACAGCGAATTTCACTCAAGTATTATAAAAGTTAAAGCTTCTAAAATTTATTTTATTTCATCTGTTTTTATATTTTAGTCTACATATCATAAATGTAATAATAGGCATGTTACATCTGTTCAGTACTATACAAATTATTTCAGCATTATTTATATGCTATAAATGTCAAGCATCTCATAAGCTCTGTTGAAAATTGCATCTAATTTACTGACTCAGGATTTAAGGGGTCTTAGGAGTCTTACTCTTTACCTGGTGGTGCAATTTAGCAACATTTTACATTAATTTTTCTTCGCAGCCCATATGAAATATAAATGTTTACTTTTTTAATATAGACAATTTAATATATCTTCTATTTAAAATATTTTTTTCACTATTCTATATTGAAAATTTTTTATGTTTAATTTTGAATAAAAAGTTTAAAATTGTTCTTTGACTTGCATTGACTGGGTGAAATATTTCTGAAAAATCAATGAAGCAACTTCTATGAAACTTGGTAAATATCTTGATTTTAAATTAAAGAATAATTTATATTTCAAATTTAGTAATTTAAAAAGAATTGATTACACTGGTCAACAGCCATTTTGGTGCCTAGGTATTTGAAACTGATTTTACATAAATTTGATGTCCTAAATTCAAATATGGCATTAGTTTTTCCCTATCAGCTCAATTTTTTAAGATAAACAACTTTTTGTGAAATATAATTTTCATTATTTTAAGGTAAATCTATGTATTGAAATACATATATAATAAATAAAATAAAAACAGGATTTTTATTTTTATAGTCTACAAATATTAATTCTTAATATTATAATATACACATACCCAAATATTAGTTATTAAATTATATTATACAAATATTTTTACGGACAAAGATAGAGAAAAATGTCACCGATGAGACCGATTCTCACTGGACGCTTCCGAAGCTTTTTTTCCATGATATTCTCGAATATATTTTTGAACAATCCCTTTTTAAAATCAAACAGTAATTTTACATCATGTGCGTATACCATCTTTTTTGGTAATGGACCTCAATAGTCTTAATATTCAGTAAAATCTCCTCCCCCTGTTCCTCACTTGTGTCTCCTAAAATTTCAACAAAATGGTATAAGTGGAATTCTAAATAGTGCACTTTATGCTCATATTATATCCAAGAGATTTAAAACTACTATGCATTTTATTTACTAGTTCTACATAGTTTTCTCTTTGTGTTTGCGAATACAGTTTTCGATAACTGCCATAAGAGAAGTGCAGGCTTTTACGAAGGCAGGATCATTAATCAGTTGCTTTACTTATGATCCGTCAAATATTCCTGCTTTATTTTTTCATAACTCAATTAGGGCATTTTCCCGCCTATATATGCAAAACATGATCCGTTTTTATCAAGAGCCTTTACAAACTGCCTCAAAAGAACGAGCTTGATATGCAGTGGATGAAGTATGATTTTCTCTTGCCCAACTAAGGAATTATTAACGACGTTCCTTTCTCCCAATAGTAATACTTTCTCTCTTAGGCCACTCTTTTCTAATCCAAAGGTATTTTTTATCACTGCTATCCAAAAGATACAAGAAGCAAATGTATTTGGTGTAACCGCTTTGCTGTCCAAGGCGAAAGTTTATCATTTTTTAAATTGACACAAATCACCAATTGATGTCCATGGTATTTCATTTTGTCAAAGACCAAAACTGTTATTTTCTTCTTTCATTTTTGTTGAGTGAGTAGTTGGTATGAATATTTGATATGCATTGGTAATATTTACTATGCAGAAAAAACAGTCATCGAAATGGTTTTGAGGTCCTCTCTAAACCATTGTTATGCCAAATCTGAGACTTTCTCTTTTACCGTTAATCCACTATTGTTAGTGTTCTGTACAAGTTTTACAGACCTGATGTAGTGCCCAAGATTTACCCTGATCACCAAGTCTAATATCAAAATATCCAAGAAAAGCTCTCTTTACAAAGTCAGTAACATTTTTTCTGTGCTCCTTTAACGTGTATTCTCCACATATGTAGCAAAACACATCGGGAGGATTTACACAACTTCACCTAATTCAAATTATTTAAGTTCTAATCAATAACACAAATACAACAATTTATAACACGACACGTTTCAAATTAACTGTATAAGAGTTCCATCCCAAACACAAATAGCATGGAAGGTCAACAGCGTTTTGTCCCCACGGAGAGAACTCACAAACTATCTTATCTATTGGCGGCTTTTGCATTAGTCTTTATGGATCGGAACGCGAAATCATAAGCATGCTCAAAACTTAAATTTTGTATGGACATCTGTTTTTTCAAGGTCTTCTAATATTTTAACGACTCACAAATCACCTTGGGCATCGTGACAGGCCCATGTGTCAGAAAGTCAGTTTAACATTGAAGGCAACTTTAGTTCAAAAAAATCTTTAGTTATTTTCGTATATCTAAAAAAGTAGAGCTGCTAGAGAAAAACTGATTTCATATTTAGATTCAGCATGCTGAAATTATCTAAAATCAGTGGTAAAATCTTCGGCACCAAGAAAAAAAATTTTTTTTGTAGGCCTGTGTTATTTAAAATTGGCAATTTTTCATTTAAAAATGATTTTTTTTTAAATTTTATAATTTAAATTTAAATTTAAAATAGATAAATGAATAAATTGCTTCGAATGAACTATACGTTCAAGATACATTTGTTTTACATCATTATTAATATTACTGGGGAATCTTGAACCAATACTTTTGCTATAAATCTTGCACTCAGCGGATGCAAGTAAAAAAACAATTTAATTTTTTTTTCAAATTAAACATTAAAAAAAATAAAATAGAATTTCAGTGTAGAATATTAAAAAAATATTTTAAATAAAATAAATATTAAGTTGTCTATATTAAAGAAATATTTTGCATTTATGTTTTGTAGGGACTGAAAAAAAATATTGTATGTGACATGTTTCTAAATTGCACTACCAAGTAAAAAGTAAGGCTCCTGATACCCCTTAAAAGATAATAATTATTATGTTATAGAATCTCTTCTTCAATTTTTGTTTCAAAATTTCGTTTATTTGAATCAATATCATATTTTAGTCCTTATATCTTAAGGATAAAAAAACAAAATTTCCATCTCCAAAGAAATATTATTTAAGTCGAAACAACATACTGTAATTCCTCGACTTACGTCACAGTGTATAAAAAAAATCCGCTAAATTTACAGCAAAAAACTGCTGGCAACACTGCGGCCAGCAGTTTTTGCTGTAAGTTTAGCGGATTTTTTTTTTTTTTTTTTTTTTTTTTTTTTTCAGTGCAGTAATTTGAAACCAAGACTAACGACGTAAATCGAGGTATATTTAGATAAGCAAAAAGGATAAATAATAAAAAATATCCAAAATCTAATGTACAATTTTGTTGTATTTAGGGATTATGCTATATAACTTTTAATATTACCGAAAAAAATACGTATGCAATGCAAAAGTTTGTAATAAATTCAGTAAGTTGTTTACTTAGACTATATTGTTCTTCTAGGTGTCTCCTTGGCCTCCATGGCTGAGTGGGCGTAGGAGGTTGTGGATTCGAATCCCGCTGGCTCCATTGTACACATTCTTTGTAGGGAGCTCCTGGTTGTATTTCTCTTGTGATGTAAAAACTTTCTTGTGCTACCTCTTCCCTGTATATTGACGATGACTTATAAGCAGGCTTTCATGTCGAGCATACAAGTCAGGTGTATGTTGTTCAATAAACAGAATAAATAGGCGTCTCGTTCGAGTCTTTAAAAATGTCCGGGACACATTTTAAAATAATTTTTATTTATTGAATTAAAATTTTGAATTTTTTGTCATGGTTAATCGTATCATTTGGAAACAAAATCTAACGTATAATTTTGTTGTAATTAGGGATAATGCTACATAACATTTAATATTACCAATAAATAAAATAAAAAATACGTATGCAATGCAAAAATTTGGAGTACATTCAGAAAGTTGTTTACTTAGAATATATTGTTCTTCTAACTGTAACTTCTTTAAGGCCCCTGTCACAGTCCACGAGGACCCTCGTGAACTGATACTATTCCGATGGGGAGGTATTTTAAAAATAACTTTTCGCATTTCGACATTTTTAAATATTTTTTTGCATTAAATAGATGAGGTCCTTCTCCACATCGCTCCTTGATTACTTTTTCGATTTTGGTCGCAGATATTTCTTATAAAGTTACTTTCACTTGTTTGTTTTGAATTTCCTGTTACACCTCTCTCAAGTAATATAAAATTTTTTATTCAAATAAATAAATAAATAAATAAATAAAAATAATAATAATACAAATACTCATCCATTAGTTTTAAGCATTAATTAAATTCTTTAAAAATATCTTGCTATATAGTTTGAACTGACCAATTTTTGGTCTTTACAGAAGCCCGTTGAAGCAGAACAGGGATTCTTCTAAGCGTTTTCAGTTGTTGTTGCTCTTTGCTGATCCGAATAATCTTCAGGAACCTTTATTCTAATTTCCATTAGGACTCGTCTTTCGGTTAATTTTGCAAAAAATCAACACTATTTATTTATTTTCATACTACAGTCAAATATCGTTAACATGAATCTCACGGGTAATAAAAACTTTGTTCATATTAACAGTAATTCATGTTATCAGTATCAAATCCTTGTATTCGTTTCTACAAGGGGCTGTAAAAACAGTTAATGTTAAAAGTAATTCATATTAAGCGTGTTCATGTTAAGGAAGTTTGACTTTATCTGTAAGGTTTTTATATAATAATAAAAACAATTTAAATTTTCTCTCTTGTCTCTGTCATTATCAACTCTTTCCTATTTCTGCTGATAAAATAAATGAAACAAAATATTAGACCCGGGAGCGGAAGCACAGACATCCATCTTATCAAGTTCACGGTTGAAAATCTAAGATTAGTTAATTCTCGATTCGCATATTAAAACGCAATCGGTCGGCGATTTTAGCGGTTGACTCATATGTTTAGCATTGTGCTTTCCGGCACCAAAAAGTATAAAAACATGGAGGTTTGGAAGCAGGAAAACATAATGGTAAGCTTATGAGTCAACAGCTAAAATCAGATTTTTAAATGTTTCCCACCTAGATATTTAATCGAAACGAGATTTAACTAATCATAGATTTTCGTCCGTGAACTTGATGAGATGATTTTCTGTGCTGCCGCCTCCCGGTCTATATGTTCATTTGAAGATTTTATAATCTCCTGTGACCCAATTCAACATCATACTATAAACACAATAACATAGAATTTGCTTTTCTCGAAATGTACTCTTTTACTTAAACACATATAATAGTTTTAGGTTTTTCATTTACTTTTTTATTTGTCTGTCACTATCAAGTGACTATCACGAGAAATGCTTTCTCTTAATAAAACAAAACATTTTCAAAAAAGATGTCTCAATTGTGTCTTAAGGAATTTTTTTATAGGCCAGAAGGCGTACATACGGGTTGATGCACACACTATATGAAACATTATGACCGAACACTTGCGATTTTTGAAATTTAGGATTTATAGCCATATATCCATTGGTTAGTGCCAATATAGCATACACAATATTGCACGCGTATTATTAAATTTGAATACAGCTTATCATTTTATTCCTTCATTATGGGAATAACGGATTTTAAGCTTATTCTATTAACGGTAATTTACAGAATTTTCCAACTATGCTTTTGAGACTTTCACAAAAGTTGCTCAATACATTTAGCTAATTTATTATGCGAACTATATTTTCATGGCGTCCACGCATGCGCAGGGAAACATTAAATAGTAAACTTGCTCAGTTTGCATGCAATTTTTATTATTTTTCAGTTCTGATTACAGGGTATTGTGTACAATTGTGTTCGTTAAATTTTCATGTTATTCAAAAAAATAATTAAAAAATTTAGAACGTAAAACTAAAATAACTATTGACTAAAATGTAATTTTTTCACATCTACAATAAACAGAAACTGACAAACTTCTCATAAATATTGTCCATTTTCTATCACAAAATTTTGGAATATACAAAATTACCTTTAAAAAATATGCTTTTAGACTTCTCCAGCTTTATTTATTTATTTTTTTTTTTTTTTGAAAAAAATTGCTAAATAAGTTTTTGCAATACCGAGCTGAAGCATCGCAAATGATAAATAGAAGTTTGGTTTGAGAAATTAAGTCAATATCATCGTCTGTTGAAAATTCCAGTGTGCAATTTTTATTAATTGGTGCGGTTTTTATTAATAGCATACACAATATTGCACGCGTATTATTAAATTTGAATACAGCTTATCATTTTATTCCTTCATTATGGGAATAACGGATTTTGAGCTTATTCTATTGACGGTAATTTACAGAATTTTCCAACTATGCTTTTGAGACTTTCACAAAAGTTGCTCAATACATTTAGCTAATTTATTATGCGAACGATATTTTCACGGCGTCCATGCATGCGCAGGGAAACATTAAATAGTAAACTTGCTCAGTTTGCATGCAATTTTTATTATTTTTCAGTTCTGATTACAGGGTATTGTGTACAATTGTGTTCGTTAAATTTTCATGTTATTAAAAAAATAATTAAAAAATTTAGAACGAAAAACTAAAATAACTATTGATTAAAATGTAATTTTTTCACATCTATAATAAACAGAAACTGGCAGACTTCTCATAAATATTGTCCATTTTCTATCACAAAATTTTGGAATATACAAAACTACCTTTAAAAAATATGCTTTTGGACTTCTCCAGCTTTTTTTTTTTCTTGAATAAATTTGCTAAATAAGTTTTTGCAATACCGAGCTGAAGCATCGCAAATGATAAATAGGAGTTTGGTTTGAGAAATTAAGTCAATATCATCGTTTGTTGAAAATTCCAGTGTGCAATTTTATTAATTGGTGCGGTAGAAAATTGGAACAACAAAAAAAATCACGTTTTAAAACTTACTGTAAGTAAGTTAGTACCCAAAAGTCAATAGTACCCGTAAGTACTATTGACTTTTGGGTATGTTGAAGGTCTGCAACACGGTGATACAAAGAGTTAATTACTATATATTAATTATTATACATTGATTATTACATTAATTATTGCATTATTGTTACATTATTATCATTATTTAACTACTTTCTTAGTAACTAAAATATTTTAAAATATGCTCTTGAATTTATTTTCCAAAATCTTTTTATTGTGAAATACGCATGTCTTTTTCTTACATCATAAAAGTAATCATAGAAAATTTTTTCAAATTTCAAGAAATATCATCATTTCGAAACACTATACATAAAACTATCTAACTGATATTTTGATTTTCAATTTCAGTATTTGACTGTGAAATTTCGTTTTATAAGAGCAATTGGAGTAAGTTTCACACATAATTTAACATTAAGGTATTAAATCTAGATGCTGAAGCCCAAACAGGTTTATATTAAAATTCTATACAAGGTGATACAGAAAAACTATTGAAGCATTTGCAGGGACATAGAACATATAATTAGAAACTTAGTATATACATCATAAGTATAATAACAGGAATTTTTTGGTATATTATTTATTTTACTTTTAATTAGATAATATAACAGTTTAAAATTAATGTCTGACTCAGAATTTTGGAGGAAAAGCTGTATTAAATATTTAAATCTGTTCTTCAAATTTCCTTCCAAATATTTCTTATTGAATGATATTCTTTTTTCTCTTACTTTATAAAAATAACACTAGAAAAAATTCCGAATTTCAAGAAATATCACTATTTTGAAACGGCATTGCATACGCATATAATACTGACAAGCTGATATTCTCAATTGCTATGTTTCACAATAAATTACAGATTACTTAAAGATATAAAACCAACGATTATAAATGCACAAATAATGTATGAAAAGGTAGCAAACAACGGTTTCGAATCTACTATCGAGATTCATCAGTGCAAAACTCAGTGAGCTAGAAAAAACAAAACTGAGCAAAGAGACAAAGAAATGCAGGCTTATATACCGGCTATGGGAACAATCCTACCAAAAGAAAAGTAACCAATGAGAAAAAAGCAGCCTAAACAACTGGGTGGGCAAGTAGAGACATCTACTGGAGAACGAACAAAACAAAAACTAAAAAGCAAGAGAGAGAGAAAAAAAAAAGCTTTAAATTAAAAATTTTCAAATGCTTGGAAAATAAGGAGTACTTGATAAGTCATTGACTAAGGAGTGATAATTTTTAATGATGTGGTAAGTTTCTCAAAAATTAAGATCAAGAATAGAAGGTTACTTATAGATAATGGTGGCTCAAGAAAAGTTGAACTTATGTTGTGAAGACCAACAATGTTGAGCAATAGAAGAGCGTTTCAGCTCTTGATTTTTGACAGACCTTTAATAGTTCATCCAGTTGTTCAGGCTGCCTTCTTCTCATTGGTTGCTTTTCTTTTGGAGGGATCGTTCCCGTAGTCGGTATATAAGCATGCGTTTCTCTGATGAAGAATTTCGATAGTAGATTCGAAATAGCTGTTTGCTGCATTTTCATACATTATTTGTGCATTTATAATCGTTGGTTTTTACATTTTTCCACAAAGGTTTTATTTGCTATTTTAATACAGATTACTTGTTTGGGGGGATACTTTGCTATGTAGATTAATAAAGTATTTTAGGGCCTCTCAGTAGAGCACTAGATTTAGAAATCCTCTGACCAACGCAGCGTGCTTCTGAGGTATGATCAAAGACGCATCATGGAAAAATTTCTGCTTCATTAAATCGGTTGTCGTGATGTGGAATTTTAATTTTAGCCCTGGATTGTTAAAGTTGCATTTTTAAGATAGCAACTAGAGTGAGATTCATTCGTAGTTTAAAATTAAGATATTAAATCTAGATACAGAATCCCTAATTATTTTAAAATAAAAATGTTATAAGATAATGCAGGATATCTACTGAATAATTTTCAAGGAGGCAGAGTACATAATTAAAAAATTATTTTACGTATCATAAATGTAATAAAATGCATTTTAGTATACATATATGTATACTAAAATGCATATGTATTTACGTATAAATCATAATTTATTTTACTGCTGGTTAGATAATATAACATTTTAAGATCACAAAAAGAGTATTGAAAGTTTCAATTAATGTATACTACTGACACAGAATTTTGGAAGGTAAATTCCTATTAATTATTACATATTTAAATCTATTTAAATCTACAGAAATTTTTTGATTTTCTCTACCAGAATTTTTTAATGAGTCAAATCACTGTATTAATACCAGTGTCTTGAATGGAAATTTACACCTTGTTATTAACTCAAAATATACAAATAAAAATTTAAAAGGTGTTGCAAAAATAGATATTGTTTATTTATTATTTACCTTAGATCTTTCGGATGACTTCGCATTCATTTTCGAAGGAATATGAAAGTAGATAATTGATTAGAAATAGAAAACGTAAAAACGAAAAAAAAAAGTTTTGGTTTTGGTTTTTACGTTTTCTATTTCTAATCAATTATCTACTTTTATATTCCTTTGAAAATGGAAGCGAGGGCATCTGAAAGATCTAAATAATAAATAAACAATATCTATTTTTGCAACACCTTTTAAGTATTTATTTGTATATTTTGAGCAGAAATATTTTACTGTAAACTTCGTGTTTTGTACCTATATCGTAAAAACAACAATAGAAAAATTGTCATATTTATAAATTTAAAGAAATGTTATTAAGTTCAAGTAGCATATGCAATACTGGCAAGATGATATTTTCAATCCCTATATTTTACAATAAGTAAAGATTAAATGTTGGGAGACTATTTTAAAGGGTATAATGTAAAATAATGAATCATTTTATGTACTCACAGGAGAGTTTTAAATTTACAAATCCTCTGACCAATGCAGTTTGTGCCTCAGCAATGATCAAAGAGAAGTAATGGAAAAATTTCTGCGTCATTAAGTCGGTTGTCGTGATGTGAAATTTTAATTTCAGTTCCGGGTTGTGAAATATGTAATTTATGAAAGCAATTAAAGTAAGTTTCACACATAGATAATTAATATTAGGAAATTAAATCTCGATATTGCTTTAACCGATTTAAATTAAAGGTGTATACAATGTGATGCAGAATAACCGTTGAATGTATTTCAGGGAGATAAAGCACATAATCACAAAGTTATTCTACATATCATAAATACAATAACATGCATTTTATCGTACTAAATAAATTATCTTACTATTAATTATAATTGTTATAATTGTTGAGCATCATATTAATACTGTTAAAGTTTCAACTAATGCAATGACTAAAATTTTTAAGGTTGCACCATATTAATTGTTATGCTTTTAAATCTGTTCTTTAATTGCTCTTCGGAAAATTTTTATTGGATAATTCTTCTTTTGTTTACTTTATATCATAGAATAACAATAGTAAAATTAATAAATATAAAGAAATAACATTGAATCGAAACAGAATATAATATTGTCAATCTGATATTTTCAATTCTTATAATTCACTATAAGTAATGAATAAATTGTTTGGGGGAATAGCTTGAAGTGTAAAATTTAGAATAATGAAGTAAATTATAATCTCCCGGGAGAGTTTTAGATTTGCATAGTAATAGTATTAATATAGTTTTTATAGCAATTAGTATAGTAATAGTATTAGTATAGTTTTTATAGCAATTACAGGACTCCCAAATCGTCCGCCAACTGAACATCAATATTTTCTTAGAAAGATTTTCGTTTTATATTTTTCTTAGAAATTTCGCAGAAACAGCCTTCGGAGGTTAGTTTTAGCACAAATGCTATAGAAACCTACTATGAAATTTTCTGTTAAAACATATTTGTGTTCAGTTCGCGGATCATTCGGGAGTCCTGCAATTAGTATAGTGATAGCATTAATATAGTTTTTATAGCAATTAGTATAGTTTGCAGTAATTTTTTCTTAATGGTTTATAAGTTTTAAGGTAAATTCGTACTAATTATGACATATTTAAAGCTGTTTAAATCCACATTTTTAAAAATTTCTCCAACAAAAATATTTTATTAAGTAATCTTCGTGTTTTTCCCTTATATCATAAAAATAACAATAGGAAAACTGTCATATTTAAAAAAATATTACTAAGTCCAAATAGCATATATAATACTGACAAGATGATATTTTCAATTCCTATATTTTACAATATGTAAAGATTAGTTGGTCGGGGAATATTTTGTAAGGTAAAATGTAGATTAATGAAGCATTTTATATCCTCCCAGAAGAGTTTTAGATATACAAACGATCTGACCAACGCAGAGTGCGCTTCACCAATGATCAAAGAGTCGTAATGGAAAAATGTCTGCGTCATTAAGTCGGTTGTCGTGGTGTGAAATTTTAATTTCAGTACTGGATTGTGAAATTTGCATTTTAAGAGAGCAATTAGAGTAAGTTTCATTCATAATTTAACATTAAGGTATTAAATCTAACTACAGAATCTCTCACTGATTCAAATTAAAAATGTATATAAGGTGATACAGAACAACTATTGAATAATTTGCAAGGATCTAGAGCACATAATTTCAGATTTATTGTGCATATCATAAATATTTTAAAATGCATTTTAGTATGCATATATATGTAATATATTTATACATATATTATAAATCATTTTACTATTGATAAAATAATATAACTTTTTAAGATCACATAAAGACTATTGAAAGTTTTAATTAATACGTATTGACAAAGAATTTTGAAGGTAAACTTATTAATTAATTATTATTAATTAATTATTAACTGTATTAATTATTACATATTGAAATCTGTTTTTGAATTTCTTTTTCAAAAAATTTATATTAGGTAATATCCGGGCATTTTATCTGGCATTGTAAAACAACAATAGTAAAATTTTCAAAGTTAAAGAAATTCCCTTATTCAAAACTGCATATATAATGCTCACATGCTGATATTTTCAATGCTTATCTTTTACAATAAGATTAATTGTGGGGGGGAATATTTTATAGGGTAAAATGTAGATTAATGAAGCATTTTATATCCTCCCAGGAGAGCTTTAGATTTACAAACAATCTGACCAACGCAGTGTGTGCTTCACCAATGATCAAACAGGTGTAACGGAAAAATTTCTGCGTCATTAAGTCGGTTGTCGTGGTGTGAAATTTTAATTCCAGTACTGGATTGTGAAATTTGCATTTTTAGAGAACAATTAGAGTACGTTACACACATAGTTTAACATTAAGATATTAAATCCAGAAACAGAACCCCTAATTGATTTAAATTTAAAGTGTATACAAGGTAATACAGAATACCTATTGCATAATTAGCAGGCAGATAGAGTACATAATTATAAAATTACTCAAATGGCATAAATATAATAACAGGAATTTCGGTATTCATTTATTTTACGTTTAATTAGATAATATACCAGTTTAAGATAACACAGATTGAAAGTTTCAATTATGTATACTGACTAAGAATTTTGGAACTAAACCCATATTAATTATTACATATTTAACCCCTTGCGGCGCGGTGGTATACATATGAAACCACTTAATTTTAATTATCAAACGCCTCACTGGCACCGGAATTTTGGTTAACAAATTTACGATTTATTGGATGCGTGAAATATAGCTTTTTCTTATTTATAAATAAAATTGCTTTCAAATTCCCGTGTCAGTCATTAATTTTGACACTTAAGCAATGAATTTGCTCTGCGTCACGAAGGGTTAAATCTGTTCTTGAATTTCTTTCCTAAAAAATTTTTATTGTGTAGTATCCACATTTTTTTTCTTGCAACATAAAAACAACAACAGACAAATATCCAAAGTTAAAGTAATTCACTAATTCGAAACTGCATAAACTGATATTTTCAATGCCTATATCACACAATAAGTAAAGATAAATTGTTGGGGGAATATTTTGCAGGGTAAAATGTGGATTAATGAAGTATTTTATATCTTCCCAGGAGAGCTTTAGTTTTATAAATGACCTGACCAACGCACAGTGCGCTTCACCAATGATCAAACAGGTGTAACGGAAAATTTTCTGCGTCATTAAGTTGGTTGTCGTGGTGTGAAATTTTAATTCCAGAACCGGATTGCGAATTTTGCATTTTATGAGAGTAACTAGAGTTAGTTTCCCATACAGTTTAACATTAAGATATTAAATCTAGGCACAGAATATCTCACTGATTTAAATTAAAAAAGTATATAAGATTGTACAGAAAAACTATTGAATAATTTGCAGAGATGTGGAGCACATAATTGCAAATTAAGTCTGCATATTAAAAGGCATGTTAGTATGCATATATATAATATATTTATATGTAACTTATAATTCTTTTTACTATTAATAAGATAATATAAGTTCTTAGGATCACATAGAGACTATTGAACGTTTCAATTAATGTATACTGACGCAGAATTTTGAAGGTAAAATCGTATTAATTATTACGTATATAAATGTGTTGAAATCCATAGAAATCTTTTTAACTTCTTTACCAAAAAAATTTTACTGAGCAATCTTTCTGTTTTTTTTCTTTATATCATAAGAACAACTATAGAAGAGTTGTCATATTTAGCGAAATATTGCTAAGTCCAAGTAGCATATAGAATACTGACAAGATGATATTTACAATTCCTATATTTTACAATATGTAAAGATTAATTGTTGGGGGAATATTTTGTAGGGTAAAATGTAAATTAATGTAGCATTTTACATCCTCCCAGAAGAGCTTTAGATTTACAAACGATCTGACCAACGCAGTGTGCGCCTCAGTAATGATCAAAGAGGCATAACGGAAAAAATTCTGCGTCATTAAGTCGGTTTGTCGTGGTGTGAAATTCTAATTTCAGTGCCGGATTTTAAAATATGTATTTTATGAGAGCAATTAGGGTATGTTTCACACATAGTTTAAGATATTAAATCTAGGTATGGCCTTAACTGATTCAAATTAAAAGTGTATGCAATGTGATCCAGAAGAACCGTTGAAACATTTGCAGGGAGGTAGGTAGAGATTATAATTGCAAATTTACTCTATATAACATAAGTGGTACTATTAGGTTATCCCGTCGACCAAAAAACTATCGCCAAACTGTAAGATTAAATGCCAAAAATGGATGATCGTGAATGTCGTCAATGATATTAAATAAGATACGCATGTTTAAAACGTCATTGAGTTATTTTTATTTCGATTTTTTGTTTGTATTTTTATTAATATTCTAATAATTATTTGTTTTTTTGTTATTTAAAACAAACATTTTGTTAATAGGTATAATTTGGCTGTTAGTTTGGCGATTTGTATGATTTGGCGAAATTGTTCGACGGGATAATCAAGTAGTACCACATAAGTATAATAAGAGATATTTTATCGTACTATATAGACTGTAAAAGAAAAAACGGACAATTTTACGGAAATTCTGCTGGTAATCAAGACACTACTACAACTCACTGTCTTTTAACTGAAAATTTTCCGTAAATTTCAGAAATTTCTCCTTATTTTCAGAAGATTTTCTGGAATTTAGGGAAATATTTGGGTTAAAAAACACTAAATTTTACTGGCGTCCCAATTACCAGTAGAATTTCTGTAAAATCGTCCGTATTTTTTTTTTACAGTGTACATTTTTTTAACCATTAATTATATGTTATAACTGTTAAGCATAATATAAATGCTGTTAAAATTTCGATTAATGCACTGACCCAAAATTTTGAAGGTAAAACCATAGTAATTATCATATTTTTAAATCTTTCCATTAATTGCTCTTCGGAAATTTTTTTATTGAGTAATTCTTGTGTTGTTTTCCTTATATCATAGAATAATAATAGTAAATATTCCAAATTTAAAGAAATAACATTGAATCGAAACAAATATAATATTGACAAGGTAATATATCCAATCCCTATAATTTACAATAAATAACTTATTAATTGATATTGTGACGTATAAAGTACGTCACTATAAAGACGTGTAACTAAGACTGTGTAACTAAAGACTGTGACGTATAAAGACGTGTAATTAATGAAATAAATTATAATCTCCCGGGAGAGGTTTAGATTTACAAATGCCCTGACCAACGCAGAGTGCTCTTTAACAATGATCACAGAGGTGTAAAGGAAAAATTTCTGCGTCATTAAGTCGGTTGTCATGATGCAAAATTTTAATTCCAGTACCGGATTGTGAAATTTAAATTTTATGGGAACAATTAGAGTTCACACTACGTTTCACACATAGTTTAACATTAAGATATTAAATCTAGGTACATAATCTCTCATTGATCTAAATTAAAAATGTATATAATGTGATACAGAACAACTATTGAATAATTTGCAAAGATCTAGAGCACATAATTTCAGATTTGGTGTACATATCATAAATGTTTTAATATGCATTTTAGTATGCATACATATATTATACATATATTATAAATCATTTTTCTATTCACAAAAAATATAACTTTTTAAGATCACATAAAGACAAATGAAAGTTTTAATTGATATGTATTGACAAAGAATTTTGAAGATAAACTTGCATTAATTATTACCTATTGAAATCTGTTTTTGAATTTATTTAAAAAAAATTTATTAGGTAATATCCGTGTATTTTCGCTTGAATTATAAAATAACAATAGAAAACTTTAAAAGCTCACTAATTCAAAATTCACTAATTCAAAACTGCATATATAATGCTCACAAACTGATTTTTTCAATTCTTATCTTTTACAATAAGTGAAGATTAATTTTGGGGGTAATACTTGTGAGGTAAAATGTAAATTAATGAAGCATTTTATATCCTCATGGGAGAGTTTTAGATTTACAAATACTCTGACCACCGCAGTGTCCGTCTCAACAATGATGAAAGAGGCGTAACGGAAAAATTTCTGCGTCATTAAGTCGGTTGTCGTGGTGTGATATTTTAATTTTAGTACTGGATTGTGAAATTTGCATTTTATGAGAGCAATTAGAGTTAGTTTTACGCATAGTTTAACATTAAGATCTTAAATTCAGATACAAAACCCCTAACTGACCTAAATTTAAAGTGCATACAAGGTAATATAGAATAACTATTGAATAATTTTCAGGGAGGTAGAATACATATTTATAAATTTATTCTACATATAATAGATTTTAATAACAGGAATTTTGGCATATGATTCATTTTGTGTTAAATTATATAATTTAGAAGTTTAAGATCACATACATTGAAAGTTTCAATTACGTATACGGACACAGAATTTTGGAGCTAAATCAGTAATTATTACATATTTAAACCGTTTCTTGAATTTCTCTTCCAAAATTTTTCTGTTGTTTTTTTATGATGCAAGAGAAAAAATACAGACACTTAAAGTGTCTGTATTTTTTCTCTTGCATCATAAAAAAACAACAGAAAAATTTTCAAAGTTATAAAAATTCACTAATTCCAAACTACATATATGATATTCATAATCTGACATTCCAATGCCTATATTTCACAATAAGTAACAGATTAATTGTTTGGGGGAAATATTTTGTAGTGTAAAATGTAGATTAATGAAGCATTTTATATAATCCCAGAAGAGTTTTAAATTTACAAACGATCTGACCAACGCAGAGTACGTTTCAGCAATGATCAAATAGGCGTAGCGGAAAAATTTCTTCGTCATTAAGTCGGTTGTCTTGGTGTGAAATTTTAATTTCAGTAGTGAATTGTGAATTTTGATTTTATGAGAGCAACTAGAGTAAGCTTCACACATAGTTTAACATTAAAATATTAAATCTAGATACAGAATCTCTTACTGATTTAAATGAAAAATGTATATAAGGTAGTACAGAATAACTATTGAATAATTTGCAGGGATGTGGAGCACATAATTGCAAATTTATTCTGCATATCATAAATGTATTAAAAGGCATTTTAGTATACATACATATATTATATTTACATGTAACTTACAATTAGTTTTACCATTAATAAGATAATATAACATCTTAAGATCACATAAAGACTATTGAACGTTTCAATTAATGTATATTGACGCATAATTTTGAAGGTAAAATCGTATTAATTATTACATATTTAAATCTGTTTAAATCCACAGAAATCTTTTTAACTTCTTTACCGAACAATCTTGCTGTTTTATTCTTTATATCATAAAAACGACCATAGAAAAAAATGTCATATTTAAAGAAATATTACTAAGTCCATGTACCATATATAATACTGACAAAATGATATTTTCAATTTCTATATTTTACAATAGGTAAAAGTTAATTATTGGGGGACTATTTTGTAGGTTAAAATGTAGATTAATAAAGCATTTTATATCCTCCCAGGAGAGCTTTAGATTTACAAACGATCTGACCAACGTGGAGGGCGCTTCACCAATGATCAAACAAGTATAACGGAAAAATTTCTGCGTCATTAAGTCGAGGCGTGAAATTTTAATTCCAGTGCCGGATTGTGAATTATGCATTTTATGAGAGCAATTAGAGTAAGTTTCACACATAGTTTCACATTAAGATAGTAAATCTAGATAAGGAAGCCTAACAGATTTATATTAAAAGTTGTGTGCAAAGTAATTCAGAACAACTATTGGATACAATTTATAATGATGCTGAACATATTATTACAAACTTTTTCGTATGTGAATCCAATTTCGAGAAGTTTTACAGATGAATTTTGCTTGAAAATTAGATTAATTTAAAATAATTGTACAAGCAAAAGCATTTTTTTACCTTTAAGAGGTCACAATAATCACAGAAAGAAACGAAAGCGATAATATTAAGTCTATCAGAGTGTTATTTTCATATATATTTTAATATTTTTAAATGATTTCTATTGTATAGGATAGCTGTTACGATAAGCGAGCTAGTTTTTATTTTTTCAAGTTTTGTTTCAAATTTTGTTAAAAAAATTATTTCCCCTTTTGGAACCGGTTGGTACAGGTTTTAAAATCGAAACTATCCTAATATACTCTGACAATAAAGTTCGGTGAATAGTTCTGTAATATTAGTGTAACTGAAATATTAAGGAAAGTTACCATACCATCTTTCAAAATAGTCATCTCTTATAACTATGCACCGCTGAGTTCTATTAAACATGTCCTGGGAAATTCGCAAGAAATCTTCATTTGGGATGGAGTTCAAAATCTTCGTCACGTTTCGTTGGATGTCAGCAATATGGTCAAACATCTTTCAAAGAGAATTTGAGTGGTGAAAATAGAAAGAAGTCTGGAGGATTGAGATCTGACGAGTATAGTGGATGAATGATCTCAAGAATTTCTTTCGGTGTGTTTCAAAGCTTACAAGCAAACTTTAAACCGATCTTTTGTTCGTTCATTTTCCTGTTCTCAGTTAAGAACCAGCACACCGAACAAGCACTTAGTAAAGCATGTCTTACACAGACAATAAACGACGCTCAATTGAACAAAGGTGAAGGAAAATGGTCAACACTTGACTCTATGCAAGTGCAGCGTTTTGTTTCCCCAGTGTTGCCAGATCGGTTGTTCTGAATTCATTCACCGAACTTTTTTGTCAGAGGTAGTATATGTAAATCTATAACAAAATCGAAAAAGCAAAAATTTTCCCGTTAGAGATAGACCTCAGCTATCCTATACGAAAGGTGACATTTAAAAACATTAAAATTCAAATAATAATATAAAATATAATAAATAAATAAATAATAATATAAATAATAAATAAAATTATAGTTGGAAATAACGTTTCCATAGATTTAACGTTAGCAGCGTCATATCTTCCCATGATTAATGTGCGCTCTTAAAATGCCACTTGAGTCACTGAAAAAGACCCGGATGATAATGTTACGTCTATGGGAGAGTTCTTTTCAAATAACTCGCTCAAATTTTAACATTTTTACATGATTTTTTCTTTTTTTGCATAGGATAGCTGAGAATGGTCTAAAACCGGGCTAGTTTTTACTTTTTCAACTTCGGTTATATTCTTTTCATATTATGCTTGTTTCAATTTCAGAATCGATTCTAACCGGCTCCTAAATTTAAAGTAGCTTACTGCGAAAAATCTGAAACCAAAATCGAAAAGTAAAAATTTGCCCGGTTGTAGATCGTCCTCAGCTATCCTATGAAAAAAAAAAAAAATCATGTAAAAATATTAAAGTTTGAGCGAGATATTTGAAAAGAACGCCCCCATAGACTTAACATTATGATTCGGGTCTTTTTGAGTGACTAGTGTGGGCTCTTAAGGCCCCACACTAGGCACAGAAAAAGACCCGGATGATAATGTAAAGTCTATGGGGGCGTTCTTTTCAAATATCTCGCCCAAATTTTAATATTTTTACATGATTTTTTGCACAAGATAGCTGAGGACGATCCACAACCGGCCTAGCTTTTACTTTTTCAGTTTTGGTTTTAGATAAAAAAAAAAAAAATACTTTAACTTTCGAAACTGGTTAGAACCGGTTCTGAAATTGAAACTATCGTAATATAAAAAATATATAAGCAAAATCAAAAAAGTAAAAACTAGGCGGTTGTGGATCGGCCTCAGCTATCTTGTGCAAAAAAATCATGTAAAAATGTTAAAGTTTGAGCGAGATATTTGATACGCTCCCATAGACTTTACATTGTCATCCGGGTGTTTTTCTGTGCCTAGTGTTGCGAGATAAGCAATGTTAGTTTTCGGATAACGGAACTTATCGTTCTGTATACAATTCTCACATAATTTCATTTCTTACTAACTTAACAATAATGAAGGTGTGAATAAATTTTAAAGCAATTCCAAAAGACTCCCCTTGTTTTGTAAGAATTGTCTTAGAGTTATGAACATTGCTGGAGTCACACAATAATTTTCTAAATGACACTGTATTTAATCGAATTATATTCCAAAACAGGAAGAATCTAATTCAGCACTGTTTGGATATGGATGGTAGTCATTTCTACCGCAGTCTGCGATGTAATTACATTTAATATATGGTACCATATCTCAATGGTAAAATACGAGAAACGACGGGAAACAATCGCCACTATTTGGTTAAGACTAGCCAAAGAATCGGGTTTTTTTAGTGGAGTATAAAACAATTGAGTACCGCTTAATTATTTTCATATTACATATTACATATTCCATTATTATATATTGCCAAATTATACAAATTGACATATTTTTATTTTAAATAATGAAAGATAAAATCAATTAGTGAAACATTAATATAAGAATAAATAAAGAGTCGAATTAAAAAACACCTGATGACGTCACAAACACGTGTAATGTATTTAATGTCAAGTGAAAGTGACATTTCTGCAGATGTAAAAATGATTTAAAACATTTATTTATTTATTTTGTCTCAAACATGCAAATTAATTGCATATCTTATTTTGAAACCTTATATAATTATTCAATTTCTATAATGCATAAATGGATATTTTTTATGGATTTCATAAATATTAAGTGCTTAAATTAATTTTGACATGTGTGCAGATCAAATTAATTTCAGAAAGCATTAAAAATTACAATACAACTTTACATTCATTTCTAAGAATATCAAGATTCTTTTGATTTCGTTCATTTCCATGTATCTGGGCAGCGTGTAAATAAAGTTTTAAAAAACTTTTTGAAGTTGAAATTGAACATTAGCTTTTGACATCAGCAACATCTATCATACGTTTAACTCGATGACAGTTATATTTCTTAGAAAAGCTTGACTCCTTATGTGTATGCCTGAGCAGTGACGAATATCATAATGGAAAATTACACAGTCTGTTAAACCATAGTTGTTGTGAAGGAAAATGCATATCAATCATTTTTAATATGTAGAAATTATGACGGATTCTGTGTCACTTAAAAACTAGTTGTTAGGGACCACCATAATACTTGCCAGCTTGGATATGCATAATATAAATTATGAAAATAAAATATGTGTAAACAATTCATAAAATGCATTGCAATTCCCAAACAAAATTTAAACATATATTTAATTTTTTTTAACGATTCCCTGTTTTTAATGATTTAGCGATTACAATGGAAGTCTATGGGAATTTTACGAAATAACGGAAATAAGGCTAAATTGGTGTTACTGGCAACTAATTTCTGTCGCCTGATTTGGCGATGTATCATCAAGTGGGCGACAAACTTGGCGACATTTTTTTGGTTGACGAGAAAATCAAGTAGTATCGAATTGAATAAAAAAGACTTCTTATAACTCCAAAAACGATAATCATATTAACTAACAGTTTACTGCATCGACTTAAATGTTTCATTTCCAATTAAAATATATCTTTGAATCGAAATATGAATGAAATACAAGATCATGGAAAACCGAAGCGTATGGATTACTTTGAATATTTTTAATTTTTATTTAAATTAACAGTCTTAAAAATGCTGAATCAAAATTAAGCTTACATATCTTTGTTTTTTATATGAAAAAAAAAACTGTTTTAATTTACCCCACTTTTTTAATAAAATTTAAATACATATATTTTGAAATTATGGTAAGTTTTATCATGTGGTTTTGTTTACTAATAACATGTTTTTCAACATGAAAAATTTCAAAATTTTAACTCAACAAATAAAAATGGTTGTAAAATGTATCCCGAACCCCCTTCAGTGGTTAAATTAATCTTTGACATCTGTGCGGAATTAGAGTACACTTTGTTTTAATTGACTGAAGATAATCTTTAGGTTATTACTAGGATTTCCCTCAGTGGGATTAGTCTGAGCGATATTGCTTAGGGCAGAGTTTTAATAATAATGTATTAAAAAAAAAAAAAAAAAAAAAAAAAAAAAGATGCTATCTTTAGTTGATTATATATTGTCACAAATTCAAATGACAAAAAAGAGCATAGTGTACAATTGCAAAATATTACATAACAATTCCAGTAGACGATTAAAAAAATGGGAAATCAAACTATATAAAACAGCCACGCATGGGTGTAAAATCTGAAATACGTAATACATTAAAAAGTAATACAGATAATAAAGCACTAAAATATATTGTATCGGAATTTGAACTCTTTGAAATGACATCAAGAATATACGCACCAATTTTAATACCTAAAAATGGCGCAAATCATGATGGTTGTGTAGAATGAGGGAATTCTTTATATGGTGTGTGGTGCCCTTAAATAGTTAGAACAAAATAGTCAATATATATAATTAAACAAAAACATAATTTGCTGAACAAATTTAAAAAAAAGTTTTTTTTTTCCTACGCTATTTACGCTCGAGAAGGGACAGATATTAAGATAATTTATTTATTTATTTCTAAATTTAATATTAATTTTTTGAAAAAAAAAAGTTAAACCAAGTGAACATTAAAAAATAAAAATGAAATTCAAGCAATATGATACTTAAACACCCAAGATCTTAGATTCCGCTAAATGATATCGAAATAAATCTAACACTTTTTCAGAACATTTGCTTTTTAGATTGCCTATTCATTTTGTTTACACTTGCTATAAACATAAAAAAAAATCTACAATACAAATATTTGCAAGTTGAGGTTGGAAAAAAAGTTTTAGATTTATTTCGATATCATTTGAGCGGAATCTAAGATCTTGGCTGTTTAAGTATCATATTGTTTGAATTTCATATTTATTTTTTAATGTTCCCTTGGTTTAACTTATTTTTTTTCAAAAAAAAAAAAATATTAAATGTAGAAATAAATAAATCAATTATCTCAATATCTGTCCCTTCTCGGGCTTAAATAACGTAGGAAATAAATTTTGTTTTTTTAATTTGTTCAGCAAATTATGTTTTTGTTTAATATCTCAAGTTTTTTTTAATAACTACTGCATTCAGATGAACTCATTTCAAAATTAACTGAGGATACCATCATCAGGACTTCCTTTATATGGTATCGTATAACAATTACTGATGTAATTTACCCAGGGCCGTACCAAATCGTATGTGCCTCATTTCCAAATCGTTAGTTTTTTTTACATATAGAACTGAAATCTGTACATGCTTCCTGTCTTGCTACCAAATATTTCAAAATTTATATCTCTTTTCCAATATGACGTCATAAAAGTGCGCCTTTTAATTTTTAAAATCAATTACACTTTTTACGATGTCAAAAATCAGATGTCACTTTTATCCTCGACGAATTCTTTTCTTATAAATTATGACGTCATATTCGACAAAAAAAAAAAAAAAAAAAAAAAAAAAAAAAAAAATATATATATATATATATATATATATATATATATATATATATATATATATACAGGGATACAGTGGAGGGTATACGGAGGTATCCGCCATATGCCTTCTGGATTTTTTTAAGGAACACCGTATATCCTCTATTTCTTAACCGTTTGACTGCTACGCGGCGCAAAAGCGCTGCGATAGTTTATATCGAAAACCGCGGCGCAGCGCTTTTGCGCTGCGAGTTCTTTATAATACAAAAAGAATTATTAAAATTGATTGATATTTGTCTAAATAACAGTGTTTTATATGACAACATTATTTTTTCCTTTAAAGAAATCAAAATATGTACCGCAATTTTCGTGCATTCTTGCAAAAATTGCTTAGCACTAAAACGGTTAAGAAAGCTAATAGTATCCACACTCAAAAGTATACACTCTGCTTTGAACGCATCCCCTTTGCCCTGTGTACTTTTTTATGATTATATCACTGCCTGTATATAACTGATATTTATACGTAACAATCAGTATATATACATTGCGTATATTGCACATAGTATCAATCAAATGTATTTTTTTTATGTATGACATCATATTTATTTATTTTCTGTATTTCTTTAGTTAGAAACTTCTTGATAAATTAATGTTTGAATTGAAATTCTGCCCAAAATTGGAATTTAACTTCGACAGAATTTCAACAGTGTAAAACATTCATACCGCTATCACAGCTCTAGGCAGGGTTCGACGTAAAAAAGTTGGGGACAGATGCTATATATGCAACACGTTTTCACGATTGGAACAAAATGGCGATTATGTGTCTCACATGCTAACCCGGCTATCATTGTATATTTATTAATAAATTATTTTCTTGTACTTTCTTTTTTAAAATGATATAAATTATTTTGTTCTATTGTTTTTAATGAAATTTTTTTTTATTTATCACTATTTTTTTAAATATTAGAAAATGATTTAAAAATATTTATGTGAATGGTATTTAAAAACGAAATTTTCGCCAAATAGACGTAAAAAAATTGCGCCAACGTGTTAAGTATTAGATATGTGTGCCAAAAGGCAGAGCGTTATGAATATTTCAAATGAGTTTACATTGTATTATATCATACAAATAATGAACCAAAACAGTTTTGTAAAAATATTAACTTGAAATATAAAACAAGTAAGAAAAATCATGCGTTAAGCATAGATTATGAAGCACTTTCCAACACTTAATGAAATCTTTAACAAAACAATGTTATTTAGGGAAATTGTCAAATATACCCAAATATGTATTCCAGTACTTTTGAACAGCCCTGTATTTCATATGTCAGTTGATACAATGGGAAAATTTAGTTTGGCAAGAAAATGCCCAGTAACTTGAAATTACTTTTTCAGCAATTCATACTATTAGATGGAAACATACTTGAATACTTTTGTTCAGCCCTGTAGTTTGCATTTTACCTTTATTACACGTCAGCATTTAGCTAAAATTTATTGTAAACTAAAACACTTTTAAAACAACTGAAATCACAATCTCATAAATCATCATTCATTGGCGTCCATGTACCGATTACTTTGGGTGGCCCTGTATATCCTTTTATCTATATTCTGCAAACATTTCTCAGTAAATTGAATGAAGCTCAGCGTAAAAATGCATAGCTTATTTAAGAACCACGTTTAAATAATTTACACTCATATTCAGTAACGTTGGTGAGCTCTTTTGGGTAGCCCTGTATATTAACTATAACATTTATACACACCATATAATGTGCATATATTTAGCGAAATATAAACGCGCATATCATAATTAAAATGCATTTCATCCCTCCATCAGCCATCATCGGACACATATACGGTACTTCGGAAAGAATATACTATTTGAAATCTTTTGTATGGCCCTGTAAATGCTGTGTACGTCATATTATGCAAGACAGCAGCGTATAATTTATATTAAGCTTCAATGGCATATATCAATTTTATTATAGGGGGAACTGGGGTACATTGATACATGGGGCACATTGATACACCCCCTCTACCGCTCACAGGGTCCTTACAGGAAGTTTCACAACAGCTCCAAAAGATGATGCTAGTGTATTCAACTACATACAGAAAATCTTGGAATGATTCAGTATTTTGATGAAATGGGACGGGTGATTTATTGTTTTTGTTGTTCAAAAGTAAATATGAGTTGTACAATTGAAATGCTATTATACAACTGTTCCAGTATTTTCAACCAAAATGAATACTCTCCCTGGTAAGTACAGGTACGCTTTATCAGTTCTTCATTATTTATTGTTAGATATATTGTGAAGAGTTGGATTTGAGACTCATTTTATTCAAAATCGCTGTATATGGGGCACATTGATACAGTCTATGACGGGGCACATTGATACAGCCTAAATCCTTTAATAGTTCATATTTTCATTATCTTTTATTATTTTTTTTACCATACACTCCTTAATCCAACCTTTTTTTTCACGAAAAATTTCTAATATTAGTTTTTATTGAAGTGAAATAGCTCTAATTTCTTTATATTAGAACATTTTATAGTATTTTTGAAAACAGAAGATGTAGGAACTTACCCAGCATCTAGTGCTAGTAGAACTAATAAAAGAAAAGGACGCCATTCTGGCAAATCTCGAATTTATATCGATTCTCCAGAGAAAAAAGTATTTTCGACATGCGAAATGTTAAGTAAGAGAAACAAACTGCAGAACAGAAAATGATACTTATATTATAAACAGAATTTTTAATATAATTATCCTTATTTTTCTGTTTATGAACCTATTTATAAACAGAAAAACTGGTAATTTTTTCATCTTTCATAAGAAAGAAGATAATGCTGGGGTTGAAGTGCTAGATATGACAAAGTTACCACAGCCAACAATCAGACAAGAAACAGCCAGAACATCAGGTCATAATATATTTAATTTTGATTGCTTTAATATTGCTTAAAAATAAATTGTGGGTGATTTGAATTTTTATAAATAAATATAAAATGGTTTTCTAATTCATTTTCTATGAAAAATATGCATTGGTATTATTTTGTCGTCATTTTTCTCAAACGTATCAATCTGCCCCGGGGATGGGGCACATTGATACAAATGACTTTTTTTGATTTTTTTAAAATTACATGCAAAAATACTATATAAAACAATGATTGTACATTTTTATAACATACTACACAAGTTTTGCTGTCACCTCATGGAAAAAAAACTTGAATTTTCTACTTTCTTGACACCAAAAAAAATCTTAGAAAAAAACTGTATCAATGTACCCCAGTTCCCCCTACATGAAACAGCTTAATATATTTAAAATATGTCATACACAATTTCCCCTTTTACCATTATCTAATGGAATTCTTTTGTGTGGCCCTGTAACTGAATAATAGCTACATTTTCACCTTATATTTTATAGAATGCATATTTTAATATGTTTGACAGGCTATAACATCTTTAAAAGTCCTTTGAAAAGATTTTTCCCCATAGGCCGTAATAAAATGGGAAACTTTCGATTCGCCCTGTAGATAAACTAATCATGGTAGAAACTTCATTTTGGATAGGACTCTTGCTAGGGTAAACGTCAATAACGTCCTAAAATTTCATGGCAATCCGAGTATATTAACGGTTTTTCCCCATGGGGCGTAATGTAATGGAAAACGTTTGATTCGCCCTGTAGATAATCTAATCATGGTAGAAACTTCATTTTCAACAGGGTTCGTGCTAAGGTAAACGTCAATAACGTCCTAAAATTTTATGGCAATCCGAGTATATTAACGGTTTTTCCCCATAGGCCGTAATGTAATGGGAAACTTTTGATTCTCTCTGTAGATAAACTAATCATGGTAGATACTTCATTTTCAATAGGGTTTGTGCTAGGGTAAATCTCAATAACGTATAAAAATTTCAGAGCAATCCGAGTATATTTACGGGAGTTAGAGCGCGGGCAGACGGCCATCCGGACATCCGGCCAGACGGACAGACGGCCAGACAAACCGAATGCATAAGCACTTTTCAATTTTGTTGGAAAGTGCTAAAAACAGCTACTTTTCAACAGAAACTCTTTGTGATGTTTTAAAAATTAAATCGTGTAGTGTCTTATCATTTTAACAATCTTCGGAATAATAAATTTAACCCTCTGAGCATCTTTGAAATGGGTAAAATTGTAATTTTTTTTCTCCGCATTTTGTTTTAAATCTTCAGAATATATGATTCTTTCAACATTATAAAAAAACTTAATTAAAAATATGACTGTTATCTTAGAGAGTATTGATCATTCTAAAATGTAGTTTAAATTCATTAAATCTATAGAATTATAGGTACTTACGTATTAACGCCACCACAACTACAGATTTGGCGGTTTTTAAGTATCGCCAATCTACATCTAAAACTTTTGCGACAAATCGTAAAATAAAAAACTTTATTTAAAATCAAAAACACTTTCAAAATTCAAAACACTTTATTTAAAAACAAAGTAGTTAATCAGATTTCGGTGGAAAATGGGCCGATATAGAGCTTCTGCTGCGGTGGCGTTAATACGTAAGAACCGAATTATATTATTTTAAATACTGCTTATATTGTAGTGAAACCTGGAGCTTAGTGAACGTAATATTATGTTCCAAACATTTAGAGGATTAATACAAGTTAATTCAAAATTTAATTTTATCCAATGATTAATTATTTGTAATGTTACAAGTTTGAGAGAGATTTCAAAAAATCGCCAAATTGTAAATTCAAAATAAGGTACTACTCTGTTATCCCGTCGACCAATTTCGCCAAATTATACAAATCGCCAAACTAATGGCCAAATTATACACACTGACATAATTTTTATTTTAAATAACGAAAAAACAAATAATTAGTAGAATATTAATAAAAATATTAATAAAAAGTCGATATAAAAATCACTTAATGACATTTTAAACACATGAATCGTATTTAATGTCATTCAATGTGAGATACACGATTATTCATTATTGGCATTTAATCTTACAGTTTGGCGATAATTTTTTGGTCGACGGGATAACCTAGTAGTACCTAAAACAATTATTTGTAAACATTATAGTTTATATTTGTTCACATTTGATTTGAATGATTAGGTTGATAGAATTGGCTAAGTTATTGCAGTGCTGAAAAGTCTTACGCCAAGAAAGTTGTCATTAATTCTGCGGTTTAGCCTTAAAAAATTGCCAGGAATTCAGTTTGAAGACCTAGTTCTATAGATTTACTAATTTCATTACGTACCAAGGATGATGGTACTTACGTATTAACGCCACCGCAGCAGAAGTGACTCTATATCGGCCCATTTTCCACTGAAATCCGATATGTTACTTTGTTTTTAAATATAGTGTTTTGAATTTTGAAAGTGTTTTAATTTTAAATAAAGTGTTTTATTTTATGATTTGTCGCAAAAAATTTAGGTGTAGATTAAAAATCGCCAAATCTGTAACTGCGGTGGCGTTAATACGTAAGTACCATAATTTTAATTTAACTTTTTTTGTTGTTATTTTTTAAACAATAGAAAAAATAATATAAAGATGTAACTAATATTTGAAATCAAACATTTTGCCGAATTGGCGTCATAAAAAAATCGCTTCAATGTGGTGCGTATATGGCATCTGTGCCATAAAAACTATGGGTTCCACTTGGTTATCCCGTCGACCAATTTTTCAAAACTATACAAATTGCCAAACTATAAAAATTGACATAATTTTTATTTTAAATAACGGGAAAAAAACAAATAATTAGCAGAATATTAATAAAAATACAAATAAAAATTCGAAATAAAATCACTTATTGATGTTTTAAACACCTTTACAGTATTTAATGTCATTGAATGTGACATTCAAGGTCATTCATTATTAGCATTTAATCTTATGGTTTGGCGTTAAATTTTTGGTCGACAGGATAACCAAGTAGTACCACAAACTATGTAATGTATGTACATTTTGATAATTTTATATAATTCACATACTATATCTATTATATATGTCATATATGCCTCTTAAAAATTCGTAAAAATGTATTTATGTAAGATTACACTTACAGAAAAATACAATTTAAAAATACAATTAAAAATACAATAATTGTGTACAAAAAAGATACTAAATGCAAAATGTTACATACGAAAACACATCCCAGTTTCCCCCCAAACAAAGTTCAATCCAGTGGCAAAAAATGCAACTCCAAAGGCATCATCCTCAGAAACCACAGCAATAACATTTAAATTTTTATCGAAAAAAAAAATCAAAATATTTTTTTTTCAAAAAATTTGATATTTATTTAATAAATATTTCACCGCATAAATATTTATGCTAACATGTTTATGTTTGATGCCAACATAGACTGCAAATCCAATTGTTGAAGTATAGCGCAACTTAATATCAGTATATTGACTAATATCCTTCTGTACTATTGTAAAAATAGTTTTTGCATAAAATTAAAAATCAATTAAATTGAAAAAATATTTTTATAGTCCAAGGTTAATCCTAACGAATAATCATTTTACGGTACTACTTGATTAATCCGTTGACCAAATAACTATCGCCAAAATATAAAAATAAATGCCAATAATATATGATCGTAAATGTCACATTCACTTAACAATAAACATGTGTTTGTTAAATCACACATTTAATTAGATTTTTTATGTTTTTTAATTAATGTTTTACTAATTTAATTTTACTTTCATTATTTAAAAAAATTACTTGAATTTGTACAATTTGTCAAATAGTTTGCGATTTCTATTATTTGGCGAAAATGGTTGACGGGATAATTAAGTAGTATCGTAGTTACATACTATCCGGGTCATGTCAGATACAACTGCGCCAAGCATGGTGCCAATTACATTAATTCTGGTAACCATTATTTTATAACAACTTTATTGCATATCATACTTATTAAGAGCATAAGAAAATAATACATAATGTAATTTATTTACTTATTACAGTTTATTTATTTATAATGTTTTACAGTTTTTTAAATTTATTTATTATATTTATTTATTTGACATTGTTTACTTTAAAAAAAAAATGTTATGTTAGTTAAATCAGTATTTTAAATATCGCTGGGAACGATAAACAAAATGCACAACAGACAACCACTTTTGGCGATCTGTCTCATGGCCTGGGTAAAGCGTATGTAGCCACATATTTTGCTATTTCTATGTTAGCCGGTCGCCAATCTCGCTAATAGCATCTTTTTTTTCTTTTTTGCAAATAGTAGCAGTTTTTTTTATGTGTGTAGATTTAAAACTGTGCAATCAGAAATAAAAAGAAATCAAATAAAGAAAATAATAAACTTACTATTAAATTATCTCAGAAGTTAAAAATTTAGTGCTAAAATAGCTCTTCATAAAAAAAAAGTTTTAGCATCCGATGCTATTTCTTTCAGACAAGCTAAAAATGTCGTGTCATCAGCCCTGAGTTTTCTACTCAACCGATTTTGATAATTATTTTTTTAAATGAAAGCTATTTATTTGTAGTTGTGCCCATTATAACTATTTTTTAATTTATTTCCATTTTTATATTTTATTTTTAATTTTAAATGCTTTTTTTACTATATTTCTTCAAAATGGTGGCAACACAGTTTAGCTTTTCTCTCGATAATAAAAATTTATTTTCCAAAATGATTGCGTATAATTATGCACTAATTGAGTTAAAAAAATATATTTACTGAGAAATAATATTAATAATGTAAATTAAATAACGGAAAATAATTTATGATAAAAATTAATGTCTAAAGCAAAAAAAAGAAAAATTTCAAATGAGGAAAATGATGTCATTCAGCAACCAGATCTTTTTCATATTACTAATAACAGTAACTTTTGAAAAACATTTGAAGAGAAAATGACGTCACTATGTAAAACATCTCATTTTTACTCATAACGATATTACATTTCAATATTTCTTTTCATTATGGACACTGAGATTGAGATATTACTTTCAGATGACTTCAGTTAGTAAAATAATGTCACAGTAAAAATGAAATTAGTTTTAACCTCCGATGCTATTTCTTTCAGAAAAGCTAAAAAGTGTCGTGTCAAAATTTGTGGCACACTTTTACTTACCTATCATACGTAGTATAGGATATGTCTTCCAATTGTTTTGAAAATCGAAAAAAAAATTTTGACGGATTTACACGTTTCAGATACTGGAGATTCCGAAAAACATATTTTTAGAAAAAAAAAAATTGCAATCTTTTCAAATAAAGGAATGAGAGCTGGTGTATATATGACAACTTACAGTTATCATATGGCTCTTTATGGAAAAATTGATTAAAAAAAATTTTAATGACTTATTTAAATAAATAAATAAATAAATAAATGACTTTTTTTTTTTTTTTTTTTTTTTTTTTTTTTTTTTTTTTTACAATTTAAATCGGAGGCGAAACTGAATTCTGCATTAGCAGAATCTACATTCAACTTGTCACTCTTTTTTTTCGGTAACTTTTTTTTCCTTGTATTTTTTTTTTTTTTCCAATAGAAAAAAGAGATTTTCTTTTGAATAAAGTTAACGTGCACAATATTTTTGCTGCATGTGCTCTAATCTTTAAGAATATCTTCTACTGATAGAAATGACATACTTTAAATTTCCGTGATGTAACAAATAGCTTTTTATCAGTTTTTTAATATAATTTTAAAACTATTTGGAACTAATTTTTCGTAGTAGGTGCATTCATCAGGTTATCTTCATAGGTACCTTCTGGTACACACAGAATCGAAATCTGACAACATAGGCGTAGCCAGCCTCTTGAACGGGGGGGGTGCCCAAATTTTTTAACCTGAACATGTTGAGTACAAACAATATCTTATGTAATCAAAACCTAATAAAACGGAACTCCATAAAACCTATCAAAATTCCGTTTTAGACAGGTTTTTTGCGGAAGGTATAATTGTGTGGAACTTCTTTTAAAAAGGACCCAAACGCAATCTTTCATTGCGTGAAGAAGGATGAGAAATTGCTTAAAACTAAATCTAATGGACAGGGGCGTGCGAAGAGAAAACTGCTCCCGGGGCAAAGTTACAATTTGGCGCCCCCTCCACCCAACTTTTTCTTGTAACAGCCAAAAATGACGTTGGTAGTATAAATTTGGCACCCCATAAAATTCGACGCCGGGGCAGCTGCCCCCTACGCTCCCCCTTTCGCACGACGCTGCTAATGGATAAGAAAAAGATGTATAAACATAAATAAAACATGATAGATATAAAATAAAGATATCCGTAAACATAAATCTGTAATTATCACAAGTTTTCATTTCAAACAGCATTAAAATACTAAAATAAATAAGCGCGACTTTAGTTCCCCCCGTCATTTTGATCAAAGTAGCATTGAAATAACTTGCATTACGCAATTTAAAGTGAAAAATAGTTCTTATATTTTCTACTCTTGAATAAATAAAATTTTCCCGTTAAAAAAAATGAGCCCGTACGAATGTCAAAATATGATCCCAAAAAACGAAATTTAGCAAAACAACGAACCAACCTCCATATTTGAATTTTGCGTAGCATCATTTCTTATTTTCAGAGGAAGCACAGATTTGTACTAGAGATGAGTTCGGGTTCGATTTTTGAAACCCGCGGCCGAAAGATTTTTAGTACATCGGAGCACGAGACCATCCGAGCCAAGGGCGGATCTGGAGAGTCCTCAAGAGGGGGGGGGGGCGATTTTATAAATTGGGAGACTCGCATCCTATGCGCGGGTCAGGGCTAATATTTTCACTACGGGTCGGGTTTGAGTCCGGTTAACTTCTATATTTTCTGCGGGTCGGGTTTGGATCCGGTCGACTTTTTTTTCAAGCAGGTCGAGTTTGGGCCCATTTGATTTCTACATTTTTCTGCTGGTCGTGTTAACTAATCAGATTCATGTGAACAGAAAACTGCGCCTGAACAAAATTTCAGCTTGCCCCCCCCCCCCCCCCCAGACTACTTTTCTTGTGACAGTCAAAAATGTCGTTGGTAGTATAAATTTGACGTCGTTTAAATTTCCGGACCCAGGGCGACCGCCCCCACCCTTTCGCACCAAGCTGTAAACTAATACTCTTTCTGTGGTTCGCATTTGGGTCCATTTGACTTATGCTTTTAGCAGTGGGTCAGGGTAACTTCTTTTGCTGTGGGTTGTGTTTGGGTCCGGATGACTTCTTTTTTGCTGCGAGTCGGGTTAACTTCTACTTATAATATAAATCATAATAGTAAAGCTGTACAATGCGAAGAAAAGTAAATTTTAAAAAATGCATTTCTTAAGATTTCGATAAACAAATGTGCAACATAAATATATTTTTTACGAATAATAAATAAGATGCCAGCCCGAATTGGGCTCGGAGTGAAGAACTGCACGAATTGTTTGGTAAAAAATAGTATATAAAATAAAGTTTGGTATAAAATAAAATTGTACTTTATACATAAAAAAGTCTCATATTTTGTCTCCTTTAATTAGAAAATATTATGGACATGTTAATGAAGTCTGTTTCATGAATAAATGCATGGAACTTGTAGAAATTATTATCGATTATTTGTCAAATCGAACATTTATCAATTTTCTATAAAAAGTGCACATTTTTAACTATAACCATTTCATTCCTCATAACAATCTTTTGGGATAGGCGTGACCCAGACAATAACATTAAATTAAAAGTTTTAAATTACGATGCTTTTATAGAAATAAAGAAAACACTGCTCAATTGCTTTCTATCGGAATAATATAGAAATTAAACTTACTTACGACCAAAAGTGACTTCGTAAATTGCAGAGTAACAGCTTCAGCATCATCAGAATTCACAAAAAAGCAACAATCACTAAAATTATTTCCTTATGAAAAGCGATTACGACCTGTGTACGCTGTGTACAATAGTAATCTAAATTATGCGCCAAAAGCAAACTAAAATTGGAAGAAAATATCCTCTTCGCATTAATTGTCTAAATAATAATGATAATAAACAACCCTATTACAAAATAACCTCTGCTACAGACAAAAACCAAACTACAGACAAATTCATTATTCCCGCTTTTTTGTTGGCGCCAGAACATCGTCGGAAATGGCTAAAATAGGTTTGTAGAAGTGACTAATAATTTACTTTTAAAATAGCATTCTAAAGCTAAAATAGAAAAAAACACAATTTCTGCTTCCCCTTCATTCTAATCAAAATGTCAATATAGTGATTTGAAAAGGAACAAGTAATGTTTAAGGTGGGGGGAGGCAAGTTCTTTTAATATTTTCTATTCATTGATAAATAAAATTTATAGGTTTCAGAAAAAATGAGTCCGGGTCCGAGCATTGTCTCTTCTCTAATACAGACATTTAGGAAGAATGACTCCAGGCAGGGCTCGACATGGAAGAAAAACAAGTCTGGCCCGACTCAAATCATCAGAAAAAATAAAGATCAGGATAATGCCCAGCTCTAAAACTCAGAAAATCTGACCCAGCCCAACCCTAGGGTGTGTGAGCGCCCCTTCGCTATCTCCCCCCTCCCCCCCACCTTAGATCCGCCACTGCATGATTCATGAATTGGCCGCGCCGACATTGGCCTTCAGCCTAAGTCCTATTCCATGAAGATCTCTCATGTTGGTTTGAAAACCTTTATGGGCCCAAGGGGGAGCGATCGCCCCATTGCCCCCCCCTTAGATCCGCCATTGATCCAAGCCCGATACAAAAAGTATACAAAAATAAATAAATAAAAGATTTAATGATATTTTAAAATTGTTTCAAATGTGATATCCCATTTTTAAAATTTTCTTATAAAATTTACTGTTAAATAAAAATTTAAATTCAAGCTTATGAAAAGAGCAATTTGCTATCAAATAAAAATATCCTTCATACCTAAAATGATTCCCATATTTCTTGTCCTTTAAGAAGAAAATTTGATAGACATATTAAAGAAGTGTAATGTATACATGGATAGAGTTTATAGAAATTACTATTTGTATGCTGAAGAATCAAAAAACGTTTTCAATTTCCTATAAAAAGTGTACATCTTCAGGAGTGTAGTCGTAAAAAAACCACAGGTTACACGATCGACGCAGAGGGTATATGCTCCAGGCACAGAATATATTCTAGAGAGTACATCCTATGGGTTTCATGAGAAACAGGGGGTTATACGGTGTTCCCTAAAAAAATCCATAAGGTATACCCCAGTATACCCTTCACTACATCCCCTATGCATTTATTTACAATCAATTCATTTCTCTTAACAATTCCCCATGACTGACGGGAACCTTAAAATCAACGCAAATCAAAACATTGATACAGTTATCTTAAAGTTCCGTTGTTTTTATGGGAAAAGAAGAAACATTAATCGAATGTTTTCTATAGGAATAACATGTAAAATATGTTTACTTACGAAGGGAAATCATCATAAGCGAAATTCATGATGACAAACGGAAAAAAATCACAATGCTGTTGTCATATGAAGAACGATTATGATTCGTGCACAATCAAATAATTTGCAAACCTCAAGCATCTAGTCTGCATCAAAAACGAAGAAATCATTCTCTAACAAAATAAATAAACGATCGAATTAAAAAATATCTTCTTCCTTAAACGAAAATCCAACCAGAAGCTAATTTATTATTTCTGATTATTTTAATAGGCGCCTTATCAATTAATCGTCGACGGAAATGCAGTAGACATAAATCTCCATACATCACAAATTTTCTTTTGAAGCAACAATCAACTATTGAAACATGAAAAAAAAAATGTTTTTATTTTTCTTTCGTTTTGATCAAAATAACACTGAAATGACTTGAAAAAGAATAAATAATTTTAGAAGGAAAATAGTAGTTCGTTGAATCCCTTCTACACATAAATCTTTTTTAATTCTCAGAAAGAATGAGCCCGAGCCCCCCCCCCCGGGCCCGAACACTAAAATGAAAATAGAGCCCGTGCCCGCTTCGGACCCGCGTTTGGACTCGGGCTGTCGTGCTGGGGCTGAGCCTGTCTCATCTCTAATTTGTACAACCTTCCACCCCCTCCGTTCTCCAGGCTAATCACATAGTGGAATTATCGTTTCACATCTGTATTTCCTTTCATTTTTTTTTTTTTTTTTTGCTCCTACCTAGACTATAGATAACAAAAACAAAGGTATAAATAGTAGTTTCTATCCTTGTCGAGAATTTACTCTAATATTTTATGGAAATATGCATGCAATAGACAGGTGTTAAAAAAATTCCATAAAGAAACGGCATCAAACTGGGATTATAAAACCAATTTTTTCGATTTACTGTGATTACAGATTCTAGTAAATATTCTAGTTTTAAAAAAGATGAATAAAATAATTTTCTTAAAAAGAAAAAAAGAAAGAATCAAGGTCTCTTCTTTTATCACATTTCAAAACATAGACTGTTAGTTTTGATTAACTAATTGAACTAACTTTGCTCAAATTTTTCTTCTTTTTTCTTTTCTAAATTTTGATTTTTTTAAAAAAAATCAATCTTGGATCTGCGCGAGCGGGGGGGGGGGGGGGTGCCCGGGCACCCAGGGCACCCCCCCTGGCTACGCGCATGGACAAGTATTTTTTAAGATTTGCTTGACAAAAAAAATTTGTTTGACTTTTAATATAGTTTCGTAGCTGTATATGTCCAGAAAGTAATACTGCGCTGTGTATTAGCCTTCGCTTGGCTCAGGCAATTACTATTTACTCCATGTGTTCTGATTCGGTTGTCTATGAAAATATCATGCCGTTGAAAAATGACGCACACCAAGTTTCTGTGACGTATAGAAATAAATTGTGCTTTTTTATCAGTTTTTTAAATATAACTTTTAAACTATTTGGAACTAATTTTTCGTAGTAGGTGCATTCACCAGATTACTTTCATAGGTACCTTCTGGGACAAACAGAATCAAAATCCGACAAGTACTTTTTGAGATTTGCTTGACGAAAGAATTTTTTTGACTTTTAATATCGTTACGTACTCTGAGTATAAGACTTCGCTTCGCTCAGACAAAAATAAAATTAATTTTGGAAAACGTATTAATTACAATGTAATTTTACATTCACTTTTAAGAATATCAAGATTATTTTGACTTCGTTAATTTCCATGTATCTGGACAGCTTGTAAACAAAGTTTTATGAAACTTTTGAAGTTGAAATTTTACATTAGCTTCTGACATCAATGATATCTACTAGGACTTCCCTCAGACGGATTAGTCTGAGCGATGGTGCTGAGAATACACATTTAATAACTTGCGATAAGTAAAGAAAATGAGATGTTACCTTTAATTGGTCATTCATTGTGATAAAATGTAATGATGAAAATAAGCATATCGAATCGTAGAACTACAAAATCTTCTTGCATATACTATTTTTATAAAAGAAAAGCAGCCATGCATGGATATAAAATTGGAAATATGCAAAATGTTAAAAGTAATACAGAAAATAAAACACCAAATTTTCCTATATTGGAAATATAGCTCTTTGAAATGATGTCATGAGCATAAACAGAAGCTTCGCACCGATTTGAGAAACTATAAATAACATAAACTATTATGTTTGAAGAGAAATGGAGTGTATTTCATATGGTGTGAAATCCGTCCGAATAGTTTATAATGTTGAATATCTGTTTTCCACGGATGCAATGAGGTTGTCGATAAGAGTTAAGGGAATCCTTTTTTAAAAATTTGTCCTAAACGAGCACTTACATCTTATAAGTTACTGTGATGCCAAAGTTATAGTTTCTGACCCCAACAGTATCCTAGAAATTGCAATATTCTCAATAAATTGGGTTTAAAACTTTTTCTAGAAAAAAATGTTTAATATGTGAAATTAAATTGTCGAATGTTTTAGAAATCGTTCATAACGAGAATATTATATCTTAAAAGTTGCCACAA
Organism: Maratus speculifer; assembly: GCA_964019185.1. Classification (NCBI taxonomy): domain Eukaryota; kingdom Metazoa; phylum Arthropoda; class Arachnida; order Araneae; family Salticidae; genus Maratus; species Maratus speculifer. The sequence continues at coordinate 211,823,466 of OZ025302.1, forward strand.
AAAAAAAAAAAAAAAAAAAAAAAGATTTTAAATTTTTAGTCATATCAACATCAAAGAATTCTCAATTTTAGAACTTTTTTTGCTCGTGCATTGATGGTGATTATTGTTCCTACGCAAAATATAGTATATTTTGCAGCAAAGATGGTTACCAACATTTTTTGCCCACATTATTTTTTAAATCGGCTAGGTACTCCCAATGTTAACGAAAAACACACAAACGTTAATGCTTTGTAGCATAGAAATACAGAATCAAAAGCTATTTATCTCCTATTATATGCACATAAGATATAAATTATCTAATTAGTGCTAGCAGATGAATTTTTAGGTGCGTTCGTAATTATGCGAATACGTAGCACCTATTGTTGTCGCTCAGTCCGTCCGTCTGTCCGTCTGTCTGTCCGTCCGTCCGCATATAACAACGCAAAAACTACCCAACCGAATCGTTTGAAATTTAAAATACATAATTATTACATAATTTTGTCGAGTCATTTCAAATTTTATGAAAATCGTATGGATAGATCAATTACAGGGACAATCAAAAGGATTCCGTTACATTACGGTCAATGGGGAAAAAATTTCAAATGCATTTTAATCCTTTAAAATTTAAAACGTATATTTATTACATAATTTTGTCGAGTCATTTCAAATGTTATGAAAATCGGATGCATTGATCAATTACAGGGACAATCAAAAGTATTCCGTTACATTACGGTCAAGGGGAAAAAAGTTTCAAATGCATTTTAATGGTGTTACACTCATTTGAATACAACAGAATTGACATGAATCTATGAAATATGTACTAAAAATACATTTTGTACAATCTGTAATGCAAAGAATATTTATTATTAAATTACAGGGCCTCACAAATGTGTTCCACTAAATAATGTTATACGGGGAAACATTGTTTGGGGGGGGGGGTGTTTTAATTATATTAAACTTTTCAAATTTTATGAATAAGATATACGTTAATGAAGTATAATAAAAATTACTCCCTGCATATTTACAGGAACACAAAGTTTTCGACCACTATACTGTATCCAAAATACGTTCTTCTATATCAGCAAGATCTGAATATTTTAAAACTTCGTTAACAACGAACGCACCTCATTTGCTACGCTTTACGTGCAATTTCCAACTTGTTAAATATACATAGATCAATATAATGCTTCATTTTTCTTTTATTAGTATTTCTTAGTATTCATTTTTCATTTATTTGTATTATTCAGTAAAAAACTCACTTTCTTAAGCCCGAATTACGTCAAACTTTTTATAAAAGCGCCTAAGTCCATATAACAGCGAAGTATTGTGAAGAGTATTAAATACAAGGTAGTAAGACACTTAGCCAAACGCAAGTAATAAATCGCCAAATATTGTCCTTTTCGCCCTCTCTCGAAATGCATTTTTTTTCGTATATTTTAAAAACACGATTTTGAGTCATCTTATTTAAAATTCAAATAAATAAATGAGAGGAAGCAATAATAGCATAAGTCAAAACATTCATAAGTCAACATCAAGGAATTGTATCGTAGTTACACATGTGGAAAAAAGCTACTTTCGACCAAAAAACGTTGTCTTCAGTAAATTTGAATCCGATTAAAAAAAGTACCGTGATTAATTAAAATGTTATAGGCAGAGCTGCCAAGTCTCCGGCATTTTGGGTACCGGTATTTTAATACAGAAAATGTTTTATTAAATTGGAACATTCTGCGGATTTAAAAAATAACTTTTCCTATAAGAAAATTCTGCTATGCAATAAGCGAGGGTTTGGCATCTCTATATAGGAATATTTCGTAATCTACTTTTTAACCTTAAAAAAAGCAACGACCATTTTTCGGGTACAAAAACAAAAAGTATTGCTGATTGTTCCATTTTGCATACAAGGTACTGATTGTAATATTGATACATCTATAGAGTAACTTAGGGCGGAAACGTGATGAGTAGCGGCTGCACATTGCGGATTGGTTGTTCCGCATAACCGAAGGAATCGTATTCCCAATGAACTGACACATACAAAGATAAATAATACGAAGAAATTTCCTTGCATAGAAACTTTAATTTAATTTGAAAGGACATCTTGAAAACAATTACAGAGATAATGTCATAACTCCCGTAAGGGATGGGATGGCCCCATAACATTTATACAACTGTTCAGGCAGAAGTCTGATGCTGAAGTCACGACAAACAGAAGTACATCTATATGCCAAAAACATCAAAATGTCAGCCATGACGAGTTGAAAAAAAGTCAATAAAACAAAGAATAAATATCCGTTATATGAAAAGTCAATGGGATTATTTAAATTTAGATGACCTATGAGAAGGGGCGCCATTCGCCAAATTAATCAGTATTTTAATATACTAACCCTGTCAAAGATGACTCCATAAAGACTACAAAATAAAGATGACTGTTTACATTATTTTAGAAAATTATCTCTGCTATTGCATTTATCCAAGTAATTTAAGTGCTATAAATAGATTTCCGCCTATAATCATAAAATATAAATCAATCGTCAATTTAAATTCTGGACAGAATGTCTGCAATAAACAAAACAGTATAACTGAAATGATTTTTTAAATGTATTACGTTATCTCATATCAGTTAATTATTTAGTGAATTTGACAGATAATAAATTAGTAGCATCATTATATTTAATAAAATAAAATAGAAATGATTTATATTGTAACGGCTTTTTCTGTATACAATAAAAAGTTAAATTTGGAAAGGGGATGAAAAAAGAAAATTAAAGCATTAATATATAACTACGTTATATATTATCACCCCGACAAACGAATAGATAAAAAAAATGACTCGCCATGACTACATATGAAAAAAAAAATTATAACGCTGTAAACATGAAAACAATATGCAAAGAAATGTATATATATATAAGGAAAAAAAACATAATTACCTTAAGGTTATTCAACATAAAAAAATGAGCTCATAAATGAAAAAAATTTCTTTTTTTTATATAGCTGAACAGTTTCAAGGATGTTACACCATCCATTCATATTCTTATTAACAGTATCATTGACTGTATTTTTTTTTTATAGTATAATGTTTTTACCTAGGATTTTGAAAGTCTGTTTTTTTTAAAGTAGTCGACTAACATCTTTATCATAAAGTCTTTTCTTTATGAATATCTCATTAATGATAATGCCACTGAACTTGACATTGTTATTGACACTAGTGTCACATGTGAATGAGTTCACAACTTATCAAGACAACATAATTTATATTATACAAACAGAAACAATATAATTTATATTATACAAAATATACTTTTGTGCACACTTCATATACTAGTATGTGTATAAATACAGATAGAGGTATAGATATAGCTATAGGCCTATATATAAAATAAAATTATAAAACCAAAAATTATACACTAAAATATTGGCAAAAATGAAAATTTATTAATGTGCATTTTGCAGTGGATAAATAGATAAAATGCTTTAAGTTTGGCATCAAAGAGAATAAAAAAATATATCCTCTAAACCTGTGCAAATAACCTAATATGAATTTGAATTTATCTTGTAGTAATGTAAAAGTTTTAGGAAACAACCACTCCCGAAAAATGTTAAGGGCATAAAAAAAATAAAAATAAATAAATAACCTGAGTGGCTCGAATTAAAAACAAGAAATCCAATGTTTTATACAATTTTGATGTGAAATAAAGTAAATCAGAATGTAAGTTCACCTCATGTATGTAAATTAATGTAGCCTAAACATAATCCAGAATGAATAATTACCCACCATAACTATTTATATTACTCAAACGAAGAGTAACCTTATGTGTAAAACCAATTAGACATAAAAATGTGTTATGCTGAAAAGTGTCTCACTAAATTATATGTAAAAATGTAAAGAAAATTGTATGTGTAAAAAGAAAATCGTAAAAACGACAACACTAGTGCAAGTGATAAAGGAACAACCCGACTATATTGAATCCCCCATAATCTAGCTAATAAAAAAATAACAAAAACAATCAATGTAATGTAAACAACATTCATAATATGTTGTAACAAAAAACTGTACAGAGGACCAATAGCCATACAATTGCACATGTAAGTGATATGTATATGAATAACTTCATCTGCATAACATGCTGCGAAAAAAAATACACCTTTGTAAATTACCATTGTAAAAATAACCGTTGTACATTACCAATGTAAAAATAACCTTTGTAAATTACCACTGTTAAAAGAACCCTTGTAAATAACCATTGTAATTGCAGCATATCATACGAAGTTGTTGTGTGTGAGCGTCACATGCAAATATCCAAAAGTATATCAAAAAGAAAAAAAAAAACTTTGTAATTTACCATTGTAATATTGAAAAACTAATGAACATTCGCACTAACACTGCATGTATAAAGAAAGTGCAATTGATAATTATATAGACCTACTAAGAAACAGAATAGCAACCCCGTGTTATGACCAAACAGATGTCTATCTATATTATATATTTATATAAAATTTTCAAAAGCTAGGGGAAAAAAAAGACCGTACAAATGTACGGGAAAAAAAAAAAACACTTGAGATTCACTGCCGAAGTCCTCCTGGCAATTAGGGCTTAATCACCAGAAGAAAACTAACAATAAATCAAAAATGCAAAATTTGGAATCATTCTACTATTCCTGACGTCACAAAACAGTTGAATGAAAGAGAATCCGAGACAGCATATTGTACCAAAAATAGAACTTGAAATAATTGATCTAAATACCTAAACAACAATGTATCAAAATGTGTATACTCTAAGAAAGCACTTATATGTATAGATAAGAAAAAAAGTGTGTGTGTAAAAAGGTATACATTACTCCTACTCCTCTATGTTAATCTTATAAATAAATATAAGCAAATAATGAAAACAAACTATGAAAAGGAGCAAAGAAAACCACGTATCACATGAAGGTAAATCACCAAATGTGTAATTAAATAAAAAGTTACCTTGCACTAGCATGCCAGAAGAAAGGATTTCTATTTACATTATGTTGTATAGTAATTGTTTTTGCTTAAAATAAAACTTAAATGTATTGCAATACGGTGAAAAAGCAGGGTGATTTATGTCGAAAGATTTCTTGTAAGTACGGTTATGTGTGATGCAGTTAATGCATCTTGAAATATTTTCATAATTGGCTGAGTCGTGTGATTGCCCAAAATTAGCACATGCCAAATCATTTATACAATTATTTGCCAGGTGGCCCAGATGCTGGCAATGGAAGCAACGTTTTATATTAATAAATGGCATGACGGTGTAATTAAGAGTATTAATACTTAATTTACCGTGTTGAATTAAAGAATTAGCAATCCATGATGTAATACTAATAGTCCAATTATATTTTAATCCCTGTCTTAATTTATATTTTCTTCCAAAGTGAATGGAAGGAATGGTGTCTCCAATCTTTTCATTTATTGCCATCATAATATCTGGCACACCTGTACTATCTTCAACACCCAATAGAATTATTTTTGTGCAGTCAGAAAAATCTCTATCTGGAGTTTTATGTTGACAAAACTTTAAAATATAATCAGGTACTGAAATAGAATCAACATTTTTATTTTTAGAGGATTTATAATTATGTGTGCTAGAACCTGTGTGTGTTTGAGTTTCAGCATTATCTAAAATTTTGGATGCCAAACCTTTACCGTAAAAATTAAATTTCTTATCATTAACCTTAATTACCTTACCTGGTTGATCCAATTTAAGTCCACCAATGTTGCATTGTATAGCTATGTCATTATGTAAATGCTGTTTGGATGAGGTAAGTGTCCTTACCTTTTCAAATAAAAGTTTATTTAGCCTATTTAACTCGTCATTACCTTTTTCTAAATAATTCCATTCGGACTGAACATTAGCCATTGAATCAATTAAAATGTTAAATTTGAATTTAATTTCCTTTTGAAAAGAATGAAACTTTTGCCCAAATTCAGGATTAGTTTCATTTACCATAAGAACAATTAACTCCTGAACATCTGAAACAATAGTTTTGTAATACCTGTCAATAGTTTTACTTAAATTACACAAAGATGAAATTTTCAAAACATTAGAATCTAAGCCGACTGCTTCAGAATCAATATTATTTTTCGAAAAATTTATATCCTTTGCATCAGAATTTAATTGAAAATTAAATACAACAGAAGGATCTGTTGTCAATTTACATGGCTTTTTTTTAGCCATCACAACAAAATTCTATCCTGATTTTATATGTCTAAAAAATAAAATCCAAATATGCTATCTCATAATTCTATAAAAATAAACCTATGAAAATGAATAAAATCTAATCAGCCAAATGTGATAAAAATAAAAAATAAAAATAAAAATGTTAAATATTAAATATCTAGGCTTAAGTTAATGATCATTGTACTCAATATCTTGAAAATTATATCAGCTGAAAACTTTACAAATAGTTATTTAAATATGTTTTAAAAAAAACTGCCACTGTAACGAAATTAATTTTGTAAGTGGCCTGCACATCATAATAATAGTGAAATTATACACATAAAATCAAAAGTAAATTAAAGAGCAAATTAATAGTAATTCAAATGAAAAAGTAAGTGTTTTCACTCTAATAACAAAAATATCGTATATTTTCATGTATACTAAATAATACTAAAAAGTAAAACAAAATACACTTAAAAAAATCACCATTAAATAAGTAAACAAAATATTAATTCACACATTTAAATAATGAGTTACAAATTGACAGCAAATATATATTTCCCTTAGTATTATCTAAAGTAAACATTTATCAAAAATGAAAGCAAATTATAAAGCTGTCAGTCTGTAATTTAAAATATTTCTTTTTGAGAAAATAATATTATGCACAAATAAAAAAATTCATCAGATAATTCAGTGATAAATACTTACAAGTGAAATACGCTCATCAAATTTTTCAATAATTATATCAAAACTAACTACTCATACTTAAAAAAAATATTTATACATAAAATATGAGACTTTAATTATCGTTTCTCGTCATTATAGATGTTATTTGTGTGATAAAACTCATTTTTTTGGACGAGTTTCGTGTTGCCTAAAAAAATTATATGAATTTGGTACCGCACCCTCATTACGGTATCATAAAATCACACTTGTTCATAATAATTCCAAAGGGTAAACTTCCGATTTTACCTTAGTCACAAATGGAGAACATCACAAGTGAAGCATAACACAATGTCGTCATATTTCACCATCTCACACCTCCTAAATCACCTACGAGGAATACACAACCTCGCATTTTCTACTGTCAGTAGAAATTACACACGATCAGATAACGTTGACACATTGCTATCGCACATATTCTTGAACCATCTCCAAGGGGTAAACACAATCTTATAAATTTCACTATCGGTAACACTCACTCACAGAACAGAGAGCAAATCCGATATATCAATGAGGTGAAAATCTTGCACTTTGAAACATCGGTGAGAGGCTTCACATCAGTGTCGAAAATATACCCTCCGAGCGGTCAACCAAAGAAAGCCACAGGAATGAAATAGATCCACTTGCTGCATAAGTGTCCGGAAGTTCGGGGCAAATGGCGCAGTCAAAGACTACACTGTCTAAGACGGAATGTCACAGGAGCGGGGCTGCAGCGCAGGAAAAAGAAAAAAAGCTCTTCCAATGCCAAATATTACAGGAGAGCACAGGTGGAAAAATCTAGATGACAGTCCGTGAGAAAGTCCAATATTTGAATGGCGTACACTTGACAGTAATAAAAGGGAATCGGTTGACAAAAAATTCGAAGTACATACAAACTATTGTAACACAAAATCTTTTTTTTCTTACGAGCGGGGGCCATCCCACGAAATATTTCTCTGCATCAGTTCTAAGTTTCAAGGCATCAATATTATATAGAGTAACTTACGGCGGAAACGTGATGAGTAGCGGCTGCACATTGCGGATTGGTTGTTCCGCATAACCGAAGGAATCGTATTCCCAATGAACTGACACATACAAAGATAAATAATACGAAGAAATTTCCTTGCATAGAAACTTTAATTTAATTTGAAAGGACATCTTGAAAACAATTACAGAGATAATGTCATAACTCCCGTAAGGGATGGGATGGCCCCATAACATTTATACAACTGTTCAGGCAGAAGTCTGATGCTGAAGTCACGACAAACAGAAGTACATCTATATGCCAAAAACATCAAAATGTCAGCCATGACGAGTTGAAAAAAAGTCAATAAAACAAAGAATAAATATCCGTTATATGAAAAGTCAATGGGATTATTTAAATTTAGATGACCTATGAGAAGGGGCGCCATTCGCCAAATTAATCAGTATTTTAATATACTAACCCTGTCAAAGATGACTCCATAAAGACTACAAAATAAAGATGACTGTTTACATTATTTTAGAAAATTATCTCTGCTATTGCATTTATCCAAGTAATTTAAGTGCTATAAATAGATTTCCGCCTATAATCATAAAATATAAATCAATCGTCAATTTAAATTCTGGACAGAATGTCTGCAATAAACAAAACAGTATAACTGAAATGATTTTTTAAATGTATTACGTTATCTCATATCAGTTAATTATTTAGTGAATTTGACAGATAATAAATTAGTAGCATCATTATATTTAATAAAATAAAATAGAAATGATTTATATTGTAACGGCTTTTTCTGTATACAATAAAAAGTTAAATTTGGAAAGGGGATGAAAAAAGAAAATTAAAGCATTAATATATAACTACGTTATAACATCTATGGTGATAAATTTCCTATAATTTTTCAAATCCCATTTTTTCATTAAAAATATAAATCTTTTATTCATTTAGTTTAAAATAAATGGTTTTTAACTAATTTCATAATACTTTTGAAATATCACTTTTCATTGAAATATTCATACTTAATCCATAACGTACATAATATATGACTCTGTTATTACATAAGTCACCTTTTTATTATCATAAAAATTATGTTTTTACTGATTTTTATTAACTCAATAGGAAAAATTTTGTGTTTTGAGCATTAGATGTCCGCATTTCCTATTATTTATTTATTTTAACAAAATTCTTTGTATTTAGAAGAATTTTTATTTAAATAGGAAATCCAGATGTCGCTGTTAATAAAGAAGAAAGCTACAAAAAAGGGTACAAAACGAGTAGACACATACTATCAAATATGGAAAAACGACGAATCACAAAAAGACGTCGTATGAAATATCATCTTTTAAAGCAAAAAAACGAGGTCTGATTATCGAGCCTACTGTTTACAAAATGTGCATTACATTAAACAAAATGCTGCAAATATTGATTATTTTTTCTTTTGTGCAGTTTTGGCTTCGAAAGGTGCGCTATGTTGCAAAAAGATATAAGCGCCTATGAAAACACACCTGGTAAACTTTCATGCTCAGTTTTACAAATATATATGGCACATATATGCCCTATATATACCGAGGTACCTAATTGGTGCCAAAATGGCGTTTAGTTGCCTAACATGCTGGTTATCATATAAATGTTACAATAAATTGTTTGTTCTAAAAATATTATCATTTATTGATTGTTATATCTTTTTTAATAACAGGAAATGTTTCATTTCTTCTTCTTTTTTTTCATTTTGAAATAAATAAATAACGTGTTGTTATAGCATGCTATATGCATCTGGTAATCAAAACGATGTTTTCGCCTAATTGGCATAAAAAATCTCGCCAAACCCGGTGCTTATATCTTTAGTATATTATCTCAAGTATTTTATTTATGTATACTATAATTGTTTTTACATACCACTTACTTCTTCTGGTATATAGAAATAGGTAAGTGGCTCCTTTATGGAGTATAAATTGTATAAAACTTTAAAAAATAGCCCCGTTGCTCCTTTTTGGATCGAATTAAAAAAAAATCAATGTCTAATTCCAGTATCGCTCCCAGGTATGCATACATACTCCATATTTCAAAGTTGTATGCCAACAGGAAACGGATGAAAAATGGGAAAAAATGTCACATATGCACCAGGGTACATAATTGGCGTCAAAATGGCATTTTACCAGAGATGGTAACCCGGCTTTATTTATTTATTATTTGTTTATTTACTCATAAAATGTTTATTTATTTTCACTTCCTTCTTTTAATTATATAAAATATTTCTTTTTATAGTTATTAATTATTATTATTATTTTATTTACTGTAAGTTCTTTTTGAAAATAGAAAATAATTTAAAAATGTGCATGCAAGCGTTATTTGAAAAGGGAGTTTTCGCCAAATGGGCTTCGAAAAAAATTGCGCCAAATCTGATGCGCTTGTGGTATCCGTGCCGAAAAATTAGTGACCAGAATTGACTTCCATACACAAACAAAATATAAGTTAAAAGAAAGCATGCAATGAAAATAAATATAAAGGGAAAATGATGTCATAAAAGAAACTTTTTATTTAAAAACGTAATTGTTTCTAATTTTCACACACGAAATATGTAAAACATTCTTTTAGCGATCAAAAAGTGCTGTTAAGAGATTATCACAAAATCTCAAAATCAAAGTTTTTATGACTTTTTTTAATATAAAAAATAACAGTTTTATTTTCCTGCATGATTAAATTTTAAAATGTTTTATTGCATTCAATATTTCTGAGTGCGAAAATGATTACTATTTACTCCATGTACTGATTCGGTTATCTACGAAAATGTCCAGCCGGTCAAAATCACGCTCACCAAATTTCTGTGACGTATGCACATAAATTGTGCTTTTTTATATCAGTTTTTTTAATATAACTTTTAAACTATTTGGAATTAATTTTTAAAAGTAGGTGCATTCACCAGATTACTTTCATAGGTACCTATTGGTACAAACAGAATCAAAATCCGACAAGTACTTTTTGATATTTGCTTGACGAAAGAATTTTTTTGAATTTTAATATCGTTACGTATCTCTGAGTATAAAGACTTCGCTTCGCTCAGACAATTAGGTGTAGTAAGAAGTTTTAAAGTGAATTTTATCTGGCGTTTAACGTGAAATAACGCATCAATCAGCAGATCGCATTTGTGTCATGTGATAAGAACTTTTTCAGCGTTTTCAAATCGACGCAAAAGCTGGGAGAAAAGTGAAAGTAAAGTTGAAATTATGAAGGTCAAAGATGTCATTTCATAAGTCATTTATTCGTCACTGCATTCGTTATGAATTTCACCAAGGAAAATGTGCTTCAAAAGCATATCAATCAATCTGTTCTGTTCTTGGAGAGGAAATCGTATCGAAAAGCACATGCGAATTGTGGTTTCGGCGTTTTAAAGACGGTGATTTTGACGTTAGCGATCGAGAACGTAGCGGCGCTCCACTGAAGGCTAGTCATGAGGATTTGCAATCTCTACTTGATGAAGATGCATCTCAGATGCAAAAAGAACTTGCCGAACAATTAGGGGTATCCCAAAAAACGATTTGTAATCGTTTACAGATAATGGGAAAGATTCAGAAGGCAGGAAGATGGGTGCCACATGCATTGAGCCAGAAAAACAAGGATGAGCGTGTCTTCAAATGCATGAATCTGCTAAACAGGCAACAGAGAAAATCTTTCTTATGGAAAATCGTGAAGGGAGATGAAAAATGGATATGTTATGACAATCCGAAACGCAAAAAATATTGGTTGAATCCTATCGAAGCAGCAACATCAACGCCGAAACGATCCATCCGCTGCATAAACAGTTATCCTCTGCATCTGATGGGATATGAAGGGTGTACTCTTTTACGAACTGTTGGACCTGGTATAAGTGTAACAGCTGAACGTTTCAAACCACAATTGCTTCAATTAAACCAGGAAATCGGTCAAAAACGTCCATTTACGGGTAAAGTTTTGCGCCCCGTGAAATTGCTCCACAACAATGCCAGGCATCATGTTGCAAAACCAGTCAAGGACACGTTAGTAACTCTTGGCTGGGAAGTTTTGGAACCCCCAGCGTATAGTCCCAACATAGCCCCTTCGGACTATCATTTGTTTCGTTCGATGCAGAATGCCTTGTCTTCTGTACACTTCCGGACAGTGGACGAAGTGCGAAATTGGGTTGATGACTTCATCGCGTCAAAAGACAAATTATTCTACACTACTAGCATCCGTCAACTGCCCGACCGATGACAAAAAGTGTTAGATAATGATGGAGATTATTTTGATGAATAAATATATTATTCTCAGCTCTTAATTGAACATTTATTTCTCTGAAAAACGCTTTAAAACTTTTTACTACACCTAATATCATACGTTTAACTCGATGATAATTATTCTTCTGTGAAAGCTTGACTCCTTTCGTGTCTGTCCGAGCAGAGACGAATATCATGATGGAAAATTACACAGTCTGTTAAACCATAGTTGTTGTCAAGGAAAATGCGTATTAGTCAGTTTTAAGATGTAGAAATATATGACTGATTCTATGTCATTTAAGGCGCAACACTAGTCACAGAAAAAGACCCGGATGATAATGTAAAGTCTATCGGGGCGTTCTTTTCAAATATCTCGCCCAAATTTTAATATTTTTACATGATTTTTTTGCACAAGATAGCTGAGGACAATCCACAACCGGCCTAGCTTTTACTTTTTCAGTTTTGCTTTTAGATTTAAAAAAAAAAATACTTTAACTTTCGAAACCGGTTTAAACTGGTTCTGAAATTGAAACTATCATTATATTAAAAAAAAATAAAAAATATATAAAATAAGCAAAATCGAAAAAGTAAATACTAGGCCGGTTGTAGATCGTCCTCAGCTGTCTTGTACAAAAAAATCATGTAAAAATATTAAAATTTGAGCGATTTATTTGAAAAAAACGCTCTCATAGAATTTACATTATCATCCGGGTCTTTTTCAGTGACTATTGTGGAGCCTTAAAATAAGGATTCTGTATTATTTCAATAATACTATATGTACAATCGTTAAAAGAAAAAGAAAAAAAAAATGTAAACACACCTATTATTCTGAAACTAATTATAAAGGGCCATTTGCGAATCAACACAAAACTAAACTTTTTTAATCTCAACACTTAATATTGACATTACATTTTAAATCTCCGATTCAAACTATACTTTTAAATGAAATTTCATGTCATTTGGATGATACGTTCTAGCATTATAAACACTAGTAGATCGAACCCGGGCTCCCCGGGTTACATAGTACAGTTAAAAACAATCGTCTTAAATTTAAAATTGCAAGTTCTTATAAATTTAACTTCAATAAATTTTCTACATGTAATATGCTTTTTTAGATTGCCCACAAACACCAAAAAAGCATTTCTTATTTTTTAAGCGTCCTGCAGCGTTTTTTCATTCATGTTTAATTCGTAAAAAAACTATCAAAAGTATTAGTATGAAGATTTGTTTTTTATAACTTTACATGTCTTTTAACCTTATACAATTCAAGAAATTAACATTAATGTCAAACTTGTGCTAAATTAGCCTTTGAATTAAAATATAATACGACGGAAAAACACGGCTAGGCCACTTAAAGAGTTAAAACGGAATATATTAATTATAAAATCAAATAAAGCTTTGAATTTATCAAAAGTCAATTTATTTCGGTATTAGACGCATGTCAGAAGTTATTAGCCGAAAATTTTGTTACTTAATTTAAAATTTTGGAGGTATGAACAATTACATAGTAGGTTACAATAGTTTGGCAGTATTGTTTTCACATATTGTCCATGTTATATCTCAGCTTGTAGTCAAATCTCTTTCTTGAAATGTTTTGTACATAACCCTATTATACAATACTATCAAAGGCCAGAATTTCAGATTTTTATCTCGTGCCCCACTAGAGATATCAAAGCCTAAAAAGTGCGATTTTTGAAATTTTTGACGAATTTCAGAATTTTTTTCGCAAAGAGAAATCAACTCTCAGATCTGGGACTTGGTGTATGAGTACATGCAATTTTGACCTATTTGTGGAAAAAATTGTGTAAGGTTGACAGTTTTCCTTGCATGAAAAATTTCCTCTTAAAAACGGATAGATTTTGGGAAAAAATCTTAAATTTTGTGCTAAAATTTCACCTCTAAAAATTTATTTTTCAAAATTATTCTACCACCGTACATTTAGCCTATTTTATTCTGAACAAAATGCTTTTCCCATTTCAATTGGAAAAATAAAAGACGAGATATTTACAATTTTGTGTATCCTAGTATCTGAGAAAATCGCCGCACACGATGAAACAAAGATGGCTGCCATGCACAAACAAAAAATAATAAAATTAAAATAACGGTCATTTTGAACTTCCATCATGTTAGGGTTGTTGTACAAAAATTTCAGATTTTTTAAAAATGGTTGAGCGACCAAAAAAATATTTTCTGGACCACTTGAAATGGATTGACCCAAATACATTCTTAGTCAGGGTGGCGAGTGGTCAGGGAAAACCGGGAAAAACACAGTCAAGAAAAGAGATAAATACCAGTATTTTCTTACAGAAAATGCTTCAAATAATATAAAGAGATTACAAAAACTGAATTTATCTTTAACAAAATACTGGTATTTATTATTTATATTGACTGTGTTTTTATCTATCCACTCGCCACCCTGTTAGTAGTTAAATTTTATGGTGCAATTGTCCAGTATATATTTATAAAAAAAATTATATTATGAATTATGAAAGTAATACCTCCCCCCACAAAAAATTATAATAAAAATAAATAAATAAATAAATATCGGATTTGTGCTGGGGAGAAAACTTTATGTGAAATGGTATGAGAAACATGAAACACGTTTTTATTCTATTGAATAAGAAAAAACGTAAACTAAATAATTATAAAAGTCGGAAGAAACTCTGCATTACATTTCTTATAACACAAAATTATGCAATAATTATATATTTTAAATTTCAAACGATTCTGTTGGGTAGTTTTTGCTCCATTATATGCGGACAGACGGACGGACTGAACGAAAACTATAAGTGCTATATATTTATGTAATTACGAACTCACCTAAAAAGAATTAGTCTTATTGAAGAAAAAAAAACTAAATGAAGAATGTTTGTACGTCTACATAAATAGTTTTTTAAAGCTATTTATTGATAAAAGTAGTACAGCAAATATTTTAAAACTGTATTTTGTTATAAAGTCTTGAATTTATATGTAAATAATTGCACGTATTCATTCAATTTTCTTAATTGGGTAATTCAATATGCATACGACTTCCATTGCAATAATTTTACTAAGTATATTATTGCTAAAAGTTTTTGTAAATAAAATTTTGAGAAAGTCTTCAAATTGAAAAGGAACATTACAGTCTGGCATCAGCGACATCAATCAAACATTCAATTTGACGACAGTCAAATCTGCATACATTTCAAGCGTTCAAAGATAATGCTGGAATCTGTCGTTAATTGACTAGCTTAGATAGCTTCTGGACGGAGTGATAATGCAAATACGCGGGTTTTTAATGTGAGGTCATATATGAGCAGATAACTATTATCTGCATATCTCTTGCGCTTATTTTCTAATTTTTCACTCAGTCATGACAGATGAATCTTGTCTACCAGATTTATTGAAAAATATCTTTGATACAGTATGTTTTGATAAAATTATGTGCATTAGAAAAAAATACTCACAATATCATTTTAATTTCGGAAGAAAAAGCACTAATGCTATAAGAACGTATTATCTTTTGCCCTGAAATTAAAATGACAATGCGACTTTTTTTTTTAAATATACATTTTTATCAAAAAAAGTTGTAACAAAAACATTTTGTTAGAATAAATCTCGTAAACAAGATTCATCTTTTATGAGAGAATAACTTGAAATTTATGATTGAATTTTTAATACGAATTCTCTAAATAGCTTTGTCTGTTAGAAAAAAAAAAAGAGTCTAGCCTGCGATTTTAGGATAATTATTGTCTAGAATCGCAACATATTTAAACAAATAAATAAACTGTATGTGTTTGTTTAATAAAACAGCATTTAATGCATGCATTTAAATTTAAGTTATTTTGAATATGTAATGAAATGAGTTTTAAATTAAAAGAATGAAATGTTTGTAAATTAAATAACATAAGTGCAGTACGACCAAGAAATTATTGGATCCTTATTGTCTGCGCTCGGAAAATGAAAAGAAAATGAGCTAAAATTGAATATTCTATTTATATTAAATTCTATCCATGTTCTAAACATTAATAAACGTTGTATTAGCATCGGAAATTCAACCATGTATATCATTTTGAATAACTTAGCTCATCAAGAATTTAGTAAAATATGAGACTACTATAAAATTCTGTCTTTACATATTATAACTACTTTCAAATTTTTATGAATCATCTTTCATTACATTAAAAACATAATTAAAATCGAAAAGATTTAAATCAGTGACATTTGTATTGCATAATTAAATAATATTTCACCTTAGTTTATTTTATGTTAATAGTTAATCTTACTACAATTATTTATTCTATATTTATTTACAATATTTCAAACCCAAACTTCATTCTAAGCAAATTTTTAAAGGAACATTTTATAGAAACAAAACAGTTTTGTTGCCATTCACACAAAAGAAATTACAATCTACTTAATAATTCTTTTCCAATTCACCCCTTCCGCTAGTTGGCGTATGTCTCCCATTTATCTTAGAACGCTTACTTATACAGCTTTGATGACAGATTTTCCTCTGTTAAAGCTTGATTCATTTTGTGTCTGTCTGAGCAATGACCGGATATCATAATTAAAATTGTCGTATATTTGTTATATACTTTTTAATAAATAAATCTTTCTTTCACTTCCTACAAAGTGTGAAAAAAACAGTGATTTTTTTCATAATCGAGTTCGGAGCACACGCCAAATATGAAATACAGATAAAAATTAGACATTATCAACATAATCACCGAATGTTTATTAAAAAAATGTATAAAACTGTTTTTCCTATTTTTTTTATTAACGTTAATAATTTTATAAGCTATTATAAGTATTGCAGTATTCAACAGTTATTGTTAATTTTCATAACTTGGACGGTAACTAAATAAAGATTTATAATGTAATTAATGTAATTTTTTATAAGTGACTGAAAAAAAATGCGGACCAGGATTCGAACCAGGGATGTATTGGCCAAAGCCGTCAATGCTCTTCCAACTGAGCCATCCCGGACGAATAGGGGAGGACTAATTCACTCAACTAACCTTAACGATCACACAATTTGGTCTGATACTTTGGATCAGTTCAACAGAATAAATCGAAGGTTAATGTATGGAACTGCAGAAAACGCTGCATACGAAATTATATTACATTAATTGATACACGATCATTCAATCAGTAAATGAATTATAACAGATGTAAATTTTTCCAAGTGGGTGAAAAAAGTCCGGGCCGGGATTCGAAACAGGAATGTATTGGCTGAAGCCGCCAATGCTCTTCCAACTGAGAAATCCCGGCCAAATACTGGAGGATTAATTCACCCAACTAACCTTAACGATCACACAATCTGGTGATACTTTGGATTAGTTTTTTGCCCGGACTTTTATTACCCACTTGGGAAAATTTACATCTGTTATAATTCATTTACCGATTAAATAATTGTGTTATCAGCTAATTTTAAAAAAAGTTTTGACAAATTTTTGAAGTTGAAAGTTGTAAATAAACATTAACTTCTGACATCAGTGACATCAATCAAACATTCTAGCTTCACTCCGTGTCAGATTTATATCTGCAAAAGTTTGATCCATCTTTTGTCTGTCTCTAGCAGTAACCGAACTTTCTAATGGAAAATTTTACGCTCCCTTAAATCGCAGTTGTTAGCCAAGAAGACGCAGTGTCAGTGTTAATTTATTAAAATTATAAATAGCTTTTACGTTATTTTTAAAGATATCAATTTCGTTTAAGGGAATTGTTAATATAGTTTTGGAGCATACGTTATGACACAGACATTATGAATGTGTCATAACGTAATGTGTGACATTATGAATGTGTAGTCACATTGAATGTACATTCAGTGATAAATAATTTTAAATCAATCGTGAAAATTTGGCACAGTCTTTTTTGAACACTTTTCAAGAAATTTGAAAAGTGTTTGTGATTTCGATTTGTCTGGCCGTCTGTCCGCTCTCTTATCCACGTAAATATACTCGAATAACACGGAATTTTTTTTATTTTGTTGACTTTTATCCTAGAACGATCCCAAATTTCAAATGAAGTTTTAGCACGTTTAGTTCATTTACGGGGACAGTCAAAATTATTCCATTACATTACGACGAATGGGAAAAAACATTTTAAATGATTTTTAATGATGTTACATCCTTTTTAACATAATAAAATTGATATGAATTTATGAACTGCACTAAATACATTCTGTAAAATATGCGGCGCAAAGAATAGTTACTATTCATTACCAGTGCCACACAAAATATTTCCGTTACATAATGATATAGGGGGGGGATTATTTGAGGCATATTTTAGTTATGTAAAACTATTTTATACATAATGAAATTTATGTACGCCGCTGAGATTTACTATTAGTTATCTCACGTATAATACGGAAATGCATACCTTTAACTGGGACACACAGAAGATTTCACTTACTATATTGTGTCCGTAGTTGGGTATATTACGATTGCTGGAAAAACATTTTTAATTTTGATATGCACTTTTAAGTTTGACTATATTTATGCATACCATATGGTGTGTATAAATGCTATATCTATTGCATGTATAAAAGGCTACACTAAAGAATTCGTAAGGGTTTCTGGGTATGGCTTAAAGGTGGTTTTCAAATGAGTTATGCATTTATACGCTGCACTGCACTTAGTTCACTAAGGAATATTTGCAGAATACTATAGATAAAATTATATAGAAGGCCACGCGAAGAATTTTATACACAGCCGTCCATCAATAATAGCTTTCAGAAACATAATTTCAGGAGTTTAAAAAGTTTTTAGTTTTAATTAAATTTTAGCTAAATAGTGGGGCGTAATAAACGTACTAGGTAAACTACAGAGCGGCACAAAAGTATTCAAGTATGTTTCCATCTATTAATATAAACTGCGGAATAAGAAAATGCGTTTTCTGTTATGCGTTTTTTGTTAAACTTTCCCATTATATAGCATTTATACGTACATTATTCCTACGGAAGAATTGCAGGGCTATTAAAAAGAATTTGAATCCATATTTTGTTATGGGCGGTAACTGCTGGAATCATTTTTTTAAATGTTTCATGAGTTTTCAAAAATGTTTACTTAGTTACATTATTTACCTTATTTCCCTAAATAACGAAAATTTGTTACAGCAATCAGGAAGTATTGGAAAGAATTTTATAATCTATGCTTAACACATTATTTTTCTTTCTTGTTTATATAATGTAATGTTTGTGTTATTTAATTTCAAAATATGTAACAATTATCTGTGGTTAAGAAAAAAGAATTACTATTGGGAAATAGTGGAGACGAAAGTAAAGGTAGCACACACTCTGACATGCGATATTGTGCAACTGCTTCCGGATTAATAAATGTAACTTTTCTATTAATGAAAATTCTGTTTTATTTTATTTTGTTTATTTATTACTTTCCCATTATACGTATTATAGGGTAAATCTTGCAACCGTTTTAAAAATCGATTTTTTTTTTTTCACGGATCTACATTGGATTCAGACACTGGAGATTCCGAAAAACATATTTTTAGAAACAAAAAATGGCGTCTGTATGTCTGTGTGTCTGTAAACTCTCTGTCTACCGAACAAATTAAGATAGAGACTTGAAATTTGGTATATATTTAGTATGTAAAAGTGGAAAGAAGCCTATTTAATATCAGTAACCTTGACTATCAGGAACAATTTATGCGGACAATCGACATATTCCTCCTAATTAAAGATATATAAAATTTTTCGAATTTTTTTTTTTAAGGAGTGGATGTAAAAGATAATAAAAAATATAAATTTAGCTTAAAGAATGAAGTCTATCAGATAATTAGTTGCCGAGGTATTTAGGATCATATTTTCCACATTCTTCGATTTTTCATGATCATGTATTTTATTCGAATTTCAATTCAAAGATATATTTTATTTGGAAACGATATGCTTAATCCAAAGCAGTAAATTATTATTTATTATAATTATAATTTTTAGAGTTATAATGATGCTTATTTTACGCACTTCTTTATTACTTGATTATCTTGAAAAACTATAGCCAAACTGTAAGATTAAATGTCAATAAGGCTTATCGTTAATGTCACATTCATTTGACATTAAACATGTTTCATGTGTTTGTTACGTCATCAAGGGATTTTTAATTCGATGTTTTATTTATAGTATTATTAATATTTTACAAATTTTATAGTTGGTTCGTTATTTAAAATAATAACTATGCCAATTAATGTAATTTATTAATAGTTTGGCAATTTATATTATATGTCGAAATGAACCGACGGGATAAACAAGTATATCCGCAATTCCATAATAGAACATTATTACGTATTAAAAATATTTAAATATAAGTTTAAATTTTATTTTGGAATTGCGATGCATTTTATAAATTGTTTACGAGTGTTTTATTTTCATATATTATAGTTTGCATATTCATGATGGGTAAAATGGGTAAATTTTGTATCGAGATAAACTTTTTCCTTACCCATCATACGTAGTATAGGGTAAGTCTTGCAATCGTTTTGAAAATCGAAAAAAAAATTTTGACGGACTTACACGTTTCAGATACTGAAGATTCCGAAAAACATATTTTTAGAAAAAAAAATTTGCCGTTCGTCTGACTGTCTGTCTGTAAACGCTCTAACTCCCGAACAAATCGAGATAGAGACTTGAAATTTTGTATGTATTTAGTATGTAAGAATGGGACGAAGCCTATTTAATATCAGTAATCTCGATTATCCGGAACTATTTTTTTCGGACTCTCGAAAAATTCATTCTGATGAAACGTACATAAACTTTTTCGAAATTTTTTATTTTAAGGAGTGGATATAAAAGCCACTAAAATAACACACATTTTTCATAAAAAACGAAGTCGATCAGATTATTAGTTGCTAAGATACGTGTAATCCTGTTTTTCCATTCTTTGATTTTTCATGACCCTGCATTTCATTCAAATTTGAATTCAAAGATACATTTTAATTGGAAATGAGACGCTTCATCCGACGCAGTAAATTGCTAGATAATATGCTTATTATTTGTGTTTCTTTTATGCAATCCGGTATTACTTGAGTATTTTGGCGTTTTATATAATTTGTCGAAATTGGCTCATCAGCAATTCATTAATAAATCATTATTATGTAAATTAAAACTATTTAAATATGCGTTTAAATTTTATTTTGGAATTGCAATTCATTTTTTAATAAGTTACACACGTTTTGTTTTCATATTTTATATTATGCATATGTATGATGGGTAAGTATTACGGTGGCCTCCAACGACTAGTCTTTTTTTCCAATAAAAAATGAAATGGATAAAACTTTTAGTAACTGTAACATAAATTTATAATTTGCGTATTAATTCTTTTAAAGCAAAATTAACCTAATTTTTTTCATTGAAAAAACTCCTAACTACCTTTTAATTTAAACTTTTTTTCCATAATTTCTTTAGGATTAATTCATATTTGAAGAGCGTCGAAATTGATTTCTTAAGTAATAAAAATCTATACCACGATAAAAAAGAAAAGAAAACATACATAAAAAAAAATGCACACTGTAAAAAACAATCTGTAAAGCTATAAAAAATTTTCTAGGAAATTGGGATTCTTAAAACTTTTTATATAACAGTAACAGGAAAAAATCATGTAACGGAATCGGTTATATGAATATTTGCTGTTACCACTGCATGAAAAGCTCTGAGAATACTAGTTTCCTAGAAAAAGTTTAGTAACTTTACAAATTCTTTTTACAGTGCATAATTTGAAAAAAAACTTAAGACTTTTTAGTTCCCTATATAGAGATAAAGTTTTATGTATGGAATTGTAATGAAGATTTCAGAACGTTTTTCCAAGTGCACATAATATTTTTTTCTCATATTAATTTCCATTTTGTTGAAAGTAACAATCTATCGCCATAATTAAGAAATTATGCTTTCTAAACCTCAGAGGGCAAAATAAAATAATCTATTAAATTAATTATTTATTTTGTATATCTTATTAATTATAGCTCTTCACTATTATGGATATATTATAGAATATTTTTATTTTTTTCTAATCTATTACAGACCTATCAATCTATAATAATCTTTTCAATTAAAAAGAATGGTTTTCATTTATATTGTGCAACATGAGAAGACCAGGGTGGATTCCCTATTTTAAATAATTTTGAATTTCCATATTAACAACAATTTTCTCATAATATTAAAAATATATTTCTACATTTGTTTTAATTTATAATTATTGCATATTTAGCACTAAATATTTTGCATCGATACATATTTTTTGTTAAACAAGAAATGAAATGTTAAAAGTTATAAGATTAACTTTTGTATAAAGGCTTTTATTATTTTTTTTTTTCAGGTACAATTAAAGTGAAAATTTATAAATGAAAAAACCCCACACTATCTTTCTTTTAAAAATATTTTTTCCTAACTTATTTAACATTACTAATTTATTTTTGAACAGAGTCAAAAATGAAATCTTTAGGGACGAAAATCTATTAGGCGAAAAAAAGAAAAACAATTTGTTTTTAAAAAACGCATAGTTAAAAAAAAAAAAAAAAAAAAAAAAAAAAAAAAACTTGGATTTTATTTAGTTTCCTGTAGATAAAGTTTTATTTCTGGAAGTATAAATGAAGCTTGCATAACAGTTTTTGAAGTGCACATACCAATTTTATCTGATATTAATTTGTATTTTGTTAAAAGTAATAATCTATCTTCATAATTAAGAAAATTCAAAACCTTCAACGAATTTCTTACGTTAAAAATTTTCTCGCACTTATAAAAGCTCTTTTAATTATAATAATGTGAGGATCGACTTAGGGTAAGAAGAATTTCATCTGCTACAAACTAATTACTTACCTTGAAGACACTTTTGTAAAGCAAAACGCCCTGCAGTGATAAAACTGCCTAAAACTTCTGCTACAGCATACAGAGAGAAATGTTAAATAAACAAATGAGAAAACCAAAACTTGATCTCGCATTTTTAATCAAGTTTACTAGAGGTACGTAGTTATAAAACGAAATCAGTTAACTCAAGTTTTCCAACTAGACCTCCTTCAGGCCAAATATAAGGTATTTCATTAACAATCTCATTATTTTTTACTTCGCGTTCAGGATATGAATTTTTAGATTTTATAAAATGTCAGGATGAAAATAAAGCTATAAAAATGTTATGGCGCCAGGGTACTGTCAGTATTAATCTTTGAAAAGTTTTGACGAAAAAAAAAATTTTTTTAATAATCATATATTTAATAGTAATTTAATATTAATTATATTATTGTCATTTATGTTTAGAAATTATGGGTAATTGTTCTTATTCTAAGTATTAAATTTTCGTCCTTTTTGTTAACAGAAAATACGTGTATGCATTTTTAAATTAGAAAATAAAAGTACATAAAACTGTTTTGAAACTTCCACCTTCAAATATAAGTGTTATTCGAAAATGAAATATTACATAAATTATTTAAATTTATCTTTAACTGTTGAAGTACTCCTCCTGGAAACAGACATCGAACAGGCACAGATGGATATACAGATGGACAAATCAGATGACAACTATAGGTACTAAGTATTTATGTAATGACGAATACACCTTTATCCTCTTCAGACCTGAGCATAAAATAATTCTACAAATATATATTTATTGCTTTTGCATAATCGAAATGACACCATAGATGCCAGAAAGAGTCATTTTTGTGAAATCTGTACTTTAGGGGACTAGTAATTTAGATTTACAAATATGGATATAAAAGTACTAATCCCCTTAAAACATCAGTTTAACTATCAGCAACATAAATTTACGCAATAACAAAATTAAAGTCTTTAAACAAGTGAATATTCAGTAAATCCTCAATTTTTTTTTTTTTATTGTAAAGCATTTAAGTTAAATAATCCTGAATATTTCTTACTTTCTTGGCCACAATGTCTTGAAGGTATTTTCGAAACTCGGATGAAAATAATATTTATTTTATGAAGTAATATTCATCAGTACTAACAATTATTGGTTTTGTTTTAATGCAAAAAATATTCAGCTGTATAGATGTAAAGTAAAAATGCAAAAAAAATTGAACAGTTTAGTTTTTATGATGAAAAAAATAGAGGTACAGATTTGTGTACCTCAGGTCTGAAGAGGATAATGAACTTAAAGTCTCCTTTTTTAGGGTTTGGGAGTGAGGAACCCCTATTCGTCTCTGTTCTTTGTATGTCTGTTCGTCACAGTCCTCACACATAAACTGCATTAATCAAAGACTTCAAATTTTGTGTTCTTACAGCTGATTTCTTCGTGTCACACGACAAATGATAAAATTTTGTAAAAGTCTATTATTTAATTAAATCAATTTTATGAATGTCATCCGTTCATTTTTGAGTTTCGAATTTTAAAACGGAACTTTAATTTCAACATGTTTTGTGTAGACATGATAACATTGAATTAATGAATCTGTCTAGTAATCAAAAGGTTTTTAGTTCAAACTCCAGTCCTGGAACGTGAAAATTTCATACTATAAGGTGGATTTAATTAAAAGAAATTCCGCATTTTTTTTTTTTTTTACCATTTTAAGGGTTAAAAAAATGGTAAATGGGCACTGTAAAAATTGAAGACCCAAATTGGGTTTAGAGATTTCTGGGTATAGTAATGTTCGTGAAATGGTACAGTAAGGATTCAAAAATGGAATCCTTACTGTACCATTGTATAGAGTACCATTGTAGAGTATTGTTCCCAAAATAGATAACCCAAAATGGTTCAAAACAGAGCAGATCTTTATTAACATTAAATTAATCAAAATTTCTGAGGTATAATGTACATACCATCTAAGATATTTTAATTGTTTTAATGTCATTAAAAATCAGACTTATTTAAAACGATTTTGTGCTACAAACTGAATTTTCCAAATTAGAACAATGCTGTACCCAAAAATCTTTCAACCCAATTTGGGTATTTTGTTTTTACAGTGTAGATTATTCTTTTTATCATTGACACTCATAATATTTTTTGGAATGGAAAATTCTTTCTATTTTAAAAACTATTGCGATTTATTAATCATTCAGCGTTTTAAGTTTCATTTAAATAAATACAAATTAAAAATTTTATTTATACCTTTTCAGTTTATTTTTTAAATTCCAGATTTCTAAAATATTTAGAATGTTCGATTTTATTTAGATAATTTTTGATATGAACATTTTAATTGATTTAAATAAATAATTTATTCTTTTAATTGTTTTAAAATTAAATTGGTTGGTAAGAATTTAATAATTTTAAATTAATAATTTTCGTCTATTAATTACAGGATAAGTTGATTTGTAAGAAATATTAAACGAAACTCTCTGTGTGATCTCGATCACACTTACCCATTTATTTTGTAGGAAACAATTACTTTAAAGAAGAAATGCGATAAAAAAAAAAAGTTCATAAAATGTATATGGCCTTCCAGTTTTAGATTTTTATTCACTATTTATTAAAATATTGAAAAATAAAATGAATTTCACAATCTTATGGTGATTTTTATTCAATATATTAAGTATATTTAAGCTTAACCTTATAGTACACGTATTAATCTAAATATTTATACTTTAAAAATTAACTCATTAATGTTACAACATTATCCGAAATATTCTATTAAAATGAAATAAACAACGTTTTAGCAGTTATTATGCATCGTATTCAACGAACGATTAATCAAACTTTTAAAATGATGAGAAAATTTTTATAATCCCTTTAGCAACATATTTTAAAAACAAAATGGTTCATAATCGATGGAAAAGTACTTGTGAAAAAGATTCCAGGGAATTTTTAAAAGGATTATTGAACATTTTAAAAGCTTTTTATTTACCAAGGCGATACTTTTATTTATTTTTTTAAATTCAACATTTCCCCTTCCATATCATCGATTCATCAATTTCCTGGCTTATGTTTCCAGCGACGCTTGTCAAAGTATTGTATTCTACGGTTTCAACAAATCTTCACAAAAGAATTCAAGTACCCGGTTATTCACCAAAGTACATAAAATTCTAGTTTGAGATTTGAAGTGAAAGTTGAAGTTGCTTTTGCTTGAACTATCAGCTAGCTATTACGTATTCTACAGAACAGTGTAAAACTTTACGGGTGCTTCAAATCTTTTCTTTTTATGATGAGCTATGTTCCCGTAGTTGATAAAAATGATTTCAAACAAGGTGATAGATTTACTTTACCCCTCAGCTTCAAATGAAATCATGAATTTTTTCTCTAAATCTCTTTCATTTCGACAGTTTAAATACTTCCACCCACGCCGGGGATAATAATTAACTTTCTATCTGTTATATTCAAACTTTTTTTTACGAATAAAATTTGAAAAATTGTAAAATTGACTGTCTTGTAGAATGTTCATGGGTTAGGCTGAACACAACCGGTACTCTAAGTTTCTGTTTAAATTGAACCCGAAACCGATTCTCTCTTGAAATATTCAAATCCGAACCCGCAACAAACTGCTTCTCCATTCCACCGTTTTAAACAGGCACGTAGCCAGGGAGGGGGCTAAGGGGGCTGAAGCCCCTCCCGAAAGTTTAAAAAAGCAAGTTTGATCTAATATGATAGTAAAAACTGTCACGATTTTCTTTTTTTTTTCTTCCATTTTATTATAACTACGTATATTTTTATTTGTAAACATACTAATTTATTTAGCTAAAATTATAGCAATTCCTCATTATACCTCTCATTCGGACATATTGTTTTTTATTCGTATCTACCACTAAAAATATCAGTTTTTCTTAAAATGGAATTTTTACTTTATGCACAGTAAAATTCAATGTGTAATGCATGCATCATATCATTAATTTGACTTGGAAAAAAGAAGTTTAATACGTGTATGACATAATAATTTAACTTTAGGAGTCAAATTTAAAACATTTATTTGTGTGTTATGATCTTTCTTAATTTCCTAATACTCATTATATCACGATATAATAAATACTTAGATCGATCAGTGTTAAAATCAGGATTGGAAAAAAACCAGGTTTTTTTGAAAAAACCCAAAAAAACCGTTTTTTTTTTTTGTTTAAACCAGGTTTTTTTTTTAACCGGGTTTTTTTTTAACATCCTTTCTTATTACATATACATACATATTTACTGATAAAAACAGACATTATTGGTTTATAAGCAGTGTAACTTCATTTAAAATATTTTAAATTTAATAATTATAATGAATTTATGGTGAAAATTGAATAAATTCATTTTTAAATTTAAACAGTTTTAGTAAACAGTCTTATGTTGAAAGTTTTAACTGTTCTTTCTATACAGTGAACCATTGATGCCCTGTAAATCTTTATAAGCAATCTTTTGATTACTAATAATAAACATTTGGATTTAGTTTAATAAATATTCTTTTCCACAATTATTCAAATAATAAATGGCAAATACTTCTTAGGATTTTTTTCTTTCTGAGTGACAGTTTGAAGTTAACATTTTTAGTCGTTAGATTTAGCAGATAGCAGAGGGAAAAAAAATTATTAAAATGCTATAACTGGCAACCAGTCTTTGCTTTTTTTAATTCTTCGAGATAATCTCCCAAAAGAAATATTTCTTTTACAGCTTGTGCAAAATCTTAAAAGATCATTGTGTTACATTATTAATTGCATTAAATAATCTGCATTATTAAAAAAATTAAAATATTTTATACTAAATATTGAATCTATTTTATCTTTGATCAATTCACATGTTTGAAGTTTTTTCTTTAAAGCAATAGTTATGTTCACCAATGTCTACTGATTTTAATCCTATACATAAAAAAATGACGTAAACCCAATATATCTAATGCTTATTGCTAAAATAAAGTGTTAAAAGTAGAAATTATTTATATCCAATAATCTGAAACTCGTAAATTATAAAGAAAGAAAATGTCATTAGATTTCTTCTAAAAAACGATAGAAATTATTTATGTCTAATAATCTGAAACTCGTAAATTATAAAGAAAAAAAAGTCATTAGATTTCTTCTAAAAAACGAATTGCTTTTTTTAATAGAAAAAAACAATTGGTTTAATCCTATGCATAAAAAAAGACCTAGACCCACTATTTATAATACTTATTACCTACTGAAATAAAGTGTTAAAAGTAGAAATTATTTATGTCCAATAATCTAAAATACGTAAATTATTTTAAAAAAAAAGAAAGAAAAAAAATGTCATTAGATTTCTTTTAAAAAAACCAATTGGTTTTTTTTTTTTTTTTTTTTTTTTTTTGAGAAAAAAACCATTTGGTTTAAACCATGGTTAAAACCAATTGGTTTAAACTGTGCCAACCCTGGTTAAAATGTTTTGTAGAAAAAGAAGCCAAAACAGTAATGGACCTTGTAATGTAAAATTATATAAAAATAATGATTTTTAAAAAGCTTTTACTATAAGATTTTTTATTAAAAAAAAAAAAAAAAAAAAAAAAAAAAAACTAGCAGTAGCAAATTTCTAGAAGAAATGGTGCGAACAAAGATGATAGGGTATCAACAAATTTTCAAAGGCACAACTGTGCCGGCATTTCCCGGCTCTTCACTGAAAAATATTGAGTTAAATTGTTTGCATATGAATCTTTAATAGAAAGAGAATGTGCACAGACTAATCTGTGTACATTCTCTTTCTATTAAAGATTTGTGAGAAAGTTTCTTCGACTTTTATAGAGTTACCAACTGCGGGGATAGATACTCCTGAGTAGGGATTTTTTGGCGGTTTTTCACAGTGCCTCCTAAAGAATTTTCTAGGAAGGAACATCTAACTTCCTATCAATCTTCTTTTCTGCAGAGCAAGAAATGCTACAAAGAGTTAATCATATACCGGTCCTCTAATGTTAGAGAACAAATAAAAAAAGATGATAGGCTGAGAACTCTTCTAAGTTTTATAGAAAAGCCTGAAGATGTGGAATTGAAACGTTATAAACGCGCTTAGAAATACTACTTCTTACTTCAGCGCAGGCCCAGACATTCAGAATGAAATCATTTAAACATGCTGGGATATAGTTACTGAAGAACTAATCACCAAAATAAGTAACGCGATCTGATTTAGGTTGAATACTGATGAAACTATGAGCATTTCAAGTACAGAATAGTTTGCACGTTGAGTTAGATTGTGGAATAGTATTTATAAAATGTACAAACCCTAATAATTTGGGAAATTACTTTAGATTCATTCAAGTAAATGATTTGTCCGCCGAAAATATAACAGAAGAAATAGTACAACGTCGTAATGAACTACATAATGATATGTTTAAATGCATCACAAGGCATACGACAGAGAATAATATGGTTGGACATGATAATGGGATCCAATCTACAATTCATCAGAAATGTCCCAAAATCAGATACCTCCTATTTGCAAGCCACTGTTTGAACCATACATTGTCCAAAAACACATGCCGATTTCTGCCATCCAAATCTAGTTTGGAACAGTTAACGAATTGATATATTTTTTAGAAATCACCCTAAGGTAAATTTGATCCTACAACAAACAGTTCCCTCATATGCCCCAAAATGACTTCTCTGCGTTTGAAACGCAAGATTTGTAGAAAATCATGAAAATATAGTAAATTTTGTCAAGTTGTTCGAATAAATTTGCATTACTTAGAAAATATTTTGGAAAATACATGAAATATTTCTTCAACAGCTATAGACCTTTCTTGGCAGTCATGGAATTGTAAAGAATGCTTTTTTCACATGCCTATTTGTTTGTGACAAGCTTTTCAGTTTGACAAAGCCATTTTCAGCTCACGTCAAGAAAAATATCATGTCACAATTTCGGCCGTAACTCATGCTAAAGATCTCCTAATTATTTTACAAAACATAGAGAAAATGAAATGTGCATGGAAATCTTTTGAGAGACATTTAATTCTACATCAAAACTTAAAAAAAGTCTTTCAAATAAAAATAAAAATCTCAAGACCAAAATTTAGTCAGACTACAAATACAAACCCTGTGTAGAATATTTCCTGTGTAGAAAGTATTTTTCAAAATTTGAATGACAAATTCATTTCAAATGGAGAAATTTAACCCGATTTTCAAATACTTTTTTCAGGATATGTTTCTCTGGAATAAGCAAGACAATTAGAGAATCTCTCTTAACATTTCGAACATAAGATGTTAATGTCGTAAGTGAAAGTTTAATATGAAGTATGGTTGCGAAAAAATTCATAATATTGATAGAAATATTACGAATTTTAGTAAGTAGTAAGTATTATTGTAGTCGTAAAAATTTTAGAGTACTGTAATGCAATGCATTACAATACAATGAAACATTGCACCACAAGCATTTCTGATGTCAAAGAACGTCACGATGGATTAAAGCTAATCAGCTTCTCGATTTATCCCACAAGCGTTCCCCAAAAGCCAATCAAATACCGCAATGCTTGTGGGAAACATTGTTAACCCTTGCCAGTGCTAGTGGTCATTTGCTGACAATCTTGGCTACTATCCCGATAAAAATAGCCAGCGCTGAAAGGTCTTTTGCATCAATGAGAAAATTATTTTTTGCCTCAAAGCACTATGGCTGATGAGAGACTACTGTTAGTGTTGTTTATGACGTCTAGTTATTTACACGAGGAATATAGAGCCGAAGGGATGTGGGGTGCCTTCCATAGGAATTGTTGAAATAGAACCTAGTCCCTAACTATAAAATTAAATCCAAGGTTCGAAGAAAATTATAGCAAACTCCAAACGATTAGGCTGACCGGCGAGATTGGGCTCGAAGCCAAAACCTACATGAGAGACTGGGCAATGATATCCATTAGCTGGGACATCACTCTACAGATTAATCATTTTACGATCCCGCACCTGCAGTGCAAGACGTTAATATTAATCCTACGTTTAAAATCCATTAAAATTACTTGCTTGCATTTCAATATATATATTTTTAAATTCTCATAAAGATACATGAGGTTCATCGCAAAAAAGGTCAGTTTGTGCTTTTTTATTTTCTTTGCGGTTTTTACCCCTAAATACACTTTCGGTTTTCGAACAGGTACTCAACGTGCTCTTAGAAACATAAATTGTAATAGAAATTGAAAAAAATAACAGTTTTTCGAATGGACAACAAGTATATTAGGCAAGATTATATCATAGGTAAAACCTTGTTTATTTTTTATCTACATTTTAAACTACAGTCGAACCCTGTTATAACAAGCTTCAAGGGACCGAAAGTTCTGTTCGCTATATCCGTTCCGTTTAAAAAAAGTTAATCACTCACAAAATGTGCACATTATTATCTGCTACTTATATACTCAATAATGAAATGTATTAAGGGAAAAACGTAAAATCTATTAAATATAATCATTAATGAATTAAATTGACTAAAATCTAATTTGCACCATGTTTCAGTAGCCGGCATGCATTTTCGAATTTTCTTGTAAATTTAAAGTCGAAATCCTATTTTCACAACTACGAAAAAGTTAAAAAAAAATCAAAAAATCATGAGTCGACTGGAAAAAATGTTCATTATAACCGATTCTTAAGATTTCGGAGGTTTGCTACAAAAGGATAAAGTAGCATTAAATACAATAGGAAAATCGCAGGGCCAAAATTTT
This sequence comes from Maratus speculifer, assembly GCA_964019185.1. Taxonomy (NCBI): domain Eukaryota; kingdom Metazoa; phylum Arthropoda; class Arachnida; order Araneae; family Salticidae; genus Maratus; species Maratus speculifer. The sequence continues at coordinate 211,855,009 of OZ025302.1, forward strand.
TCTTCGTTATATCCGTGAGTTCATTATAAAAAAAAATCCAAAATTGAGCCCCTCCCGAAAGGAAATCCTGGCTACGGGCCTGGTTTTAAAAATAACGATTATTTGACCATATTATTAAACGTATATGACCGAATTTTGACTATATTATGAGCAGAATAAGGTTAAATTACGATTATGTAATTGATTTTACTGAAAACATCCAAATAATGAGCAATTTCCTATAAAATTTTAACAGCGCAGAGCGAAAGAAAATTAATTGATATTTTAATACATTTATGAAAAATTAGTCTACCTATCATGTGTCAGTTTCAACTTTTTTGTATCAAAAATGAACAAATGTAAACCATTAATATTCAAATATATATACAGTCGAGTCTCTCTGTAACGAATCTCCATACATCGAATTTCTCTATATAACGAATTTTTAGTAGGAACGGTTCCCTTTTCGCATGAATACATTAAAAACAGTTTCTATACAGCGAAATATCGATCTCTATATAACGAATTTTTTCATAAATTGGTCTGAATTTATTCAGTTTTAAAAGGCTTCGAAATCAAATGGAATCAATTTTCCATCACTTATTTTTGATTTATCGTCACTACTGAGTTTTTTTTTTATTACTTCTCTCCTTGTTCTTTAAATCCAACGAATTCATCCCATCTCCCACACACCTTTCCACATCCTTCTCAAAACAGAATCAATTGCATTGATGCACATGTAAGAGAGGAATCAATGAGAGGCACATAAGAGAGGCTTTCAAATGAAGAAAAATGTTAACTACAATTTTTCATTCCTTGCTAAAATTTGAGCTTTTTTTTAGAGCGTAACAATTTTAAAATCAAAACACAAAAGATCATAGATTTCTTCGTCTGAAATTAATGCAAGTCTTTCTTATTTGATTTTCATTAAGCTTTCAAATAAATGTCTGTTCTCTTTTTTGAAACAGCTTAAATAATTAAGAAATAAAATGTTAGGATAATATTTACTTTTAAACATTTCAAATTATTAATTCAAAAGATCAAAAATAATATTTGTTCAAATTTCACGCATACGATTTTTAACATCATTCTCTATACATCGAATTTCTCTATATAACGAATTTTTTACTGGAACGATCGATTTCGTTATATAGAGACTCGACTGTATTTTTAATAATTGCTTCTCATGTTCTTAAATTTACACGGAAAATTTTAATGGAAATGTTATTCGCGCTTTTCAACAACCGATGTTTATACGATTATCAATTTATAGGATCAAATTTCATTTTTGTCCTTTAAATATTATTTTGTTTGTTTATTAATTGGTTATTTTTGTTATTTTTGTTGTTTTGTTTGTCCTTCCAGAATTGTTAAAATATTTTCCTTTATCCTTATATTTTATCCTTTTTAAAAAATGCGTGCATATCATAAACATCGATATGTAGACTTTTACATCTTTAGAGATGTTTCATAACATTTTCTAACTAGTTTTTAGCTCACAGGCTATCATAGCCTGAGAGCTTATGTGCCCGCCCATTCTGTATGTACGTTCGTTCGTGCGTAACGCTATAACTCATGATAAAAATATCCCATCCACTTGAAATTTTGTATATAGGTATATCCTGATAAGGCGCTTCCCTGATTAGTTTTTGGAGTTCATTCGATATGTATAAGAGGGGGAACGGGGGGCTCATGCCCCTCCCCTTAATTGATATAAACGAGATTTTCATGCAGAATTAACAGTTTTCGTTCAAAATTTAGATATAGGATCATTCTGATGAGGCGATTCCGTGACTGTTATTAGGTGTTCATTGAATAAGTATAAATAGGGGGAACAGGGGTTCTAATTCTCCCCCCCCCTTAATTTATATAAATAGGTTTTTCAAGCAGAATTTTCAGATTTCGTTCAAATCTCTGAATAGTTTTGGAAGTTTAATGGTTAAGTATAACAGAGAGGGATAGCTCCTTTTAAATTACACAAATGCTAAATGGGTTTTTATTAAGAATTATCTCATTTGCTCTGAATTTTGGATATAGATTTTTTATATGATAAAGCACGTCTTTGATAGTATATTAGGTTCAATGATTATGTATAAAAATAGAGAGGAAAGGGGAGAGCTGTTTCCCCTTCTTAATTTTTTTTCGAACGGAATTAACCCTTGAAAATATAAGGCTTTAATGTACAATTAGTATTTGTAGCCTGTGAGCTCAATGCCATCAGTTTAACTGGGCAGTATTCTTTATTGTTGTCCCTTCCAATATTTATCTCATGACTGATGAGATTAAAGTAGGGTTCATACGCTTCAGGTATTTTCCAAATATATATATATGTATATTATATCAGAGGTTATATAACTATAGAAAAGTAAATTTACGTGAAACGCTAAAAATTTCGTCGTATTTAATCTGAAATTTTCTATGAGAAAAAACTGGTACAAAAGACTTTTTTTGTCAGAAAATTACAGGATTCGTACGAACTTCGTTATAAGTCGTTAAAACTTAAATTAACAATTAAAATTTACAACAACATCAATAAAAAATACTATATTTCCATATTATCATAGTTGTTTTCATTTGACTATAAAATAACATTGTTAAGAATTTAAATATATGTAGAAAAGCTGTCCCTTGGAATGATCCTTCACATATTTAAAGAAAGTTGTCAGTAAAAATAATGGAGTTATGAATAAAAAGGAGAAGTCATACAATGTGTTGTCTAACAGTTATGAGTGAAATAACTGAGAAGGTTGTCGCAAGATGACAGCTGTTTTTTTTATTTTATAGGATCAACACTTTCTGATTACCGCAGGTTAAACTTCCACCAGTAAAATTAAATAGAAAATATCATCTAATTTAAACGCCTTATTAAAGAGAAATTTCTCTCACAAATATGGTAAAACAGTTTTAGTTCCTTTTACTGGTGTCAGTTAGCCTGATATTATTATTTTTTTTTTTCTGAGACAGACAGTAGGTTATCTTGGTTATCACAATGTGGTGGAACTACTACCACCGAAGTAAATTTGATCAGTAAAAATGAATATCAGTTTTTGACATTATTTTTGATTAAGGGAGACCCGAACCCCATTTTCGGCCAAAAATCAACAAAAGTTCAAAAACTTTTTTATCTCATAAAACGATAAAATACATATTTGCGAATATCCATGCAAAATTTCAGAACTCGGGAACACTTGGAACAGGTAGCAAATGAGCTTTTTTTAACTGTAGTCACTAGAGTTTAAAGGACTAGCGGCCATTTAAAATGTGTTTTCCTGAAAATGACTTTTTCCATATTTTGCCTAAGTTCAAAGTACTAAGGCTCAGTGGTAAAATGGTTTAGAAACAAAGTGTTTATGTTTTTAGAATCTTAAAAAACTTTGTAACAAAAGTAAGGAGAGATTTTTTTTAAAACTATTTCTGAAAATTTTACATGAATTAGTAAACATGAAATTTATAACGAATTTAAGGAAATTTACCATGCGTAATTTCTTTCTTTCTTTCTTTTTTTTTTAGCTGATTAAAATAGAAAATTAAAAATATCTCTCCCTAGGTCGTTGCATATACTATAACACTATTTAAGAAATTTTAGTGATACCAAAATATTGAAAATTGTATGAGGAGTAGTAATTTTTAAAAGTGAAATTTTTTCACAAAAAAAATCATAAAAATCGACATAAAAATATACTTTTTAATAAAAAGGGAATTTTTTTGCTAATTATTCCTTACAAAAAGATTCTTAAATAGTACACCAAAATTCATTACTTTAAAATCAATAATAAAAATTTTGGGTTTTTTCTTACGGGTCTCCCTTAAAATTTTCAATTACTGAGGCGTATTTTTTTATTAGTTGCCCGTAATTTTCGGAAAAGCTCTCGAGTAGCTATTATAATGCATTAACATGTTGAGTGCCATGGCAATCACCGATGACTGACACTGAACTTTCCGTTCAGGCTGCTTCAGTCACCGGTAGATGACTGTCTAAAATATGATATAAAATTAAAAAATATATTGTTTTAAATAATTACTGAAAAATTATTTAAAATCTACTTAAGGCTGTTTTCTCAACTGCTTTGCTCAACAAATGAAAAATGTTGAAACATATTTACAAATTCATTTTTTAACGGATAGATATAAAATTGCAAAGCAGGACTAAGGAAGCGATTTGAAATCGAACTGAATTCTCCATGTTTTGATCAATAAATTACTTTATAGAGTTATAAGCGTTTTCGGTCATGTGACAAAGGCGTTTTTTATACCTTGTTGACTCGTTTTTCTGCTTTTGCGCAGAAAGTCGGTTTTAAAAAGGACGACTTTGACACTGTTTATTAAAAAAACTGTTTTTATTATTATTATTATTATTATTATTAAGAGAAAATGAGTGCGATTTGATAGATTCAGAACAACAACATTTGCTAGTTTCATGCATTTCCGAACAAAAATAAATTAAAACTTATGTCATAAAGTTATCCTTTTTAATTTAAGAACAGCTTTAAATTTTATGTATTACAGTATTATATTTTGGTAATAATTGCTTAAAACAATATAATTTTTTTAAAGTTTTATATCACATTGCATACTGTCAGTCAGCGGTGACTGACGCGGACTAAACGGGAAGCTCAGTTTTAGTCACCGTGGCGCTCAACGGGTTGAATAGTTCTCTCTACTCGGAAAATAGGTTTTATGTATGCTATCAGTTCTGAAATAAACATTTGAATCTGAATAACAGATATTGTGCATAAACAGGAATCGTAACAGAATATACTACCTACATTATAAAGGCCAAACGTATTTGTGCGTAACGCATACGTCATTTTGCGAATGGAAACACTTTCTCCCTGCAATTTCGGTTTTGAAATTTTAGTTACTGCAAATTTTACACTTTTAAACATCGCACATTTCAAATTTTTACACTGTCGTATAGAGAAAAAAATGTACTTTTAAATGCAATTGGTTTGAAAGCTGTATCTCAATTTATTTTCGAGATATTAATTTTTTTACAGTTTTTAGTATCAATTTTGTAATTGTGGTAACACAATCACTCCATTTTCTGTTAAATAAAAAAAAGAAAAAAAAAGAAAAAAAAAGAAAAAAAAAAGAAAAAGAAAAGAAAAAGTTTTAGTACCAATTTTGTAATTTTGGCAACAGAAAAACTCCAAACTCCAGTTTCGCTTAATATTGAAAAAAAGAAAAAAAAATAGAAATTAAAATGCGTATACTATTTAAAAAAATATCGTCTGTTATAAAATCCGGTGAATTTCGGTTTTATTTCTTTTAATAATTTGCATAACTTGGGTTTTATAGTATTTTGTTAGTTTCAAATAAAAATAATGTTAGTTTGAGAATTAGACTGACCAATATAGGATGCATTTTAAACTTTAACTAATTTTGTAGATTTATTATAAATCAATGAAACAGTTCTTTCTTAAAGATTTTCTTTCGTGAAATTTCGACGGGTTCCACCTCGTACTATTAATTTTAATGATGCTAATTCTGTATATTTTTAAGTTAAGCATATTTGCTGAACACGAAAATTGTGTGAAAACATTTTTTCTTTTTTTTATACAATCATTTGCATTCAAGGGAAGAAATGTTAAAAGCTTTTGATACAGTACACTGTTAAAAAAATTCTGAAATTCACGAACATTTTTTTCCTGAATTTCACAGAAAAGCTCCCTTTTAACAACAAAAGGGTATTTTCCGTTACAAATCACAAAATTTCGTCATATTTCCTGAAAAGAACGAAACGGATGGAAATAAAAACAAAAAACGGAGACACTCCGTTGTGTGGGGAGCTCCATGGCCGAGTGGTCAAGGCACCACACCGCTAGTCGCCTGCGAGCGCAGATTGTGGGTTCGAGTCGCATTGGCGCCATGGAATAATGAAACATAAAAAATTCCTTTTAAATTACATTTTTCTGTTTATTTTTCTCTTTTTTTCTTATTAAAAATGTTTTAATTTATTAGCCGAAAAATAAATAAATAAAGAAATAAATAGTGTATGACAATTTAAAAAAAATGTCTATATATATATATATATATATATATATATATATATATTGCAAAAAAATTGTTAATAAAAAAATTTTTATTAAAAAAACAGTGGTTTCAAACAGTGATTTTTTTTAATTTAAACTATTTAAAAAATTAAAAATGATTTTAAAAAAATAATAAGTATTATGCATCAGTCTAAAATAATCCGATTACAAACATTCTAAGGAATATATTTGAAAGGAAATCTTTAAAAAGCACAACAGATTTTCCCACTAACTCATAAAAGACATACTTTGTACCGTTTAGCATCAGCAACTTTGGCTCAGTTCGTAAGAATTTGTTCCGCAATCTGAAGGTACCGAGTTCGGTCCTGAGGACGGCGTGAACTAAATTACCCAAAATAACAATTAAGTAAAATAACATAGCAGCTTAAAATCCCTCGGTGATTTCGAATTCTTTGAAGATTAATCGGTAAATCATTTTTAAAAATTATATTAAATTATTACTATTATAAATCAAACTTTGTAACGGAAAGTTACTGATTCTTACACCGGAGTTTTCCCTTCTTGTATTTTCCACAACGGAAAATCTAATAACGGAACGGTAAAAGTTCGGCTACTATTGCTGCCGGTAGTTTCACCTGGAATTCACAGATTTATTTTTAACAGTGTAAGAAGGGTATTCTAGTTTCATGAAAAAATTGCAAATTAATTGTGGGGATACCTAGAAAAGTGCAAAAGTAATTATGAACAGTGTATTTTTATATTTAACCTCTACAAAATAATATTACAGACATTTTTTAAAGTTAAGGTGTTGGAATACTAAGAAAAAGAGAAAGTTACGCAACTCTTATGTTTTTATTTACTTCTTCTTTATTATATGCTTTTTAGAGATTATCCAATTTTTTTTTTCATACCAGAGTTGCAATAGGTGACAATTTTTGAATTCTATCTCGAACCTTTTTTTTTTAAAAAAAAAAAAATTACATACATACTTTATTAACATTTGCAACAGAAATATATTATTTTATTTTCTTGAAATAGTGGTACGAATTTAATATAAAAATAGTCGCCTGTGGTAGCCCTGTCATACATCTATTGATTTTTTAACCCCTTAGTGGTAGCATTAAATTACGGTTTAAAAATTCAAATTCATTATTGCCACCACTTTTTTCAAAAAGAAATAATTCATCTAAATGAATGACAAGTAAAATGGATACTTGAAAAAAGCCAGTTACACTCTTTTGTAAAACTGGTGGGAATCAAACAATTCTGAATAAAAGAGATGAAGCTTGCAGACCGTGAATGTCTCGGGCGCGACGATTAAGTGGTTAAAGAAAAGTTATTGCGTGAATTAAAATACATTTTCCCAAATTTTCATTTTATGTATGTGTATTTTATTAAACCAATTTTATGAATTTGAGTTTATTTCTATTTAACGAAAATACTTCATAATAAAATGTTTAACAGTGGTGATGAGACTTCGGTGAATAAAGGTTTTACTGTATAGAAGTATTCAACGCATATGAACAAACTATAAAACATTATTCAACTTTAACATTATAAAACGTTATTCAAGATTATTTAACTTTGTACAAGCATTAAAAGAGCTAAATATTTCAACAATAAAAATTCAACTCTTGCCAAATATTTGCTTGTTCATGTTTTTAAGTTTACTTAAAAACTTTTAATGGAAATTCTATTCACGCTTTTAAAATTCAACTACAAAATTGTAGGCTTATATTTTTTATATAAATTTATCACTTTTTGAACCGTTATAACAAGAAACATCTTACGTTTTCATTTGTCATACATTTTTCTCAATAAATGTATCACGAGTTCTTTGCATGACATTTGAACCATGACTTTTCTAGATGTCATACAGATCTTGCTTTCTGATCAATGTATGACACTTTTATATAAGCTTTGACATGTCTCATAAGTTTTCGAATATAGAGAGCCCATTGTGATACATTTTTTAAAAGACGCCTGTAAAAACAGATATTCTGCTTTTTGTAAAGGATGATATATCTAAAACTTTTTTCTATAAAAGATATAGTGTTTGAAACATCGAAATCAGTTGGACCAAAAGAAAATTACAACGTAAAAATCATGAGGGCTAGTGAATTTGGAGATTTCAGCGGATTGAATAAATATATTTTAATACATTTTAAAATATAGTTAGTGTTGGTCTAGCTACTTTGTGAGGGAGTGTCCTTTGTGATAAAGGTACTCTAGAATTTTTAGTGAGATCATGACGTCAATGTTCTAACATGTGTGGCGCAAAAGCGATATCTATTCTTTATTCAACTTTAACTTTCTAGAGTGTATGTGGCGCCCTGGAGTCTACAGTTAGCTGCGGTTAGGAGTATTATGCAAATTTATAGCTCCGTCTTCAGTTTGCAACGTATAAAAGCTATGAGTTGGAGTGTGTGGTGTGTTGTGAAGCAGCAGGAGCCCGCAAATTGAGATAGCTGGTGTTGTAAGGAGTTGTGAAGCGGCAGGAGCCCGCAAGGTGAAATAGATTGTGTTGTGAAGTGGCAGGAGGCCGCAAAGTGAGATAGATTGTGTTGTAAAGGGAAGCAAGGTGTTCTGAAGCGAGGTAACTAGTGTTGTGAGCCGAATTAGCTTGTGTTGTGAGCTGAGTTACCTAAGAGGAATGCCAGCGGGTAAGAGTTATTGAATACGTTGAGTATTTTTGAGAAATAAAGATTGTTTGCAGCCACGCATTATTATAGATTTAACGTAGCATTTAGCCGCAATCCGAAAGTAGAACCGGTGTGCGTGCCCCGAGCTGAGGTTAAGCCGTGGATGTGAATATAGTTTACAATTTAACCTCTTACAAGGTGTCCAGCAAATAACACCCTGATTTCAAAATTAAATTTCTCAAAAACAAAGGTCGATAGTAATATGCGGTAAACGGTTTTTTTCATTAGGTAAGCTGTAAAAATCTTATAGAAAAATTTCAAACAGTGAATATTTTTAAAAAATTGCGTTCTGATTGCATAGAATGCTTTCATTTGACATTTTTCTTGTTTTAGATTGCCTGCAGAGAGATAATAATTTTTCAGCTTACAGTGCAAAATTTTAAAGATTTTTAGAAGTAAATTTTTAGAATTTTGAAATTTCAAAAATTTAAGTTCAAAAACCTATGAAATATGACACTTTAAGCCGAAAAACACATTCTCTGGCAGCAATCTAAAGCAAGAAAACTGTCAAATCAAAGCATTCTTTGCAATCAGAACACAATCTTTTCAAAATATTTACCGTACGAAACTTTTGTATAAGATTTTTACAGCTTGCCTGATAAACAAACCGTTTACTGCATGATTCTATTGATCTTTGTTTTTGAGAAATTTAATTTTGAAATCGGGGTGTAATTTTCTGGACACCCTGTAGTATTGTGCTTAGTGACTGAAATCTTGACTCTAGCTCCATTTCCCATTGCCCAGAGGTTTAAATAAAGTGTTTGATTTTAACTTTTACTTAAGATTATGTCTTCATTTAACCATCAGAACACCGGCCGCGTCACAACTTTAGTCATTATAATCAGTATAAATAAATCATAGAGACCATGAAACTTGAAAATTACAGTGAATTGAATACATATTTTTGCATCTCCGAACTTCCATAAAACAGTTGAACATGTTAAAATTTTAATAGTAAAAATCGGAAGTAATTACCAATGGTCTGCATGTCTAATAATTAAAATGAATATATATTTTCAGAAATATTTTTAAGTATCGTAGTATTAAAGTGATAGCATAGACACAAATTATAAAACATTATTTCCTCAACTTTATACGAAGATAAAAGGCCTAAAATTTTTTTTCTATAAATTATCCAGAGTTAGTACGAGTCCTGTCATTTTCCATGTAGAAAAGAGTCTGTATCTTTATAGAAAAGTACGTTTATACTAAGCCATGAAATTTCACCTTTTTTAAAGATAAATTTTTTATATGAAAATACTGGGTACCAAAGAATTTCTCGGTCTGGAAATTCCTGGACCCGCACTAAACTTGAAATCAGTTGCTTTTGAGCAAATGCTTGTTTTGTTTTAAAATTCATTTTAAAACTTTTAACGTAATTCTATTCACGGTTTTAAAATACAACTACCAAATTGTCGGCTAATATTTTATTTTTTATATAACTTTATCGCTTTTTAAACGTTATAACAAGAAATATCTTACGTTTTCCTCTGTCATATATTTTTCACAATGAATTTATCTCTAGTTGTTAAAAAACTTCTTTGCCTGACATATTGTGCCACAACTTTTCCACGACTTTTTCTCATCAATGTATCTCTCTTTTATAAAAGAATTGACATGTCTCATAAGTTTTCGAATACAGAGTGTCCATTGTGCTTCACTTTTTTAAGGCTGCGGTAAAAACGGATATTCTGCTTTTTGTAAAAGATGATACATCTAAAACTTTTTCTTCTGCTTTTTTTTCTGTTGCATAAAAGGTAAAATATTTGAAGCATTGAAATGAAATGGACCAAAAGAAAATTTATAACTCGAAAATCATAAGGATTAGTGAATTCGGAGATTTCAGTGGATTGAATAAATATAATTTATTGCATTTTAAAATATAGTTAATGTTATTCTAGTTAGTATAAAGTTAGTATAATATCTAGCTTATTCTAATGTATGCTTTTTGCATAAGTATAAATCATAGAGACCATGAAATTTGAAAATTACAGTGAATTCAATAGATATTTTTGCATCTCGGAATTACCATAAGACAGTCAAACATACTAAAATTTTAAAATTAAAAAGTATTATTAGATAGATACCAGTGGGCTTTGTGGCTAATAATTAAAATGATTATGTTTTTTCAGAATTTTTTTTAACTATCCTGATATTAAAGTGATAGCATATGCACAAACTATAAAGTATTATTTTCTCAACTTTTTACAAAGATAAAGGGGCTACAAATATTTTCAATGAATAATCCAGGGTTCGCAAGATTCTCGTTATTTTCCAGGTAAAAAAAAATCAGTATTTTTAAAATAGAAAACTATATCTATAATAAACCAATTTCGCCTTTTTTAGTTAGATTTCGTATGAAATACAACATATTGCGATCGTTCCTATGTTGAAATTTCTGAAAATTTTTTGCAGATCTGGTCCGATAATGATCTCTAGATCCCAAAACTACCACCAGTAAAAAAGTTTATACTCTCTTAAAACGAAAAAGCTGAAATAACTCAAGTTGAGCTGAAATCCACTCTTTTCCCATGTTGAAAGGAACCTTCTCAAGAAGAGCTGAAACAACTCAAGTGAATGAGTTGTTTTTAATCAACTCATGATTGAGTGATCTCTATTTTACTCATACTTGAGTGAAATCAAATCAATAAAGGTTAAATCCAGTAGTACTTGAATGATTTGTAATAAAGTCATACTTGAGTGAAATGAAGTCATTTAAGACTGAATCTCGTAGCACTTGAGCGATTTGTAACCAAATCATACTTGAGTGAAATGAAGTCTTTAGGATTAAATCGAGTAGCACTTGAGTTAGCTGCAGCCAACTCGTATTTGAGTGAAGTGAAATAATTTAAGGCAAATCCAGTAGCACTTGAGCGATTTGTTATCAATTCAAGTTGGAGTGAAATGTTGTCATTTTTGAGTTAATCCAGTATCACTTAGGCGATTTGTAACCAATTCATACATGAATAAAATCAACTCACTTAAGAGTTAATCCAAAACTCCTTGAATTTGTAGAATTGAGTAAATTCACTCTTAAGAAAAGCAAAATTGCTTAAAATTACAAAAATCTTCAAGCGATTTCTAAATCGTCTAAATAAAATCACATCATTTAAAACTAAATTCAGTAATTTTCGATTAATTTTTATCACTGAAATTCAATATAACATGGAATTATTGCCACATTTTCAAATGTTGCAATTAAATTCTCATTTCGGATTTAAATTTCTGTTTATTGACATTACAAGGGTATATATATATATATATATATATATATATATATATATAGAGAGAGAGAGAGAGAGAGAGAGAGAGAGATTGGAAAACTGTAACATGGATTCTCCAATATTTCTTCCAAGTCTTTAATTAACAAGACTTAAAACATTCTAATTTACATGACTGAAAGTTCTCTAATGAATCATAAAAACATTTTTTTTCTTTCTAATTCAATGAAACTGTTTCCTATGTCAATTTAGGGGAAAATGCAATTGAATCGTTATACAAAATTAAATAGAGCTTACATGAATTTTTTATTATTCCGTTAAATCAGAAATTTTTAACATCAGAAATTTCTTTTGTTAAATTTAAAAGTACATATATTCATTAAATTAAAAATACTGGTGATCTCAAAATTGCAAATTTGAAAACACTTATTCATGCAAACTGCCTAAATTTGCATAACTGTGCAACAGCACCCGAACAACATTAAACAGAATATCAGCTTCTGATGCTGAAGAGAAAATTATTCCAATCTCAGAAGGTTTTCTTATTCCATAATAAGTTTATTCAAAATCTGATGAAATATTTACAAATATGTACAATACCAGACATTCTGGTATTTCCACTATTATTCAATTAATAAAAAATTCCAAAGATCCATTAAATTCCATTACTCTCATAATAAACTAAACTAAACTAAAAAACATTCCAAAACACTGGTCGTCAAGACAACGAAACTAGTTGCCACTTAGCATCATATAAATACATTATAAATACATCGCTCGCTCGCAGACGAGAAACAAACGTCACTTTCATCGGAGGAGATTTCGCAACATCCTCCCCCCCCGATGAATACATTCATCAAAATTAAATGCAAACAATAATGAACAATAATAAGGTAAATATATATAACAAATACAATTATTTTACTTACTTAGAGAAATCATAATATATTAATTAAAGTTCTAACTTATAAATCAGTTGTATGGGTCGTTTTATAAACCCTGATGCTGTCTTCAACATTACACTTCTGACCTTTTCATCTCGTCCCTTGAAAAGTTCGGTGATTTTAGCTAATTTCCACAAATGTCTCGGAACTTTGTCGTCACCTACTAAAACTACATCATTTACATTAAATTCACAATTTTCACTTATGGGATGTACATTATGTATACCTTTTAATTGGAGCAGATATTCTCCCTTCCAACGTTTCCAAAATTGGTTCAACAATTTTTCTCTATACAAATATCTTTTCAATAAAAATCTTTTTGAGCAGGAGAAGATCTGCTCATTGTTACGACCAGCCTGGTGGTGAGGTTAGGATGTTATCCTTTCCCCGATTAAAAAATGTGATGGGGTGAGAGGTGATGGTTCTGAAGCATCGTTATATACATACGTAATGGGCCGAGAATTCAAAATTGCCTCAATTTCGGTCAGAATAGTTTGTAATTCTTCAAATGATAATAAAGCCCTCCCTAATATTTTCCTTAATATAATTTTAGTCATCTTAACCATCCTCTCCCAATAACCACCCCACCAAGCTGCTCTTTCAACAATATATGTAAATTTTATGCCCTTTTTTCCAAAGTAATTTTGGACATTTGGATCTGCAACGTTCGCGTAGAGTGTTTTTAGTTCCTTTTCAGCTGCCTTGAAGGTTTTGGCATTGTCGCAGTTAACAGTTCTGCATATCCCTCTTCGAGAGACAAATCTTCTGAACGCCATCAAGAATTGTTCAGTGTGGAGACTACTAACGATTTCCAAATGGATGGCGCGAGTAACAGCACATGTGAAAAGTGCAATGTACACCTTGTCTTTGTCTTTAACATATAAAGGCCCTGCGAAGTCGATACCAGTAACTTCAAACGGTTTAGATTCATGGATTCTATTAAGTGGTAATGGAGCTATCACTTGACTGCCAGGTTTAGCTTTAAATATTTTACAAATTAGGCACTTATTTAGACAAGATTTCACCGTTTGGCGACCTCTAAGGATCCAATAATTTTCACATATCTGAGTCAGTGTGTCTGACACTCCAGAGTGCAACAGATTTTCATGTTCTCTTATAATTAAAAGTTCGGTAAATCTTCCTTTGCCGGGTAATAATTTAGGATGTTTTTCGTAAAATTGAAAATTTATTGCTGCAGTCTACCGCCCAGGCATATTATTCCACTTTCAGACAAAAAAGGATTTAAAGAATACAGTCTTGAATCGGTTTTGATGGATCTCCCTGCCTTAAGAAGACAATATTCATGATTAAACTCGGTCTGTTGAATATATCGTACCCAATATTCTTCAGCATTAAACAGTTCCGTTGTTGTTAATACTCCTGTGAAATTTTCATTTTTCCTTTTGCAATTATGGACAAATCGAAAAATGTATGTTGTAATTCTTAAAATCTTATTTAAGTTACTATATCTGTTCAGATTCAATAACGGTTCAGTCAATTCTACGAACGCCTGCAGCACAAGATAACCTTTTCTCTTTTCCTTTTCAAAATCTGGAATGTCTTTGTCAATGTAGTTGCCATCAAAACTATTCATATCAATTTCATGAAGCCAAGAAGGACCCTTCCACCAAATCTCGTCATTAATTAAAGACCGAGCACTTACACCACGAGTCAGTTTATCCGCTGGATTTGACTTTCCTTCACAAAAATTCCATTTCAAGGGATTTGTCTTTTCTTGAATTTCTATAATTCGGTTGCATATGAATTGTTTGTAGTCATCGGCTTTACCCTTGATCCAGTAGAAACATATTTCTGAATCAGTCCAAAAAAAGATGTTATTTTCAGGTACTGTCGGAAAGGTAGATCGTAGATATGATGATAGTCTTGCCGAAATCAAAGTTCCCAATAATTCGAGTCTAGGCAACGTTATTTTCTTGAGCGGTGCGATTCGAGATTTAGAAATGATAAAACTAGTCAGTGTTTTCCCTTGACAGTGGCATTTAAAATATGCAACAGAACCGTAGGCTTTAGGACTTGCGTCCGAAAATATGTGGATTTCGATTTTTTCTATTTCTAATTCATCGAAATATGGCCTAGGTATTTCAAGTGGTTTCAAATCCGGTATTTCATGTAGGTATTCCTTGAATTGTACTTCCAAATCTAATGAAATATTTTCGTCCCATTTAATACCCTTTTGCCACAACGTTTGCATTAATAGTTTAATTCGTATTGTGAAAGGATTTATCAGACCTATAGGGTCAAATAGCATACCACATACGCTCAATACCTGGCGTTTTGTTGCTGTTGTATTCATTATCTTCAATAATGGACTCAATTCTATTTTAAGAGTGTCAGAATTATTATTCCAAATTAAACCCAAAATCTTTAAGGACACATTAGAATCAACAGGATCTTCACGACATTCTAGGTTATTATTTTTCCATTGTTCAGTTAAATTTGGCGAATTAGAAGTCCATCGCCTTAAATTCATGTTGGCTTCCTTTAAAATAGATACGGCATCTTTAGTTACCGTAATGGCTTCTTCTACAGTGTCCGTTCCATTAATTAGGTCGTCGACATCTAGTTCTTTTAGAATGTTATATGCCTCTGGATTCGAAGTTTTATATTTCTTCAAATGCAGTCTAATGGTACCACTCAAAAGGAATGGACTACATTTAACACCGAAGGCTGCTCTGGCGAATCTTAGAATTCTGACATCACGGCCACTGAAATTGAGATCTGTCCCCCCCTTATACCATAAAAACTGTAAAAATTTCCTATCTTCCTCTACAATACCGACCTCAAGAAAGGCTCTTTGTATGTCCGCGCAAAAAGCAATTCGATGATAGCGAAATTTTAAAATAATTTTAAGTAAATCTGGATTAAGATTGGGTCCACTATCTAAACAATCGTTAAGAGATTGTTCATGTTTATCCTTGGAAGACGCATCGCATACAATCCTATCTTTAGTACTTTCTTTAGATTCGCGCACTACTGCATGGTGAGGCATAAAATATCCCTTATCTTTATCAAGTTCGGATTGACATTCGACTTGTTCAATTATACCCTCTTTTAGCTGTTCCTCAATAATATCCTTATAATTAATGTACAAATCAGGATCGCGACGAAGTTTATTGCATAGGCTCATCAAACGCCGTTCTGCAATCTCATAATTACTTTTAATCTCCTTAAAATTTTCCTTCCACAACAACCTAGTTTCATATCTGTTATTTTTATATAAGGTATTTTGTTCAAATTTATTGATAATGTCTAAATCTGATTGCGACATTTCCTTATCTGGTTTTATTCCTATTGCCTCCAATTCCCATAAATTTTTAACTCTCTCATATTCTAACTCTTCCCTCATAACAATCGCATGATTTACCAAAATATCTCTAGATTCAGAATTTCCTTCCCTACCTTGAACTACAAATCCGAACAAACTCTCTGTTGCAACTAAACATCTACTTAATCTAACAATTTTATCACACAAAACTTCCCACATATAGTCTGAACCGATCAAAATGTGTATATCTTTACTAGTTGCATTATCAGATAATTTAATTCCTTGACGTAGTGCAAGATTCTTAACCCATTGAGAAGGAATTTCAATTTTTCCATGCGTAATCTTATCAATTACTACGGCTTGTATTTTGATGCATTTATGAGAATCTGTTATATTTTCCAATTCAATTTCCACTATATCATAACACTCACTTGATTTCGTTTGTTTGCCCGCAAAAGAATGAATTCGAAATGTTTCTCTTTTTATGATCTTTAAACCTAATGAATCTACAATCCGTTTTTCAACAAAAGTCCGATTCGATCCCCCATCTAACAAAACACGAACAATTTTAGATTTTTTGTTTCCCTTTGCTATTGCACTGAGTGTCTGCAATAAAACAGGAGAACATTCTTTTCTTTCCCTTTTATTTTTGAAACATCTGGTGGAAGCTAATGACGTCACAATATCTGGCGTCGAGTCAAAATTTTGATCATTCGAATTATTTTTAATGGAGGACAGCGATTTATCGCAAATTAATTCATTGTGACGCAATTTACAAATTTTGCATAACTGATTCCTTTTAAAACAAAATTTAGCGATGTGTTTTCGTTTAAGGCAAATAAAACAACGACCATTATTTTTAAGAGAATTTTTTCTTTCATTTATTGTCAGAGGACAGTTCATACTTGCGTGATTCTTATCAAGACAAAAAATGCAAGTTTCATTCGTAGCAGTTCAATATGGTCAGCAATAATTCGTCAATAATATCGTCAGCAATAATTCAAAACAGTAAAAATAAATATTATTTGGATCAGAAAAGAAATGATAACTCAAGGCTTTCTTAAGACAGCGGCTGAAGAAAGCCTTGAGTTATCATTTCTTTTCTGATCCAAATAATATTTATTTTTACTGTTTTGAATTATTTCCTTATTACGGAATGTTGATTCATTTGCATTCCCACCCTTAGAATTAGCTAACAATAACGATGTTTCCCGACATTCTACTTCCTTCCTCAAAAATTCCATTAAATTCTTAATATCAAATAATTCACTCGTTTCCCGATTTCTATTATAACTCAAACTTAAATCTTCGGGAATTTTCTGTAAAATTACCGGACATAACAAGTTACTGTATGTTTCAGTTGCAACATCAAGCGATTGTAGTGATCGGATCTGTACTTCAATCGCGTCATACATTTTTCTTAACCCTACTACATTCGAAGAATTCCTTACAGGTTCCGTAAGCAAAAGCTTATTCATATGGGAACTAATTATTAAATCCGATCTCCCAAATCTACTTTTCAATAATTGAATTGACGAATCATAATTCTCATTCGTTAGCGAAAAGCCAGAAACAGCACTTAATGCTAATCCACCTAAATACGTCTTTAAATAAGTGAATTTCTCGATTTTACTCAATGAGTCGTTGTTATTAACAGCAACCTCATATGAGTTCCAAAAATCTAGCCACTGACTACAGTCCCCATAAAACTTAACTATACTCAATTTTGGCAATTTAAGTGTTCTGGTTTCGTTATGCAAGATCGCGTGTGAAAGGTCATTGTTATATATCGCTGGCCTATCTTTAGAGGCAGTATCACTAGATTTAATGTCGTTTTCTTTTATAAAACGCGTCATTCTACCTCGATATTTAACAATTTTTTCTATATATTCGTCACAACACGAAACTTCATTTTCAACCTCTTTAATATCCGTGAGCTCAAAAATTTCTTTATCTAGCTCTTTTAGTTCCGAAAATTTTTCATTTATTTGTTCCTGACAATCTTTAATTTCTTCTATTTTCAAAGAAATTTCCATTTCATTATTCTTCAAAATAGATTCAATTTTAGAAATTAGTTTCGTTGTACTCCCTCGAACGGAAGTACGTTTCTTTTTTATTTTTTCCAGATCCATATTCAAAACGATATAATAAAATATTTCCTAGTATAATATCGTTAAATATTTCCAAACAAAACTAAATTTCAATAATCATCTATTTTCAATCCGAGATTAAAATAATTTATCAGTTTCGAAACTAAAACAATAAATTTCATAACGAAACCAAAACATTCTATTTATTTATTTTCAAACGATATTCCATGCAAATATATAAATTAATAATCAAATTGGTCTTACCTCAATCTCTCGTGGCCGCGAATTTCAAACCCGTCAGATTCGCCAGATAAATTTTTTTAAAAGATGTAACTGCTCTCATTATTTCCAGAGAAAAAAAATATTTATATTCCTTAGAGCATGCAAAAGGCGTCTTCATACATCAATATTCTAGCAAACACGATCATGTCTTGGGACACCATGAAGAGAAAACTATTATATCCATATCAGAAGGTTTTCTTATTCCATAATAAGTTTATTCAAAATATGATGAAATATTTACAAATATGTACAATACCAGACATTCTGGTATTTCCACTATTATTCAATTAATAAAAAATTCCGAAGATCCATTAAATTCCATTACTCTCATAATAAACTAAACTAAACTAAAAAACATTCCAAAATACTGGTCGTCAAGACAACGAAACTAGTTGCCACTTAGCATCATATAAATACATTATAAATACATCGCTCGCTCGCAGACGAGAAACAAACGTCACTTTCATCGGAGGAGATTTCGCAACAGATGCTCTGGTGCTAATGGGATTTTTCCTTTCTTTTCTTGGGCAATTTCAAGTTTACATATTTTCCAATGATACTTATAGCTTCAGATATGCTTATATACAATTTTAATTTTTTCATTAGCTTCTGATTTAACTGTAAATAACAATTATTTTTTTATTAAAAATTTACGATTTCAATCAAATAAACCAATCTTAGGCATCTTACTAAAAAAATATTGAAAAAATAAACTTGATATCAGCCCAATGACTCAACTTCAGCACCACAATGTCAGAAGCTGATTGTTCCCCTTAAGAATTTAGATAATCCTATGCAGAAGTTGTTTTCAAATATCTTGTTTGGATTTTAAAATGTTTACCTTTTTTTGGGGGGGGGGGGTGCATAGAATATTTGAGGATGATCTGTAAGTGGGTTAGTTTTTACTTTTGCAATTTTGGTTAATTTTTTTTTTTAAATATTAATAGGAGTTTCAGACCCAGTTTTGAAAAAGAAAGTATTAAAAAACATAAAACCTAAATTAAAAAAAGTATTCCCCCCCCCCACACATACACATGGCCAGAGCAGGGTTTAAATAATTGAAATTGAAAATATTTTAAATGGATAAACATCAACCCATGATGCCTTGTTGTAATTATTCCTCGATTTAAATCTCAATCAAAATCATATTTCTTAAACTGACTAAATTTTAAAAAAATATTTTAATTGTTTAGTTTGAAATCTGAAATGGCTTTGAAATCTTAGATAAAATAATTGTTACCCATAGCATTTATATAAGCACATTGCAATTGGGAAATGTGGAGGAATGCCATTAAAAAACTTGTATAGCTAAAATTTTGATTATGGACAATTATTTTATTGTATGAAGTTAAATGCAGAAATAACTGAGAAATGGATTTATTGACCATGTGCAATTATTCTTTATATCATTTAAAACATTTGTTAAAACTTGAATTTATATTCAAGAATAACTTACTTCTTCTTAATAAAGAATTTTTGATTTAATTTTTGATTTTATTCAATGTTTCTTAAATCAACTAACTTTTAAATAAATATAAAAGTATAAGACTGCAGCAGTTTATGTCAAAAGTAGAGCCAAATGTGCAATTTAGAATGTTGCAAGAAAGAAAAAAAACTAATTTTATTTAACAACAAAAACATTTTATTTAGCAAGGACAAAATAAACCTAACATTAATTGATAACAATTCTTTCCAACATCAGATAAACAAGTTTCAATAACATCTTTAACAGGACCTTTATAAATATAACAGTCCATTTGCATTAAACATTAAATACATAAAGAGCATATTGTAATCTGTCCACTGGTTTGTCCAACTTTTAAAATCTTAGGCAAAATAGACACTTTCTTGAAAATCCTTGAGATTAAATAAGATTGTTGAATTTGACTCCTCACTCACAGAAGAATTTTACTCCTCCATGAAATAACCATCTTCCTGTGTTAAAAGAAAATATTGAAATTAAGTTAAATAGCAATAAATATAATGTTAAGGAATGATTATGAACATATTAAAATATTTTGCAGCTTTCAGAATAAATGTTTTATAAAATTTCCCATCCATAGTCTAAACATAAAATGAACCATACACTAAAAATTTTAGCTTTATAAATATTACACTACTGAAAATTCAGCCAATCATGAATAAAATGGAAATAGAATAAATAAATCCTGTGCGATTACACTTATCTGCTTGTTTAAATCATGGTGTTACATCTGATACAATAAATCACCATTTTAAAAACAAATTTAAAATGAAAGTTCTTAAAGCAACATTATAAAATATTGTTGAAAATTCACCTTTGTTGCTACTTTCAAAATGTATGGGTGATTCTCAAAATAGGGGACAATTTATGTCTTTCGGCATACAAAAAAAATTGAAAGCTTTTCTGTCATGTTTTTATATTTAGATATGTTTTTCTTAATATTATTCATTATTTGCACTCAAGAGTTACTCACTTTTTAGTTAAAAACACCTTAAAAGAACAGAATAAATATTCAAAATGTCATTAGCATGGATGTCCACAGTAGCTGTGCCTTGTGTATACTAGCATTTTTCAAGAGTTAATATGATGTTTATAAAATAAACAAATGTTATTCTTTCTTTATATTAATCAAGGAGAGGATTTATCCAATAAATTTCTTTTTAAAAATAAAATTATAGTACATAAAAAAATAATTAAAGTTTGTCCTCCATATTCGATTTTCAAAACAAGGTCATACTAAAACAGCTAGTTATTAATCAAAATTTCATTTTCACATATGACAATAGTTTGAAAATATAAAGTTTCTCCATGGCAACAAGTAGTCATTTTAAACCAGCCAGAAAATAGAAGCATGTATTATATTTTAAGAATAGAAGTTGAATATTAGGGGTTACATCAATTGTATGTCATTAGAATGGATAATAATTTTCATGTTTATTTTATAGTTAAAATTTTTATTTTATTTATTTGCATAGAACTGTTGTGTTTTAAAAAGCCCCAGAAAGGAATATTGCATTGTGATTATATTATGGCTTATAATCTTATTTAAATTAAAATTTGTCATTAGCATGGGCAGATATCAGTGTCATTAGCATGGTTTTTCTGTCCATGCTAAAAACTCCTATGTACATAAATGTAACCAGTGCTTATATTGTATCCTTTATAAAGTTTAATTTTACGCATAAATTTAGGTATTACATTTATTATCCCTAAAATATGCATTAAATCTGTAGGAAAATCACTAAGACTGCTTCTTACATTGTTAGTGTCAGAATGTTGCTCATGTAACAAAGTTTGCTCTTTGGTAATGTTTTTATTCTCCTTATATGTATATGTGTAAAAATGGAAACCATTTGCTGAAAAAGAAGGCTAATAAATATAGAAAAAAAATATTTAGACAGGAAGAAAATAAAAATTTCATAATATATTTATTCCATGCAATTCGTTTTGTCATTAGCATGGCTCAAAAACTACTAATTATTTTTTTAAGTTAATTTTTAAATATTTAGCTCTGCTGACTACATGGAAAGTATACCTAATACTATATTAACAACACCTATTTTTTTCAGAAATTTTGCTAACAGTAATTTTTTTAAGATTTCATTTTTGAAATCGTCCCCTATTTTGAGAATCACCCGTATCAGCGCTGACAAATACCCAACCAATACAGGTTTTTGTGGATTTTTAGTTGTTTTTCTATATATTTGCATATTTATATAATACAAGATAGAACCTACAACAATTAGACCAGGGTTGGCACGGTTTAAACCAATTGGTTTTAACTATGGTTTAAACAACTGTTTACTCCTTTTGGTTTAAACAACGGTTTAGTTTAAACCAACTGGTATTTTTCTTAAAAAAAAAAAAAAAAAAAAAAAAAAAAAAAAAACTTTTTTTTTTCAGAAGAAATCTAATGACATTTTCTCTTTTTCTTAATAATTTATGTATGTCAGATTATTGAATATAAATAACTTCTATTTTTAACACTTTATATCAGCAATAAGCATTGGATGTAGCAGGTTTAGATCATTTTTTGGGTATAGGATTAAAATCAGTCTGCATTGGTGAATATATTTATTTCTCTTTAGAAAAAGCTTCAAACATGTGAATTGATCTAATATAAAATAGATTAAAAATATTCAATATTTAATAGAAAATATCTTAATTTTTTGAAAACTGCAGATTATTTAACGCAATAACATAACACAATCCATAAGATTTCAAGCTGTAAAAGAAATCCCCAATTTTAATTGGGGAGGTTATCTTAAGCATTAAAATCAAAATATGAAGTCGAATAAGAGAGTTTTCAAAGATTGGATGCTACTTATAGCATTTTAATAAGTGATCCCCCCCCCCCCCCCTGTTAGTTATCTGCTGAATTTATGACCAAAAATGTTGACTTCAAATTGTCATTCAAGAAACAAAATCTCAAGAAGTATTTGAAATTTATTATTTGGATAGCTATGGAGAAGAATATTTTATTTATCAGACTACTTTCAAATGTTTATTATTAGTAATTAAAAGATTAGTTATAAAGATCCACGCTGCGTGTGGATGAAGATTTATTTGACAACGGTCACTTCCCGACTGACATTTCTGTCACTATTAATCCCACCCCTCTCCTCCTTGTCTTCCCCTTTATAATTGGCCGTTGATCTGCCGTGATATAACAACAAACTGCACTCATTGATGGAGATAAACTTTAACTCTTTCCTCACTCTGGTCCAAAACTCGAAGGCTAAGTTCAGCACTGCTAGATCCAACCCCACAATGAACCTTCCAGTTTAGTGAACTAAAAGATGCAGTAATCTCCACAATCGGAAGAATTTTTTTAAAATTTGGTTGCATAAGATCGGGGCATTGCGGGTCTCTCCCCTAAAATTCATCTGTGCTGGGTTCTGGGACACCGGGGGATCCCCTTAAATGAACAAGCTGATGATCTCACTAAGAGGGTTACTGACTCCAGTGGTGACCCCCCCCCCCCCAAAAAAAAATCTTCATACTTTAACATTGACCCCCCCCCCTAAACAGAATATCAATTGTAAAATATATAAATATATTTTACTTATAACCTACTGCACCATCAAAAGATAGTGAGTTAAGCATAATGAAATGAATTCTTATTGCCTTTATCTAGAATTTAAAGAAAAAAAAAATACAGAAACATTTCTGGAAATTCAATGTTGAAAAAATTTAAAAGTGAAATTTAAGAATCAAGATTTACAAAGATAGCGAGTTGAGTATAGCAGAATGAGTTCTTATTGCCCTTATCTAAAATTTAAAGAAAGAAAATACAGGGACTTTTCTGGAAATTAAATGTTGAAAAAAAATTAAAAGTGATATTAAAAATCAAGATATTTTTTTAACAGTAAAAACAAGAAATATTGAGAATTTAAAATCCCCTCCCCCCAAAAATGTACTTTTTCTCAAATTACCCTCCCCCCCCCCCCAAACTAAGTTATAGGACGCATCTTGCGTCATCAAACCCCTCTCTGGGCACCCCTGACTGAGTCCGACATTCTGATTGATTAGACCTCTCCGGAAGACTTGATCCAGCCTATAAGCAGAAGATCAAATTGATGGTTGGTCAGTTTTTCAGTTGGTCAGTTTTTCGTTCCTTTGTTCATTTTAGTCGTAAGTTCTGATGGATTTTGTTCAGCTACTCTTTGCTTTCAGTAGAGTATCGACAGGATGTAGTTGGTTGTGAGTTCTAGTCATGGCGACCTTTTGTGGATAAATTGAAACTACAGCCTGGTTGCTAGAGATCTCACCCCCCCCCCCTTTAAAACTTCAAAGAAGCTTGTTTTTGGCATTGCTAATAAAACAAAATTTATTCTCGTGAATAAAATCAAGGCATATTATTACATCTTGAAAATAATCCTAGCTTTATATGTTATATATACAAATGTAAAAATTGCTGATATATCTTTACCAACTGAATTTGATATTTTGACTGGGTAAGTAAATTTAAAGGGTTTATCTCCTCCCCCCAAGGGTCCTATAATCATATATTTTATCAGATTATAGACCACAAGAATAAAGCGATGACACACCACAATGAATTGTGGGGGTGACACCTAGTATTGAGTTAACTGAATGAAAATGAATTAAATTTAATAATTGCAACTGTATTAATGCTATATTGTCATCAAAAACATTATGTACAACTTTTATCATTCTAACATACCAGGAAGCCAGTTAAAAATCGTTTGAAACATTACAGACTTACATAAACCAGATTATTATTATTAAATATAAATGAAAAAAAATAAGGCATGTTTTATTAATATAACATGCACAATACTGTACATTTTTAAAAAATGCATTAAAAGATAGAAAATTTCACTAAATTGTTTTTATATATGGCAAATTATTTTTGCTGCCAAATTTAAGGATATCACAAGTAGGTCAAAATTTGGCACTTTGCTAGTAATACTGCTATTACAGTAGACTTCCTCAAATCCGCACAGCTTGGGACCAGAGGTTTTGCAGATTTTAGAATTTTGCGGATTTCTGGTCATTATTTTCTTTACATTTTTTAAACAGTAATTTGAATGTAACTAACAAGGAAATCTAAACTATTGTAAAGGCTTACAATATAATAAAATATTAAAATAAGTAATAAACTAAAATAAGGATGCACAACCTGTGGCCCGCGAGTTTCATCAATTTACAACTGGAAAAAAATTGAAATTTTTGTGCTTATGTCGTAGGAAAAAATCGTCAATTTACTGCGGGAAAATGTAAAATTTCATCCCATAAGAATCGCAAATTTCTTTGATTGGTACGCAGGGTTGGCACGGTTTAAACCAAATGGTTTTTTTCTCAAAAAAACCAATTGGTTTTTTAAAGAAATCTAATGACATTTTTTCTTTTTTCTACATAATTTAAGAGTTTGAAATTATTGGATATGAATGTTTTCTACTTTTAACATTTTATTTCAGTAATAAGCATTAAATATAGTGGGTCCAGGTCATGTTTATATTCATAGGATAGAAATTAGTAGTGTTGGTGAACATATCTAATGCTTTAAAGAAAATTTTTAAAACTTGGGAATTTTTCAAAGATAAAATAGGTTTTTAATAATCAATTATTTAGTATAAAATATTTTAATTTTAGAAAAATGCCTATTTTTTCAAACAATCTGTCATAACATACATGATGATTTTGAATATGGAGCCACAGAACTGCATACAACTTGATCTTTAAGATTTTAGTCAAGCTGTAAAAGAAATTCTTCTTGATTAGGGAAATTACCCGGGTGTCATCCTCTAAAGGGTGACACCAAATCTTTATTTGCAAATAAAAAATACAATTTTATAAAATTTTGGAGACTAATTAGGAAATAAAATGAGATTTTTAGCTCATGATGCAATACAGCTAATTTTCTTTTCTTTGCTAAAGTGAAGTTTTATACAGAATGATGTGTCTAAATAAGATATGAACCAGGGAACAAAAACCAACCTATTCAACGAGTGGGTAACAAAAGCAAGCTTTAAAAGAAAGAATTTTCTTCTACGTATAGACACGGCATTGACTTGTGCAGACTATGGGTGGAGTGATGATTCACTTCTGCGGTTTTTTTTATGCAGAAGGACAAAAGGTAAATAAGGAATGGTAAGGTTATTTTTTATAAGAATGTAGAATTGAGATTGAAAAAATATGACAGATTGGAAAGGAGGAGGAGGAGGAGGGGGGGGGGGGGCTTGACACCTTTTACATCTGTCCCGGGATGTCACCCATCCTAGCTACACCACTGCACACCCACTTCATCTCTGACAAGTAAATAAATTTTCCTGCCTGAGAAAACCGTACTAAACACAAACCATAAAATATTACTTGAAAAAATAATCTTAAGAAAATATTGCATTAATCCTTACTATCTGTTAAATAAATGATCGGAAATAAAATACACAATTTTATAGTTTTAGTTTACATACTACATACTTTTTTATAAAATAGTAATTTTTCATTTTATTATGCCAAAAATTTTGTATAACTGCAAAGGAAGTTTGGTTTATTTTACATTCTAGTAGGAGTGCGTGTGTGAAGAGGGGGAGGGGAGGACGGTTAAAAGTATTTTATAGAACTTTATGTAGCGGGTTACTGGTGACTATTTCTGACTAGTAAACTCTCATGTGTACTGGTCTTTGGGACCAGTAACTTTTTTTAAAATCAATTCTACCACTGGGCTATGCATAAAAAATGTTAAGGGAAAGGGATGATATTACAAGGTATTTTCTAAAGATAAAGAGGATTTGCTTTTTGGTTTCGTTGCATAATATTTAGGAAATAATACTTGCATTTACCAGTATAGAAAGACAAACTTTTGTCCACTGTTTTCGTTTTATTTATAAATTCTCATTTAGATTTAAAGCTACCTGGGAAGCAGGCACAAGAAAACTATTATTTCTGCATGCATTATGTAACCACTTATAAATATTAAGCAGATTATTATAATACAGACCATGCATGCAATAATTTTGCCCAATAACAGTATGAAACATTGCCAAACAAAACAGTAACACAAGTTCAACATTCAGAATGAAAAAAAAAAATCTTAGAAATGTGCATAATGTAATCCGGAGCACGTTTTTACTAAGACACTGCAAACAAAACGTAAATACAATGTTTTGATAAATTTCTATGAATAAAGATATAATAATTACAAAACTTTAATACAAGGCAATTAAATAACGAGTATTTACATTGCATTAACAATATTTACTCTGATTAAATATACTAATTTATTTTATTAAAGCACGAAAGTTTTGTAGCAGCACTGTAACACCAATTATTAATATAGAAATGCATTAAACACATCCTCAATATTGCCGTGTGACACGACATTTTAATTTCATAGTATGATACTGTTATGAATTTTAGTCTTAAAAAGAGAAGGGAAAGTTATTAAAAGAAAGCATAATTAAAATAAAATACTTATATAAAACTTACTTACTTCGTAAAAAAGGCATTTTCAGCAAATTGTTTAGCGAACGCCGGAAGTCTCCATCTTATCTTGCAAGGTCACTTGACAAGTCAGCGGCGAAAATCAGCGCAGGAAAAGAGCTGTTTCATTATTGAGTTCAGTTGTTTAGTTTTAAAGCTGTATGAGTGGATTAGAAAGAGAAAAAATCAAACCAAGATGACTGAATCGGTTAGAAATCAACTCATTCACGATCCAATAACCTAGAACTCTTTCTTGAGCAGCCAAATCCACTCTTTCGTTTTAAGAGAGTATATCTATATATCTATCTATATATTTTACTTTCTTCTAGACACGATGTTTTCTATAATTCTGCTCCAATCTCTTCCAAACTGATATATAAAATCAAGGGGTATAAAATCTCGGTTGAGTTCGTTAATGGGCAAAATCGGACCAACAGTATAGAAATAGGGAGGGTTTTTGTGAAAACAGAAAAAACGCCATAACTTCTTAGTTAAAATAGATATCGAATCAGTTTAAAGTTTATATTATTTCTAGAAAATGGGCCAAAAGTTTATGCATGACAGAATTTTGATAAAGTTAAAAATGGGCTCAAAGTGCGAATAAAACAGTGTTTTTGAGAGGAAAAAATTCATAACTTCATCAATTATCAAGATATCAAATCCAATTAAATTTTTTATAAATGTTCTCAAAATTATCTAAAACTTTTGTATTTAGAAGTTTTTGATAGGACTATTTCTTGCCGATGAAAAAAAAAAGAAAAAGAAAACAAAAAGGGAGGATGAAAAAAGACAAAAATCCATAACTTCGTCGATTTTTAAACTATCAAATCTAATTAAATTTATTTTACATCTTCTGAATAATATCTACAACTTTTATCATGACAAGATTTTCATAAAACCTATTCTTTTAGCAAAAATAAATTTAAAAAAGATAGGAGTTGAAGAAAAAAACCCCAAATCCAAACTCCTTACATTCTGACTCATTTTTAAATTCATTTGGTATTTTAAACGCATGCAAAAGGCAGATCCTTTTATTTAAGAACTATATAAAGTGACGTATTGGCCAGTTTTTTGATAAAGGCAGAATATATTTCAAAAAAGGCTGTTTAAAAGGGCATTTTGAACAGAATTTCCCGAACTGATCGTGTTTGAAAATTTGAGGTATTCAAATAACAAATTGCGTTTTTTCTGACTCATTTTTAAATTGATTTTTGCTCTCAAACGCATCCAGTTTACAGGTCCTCTTCTTTCGGAACTGTGTAGTGTGACGTATTCACCAGTTTTTTGATAAAGGCAGAATATATTTCAAAAAAAAGTTACCAAAGTGGAAATTTTGAACAGAATTTCCCGAAGCGATCTTGATTGAAAAATTGAGGCATTCAAATAGCAAATTGCTTTTTTTCTGACTCATTTTTAAATTCAGTTTTGCTCTCAAACGCATCAAATCGACAGTTTCTGTTATTTAGGAACTGTATAATATCCCGTATTGGTCAGTTTTTTGATAAAGGGTGAATATATTTAAAAAAAAAAAAGCTGTTAAAGTGAGCATTTCGCACATTTTTTTCCGAAGTGATCCTGATTAAATAAATGAGGATAATTTCAAATAACAAATTGATTATTTTATGACACATTTTTAAATTCAATTTTTCTCTAAAATGCATTCAATTGTTAGCTCTTTTCTTATTTAAGAACTATATAATGTTCCGTATTGGTTAATTTTTTTAATAAAGTCAGAATATATTTCAGAATAAGTTGTCAAAATGGGCATTTGGGCCAAATTTCGCTTAAGATGATTCTGATAAAACCAGTTGCTACAGAAAAATGAAATTAAGAATCTTTCAAAAGCGACCCAAAACTGGGTTTATTTCTAATCATATTTTACTTTTTGTTGTTAAAATGAGCATCCTTCGAAATCTACCTCTGGCTATAGGCCAAGCCGACAGGGATTTTGTTTTCTAAGAAGAGATTTTCTATGAGAAAATACTGGGTACGGAAGAATTTCTTCATCTGGAAATTCCTGGACCCGTACGAAACGTGAAATAAATTGCTTTTGGATAATTGTTTGTTATGTTTTCAATTTTTTAAAAAACTTTTATTAAAAATTTTATTAGCGGTTTTAAAATACAACTACCAACTTTTAGGCTCATACACTGTAAAAAAAAAATTCAAGAGGTTACTAAAAATTTTTTAGTAAATTTGTATTCCACAGAATTTTTTAGTAACCATTACAACCTTTTTTTTTGCAGGCGAAACAAGCATTTCTTTTGTAAACTGAACAAAAGAATTTTTTACTATAACCACTACTCTGTTAAAAATGTTGCAGCATTCTGTCCAGTCATTTGACCGTTTTTGGAAAAAACAGTGACAAAACCGTAATTTAAGTGTATTCTGACCATAAAATGGGCAATAATATGTTCAAAAGGCCATGAAATGACGGTTGTTTTACCGTTTTCAAAAGAAACGGTCAAATGACTGGACAAAATGCTGCAAATTTTTAACAATGTATGCTATCAAGGCCATACCAAGTGAGTTTTAGTAATAGCTATTAAAAATCTAAAATTGTTAACTCTATTCGTTGCTAACTTTTTTCTAGTAATTCTTACAGATTTTCTTGTAACCGACTAAGATTACTAAAAATTTTTTAGTAATTACAAGGATCACTAAAGTTTTTTTAGTAGATCGACACTTTTTTTTTTACAGTGTATTTTATTTTTTGCATAACTTTATCGGTTTTTCAAACAATATAACAAGAAACATCTCTTTTTTTTTCTATCATTAGTTTTTCACAATGAATTTATCACTATTTGCTAAAAAAAACTTCTTTGCCTGACATATTATGTTACGACTTTTCAAGATGTCATACGCATCCCGCATTCTTATCAATGTGTGGCAGTTTTATATAAAAATTGATCTATATCATATGTTTTCGAATATAGCGAGTCCATTGTGCTTCACCGTTTTAAAGATGGTGATAAAAACTTATAAATTGATATTCTACTTTTTATAAAGGATGATATCTATAAAACTTTTCTTCTGCTTTATTTCTGTTGTGTAAAAGAGTTAAAAGATTTCAATCATGGAAATGAAATGGACCAATAGAAATTCACAACGTGAAAATCATAAAGACTAGTGAATTCGGAGATTTCAATGGATTGAATAAATATGTTTTAATACATTTTAAAATGCAGTAGGTGTTACTCCAGTTAGTCTAGTTATTATAGTTAGTATAAATCATACAGACCATAAAATATGAAAATTACACTGTATTAAATTGATATTTTTGCATCTCGGAATTTCATAAGACAGTCGAACATATTAAGATTTTAATATTCGTATTAGTTATCAGTGGTCTTTATATCTAAAAGTTAAAAGTAACATATGTTTTCAGAAATTTTTAAAACTCTCGTAACATTAAAGTGATAACATGTGCATAAATAATAATAATAATAAAACATTTTTTTGATCCAGGGTTCGTAAAATTTATTTTCCAGGTAAAAAAAAAATCAGTATTTTTTTTTTTTTTTTTTTTTTTTTTTTTAAATAATATCTAAATTAAACCATGACATTTCGCTTTTTGAAGGAGAGATTTTTTATAAGAAAATACTGGATAAGATAGAATTTCTTGCTCTGGAAATTTCTGGACACTTACAAAACATGAAATCAATTGTATATGAATAATTGCTTGCCATGTTTTTAAATTTATTTGAAAACTTTTAACGAAAATTCTATTCACGCTATTAAAATGCAACTACAGAATTATAGGCTCATATTTTACTTTTTATATAACTTTATCACTTTTTCAAACGTTATAACAAGAAACATCTTACGTTTTCTTCTCTCATACATTTTTCACAGTGAATTTATCGCTAGTTGCTAAAAAACTTCTTTGCCTGACATATTACGCCACGACTTTCTAGATGTCATACACATCCCGCTTTCTGATCAAAGTATCGCATTTTTATATAAGTGTTGACATGTCTCATAAGTTTACGAATATAGAGAGTCCATTCTGCTTCACATTTTTAAAGATGTGGTATAAACTGACATTCGGCTTTTTGTAAAGGATGATACATCTAAAACTTTTTCTTCGCTTTTTTTTCTGTTGTATAAAAGGTAAAGTATTTGAAGCCATTGAAATCAAATGGACCAAAAGAAAATTTACAATGCGAAAATCATAATTGCTAGTGAATTCGGAGATTTCAATGGATTGAATAAGTATATTTTATTGTATTCTAAAACGTAGTTAGTGTTATTATACTTTGTCTAATTATAATATATAATATAAATCATAGAGACCACGAAATTTGAAAATTACAGTGAAATGAGTAGATATTTTTGCACTCCGAATTTCCATAAGAGAGTCAAACATATTAAGATTTTAATATTAAAAAGCGTTCTTAGATATCAGTAATCTTTATATCAAATAATTAAATGTAATATATTTTATCAGAATTTTTTAAAACAATGATGGTAATGTTAAAGTGATAGCATATGCACAATTTATAAAGCATTACTTTTTTAACATTGTACGAAGATAAAAGGGCTAAAAAATTTAATAAATAATCTAGAGACCGTATGATTCCCGGTACTTTCCTGATTGAAAAAATCAGTATTGTTTTATCGAAAAATATATCTATATTAAACCACGAAATTTCGCATTTTTTACGGAGTGATTTTTTGTAATGATTTTTAATATTAAAAACTTAGTACATTTAACTGTCTTATGGAAATTCGTAGATAATAGTCGATAAAATATCGATTGTATTCACAGTAATTTTCAAATTTCATGATCTCTATGATTTATACTAGCTTATTAATTATACTAACTACACTGTTAAAAAAATTCTGAAATTCACGAACATTTTTTTCCTGAATTTCACAGAAAAGGTCCCTTTTCACAACAAAAAGGCAACAAAGGGCAATCACAAAATTCCACCATATATCCTGAAAATAACGAAATGGATGGAAATTAAAACAAAATACGGAGACACTCCGTCTTGTGGGGGGGGGGGGGGGCGCTCCATGGCCGAGTGGTCAAGGCACCACACCACTAATCGCCTGCGAGCGCAGTTTATGGGTTTGGGTCCCACTGGCATCATGGAATAATGAAAACATAAAAAATCCCTTTTAAATTACTTTTTTTCTGTTTATTTTTCTCTTATTTCTTATTAAAAAATCTTTTAGTTTATTATCCAATAAATAAATAAATAGTGTACGGCAATTTCAAAAAATTGTCTATATTTTATTTATTTATTTATTTATTTATTTATTTTTTATTTTATTTTTTATTTTATTTTATTTTATTTTATTTTTTTTGTAAAAGAATTGTTAATAAAAACTTTTTCATTCATTCATTCACTCATTCAAAAAAAAAAAAAAAAAAAACAGTGGTTTTAAACAGTTATTTTTTAGGTGCGTTCGTTATTATGTATATACGTAGCACCTATTGTTGTCGTTCAGTCCGTCCGCATATAACAACGCAAAAACTACCCAACCGAATTTTTGAAATTTAAAAAATATTATTATTACATAATTTTGTCGAGTCATTTCAAATTTTAAGAAAATCGGATGCATAGATCAATTACAGGGACAATCAAAAGGATTCCGTTACAATACGGTCAATGGGGAAAAAAAGTTTCAAATGCATTTTAATCGTTTGAAATTTTAAATACATAATTATTACATAATTTTGTCAAGTTATTTCAAATTTTATCAAAATCAAATGCATAGTTCAAATACAAGGACAATCAAAAGTATTCCGTTATATTACGGTTAATGGGGAAAAATGTTTCAAATGCATTTTAATGGTGTTACACTCATTCGAACGTAATAAAATTGATATGCATCTATAAAGTAGATATTATAATATACATTTTGCATAATCTGTGGTACAAACAATATTTGTTATTGATGTACAAGGCCACGCAAAAGTATTCCATTGCATAATAGTATAGGGTTCATTGTTTGGTGTGCATTTTAATTGTAATTATTTACAGTTTTATGAGATTGATATATAAGAGTGATATTTTTAAAATTTCGTTATCGTACGAACGCACCTCATTTGCTACGCTTCACGTGCAATTTCCAACTTGCTTAAATTTAAACTATTTAAAAAATTAAAATTGATCTTAAAAAATAATAAGTATTATGCATAAGTCTTAAATAAAATAAAATAAACTGTTAACAAATATTCGAAGGAATATATTTGAAAGGAAATCTTTAAAAAGCACAACAGATTTTCCCACTAACTCATAAAAGACTTACTTTGTACAACCCAGCATCAGTTGCTTTAGCTCAGTTCGTAAGAATTTGTTCCTCAATCTAAAGGACCCGAGTTCGATCCTCAGGACGGCGTGAACTAACTTATATAAAATAATAATTAAGTAAAATAACATGGCAGCTTAAAATCACTCGGTAATTTCGAATTCTTTGACGATTAATCGATTCATTAATTTTAAAAATTATATTAAATTATTATTATTAAAAATCAAACTTTGTAACGGAAAGTTACAGATTCTTCAAACGGAGATTTCCCTTCTTGTATTTCCCACAACGGAAAATCTAATAACGGAACGGTAAAAGTTCGGCTACTTTGCTGCCGGTAGTTTCACCGTGAATTCACAGATTTATTTTTAACAGTGTAGAATTACAATAACTACATTTTCAAATGTAGTAAAATATAAGGTACCCTGGGGTAATAACGCCACGTTAAGGTTCTACCAATTTTCACGGCTCAGTTTTAGTTTGTAATTTTCAAACAAATATATGATTTGATACAGCAACTCATTGACTATCTATATAAAAAAAATAATTTAACAGATATGAATACATAAAATGTAATGGCGTGATTTCTTGACCAATGCTATTTGGCGTTATTACCCACCTATATGGGTAATAACGCCATGCAAACAAAACTATGAAATAAGTTGGAATAATTGCATGTAGATTGCCCAATTCTAAAAATACAAACTCTCAGCTCTAGAAATTGACAAATTGCATCCTAAGTTATTGAAAATGTTCAATTTTTTGTGAAAGTGTAAGAAAAATAAAGGTGTGGTGTGGGAGAGGGGGGATAATGAGGCAAAAGAATATCAGACCGTGAGCTTCTTTTTGCTTAAAAAGGACCGCTTAAATAGAATTATTAGAAATATTGCACAGTTTTCACTGTGTTTATTTGAATCAGTATTTAGGATGTAGCTTTGCCACCGTAGGGAATGAACCGGGGTAAAAATTGCAAGGATTGGCGTTATTACCCCGTTATAGTTATTGCGCTGTACATTTTAAATTACAAATTATCTCGAGAAGATATCCAAAATCTTCAACAACATTTTGAAAGTCCATAAAATGTACTACAAATTTATGTAATTAACAAAGTATTTCCGGATAAAAAAAATAGTCTTCACATCACAAAACGTATCTCGCAAATTTTAGATCAAGCTTTATTTTTAGTTGCTTGTAAAAACAATAAGACCTAAAAATGAAACAAATTAACTTGAAGCTGTTTTTTGCGATTTATATGACTCAAAACCCTTCTGCGCAGAGCACATGGGTGTCATTTACCAGATTATTTCATAATTATGCAAAATATTAGCACTTGGCGTTATTACCCCGTCTGGCGTTATTACCCCAGGGTACCTTATATTTAGAGTGAGTCTAGTTAGTATAGTTCGTATAAATCATAGAAACATGAAATTTTAAAATTACAGTGAATACAATAGATATTTTTGCAACTCCGAATTTCCATAAAACAGTCAAATGTACTAGGTTTTTAATATTAAAAACCATTATTAGATAACAGTGCTCTTTATGTCTAATAATTAAGATGAATATATTTTTTCAGAAATTTTTTAACTATCGTAATATTGAAGTGATAGCATATACGCAAACTATAAAACCTTATTTTTCAAATTTTGTACGAGGATAAAGGAGCTAATTTTTTTTTTCAATAAATTATCTAGAATTTGTACTAGTCCCGTTACTTTCCAGGTAATAAAATCAGTATTTTTTTAATAGAAATATATATTTATATTAAACCACTCAATTCCGCCTTTTTCAAGAACAAATTTTCTGTAAAATAATACTGGGTATCAAAAAATTTCCTGATCTAGAAATTCCTAGACCCGTAAAAACCTTGAAATTAATTCTTTTTGAGTAATTGCTTGTCATCATGTTCTTAAATTTACTTAAAAATTTTTAACGGAAATTCTATTCATGCTTTTAAAATGCAACTGTGAAATTGTAAACTTATATTTTTTTTATGTAACTTTATTGCTTTTTCAAACGTTATAACAGGAAACATCGCACATTTTCTTCTGTCATACATTTTTTTTTTTACAATGAATTTATTACTAGTTGCTATAAAACTTCTTCGCCTGACATATTGTACCACGATTTTTCTAGATGTCATACACATCCCACTTTCTGATCAATGTATCTCACTTTTATATGAGAGTTGACATGTCTTATAAGTTTTCGAATATAGAAGTTACATTGTGCTTCACTTTTTTAAAGATGGGGATAAAAACTTATAAACTGATATTCTGCTTTTTGTAAAGAACGATACATCTAAAACTTTTTCTTCTGCTTTTCTTTTCTTGTTGTATAAAAAGTAAAATATTTGAAGCATGGAAATGAAAGGAACCAAAAGAAAATTTACAACGCGAAAATCATAAGAACTAGTGAATTTGGAGATTTCAGTGATTGAATAAATATATTTTAATATATGTTAAAATATAGTTAGTGCTTTCTTGTTAGTATAGTTAGTATAAATCATAGTGACCATGAACTTTTAAAATTAGAATGAATTGAATAGATAATTTTGCATCGCCGAATTTCCGTAAGTTAATTAAAAATATTAATATTTTAATATTAAAAAGCGGTCTTAGATATATCAGTGGTCTTTATATATAATAATTAAAATGAAGATATTTTTCAGAAAATTTTTAAGCCATCGTAATATGAACTGATAGCATATGCAGAATCTATAGAACATTATTTTCTGAACTTTGCACAGAGATAAAAGGGTTAAAAAAATTTTCAGTAAATAA
Source organism: Maratus speculifer (assembly GCA_964019185.1). Taxonomy (NCBI): domain Eukaryota; kingdom Metazoa; phylum Arthropoda; class Arachnida; order Araneae; family Salticidae; genus Maratus; species Maratus speculifer. The sequence continues at coordinate 211,891,485 of OZ025302.1, forward strand.
TCCAGGGTTTGTATAATTGCCGTTATTTTCCAGATTAAAAAAAATTGTATTTTAGAAAAATATATCTAAATTAAACTACAAAATTTTCGCCATTTTTATGGACGGATTTTCTATAAAATAATACTGCGTACCGAGGAATTTCTTGATCTGGAAATTCCTGGATTCGTACAAAATCTGAAATCAATTTTTTTGAATAATTATTGTCATGTTTTTAAATTTACTTAAAAAACTATAACGGAAATTCCGTTCACGCTTTTAAAATAGAACTATCAAATTATAGCCTGAAAATTTATTTTTTATATAAGTTTATCACTTTTTCAAACGTTATAACAAGAAACCTCTTACGTTTCCTTCTATCATACATTTGTCACATTGAATTTATCGTTTGTTGCCTGAAAAACATCTTTGCATGACATATTGTGCCACAACTTTTCTAGATGTCAAACACATCCCGCTTTTTGATCAATGTATCGCCCTTTTTGTATGAGAGTTGACATTTCTCATAAGTTTTCGAATATAGAGAGTTTATTGTGCTTCACTTTGTTAAAGACGCTGGTAAAAACGAATATTCTGCTTTTTGTAAAGGATGATATAACTAAAACTTTTTTTTTTATCTTGGTTCTTCCTTCTTTTGTAAAAGGTAAAGTATTTGAAGCATAGAAATTAAATGGACCGACAGAAAATTTACAATGTGAAAATCACAGAAAAGAGTAAATTCGAAGATTTCAGCGGATTGAATGAATATTTTGAGATATGTAGTATGGATATTTAAAAATAAGTAATTTTTCCTATTTTTAAGTATTTTCTGAGTTTTTAAATATTTACAATTATTTAAATCATCTCTTTTTTGAAAAAATAAGTGCACCATTTTTATTACTTTTGACCATAGTTGAACAATGCTTATGGCTTCAGATTCTCTGAAATTGCGGAAATATACTTGAATTGCCATATAATTATTGTATTTTATTGAGGTTTAATATAGCAGGTTCACTTATTTTCACCCCCTTTTTTAGGTGTGTTCATAATTGTGTAAATACACAGCAGTTATAGTCGTTGTTCAGTTCGTCCGTCCCTCTATCTCTGCGTCCAAAAGTCTTTCAGTCCGCCCGTCTGTCTGCCATCCGTCCGCGTATGACAGAGCAAAAACTACTTAACTGAATCGTTTAAAATCTAAAATATATAATTTTTGCATAATTTTTTTCGAGTCATTTTTAAGTTTTATGAAAATCAGATGCATAGTTTAATTACCGACACAATCAAAAGTATTCCGTTACATTACTGTCAATAGGAAAAAATAGTGTCGAGTGCATTTTAATGATGTTACACGTTTTCGAACACAATAAAATTAAAATGTATCTTTGTAAATATATGCTAAAATATACATTCTGTACAATCTGTGATGCAAAGAATATTTGTTATTAATTTATAGGGCCACACTAAAGTATTCCATTACATAACGATATAGGGGGGAAACATTGTTTGGGGCGGATTTTAATTATTTTAAACTATTTCATATTTTATAAAACTGATATAGGTTACTGAGGTTTAATACAAGCTATTTCCTGCATAAGGGGTTGTGCATATATAGCGTTATCATTTTAGGGAGGAGAAGGTGGCATATGATATCGTAAGATAACTCTAGGGGCAGGGTGGCTGTCTTTTAACATCGATATCTTTTTTGATCCAATCAAAATTGTGCCTTTTTATTTGTAACATGGCCTTAGGCTGAAAAAAGTATGTTATTTTCTTTCAGTCTCTTATCTATTTTTATAAAAAATACAAAGTTATTAATCAAATCGAAAAATTATTATAAAATTATTTCATTCTGAATTATGGAATACCCCAATGCATGGCAGTCCTATTCTTCTTCCTGTGTGTATACGTATATAATCACGGTTCGAAAAAACATAATGTGAAGTATATTTGAAATGAAGCTTTTGTTTATTAATAAATAAAAGTGAAATAGTGTTGTCCACTTGTTTTGTTGATATGAATTTCCATTTGCCCTTATCCTTTCTCCGTTTGGGACAAGTAGAACAAGACTTTATTACTGTTGACTGTATTATGGAAAAAAAAGCTATTATAAGACAATTTTAAAAGTAACTGATAATTTCAGACTTGCTTTTGTTCTACCAAAGGTGAAGTACTTGAAGCAGCAGAATCAAATTGAATAACAAAAAATGTACAATGGACCAGTCAATTCTTGGTTTTCAGAGAACTGAACAGATATTTTTGCTCTCTGGAGTAGGGATATTTAAAAATGTCAAATTTCCTCCCCTTAGAGTATTTTCTAAGATTACAAATATTCCCGAGTATTTAAACCTAAGTTTTCGAAAACACAATTACTCATTTTTCCACTTTCTAACATAGTTGATGAATGTTTATTACTTCCGTTTACCTGTTCTTGCTCTACATCTCGTAAATACACTCGGATTGCTATGTAATTGATATATGTTAGTGGTGTTTAATATGGTACGTTTGATTTTGAAAGTGAGGTATGTAGAGCTTATAGTTAGTATACAGAGACTCTCAAAATATTTTGGTTTAATTATGGCGCGTGCAGGGTACATGCGCTCCAAGCATTTTTAAGTATTCTTTTATCAGATTTTTCGTAAAGTAATATTTGAGTTATATAAAGAAAAAAATCAATATGGTGACCAGGCCAATACTTTATATAATTTCTGGTATTAAAACACATAAAATGCTTCCAATGCCTTGATGTGTACGAATCCTGGTACGGCCTGGTACATTGAAAAATTGTTTTCAATGTACTTTAATGATGTTACACAATTTATAAAACTTCAAATGGATAGACATTATAGGACAAAATTAGCCCTAGCCATCTGCCACAAGACCAATAAATGCTAAAAATTCATTTAGAAAAATTGTCTGCCAGAAACGATTTTATGGCTTCTTTACTACAAATTGATAATAGTTTCTTGCAAGGATTCCACTCTTCTTTCAATTCGGACTCGATTTCCATCAGTAATTCGACTTTTTCTGGTTGCAGCGTGTTTATATTAACATATTTATTTGGGCTGTTCAATTTTAGATTAGTAGTAATAGATTTTTTTTTTTAAGTTTATTGTTTAGTACTTTCAAATTTAAAAAAGTAGTTACTAGTTTAAAGAAATCACTCTTAAAACAGGCAACTGACCTCTAAAAATAACTCAATTTTCTCAATCAACCAAACGTCACTACAAGATGCTTACTGTTGAATATTGTGGTGCATAGCATTTACCATTCTCTTACAGGGACACACAAAAGAATTCATTACATACCGTTACAAATTCTCTAACAGCAATGATTGTTATTCGTGTGTTTTCAGTTAAGACATGCATATTAAAATTTAACTAATTTTTTGGATGCCACTTGTTATTTATAAAATATATACGTCAGATACTAGGCTACACTAAAGAATTCGAGTACATTTCTGTATTGGAAAGTTTCAATAATCTAATGATTGACGCATCATTTTTTTTTCATACTTCTTTTGTTACTGTTTTTTTATGTAATTTTGCTTTTAAGCACCCGTCCATTCATATTCAATATGCTCAAAAAATGTAAAATAAAATATATTCCAATATGCGTGTAATGCATTCAACATAAGATATAATCTATTAATTCCCAAATTCACAACTTTTAGTCTTTAAACTAATAAACATTATACATACAAGGACAATATACAAAATATATCGTCACAGAAGGAAAAAAAAAGAACAATTTATAATAAAAAGTATATTGCCCAGTTAAACTGATGGCAATGAACTCTCAGGCTATTCACAGTAATTTTTTATTGTAGCCTTATTTTTCAAAGAATATTGCCCTACGAAAAACAAATTAAAGGGGATTAGCTCTCTCCATTTCTCCCCTTTATGATTAACAATCGAATTTCCAAAATTGATCAGGAATAGGCTTTTTCCGAATGACCTTATATGCAAAATTCGAAGCAAATCGAATAATCATGCATAAAAACTCATTTATCTATTTTAAGGGAGGTAATCTTCATTCCCCTTTTATACTTAACCATTAAAACTCCTAAACTATTCAGTAATTCGCCTTATCTAAAAGAACTTGCACTCAAAATTTGAAACAAATTTATAATTCTGCATAAAAACCCATTTATTTAATTTATGGGGGAGGATATAGCCCGTTCCACCCTTTAAGCGTAACAAAAGAACCCCAAAACTAATCCTGGGAGCGCCTTATACTAATGAACCCATATCCAAAATTTGAAGCAAATCGGTTGATTCTGTTTAAAAAACACATTTACCTAAATTATGGAGGGAACCCCCTGGTTTCCTTTTATACTTAACCATTGACTATTCATTGGTTGAATCCCCAAAATCAGATAAGAGCCTTATCAAAACGAACTTATATTTTAAAATTGAAGCAAATCGGCAAATTCTGCGTGAAAAAGACATTTACCTAAATGTAGGGGGGTTACCCTCATCCCCCTTTTATACTTAACCATTGAACACCCAAACCAAATTATGGAGGCGTCTTATCAGAACATCCTGTATCTAAAATTTGAATGGAGTCTGATAATTCTGCATGAAAAACCCATTTATCTAAATTTAGGGGGAAGGGATTAGCACTTCATTTCCCTTCTTATACTTTTCCAATGAACTTCCAAAACTAATAAGGGAAGTGTCTTAGTAGAAAAAACCTTATCCAAAATTTCAAGCAAATCGGATACTTTTATCATGAGTTATTGCTTTACATACATACATACGTACATACAGAATCTGAGGTTACATTAGCTCTCAGGCTTTGATAACGTATGAGCTAAAAAATAATTTATGTTTAAAAATAATTTATTAAATAATAAAACTGGCTTTTTTGTAAACTTTAAAAAATACAGTATTGCTGATTTAGCGGAATTTTTGATTCAGAAATTCCAAATTTATATATGAGAACAGTAATTTGTGACTTACGTAATCGCAGATATTCTGTGATTAAATAAAGTAAAAAATACTCTCTAGAACTTTTGGTATGCGATCGGAATGTCTTAAAAAAAGAAAAAAAAATCTGCGAAATTGGCAAAACCGAACATTACTGTTGCTTATTTTAAATTTTCACTCCTAAAAAAACACAGTTTTCACAAAATTTTACTGATTGCTTTGATACAGTTGCATTTACTTTTGATTAAAATATCAGAGAATTTGGATGGTAAGAACTATTTATTTATTTATTTATTTTAATATCCCGACACGGAAAGTAACACGAGGAAAAAAATTCCTTTATAACTAGTTAACTATATTTTTTCACAAAATTTTTACATAGGCTACAAAACCAATATATACAGTAAAACCTCGTTACTACAATACTTTAGGGACCAAATAAATATATTGTTGTAGAGGGGTTATTGCTATATCGAGGGCCTACACATTTTAGTCATTTAATAAGGATTTCTTTTTACTTTATGATATATACTACTTAAATATTTATATTTAGAAGAAAATAGTTGGCAGAGTGTTAATAGTAGTAGTTAAATATTGTAAAACAAATTTTGAAAAATTCAGAAAATGAGCAAAGAAATATTCACTTACCTGAAAACTATTTTTATTGAAAACAATTCAATATTTTGGTGTGTTTATTATATTTTAACAATTAAGTCAACGAAAAAGATATGCATTGAGTCTAATACAAGAAAATGATTTTCATTTGTCGAGTAAAGTCTTGAAAAAAAAAAATGTCTGTAAAGACTTCACTGACTGAAGAGCTTCCTGGGATAATAATACGAATTTTGATGGACCTGTATCATTATTATCATTATCCTCTCCTATCACCATCCTGTTGATTTCTAACTCGTCAGTAGTTTAAGAAGAGAATGTCTTCATCAGCATCTCCTGTGAAAGCCATAAGGTCATCATCTGATGTTTAATAGTCTTCCAAGATAATTCCAGATTTTATGCCATTTATTTTATCAAGTTAGGATAAAAATTTTTGGATGTTCAAAACACATTCCTGGTCATATGAAAGATCTCATTCAATGAAATTTTCATCACAATCGGATTTTTTATCTTCATGACAAAAACCGACCTTTTTCCAACAATTACGATTGTTTTTCTCTGTTACTTCCCACCAACTTACAGCAATATTGTCACATGCTTTCTTCACATTTCAGCTTTAAAAGGGTCTTCTATTTTATTTTCAAAATGTATAAGTATTAACTCTACCAACCGTATTCTGTAATATCCCTTAAAACACTTAATTATACCCATATCTTGAGTCTGCAAAATTGAAGTACAATTGGCAAGGAAGAAAAGTAATTTCTACATTTTGCAATTTTGGAAATGAGGCATGAGCGCTGCAGTTATCTACCAACAAAACGATTTTTTTCTTTCTCTTCATTTCTTTCCGAAATTTTTGTAATCATTCAGAAAAAAAAAAAAAAAAAAAAATAGAATTTATCCAAGACTTTTTATTGGCTTTATATTCAACGGAAAGACTCTTCAGGTTTTTAAAGCACCTTGGATTACTATGTGTGCCTGTGTTTTTTCTGCACACAAGAACAGTAAATTTCTGCTTCAATTTCTTTCCTTCATAACACTTTTCACTTTTGAACGCCTGTATTCAATCGGGTAGGAGTTGGAAAAACAGCCCAGGTTCATCTGCGTTAGAAACTTCTGGAGCATACTTTTTATAAAAAATTTTTCATCTTGTTTTGCCGCTATTCAAATGCGTCATTAATCGGAGTGGACTTTTTCTCTCTGTAAACTTCCTGAAAAATTATTCCGTGACGATCCCGAAACGCATTAGCGAACCGTTACTACTTTTAAAATTTTCGTTCCTTAGCGTTACTGTAAATTTACGTGCTTGTGCACATAACAAGGGTCCATTTATTGAAACATTTGTTGCCTTCACCTCTTGTTACCATTTTAAAACAGCAGCATCAATGTTTTCATTTGTCGCAACTTTCAGTCGTTTTCGCTGTGCGTTAATTGTATTTGAATTTATAATATCTTCGATATGTTTCTTCTTCTTTGGGAACATTGCAATAGTAGATAGAGATTATCCGTATTTTTTAACTGCATCAACCTGTTTCTTTCCCTCATCGACATCGTCAATAATATTCATTTTATCTCAAAAGGATAGTTGTTTTCGCTCTGCCATCTTAAGGGATAATACATTGATGAAAGAAAGAAAATCAAAAATCGAATTTTTCGTTTAGAACTCAAAATTACTAAAGACACTATAAACTTTTCTACCAAAAATTGAACCGACTTCAAAAACTACTGCAAAATGAAGAATAATTTTTGTACGTAATAGTAATAAGATATTAAATTAAGAGTTTAGTATTTACCATGCGTATTATTATATTTATGTAAATTAATTTGATTTTTTGGAGTCGGTGACAGCCAAGCCAAGTTACATTTAATTTTTTTATTGACACACATCCAAGTATTTACGAGTTTTTTACGATTTAATGTTTAGTTAAAATTGTAAATTTATTCTTTTAGAATTTGCATTGGATATTTAATTTTAATTTTGAATTTGGCTTAGCTGGTGCCGACTCCAAAAAATCAAATTAATGTATAAATAAAAATGCATAATGTAAAAATCAAATTAATGTATAACCCACTTCTCTGAAGTGGGTTAATAATAAAAATTGTAATACGGAAAAAAGTATTGTAAATTATACATTGATGTAAATTTTGGTAAGAGTGAGATTCGAATCCATGCTCCCTTTTTCGAAAACCAGAGCTTAAATCCGGCCCCTTAGACTGCTCGGCCATTCTGTTTGCTCTCCGTTAGGCGAACTTATTTAAAACTTTTAATTAGCGAAATATCACTAATTTCATTAGTTTTTGACTGCTTATTAAAAAAGTACTGAACCAATTTCGATGAAAAGGAAGTGGTACCAATTCGAGAGCATTCTCTTTCATTTAAAACAAAAATAACAGAAATTGGTTGCATAGTTTCGGAGTAATCGGTGAACATACATTTAAAAAAAAATACATACGCGTTGAATTGATAACCTTCTCTACTTTTTTTTAAGCCGGTTAAAAATCGTCCAACTCTGCACACCTTCTAAAAGCTTCGAATGATTTATTTATTTATTTTTTTTTAGAATGTCACTTATAAATACCTCACTTTTTCACTTCATCTAGCAATGAGAAGACGACAAACCAAATGATTTGGCACATGTTCCGTGACAAGGGTTATGTTTTTCCCATCCATTTCCAAGAAGGGTTTTAACATGGTCCCCACCATCTAAATCTGAACAATAGCCAATCTTATATAATGGAGATATGTTAAAAATCAACAATGAGTCTTCTGTTAACAAAATAGACCAAAAAAGGGACAAAGATGATGAATAACGAAGTTTTTTCCTCAGTATTCAAAAACCAAAATATCGTTATAAAGGGAGAAAATAACATTGAATTTTTAGAATAAAAATCGTTTTACAGGGGTTTATTGTTCTAGAGAATATCGTAATATTGAGGGGAGGCTAACATTAGTTTATATGCAAGTTAACCAGGACCAGGAAATATTATTGTAGTACAGGGAGTTATTGTTGTATCGGATATCGTTGTAGCGAGAGTTTACTATATTTATAACCAATATAAATTTCAAAGAGTTCGAACAACAAGAACTTTTTACGAAATTGGATTAGAGATATAAAATCATACAAATTTGAGATTTATTTAAGTTTGGGCCTGAGCAACGCTACTCGGGTCAGCTAGTAAAGCATAAATAAATAAATATATAAATAAGATGAAACAGAAAATTAAAGCATAAATTAGACGCAATGCCTTGATGTTCTTCTTCTCCCAAATGTTCAAAGAGAAATATCCATTACAGTCCCCCTTTTTGTAAGAAATTGAGATGTGAATACTTGTAATGAACCTATCCAACTCTTAAACACGCTACATGTGGTGAAAAAAGGTGGGATGAAGTCCCTAAGGGAAAAGTTCGAGGGAAAAGTATGGTAAAATAACAATGAAATGTCAGTGCACTTGCTGTTCGTTTTCAATTACTGTCTTTTGTGAAAGAGTACACTGTCAGAAAAATTCGTCAATAAACCCCAAATTATTCCTCATGTTTTGGATGCGTTCGTAATTATGCAAATATGTAGTATCGATAGTCGTCGTTCATTCCGTCCGTCTGTCTGTCCGCATATAATAGAGCAAAAACTACTCAATCGAATCGTTTGAAATTTAAATTGTATAACTGTTGCAGAATTTTGTTGCATAATATAATAGTTGCAGTCATTACAAATTTTATGAAAATCGGATGTATGATTTAATTTCAGGGATCACCAAAAGTATTCAGTTAACTACGCCAAATGGGTAAAAATAATTTCAAGAGTATTTTAATGATATTACACTTTTTCGAACCTAATAAAACCGATACGCATCTATAATATATATATATATTAAAATAGACATTATGTACAATCTGTGGTTCAAAGAATATTTGTTATTAAGTTACAGGGCCACGCATTAGATAATGATGTAGGGGGAAACATTGTTTGGGGTGCGTTTTAATAACATTAAACTATTTCACATTTTCTGAAATTAATATACGTTGCTGAGATTTATAACTTATTTTCTGTATAATAGAAAGCAGGTAGTATTTACAGAGACATACAGAAGATTTCCGATACTATACTGCAGGCCTGGCCAACCTTTTAGTAAACAGGGGCACCCCTTAGCTCGTGGCACTCAGTGAAGGGCGCCATTATTCACACCACTGAAAACATGCGGCAATACTATCGCACAAAATAGTGTTAGTACATACGCGCGTCTTAACATGATCCTAATGAATTTTAGCGTGGAAGACAAAAGGCCCATGCTGGAGTTACATATATTAAATTATAACCTATACATTTTTCTATGATAGTTCTATCTCAAAAATGTTTGTTGGACAAGGTGCAAGAAACTTCAATTGCGCCTATACTAATTTGAAAATGTGCTTCGATTTATTTTCAAGACGTAAATTTAGTTATATATATTTACACAAAGACGTGATAATGTCCATTAATATGGGTGATTTCTTTAGAAAGAGATAATAGCTTGAAAGTGTTTCATAAATGAAAATTATTCGGCACTGCTCTACTCATTGCTCTGCACTTCTCATTCTTATTGATTTTCTAAGTAAATTGAAAACAAATTTTTAAAATTTCAAAAGTCAAGAAGGGAAAATCAAGCTCTTTTATTCCTAGTATAAAATAGCCAAAGGCCAGCAAAAAGAAAAAAAAATATGAGCTTTCATGCAAAAGTATTTCAAAGCGATGGGGAATGTAGAAAACTTTTATTTTTCTGTTACGCATTCATTTTTAAAATGAGCTATTTCTAATTATTACCACATTTAAACATCATAATTACATTAAAAAATTAATTACAAATTGTAGAATATGCATTATTAAGTTTCACAGTATGTTTTTGGTTTTTCATGTATTTTCACAGGTTTTGAAAATATCTCTGATGCAAATATTAATGAATTTACAGAAATTATTCTTTATAGCTCAATTTTACTTTGATTGAAATTTTACTTTTTGAAAAAATCTTGTAACAAAAAATCTTCAATAGGGCGCCATGAAAATCTTCAAAGAGCGCCATGGCGCCCGCGGGCGCCGCGTTGGACAGCCCTGCTATACTGTATACTATTACACCAAGATCTAAATTTTTTAAAAGCTTCGTTATAGTACGAACGCACCTCATTTGCTACTTTGATGTGCAGTTTCCAATTTGATTTTAAATAATTTTCGTATTCTTAGATAACATGTTTTATGCATTAATTCTAAACGGAAATTTAAACAGTGATAAAATTATTTTTCTACTATTATAAAAATAAATCATAAAAAATATTATTTTCTAAAATTCTATTAAAATTTAAATTGAGAGACAAACGCTCGACAGGTTTATTGAAAATTTCTGTGTTGTAGATTCTATTGTGCATTTATATTTATCTCTACACAGCGGAACTTTATTGAAAGAATGGGAATCATAAGACATGATACTGTTAAAAGTGTCTGAGGAAAGATATTGAGAATTCTCATCTCCATGAACTTGAATTTCAGGTAGGTAAAATATTGTAAAGTACAAATTTGCCTTTTTTAATATGCTTAACATTTGCAAATTGTAATACAAAAAAATAAATTAATTTTCCTGAAAAAAAGTATCCGTTAAGGCTATTTTTATAGAAGGTTCTTTACCTTCGTGATTTTAAAGAACGATTCCATGAATAAGGTTATATATATCTGTTTACTTATAAGTGCAAAAATTCGAAATAAATAGGAGTATTGTTCTTGATTACTTGTAGTAAGTAAAAATTTGATACAAAAATTAAAGAAAAAGGAAATGCAACGTTTTAAAATTGAAAAACGTTTTTGTTCTAAATTTCAGGATACACTTTCAGGAGAATGATCCATATTTTGTTCTCTTTATTACGGAAATTTTTACACGCATAAAATGATGCATTCTAACATCTGAGTAAATATTTTTCAAATACGAGTTGTTACGTCTCAAAGGATTAAAACTGAAATAACTAATTTACTAATAATATTTTAGAAATATCAATACTGAAAAATTTCGGCGCTATATTTTATAATCCATTATCTTTGATCTTATGTTTCCTGTTTCTCTAAGCATGAAATTCATCTCATTTCACACAGCATTTACTCTGTATTCTCTTTCCCGATTTCGAAAAGAAATTCATCGCTATCCCTCCCAGCTGTTTTATGGAAGTCCACCCTTCCTTTATTCTTTTGCTATCTCGTGTGAGATAGCACATAAACGTTTCATGGTCAGCTACTGAAAATGAAGGGAAAAAAGAGTAAGATATAAAAGCTGCGGTGAGAAAATTAGCTTGAGTATTTCTACATTAAAGGGCTTGGAATGGAATGGGATAAATTCCTTGATGTTCAGTTTAACCCATTTGCATCAGTAGCAGTAATTTCAGGGTTTTATTATTGTTATTATTATAGATATATGACAAAGTTGGCAACAGAACCGGGGTCCGCTCCCTGCGGTATCTACGCAGATTTTTATTGGTCAATAGGTTATCTACACATATTTTCATTGCTCCATCTTTTATCTACCCACACTTTCATTGGTCGATTTCAAAATCGTTAGTTTTTTAATATATAAGATATTTTACCCGCTTAAAATGATGCATTCTAACATCTGAGTAACTATTTTTCAAAAAAGAGTTATCACGTTCCAAAGGATTAGAAATTACCCTTACTAATAATATTTTCAAAATATCTATAGCTAAAAATTTCAGCATAATATTTTGTAATGCATCATCTTTCACCTAATCTTTCCTATTTCTCTAAGCATGAAATTCACATCATTTCACACAGCATTTACTCTGTATTCTCTTTCCCTTTTTCGAAGTGAAATTCACTGATATCTCTCCCAGCTGTTTTATGGAAGTCCACCCTTCCATTAGGGTAATGTTCATCCTTTATTCCTTGCTGTCTTACCCGTCACATAAACATTTCATGGTCAGCTACTAAAAGTGAAAAAAAGAATAGGGGGAGATCTGAAAGCTTCGGGGAGAAATTCAGTTTATTTCTATATTAAAGTGCTTTGAATGGAATAGGATAAAATCATTGCTGTTCAGTTTAAGCCATTAACATCAATAGCAGAAAAATCAGGAATCCATTATTATTATTATTATTCAGAAATTCAGAATCCATAACGGAAATTACAAAAGAAGAATTTTTATTTCATCTAATCACGAAACGCCTGTTATTAATTAGAAAAAATAGATACAAATTAAATTATTGAAATTATCACACATATGCATTAATAATGCAAATACGTAAGTTCAAATGAAGAAAGATGTAATAATCAGTATAAAATTTTATTTTTTTTATGTACGCAGATTTTCTCTAAAGGTGCGAATAGTTTAAAGCAAAGAAAAATACAATAATCATTATAAAATTTAAATAGTTTTTTTAATGTGCGCACATATGCGTTATTAATGTACATGGATTAAAATAAAGAAAATCATCTTTCATGTTATCTTTCCTACTTTTCTAAGCAAGAAATTCATATTATTTCACACAGAATTTACTCTGCATTCTCTTTCGCGTTTTCGAAAAGAAATTCGTTGATATCCCTCCCAGCTGTTTTATGGAAGTCGAACCTTCCATTAGTGTGATGTTCATACTTTATTCCTTGCTATCTTACCCGCCATATAAACATTTCATGGTCAGCTACTAAATGTGAAAAAAAGGATAGGGGGAGATCTGCAAGCTTCGGGGAGAAATCAGCTTGAGTATTTCTACATTAAAGTGCTTGGAATGGAATGGGATAAATTCTCTGTTGTTCAGTTTAATTCATTTGATTCAATTGCAGAAAATTCAAGATTCTATTGTTATTATTATTATTATTCAGAAATTCAGAATCCATAACGGAAATTACAAAAGAAGAATTTTTATTTCATTTAATCACAAAACATCTGTTAATAATAATAATAATAATAATAATAATAAATAAATAAATAAATAAATAAATTTTAGACACAAAATAACTTATTAAAATGAACATACATATGCAGAAAAATTCAAATAGGTTCAAACGGTAGAAAAATGCAATAATCATAAAATTTGAATAGCCTCTTTTTAAGGAATGCCTATATGTGCTAAGGATGCCAGTTGGTTAAAAGGGGGAGGGGGGATTCAATAACCATTGTAAAACTTGAATGTATACGGGTGTTTCTAAATTCATGGTACAAACTTTAAGGGGTGATAAAGCACATCAAGACCAACAATATTAAATAGGAAACTAAGGCTCCCAAACGTCTTCCGAAGGAGATATGGGCCCTTAAAGTTTAGGGTCCAAAAATTCAAATGATTATAAAAAACGGAAAAATTGGTTGATTCGATTGCGGTTTTCACTAAAACTATTCTTTATGTCAGTATTGTCTTGAAAATAAATTATAAAGATAAATTTCAAAAAATACCGATAGAGGGCGCTTTAGACTTTGGAGTAATGAACAACTATTTTTTACCGTATTTTTTGCATCTCATTAAATTTCTTTAGAAACTTAGACATAAACTTAAATTTTGAGGTTAAAATCTAAATCATTGAGAGTGGTTAAGTAGCGCAAACTGAACTGTGGGGGGAGGTTCAAATTTCAAATGATTATAAAAAACGGAAAAATTGATCAATTGATTTGCGATTTTGACTAAAATTATTCTTTCTGACAGTGTTATCTTAAAAATAAATTATAAAGATAAAATTCAAAAAATGCCGATAGTGGGCGCTTTAGACTTTGGAGTAACGTACAACTATTTTTTACCGTTATTTTTGCATCTCATAAAATTTTTTTAGAAACTTAGACATAAACTTAAATTTTGGGATGAAAATCTGAATCGTTGGAGTGGTTAAGTAGCGCAAACTGAACTGTGTTCAATGGGGGTGGGGAGATTAAAATTACAAATGATTATAAAAAACGGAAAAATTGGTCGATTCGTTTGCGGTTTTCAGTAAAACTATTCTTTATATTAGCATTTTCTTGAAAATAAATTTTAAAGATAAAGTTTTAAAAAATCCATTAGAGGGCGCCTTAAAATTTAGAGTAACCAACAACTATTTTTAACCATTATTTTTTGTATCTAATTAAGTTCTTGCAAAAGCTGAGATTTGAATTTTGAGCTCAAATTCTAAATCGATGCGAGGGGTTAAGAAGCGCAAACGGAACTGTGTTCAGGAAATGAAATGTTAACCTCCCACCCCCCGAACACAGTTCAATTTTCCGCTAATTAATTACTCACAACGATGCAGATTTTGAGCTGAAAATTTAAGTTTGAATTTTTACAAGCATTTAATTAAATACAAAAAATAACGGTTAAAAATAGTTGTTGATTACTCTAAAGTTTAAGGCGCCCTCTGACGGAATTTTATCTTTATTTTATCTTATTGAAAGATATCTTTAAAATTTATTTTCAAGGAAATATTGGCATAAAGAATTGTTTTAGCGAAAATCGACCAAAACTTAGTGTAACATAATTAAAATGCACTTGAAACTATTTTTTTTTACATTGGGCGTAATGTGACTGAATATTTTCGATTATCCCTGTAATTAAACTAAACATCCGATTTTCATAAAATTTTAAATCACTCGACAGAACTATGCAGTAATTATATATTTTAATTTTAAAACGATTCGGTTGGGTAGTTTTTGAGTTTTTATATGCGGACAGACAGACGGGCGGGCTGAGCGACAACAATGGGTGCTACGTATTTACATAATTACGAACGCACCTAAAAAGCTACCCATTGCAGCCTTCCGGAAGAAAGCACTTCCGGAAAATTTTGGTATATTTTCACGGATCATGACCCCCAGACCCCGAAACCATCCGCCGTTCAAATGTTGACACACACACACACACATATATATATATAACCATATATATATATATATATATATATATATATATATATATATATATATATATATATACCGGGTGTCCCAAAAATGACTGATGGATTTTAAAATTCAATAACTTGCAAACGGTGACAGCTATTTAAAAATTTTTTGCAGGAGGGTTATGTATAATGTCAGGAGTTTTTTTACCTTAACTTTTGATTTTAGTTCGAATTCAAACAATAGAATGCAATAATTATATATTTTAATTTTAAAACGATTCGGTTGGGTAGTTTTTGCTCTGTTATATGCGGACAGACGGACGGACGGATTGAACGACGACTCTAAGACTAAGTGCTACATATTTACTTAAGTACGAATGCATCTAATAAGAAATGCTCAGTTTAAGAATGCTGCATTTCACTGCACCGCTAGAGCTTTGCGATCACGAACAAAATATTTGCTTTCTTCGGTGAAACGTATTTACCTTATTAAAATTGAGGTCAAGTATTCGATAATTGTGCATCATTACTGACAGCCAGATGAACAAATATTATTCGCAGATGAAACTGGGTTTTTTTTATGCATAGCTTTTTTTTAGTTATATAAGCCCAGCTGAAAAAACTATTTCAAAAAAGTTTGAAAATGGACAAATACCCGAAATAAACCGTATAATCACTTTTAGTTTTTATCCCGAATTTCCAGAAGCTTGAGAATTATGCCTTCCTCATTTTGGTTTATACTGATAGTTTTCACTGGAATTACAGTAAGTGGTTTTATTATATGTATATATAGAATAGTTGTTAATTTTATTCTAAGATTCAGTAAATGAAACAAGAAAATATACTTCGGTAAATAAAAATGGAAAAATAAAATAGTGATATTTAATTAAACAATTATCAAGTTTCAGATATAAAATTTTATATGAATATTTAATTACTTGCTTCTATATTTAAATAGTTTTTCAACGAAAAAAAAACTTCTAAAACACATATTTTCTCCTTCAATTTTATTCTAACATATTCAACAAGTCGGAAATTATACATCAAACATAGGTAATATAGAATGTTCGTACGATAACGAAGTATTAAAAATACTCAGTAATTTTGTAGTAGTATACTGTACGTCGGATACAGTACAGTAGCCAAAATTCCTTGAGTGTCCCTGTAAAAACCATCTGCTTTCTACTATACAGGAAGTAACTTGTAGTAATCCTCGGCAACGTATATCCTTTTCATAAAATGATTAAAATGGTTTAATATAATTAAAACGCGCCCTATATTATGTTTCCTCTTAAGCCATTATGTAATGAAATACTTTTATATGGGCCTGTAAAGTGATAACAAATATTCTTTGCACCACAGATTGTACAGAATATATATTTTAATACATATTTCATAGACTCTTATCAATTCTATTATGTTCGGAAGAGTGTGACATCATTTAAATGCACTTGAAACTATTTTATCCCATTAGCCCTAATGTAACGGAAAAATTTTGTTTGTCCCTGTAATTAAACTATACATGCGATTTTCATAAAATTTGAAATGACTCGACAATATTGTGCAAGAATTATGTATTTTAAATTTCAAATAATTTGGTTGGGTAGTTTTTGCTTTTTTATATACGGACAGATGGACAAACAGACGGACGGGCGACTATAGGTGCTACGTATTTACATAATTACGAACGCATCTAAAAATGAAACTAGCGAATCCACTTTGATGGGTAAATTTTATTACAACAAATTAAGGGATGGCAAGGAATGATCGGCCCTTCAACCATAATAAATTAATGATACTGAAACAAATCATTATCTTAATTCATTTTTTAACATTCTTCAACATAGTTGATAAGTGTTCATGAAATTGGTTTGCCTTGCCGTTCGTTTGTTCCAGTTCTAACATGGGTAAGTACAGTGAAACCTCCCTCTTTAAACACCTCCATTAAACAACCACCTCCTTCAACGACCATTTTTTTCAAGGAACGAAATTTATTCCCAAGGCTCAGTACTAATTTTACCCCAATTCAGTTACCATTCTAATTGATCTCCCTGCGTGAGCGACCAATTTTTAACACGTTTTTATTAGCCTCACCTGTATGTGGGTGATTCTACTATAAGAGGTAATTTGTACGGCAATCCGTTTAAAACATATTTTTTATTCTATATGTTGCTATTTTTTGCAATGAATCGCATCATCTTAATATACTTTATTAAATAACATCACGATTGAATGCCTAATTAAAACACATTTTTCTGAAATTTCTTACAAAGTCTAAAAAAGTATCTCCCCTGGCATGTCCCCTTGCCGGTTTCAATTTAACTTTCAAACAATACATATATTTTTTCCGTCAGATGCTTAGCTAAAGTATGTTTAATTGGAATTTAAGTAATTATACTTACGTATTATAAAATAAAAAATAAAATAATTTTGTTAATTTTAAATAATTTTTAAAATTAACTTTTGTCCCGCTTTTTTTGTGTATCTACCCTGTCAAATTTCGTTCCGCTGAAACAAATATAAGTTCAAGGATGGCTATATCGGAAGTAGCGTTTAAAGACATCCTATTGGCTTGAAGTTAGCAATACTAAACGCGCAAGCCATTTAAGCGTCGCCATTTTTAGTTGTTGCGACGCGACTGTGCGATGTAGTGGTTTCGCACGGTGATCGTGTATCTCCCCTGGTAAGTCATAAAACTTGTAATATTCATTTAATTCAATTGCATTTGCTGCCCTAATTAAATAATACGG
Source organism: Maratus speculifer (assembly GCA_964019185.1). Taxonomy (NCBI): domain Eukaryota; kingdom Metazoa; phylum Arthropoda; class Arachnida; order Araneae; family Salticidae; genus Maratus; species Maratus speculifer. The sequence continues at coordinate 211,909,570 of OZ025302.1, forward strand.
TAATAATTAAAGTGAAATACACAATTAACCCAAAAACTAATTCAGTCAGTTAAAAAAAATTGAATTTACATGAAAATGTCTCTCCCCTGCCGTATTTCCCCTGTCAAGATAACTGCCAGGGCAGCGAGTCACTGACCAGAAAAAGTTATAAAATATGTATAAAGTGACTTGCCCTTATATGAAAAAGTAAATAAACGGGAGAAAAATCATAATGTAAGGTTTTTGATCAAACTCAAACTTTTCTTTTTGGCCGAATTCTCTATGTTTTTGAACCTCTTATCGTAAGAATCACCCATGTATGTATGCAACAGAATCTTTGAATGTAATTTTCAACAACTTTAAGACATTATTAAACTGAAACTTTTCACATTTATTGAGAACCGATGACAATTTAACAATTTGAAGAGTCTCCGCTTAAAAGGATAAAGAATGCTGGATAAACGGATCAAAATTTGAGAAATTAACAGTCACCTGACACCCTTGACACATGACAATCATTGAAATACATATGAAAACCGTAAATATGCAACCAAAAAAAAAAAAAAATTAAACTTTTTGGTTCGACCTGATATAAAAGCGAGTGTTTTATTTTTTAAAACTTTTTAGCAATTATTTTTTTAAGAAAATTAAACAAATTCCGGTTTTTTTTATGGTCTTCTCAAAAACGTTTTATATAGAAAAATGATTCCAAAAAGTGCATTATTCATCATAAATTATTCTAAACTAAGTTTTGATTTTTTTTTTTAAATTCCGATAACTTTTAGGTGTTTATTCTCCTCTTTGTGCTTTTTTAATCAACGAATTTAACTCTGATGAGGAATGTAATTAACTTTTGTTATAATACTTAAATTTTTATGCGGTGCATTATTCATCATAAATTATTCTAAGCTAAGTTTTGATTTTTTTTATTCCGGTAACTTTTAGGTGTTTATTTTCCTGTTTGTGCTTTTTTAGTCAACGAATTTAACTCTGATGAGGAATGTAATTAACTTTTGTTATGATACTTAAATTTTTATGTTTTTTTCCTAATGTGAAAAAGAATTTGGCAACACTGATTGTTAACTTTTTTCAACAATTAAAATTTAGATTAAAACATGACCTCCATTAAAACACTACCTCTTGGAGAGGTCAATTTTTACTGTCCGACTGTTGGAACGGAACATAGTCGCTTTAGGGAGTTACTGAAACGGACGTCAAATACTAATAAAATACATTAAAAGATCTTAATAATTTCACATTTTTCGATTGAATTTACTCAATAATCACCAGAAAAACAAAACTAGTCGTTGGGGGCCACCGTAATACTTACCCATCATGGATATGTATATAAAAATAAAACATGTGAAAACTATTTATACAATGCATTGTAATTCATAAACAAAATTTAAATATTGTTAATATACATAGTAATGCTTTATTAAAGAACTGCTGATGTACCAATTTCAACAAATTATATAAAACGCCAAACTACTCAAGTAGTACCGAACTGCGTAAAAGAAACATCCTTATAACTCCAAAAATAACAATTCTATTAACTAACAATTAACTGCGTCGGATGAAGCGTCTCATTTCCAATTAAAATATACCTCTGAATTGAAACTTGAATGAAATACAGGGTCATGAAAAATCGAAGAATATGGAAAACAAGATTACAAATATCTCGGCAACTAATCATTCGATCGACTTCGTGCTATATGCAAAATGTGTGTTATTTTATTGCCTTTTACGTCCATTTCTTAAAACAAAAAAATTCGAAAATTTTTATGTACCTTTCATCAGAACGAATTTTTCGAGGGTCCGAAAAAAATAGTTCCGGATAATCGAGGTTGCTGATATTAAATAAGGTTCGTCCCATTCTTACATACTAACTACATACGAAATTTCAAGTCTCTATCTCAATTTGTTCGGGAGATAGAGCGTTTACAGACAGACAGACGGACGGCAAATTTTTTTTTCTAAAAATATGTTTTTCGGAATCTCCACTATCTAAAACGTGTAAATCCGTCAAAATTTTTTTTTCGATTTTCAAAACGATTGCAAGACTTACCCTATACTACGTATGATGGGTAAGTAATATACAAATAAACAATGACTCCATAAATTTTGTTCCTTGAATAAAAATGGTCGTTGTCGGAGGTGGTTGTTTAAGGGGACAATGGACGTTACATTTTTTTTTCTTTTATTTTCATCATTGTGTATTTGTATATTTAGTTTATGTGTGTATTTTGTTTTTTCTGATGATGATTGAGTAAATTCAATCGAAAGATGTCAAATTATTAAGATCTTTTAATGTATTTTATTAGTATTTGACGTCCGTTTTAGCAATTAAATATTTTAATATGTGTTTTTGATATGTTTTAATGGACGTATAAGAAAACTTTTATTTATAATTAATGCACTTTAGGGAGGTTTTACTGAATTCTCAAACTCCCATGTAATTGATATATGCTGCTGCAATTTACTATAACATGATCGATATTAAAAATGACGCGTGCGCTAGATGAAAACACAATTAAAATATTACATTACATTATACTCTATGCAAAAAAAAAAAAATTATTTTCTTTGTTTTTTAAGGGGTCACTCGACTCACTCAAAAAGACCCGGATAATGTTAGATCGATGGCGGCATTATTTTGAAATATATCGCTCAAATTTTAATACTTTCACATGCTATAAATATATTTCTGATAGGATACCTGAGGACGATCTCGGATAGTTTTTTCTTTTTAGCTCACAGGCTATCATAGCTTGAGAGCTTATGTGCCTGTCCGTTCTGTATGTACGTGCGTTCGTGCGTAACGCGATAACTCATGATAAAAATATCGGATCCACTTGAAATTTTGTATATAGGTATATCCTGATAAGGCGCTTCCCTGATTAGTTTTTTGAGTTCATTCGATATGTATAACAGGGGGAACGGGGGGCTCATGCCCATCCCCTTAATTGATATAAACGAGATTTTCATGCTGAATTAACAGTTTTCGTTCAAAATTTAGATATAGGATCATTCTGATGAGGCGATACCGTGGCTGTTATTAGGTGTTCATTGAATAAGTATAAACAGGGGGAACGGGGGGCTTAAGCCCCTCCCCTTAATTTATATAAACGGGATTTTCATGCAGAATTAACAGTTTTCGTTCAAAATTTAGATATAGGATCATTCTGATGAGGCGAGTCCGTGGCTGTTATTAGGTGTTCATTGAATAAGTATAAACAGGGGGAACGGGGGTTCTAATGCCCCTCCCCTTAACTTGTATAAATGGATTTTTCAATCAGAATTGTCAGATTTCGTTCAAATCTCTCAATAGTTTTGGAAGTTTAATGGTTAAGTATAAAAGAGGGGGATAACTCCTCTTAAATTATATAAATGCTAAATGGGTTTTTATTAAGAATTATCCGATTTGTCCTGAATTTTGGATACAGATTTTTTAATATGATAAAGCATGTACTTGATAGTTTAGGAGGTTCCATGATTAAGTATAAAAAAGGAGAAAGGGGAGAGCTGTTTCCCCTTCTTAATTTTTTTTTTCGAACGGAATTAACGAAAATACAAGGCTGTAATGTACAATTAGTATGCGTAGCCTGTGAGTTCAATGCCATCAGTTTAACTGGGCAATATTCTTTTTTTCAATTTTGATTTCAGATTTTTTTTAAAATTACTTTAACTTTCGGAACCGGCTGAAACCGGTTCTGAAATAGAAACTATCATAATAGTAATATAATATAACCGAAATCGAAAAATTAAAAACTAGCCGGTTGTAGATTGTCCTCGGCTATCCTATCAAAAAAAAAAAAAAAAAAAAAAAAAAAAAAAAAAAAATCAAGTAAAAATATTAAAACTTTAGCGAGATATCTCAAAATAACGCCCCCATCGAATAACATTATCATCCAAGGCCTTTTTGAGCGAGTCGAGTGGCCTCTTAATAACTTTACACTGTTTTAAATATAATGAAATTAATATGTAGAATAATATATGTATGTATGAATAATATATGTATGTAGAAATAATAAATATTTCTGTTTAAAACAAAATAATAATAATAATAATAAACAGAAAAAAGTCACTCTTTGTAAATTTATCATAATTAATAAATTAGTTTGCCTGGCCGTCTGTAACTCCTGTAAATAGACTCGGATTTTCATGCAATTGATAAAGCCTATTTAGGGTTACCGAAGTATATTTGGTATTATATATGAAGTATGTATGATTAATGGGTCTTTTATGGACACTCAAAAGAATTCAATTGTATTATGGTATGTGACGAAAAATCGTTTGGAGAGTATTTTAATCACGCTTTGCTATTTCAAATGTATTGAAACTGATATAAATAACTAAATTTCACTACGATCATGTTAAAACACAGCATCCATAGCATTTTTTATTATTTTACAGCGACACGCAAAAGAAATTGGTAACAATGCTGTCTTTGCGTAATAACTGCTGGAGAGTCCGTTCTAAAATTCAGTACGCGCTTTTAAATTTAATTAGTTTTTTTCATATTACTCTTTACATCTAAATTCTATACATCATATACAGGGCTACACAAAAGTATTCTGATACCATTCTCCTTATTTAAGGAAATTGCTGAAGGTAAATTTTCAACAGAAATATATGTATCTCTTAAATGAACTAAATTTTCGAATACATGTTGTTAATAAATACAAATCTGTATATCAAACCGCTGTATTACACGGCGGTTAAAATATTCAGATAATTTTCCGGTTGTAGATGGGAACAGCTGAAATTCGATTTTCAAATGTGTTGTACCTTTAAATATGGTGAAATGAGACGCAATATTTTAATTTTTTTAAACTGTGCAATTTGTCACATTATTCTGAATATTTTGGAAAGTGCTTCATAATCTATGCTTGACGCATGACTTTTTTTTTGTTTGTCTTATATAGATGCTGGTTCAGTGTCAAGAAATTTATATACCAGCAAACGCTAATGAAAGGAAAATATGCGAAGACCATGCAGGAAACAGAAAACTAGTTACAGCAGAAAAGGTAATACAAGGATTACATATCACCGGTCCGTTGATTACATTTTTTGTTATTGTAAGTTACTTGAAAGACATTTTTATGGGTGCAAATGCTTTTGTATCCACTGTCTAAAAATCAAATCGATTCTACTGAGTTTATAATCTACGCTAACAATAAAAAAAAGTTATAACTTGAACTAAATACAATTAGCTTCTCATTAATAACGAGCAATAATAAGAATAATATAATCTGTACTACCTTGGTTGATTCATTTTCAATAGATATGCAAATGGTGTATCCTTACTTTTGATATGTGTATCCTTATGTAAAAAAAAAAAAAATGGCACAACACCTTGATTTGTCATGTAGAATAGGACAGATAAATAACTGCAAATACTTGAGTAACTAATTTAATTAAAATTAAATAAATATTAATAAAATTTTACATTTAAATTTTGCAGAAAAATATTGTTGTTAGCTTAGAGAAAACAGTTAGAAGACTGATAGAAATAAGTACTTTCACATTTACATTATTACATCGATTGCATCATTAATATGAAATACATACTTAGCGGGAAAAATAATTATTATTATGGAAAGAAAAACCCGATTACATATTGATAATAAAAGTCTCTTGATTAAATAAAATAATATTTATTATTATAATTTCAGAAAATTATTATATCTCTATCAAAAAAAAGTTTGTTCGTATGTGTGTCGTATGTCCAAGTGTTAGCGATGGATAGCAAAATTTATGGAAATGATCTGAAAATTTAGATGAGAATAATATAAGTCAGGTTTTAATACACCTAGGGCTTAGATTTTTATTTATTTTTTATTGTTGTTCTTAATTAACAGGTAGATCAATTTAAAACCAAAATGAACTACTGCCAAAAATATGATTTTTTTCTTGAAATCGCGCATGTCAGCAACTTAAAAGCTAGGTAACATTCATGAATCAAAAATAACTAAATTAATAAAAAAATAATAAAGGTGCAAGTAAAACGTGGAATTAAATGTCACCTGATGACGTAAGAAACACGTGTAACATTTTAATGTCAAGTGAATGCGACATTTACGAAAAAACAATACACAAGTTTAATCTTATAGTTTGGTGACAGTCTTTTGGTCGACAGGATAATCAAATAGTACCGAATTGCGTAAAAGAAGCATCCTTATAACTCCAAAAATAATAATCATATTAACTAACCGTTTGCTGAGCCGGATTAAGCGTCTCATCTCAAATTATAACAAATCTTTGAATTGAAATAAGTTTCAATTGGAGATTGCTATACATTTTATAAATATTTTACACATGTTTTATTTTCATGTTTTATGTCATGCATATCCATGATGGGTAAGTATTACGGTGGCCCCTAACCAGAGCGGTAGCAAAGGGGGTGCTATGGGCGGCTCAGCCTCCCCCTAAAATATTTTTGAGTCCCCCCCCCTCCCGGAAAAGATTCCAAAGTCACTAAAGAAATTTTTGTTCCAAAAATTCAAATGAAATTCTGTTCAAAAATCTAATTTAGTTTTGAGACTCTAACACTTTTGTAGAATTATTAAATTATAACTATAATAATAATAAATTTTGTGTGTTTCAACACTACCTCATTCTATTTGCACATAATGAAGCTAACATGATGTTTAATTTTGCACCAGTTATACAGTCAAAATTTTCGTCATCATACACTTTTCTTAGAATAAAATGAAGTTAATACAACAGTTTAATAAGAAACATAGTACCTACAATGTGAATAGCCACTAATTTATCTTTCTGTGCGAGAGGGGAGGAGAAAAAAAATTATGAGCCCCCCCCTCCCCGGTTGTTGTCCACTTCTAGCTACGGCCCTGCCCCCAACGACTATATTTATTCTTGATTGTCTTGCAATTTAATGTAACATGCTTATTACATTCTTTATTTTTCAACAGGACAGACGTCTCTCGTGCCATGTAATTTGCAAGTATGATGATGGAACCAATGAAATGTACAATTCTCCGAACGGACAGGAATGCTGCGATATCGTTGGAGGATTGCCTACTGGCGTAATAATTAATTTTGTTAACTAATTCTCGTGTTATTTTTGCTCTTACAACTGTTGATCTCCATATTGAGCATGAGCATGCTTAGAATATGTTGAAAAAAAATGCTAGTTGTACTACTTACGTATGTAATGAAGGAGCAGTTAAATTTAACGGCGGAATCCAAGTAGAAAGTCAGTAATTTTTTTTTCGAGTATTTGGCGCAAAAATATGAAAGTGATTTGGCGAGCAGGATTTTTCCTCTCCAAAAGCAAACGATTTTATTGCATCTGAAAATTTCTTGGTAAGTATCGCTGAGAAGCCTTCATTATTTCCACCAGCTATTTTTTTATTGTAAAGTTTACCTTATTTAATCAGAGCATTCTCGTGATTCAATTACAACAAATTTTCTGTTAAAAAAAAGGTGATAAAAGGTTAAATTTATGCAAACAACATTCGTCGCGAAGATGTTAAAGAGTATTCTACATTAAAACGTATTTTTTAAAATTCCTTTTCACTGCCAACCGGAGATATATCGCCAAATAAGGAAATTTTCATCATTTTTTTTACAGACGTTGTATGGAGGTTTCGCCGCATTTTTTTTATAAACGTATACATCCTCATGAGAAGAACGTTCTGTAATTTTTTCATATTTTTCGGAGAATGCCCGTATGGAGACCTTCCTTGTTAATTAACTCTTTCAAGGGCGGTGTCCTTATAAGGCCTTCTGGACGAGTGTCGTTTATTACCGGTTTTTGAAAACAAAACCTTTGGCCAAGTTGAATCCCGAAAATGCTCGGATTAAATAAGGCAAAATTTACAGTAAAATCTCACAGATGAGAATAATTAAGGATTCTGAACAACTTACACGTCACGCACATCGGTTGCTGGTCCTCAAGAGGTTAAAAAAAGAACACATAATTTTTATTTTAATATTTAATTAAAATTTTCCTTATAAAATATTCTTGAAAATAAGCAAGTTTGATGTTTCTTTGGTGGAGTATTGTGTTATCCATAGAAATAAAATTTAGTGTCCAAAACGTTTCAACCAGCTCTTAAAAATTTCCAAAATGGATTATAAAATATGTGAATGTGATCAATTTTAACTTTAATTGTAAGTCTCTCCTTAAAATATTGTGTGAAGATTAAAAAAAAAAAAAAAAAAAAAAAAAGTTGGAAATTGCACGTAAAGCGTAGCAAATGAGGTGCGTTCGTATGATAACGAAGTTTTAAAATATTCAGATCTTGCTGATATAGTAGAGCGTACTTTGGATACAGTATACTGGTCGAAATCTTTGTGTTCCTGTAAATATGCAGGGAGTAATTTTTATTATACTTCATTAACGTATATCTTATTCATAAAATGTGAAGTAGGTTAATATAATTAAAACACCCCGTAAACAATGTTTCCCCGTATAACATTATTTAGTGGAATACATTTGTGTGGCCCTGTAATTTAATAATAAATAATCTTTGCATCACAGATTGTACAAAAATGTATTTTTAGTACATATTTCATAGATTCATGTCAATTCTGTTACATTCAAATGAGTGTAACACCATTAAAATGCATTTGAAACTTTTTTCCCTATTGACCGTAATGTAACGGAATACTTTTGATTGTCCCTGTAATTGATCAATGCATCCGATTTTCATAACATTTGAAATGATTCGACAAAATTATGTAATAAATATACGTTTTAAATTTCAAACGATTAAAATGCATTTGAAACTTTTTTCCCCATTGACCGTAATGTAACGGAATCCTTTTGATTGTCCCTGTCATTGATCTATCTATCCGATTTTCATAAAATTTGAAATGACTCGACAAAATTATGTAATAATTATGTATTTTAAATTTCAAACGATTCGGTTGGGTAGTTTTTGCGTTGTTATATGCGGACAGAGAGACAGACGGACGGACTGAGCGACAACAATAGGTGCTACGTGTTTACATAATTACGAACGCACCTAAAAAATGGAGACCGTAGTGTTCTTTAACATGGAGGTTAATTGAAAAAGGACAACAAAACTCCTTTACGCACAAAGATTAGCAAGTATAACATCATTGCATTTATAAAATTGTTTAAAAAACACATTTATGGCTCAAGATCGCCCCTTTGTTGGGTTTACAAGAAAGAAAAAATCAAGCGTCAAGCATGGATTATGAAGCACTTTCCAACACATTCAGCATAATGTAACAAAACTGTACCATTTAAAAAATTAAAATATTACGTCTCGTTTCACCATATGGAAATGATGACATTAATCGTACATACTTTATATTCTACGCGTGTCAAAGCCGAATTTCAGTTGTTCCCATGTACAGTCGGAAAGTTATCTAATTATTTTAGCAGCCCTGTATATGATAGAGAGATTTGTATCTATTAACAACATGCATTTCAAAATTTAGTTCATTTAAGAGATACATATATTTTAGTAGAAAATTCTCCTTCAGAAATTTCCTATAATAAGGAGAATGGCATGCAATTGTTTTTGTGCTGCATTTGTAGGAGATGTAGAATTCATACATAATTAGTAATATGCAAAAAACTAATTAAATTTAAAAGCACATACCGAATTTTAAAACGTACTCTCCAGCAATTATTACGTAAACACAGTACTGTAATCAATTTCTTTTGTGTGTCCCTGTAAAACAAGAAAAATGTTATGAATGCTCTGTTTACATTGTTTTCGGCGCGTTCTATTAATATTAAAATATTTCACATTTTATGAAATTGATATACGTTTCTGAGGTTTACTATAAGTTACTTCCTGTATAATAGAAAGCAGATAGTATTTACAGGGATACACAAAAGATTTCGGATACTCTACTGTATCCGAAGTATTGTATACCATTACACCAAGATCTGAATATTTTTAAAACTTTGTAATACGCTCAATCCAAAGTTGCGTGTGTGACATTTACACAACTTAATCTTGTCACCAGCAAAAAAAAATTGAGCATTGGTTTCAATTTGTATGAATTTCAATGTAGACCACTTACACATACATTTATCCAAATCTAAAAATTGTCCGATGTATCATTTATTTATAAAAAAATAATAATAATAATAATAATTTCCGCCTGTTGCGGGTGTGACATAAAAAGGACATGCATTTTCATCTTTCAGTGCAAAAATGCAAAACTCTGTGAATTATGACAACTGAGTGAATTGATATTTTTATATATTAGACAGTAATACTTAAATAATTATTCTATGCAAAAATTAAATTACTTACTCAATTTTTCCTTTTGTGGAAAATATTGAAAATTTTCGTTGCGGGAGTGACGCCCTGTTGAGGGTGTGACTTGAAAAGCCAATAAAATAATGACATACACAAATATTTTCAAGGCAGATGTTTTTAATTAAAGAATTAATCAATATTACAATTATAATATCTAGAGAGGAAAATATAAAAAAAAATTTCATTTCCAATCTTGAATTTATAATTTCTGGTGGTGATAGTTTTTTTTACAAAAATGCTCTTTTTTTTTCCTAGGATGCATCTGACTGACTGGGCCAAATATGCACGTTTTCTTAAATTTTTTTCAAATATTCTAATTCTATATCGTCACCATCCATTTATCTTATTTGTCCATCAAAGTTTTCACTTTTTTAATTCCGAGAATAAAACAACTTCTACAAAATCTCCAACTGCATATTCATCGTTGGATATTATATCCTTGTCAAAGTATGGATACATCTGACTGACTGAGCCAAATGTACACATTTTCTTGATTTTTATTCCGATACTCTTATTCTATAATATTGCCATTCATTTGTCTTATTTGTCCATCAAAGTTTTCACTTTTTTTTTTTTTTTTAATGTGGAGAATAAAACAACTTCTACAAAATTTCCAACTGCACTCTTATCATTGGATATTATATTTTTGACAAAATATGGTAACAAACAAATTCTCTTGTGATCGCTTTCTGAAGTTATTGCTAGATTAATTGTTCCTACGGCAATAAAAACAACATGATGTATCGATTGAATGTTGAGCTCCGATTGTGCTTGGTGCCAGCATTCATGAAGCATTTTCACACTATCTTCTGAAATCTCACATTCAGCAAAGTTCTTTTATATTATTTAGGACTTTTTCTACACACATGGCAAAATCTGAAGCTGAATTAATAGTTGCAGAGCGTTGCTAGTGTTACCATTTTCTTGGCAACTGCACCATCCCCATCGACAACTCCTTTACCATGAGATGAAATCCAAAAGGATTGCCATCCTTTACCATGATTTTTTAAAATAGTCTCTTCTTTTCTCTCCTTGCTTTGTCTCTTTCCTTCTCTTGTTGTAGATATGCTTCATATTTAAAAGGGTTTTCCTTAATCTTTTTTCAATGATATTGTGATCTTTCTGTACTCTTCATTCTCTGCAAAAGAGAAGAAATTAATGTGTAAACTGAATAAATATAGCACTTCCAGTCCAAAAATATAAGCTTAACAAATTTTTAATAGTTATCCCTTGAAATTTCTAATCTTACATAAAGTTAATTATATTAAATTTTGGTTAATTTCAAACTGACTATATACATTTTATGCTAACTTAATAAACATTTTAACAGTTTCTATTATTCTTACTTCTACTTTTTATTTAATTTGAATTAAAAGAGAGAAAAAATCTTCCCCTAATATTGATTTATTTATTTTAAAAAACTAAATATATATATATTAGATAAATACTATCAAACAACAAAATTAAAAAAATGTATATAAAAAACAAAACAAAATTAACAAATTTAAAGAAAATTGCTAAAATATTGTTTCGTAATTTTCTTTTTTAAATTTCTATAAAAATCTTACCTTTTAAATTAATTTCTTAATCATATTTCATTAATAAAATTATTTTCTTGCAGTAAAGCAACAATTTTATCAATCCAAACTGAATAAATCAACTGCACACAGTGTCAAATGCTCAGATGATGCAAATTTTTACTTACTATTTACTGGAATTCCCTCTACTAAATCAAAGGGTATAGTTAAAGCTGCCAAGTACATGTTTTCCAGCATATTATTATTTTATAAATTTACATATAATGTGTTCAAATATGCATTTGTAATCAATTTTAAAAGACGTTGCGGATGTGACTTTAATTAAATGTCACACCCGCAACAGGGACATGTCACGCCCGCAACGTTCAATAATTATAATTAAAATATTAATTAATTTCTTTTGTGTCTGTAATTCAGAGTATCTTAGTAAACTACTTTTGAATATAAAGTTTCATAACTTTAAATCAAAAATATTTTTATGCAGAGATATAAATGTAACTTTTTGTTGCGGGTGTGACACAATAATTAAGAGAAATTAAATATGCTTACCTTTTGTAATGAAGACTAGTGAACACTTCTCTGCAGACAAAAACTCTCAATAATAGCTGTCAGATCATATATATCCAAGTTTGGAGATTTTTAGAATGTTTGTTCAGCTGTACGAGACCATGAAATGTAAAGGTTTTTGCCGCAGTCTATTTTACTAAGTCATAGTGTCACTTTATTAATTAAAATAAGTATGTTAATGACAAAAATTTAATTCTTTTTTGATAAAATATGCAATAGTACACTCTTAACAGTTAATATGCAAAATTTCAATCATATTTAAAGAAATTTAAATTTTCATCCTCATGTCCATTTTTTCGTGGGTTGGGCGAATAGTACGAACGTTCCGGCATACGTAGCTAAATACTATACTTCCATGATATAGTAAAACTATGCAAATTTTCTTTTGCCTTTCCGGTGAAAATTACTTTTGTCGAGATGTGTCCTTTATTTGCGGATATGTTGGTCTATACAACTTGATTAACCTAAAATGTAATAATAATTTTATTGACTATTTATAAAAGTGAATAATGGAGAAATCACGAACAGAAAAAGTCGATTGAAATGGTATTAGGTGTGCAGTGCAGTGTTTAGGACTTGCGACACCTATCTATTTCTTGCTATACTACTGCCCATTAAAATTACTACACCGAGAAATCCGCATGCCTCGCACGTGAAGTTTGTATGACATAATTAGTTTTCAACACATTTTTTCAAAAGCAAATGGTGATAGCGTTTCTTACAATGTGTATAAAAGAGGAGATTTTACAGCAGACTTCTTATACAGAAATTATATTTAAACGTTGATTTCGGGCAAGAAAGTAATTGCTATGCCTCCTGTAAGAAGAAGAAATGCATCTGAGTTTTATAGAGGTCTGCTTATAGCCTAATACAATTGTGGATTTTCCTGTCACAGTTCTTCTCCTAGCGTTGGGCTAGATCCCATGTTTGTCAGCTAAGTTTGGAATCGGTGAGTTCATGCTAGTCATACTGAAAGGCGCGCAGAATCTCAGCGGCCACCATTACTAACAGCCGAGAAAACAGACATGTTACCCATATACCTTAAAAGATCGCAGTGACAAGTCACGAACCTGAGTCAATAAACTTGATTTTTTGCAAAACAAGCGTTTCCATGAACAGTACCATGACGTTTGCAGCTGCATTAACTGTCAGCAGGACGACCGAAGCTTTGGCTCCATTTGATGCTTCATTACAGACAAGAGCGCATCCAATGGTGAAATCAACAACGAACCTGGGTGGAATAATGGCTTCACGTCATGATTTCAGACGAATCTAGGCAGCATCATGATGGTCACATCCGTATTTGGTGGCACAGAGGAACGCATATTTCAAGCTTGCATTTGATATCATTATATTAGACCAACACCTGCAGTGATGGTATGGAGTACTATTAATACATGTCTGGACCACCTCTTGTTGCATTGTCATCAATTTGAACAGCAATCGTATCATTTATGATGTATTATGCTTATGGTTCTGGCCTACCTTCGGGATGACCGAAACTCTCCGTTTCAGAAAGACAATGCATGTCCGCATGTTGTCCATCTATCCCAACCTTCCTCGATAAAGAACATGTTCGTTTGTTGTCCTGACCAGCACTTTAACCTGATCTCCATTGAAAACGTCTGGTTAATGATTGCCGTGTAATTAGCATGTCACCATTCGCCAGCTACAACGGTCTACGAACTATGGCATAGTGTTGAAGCTGCTTGGAATAATCTACCCATGCATGATATCCAGGTCCGTAGCTAAGGGGAGGTTGACCCCCCCCCCTAAAACAGTTTGAGCCCCCCTCCCCCAGTGGAAAAGATTCTAAGATCACTAAATAAATGTATATTCCGAAAATCCAAATGAAATTCTGTTTAAAAATCTAACTTAGTTCTAGGCCCTTTCACAGTTTTGAAAAAATACTAAATTGCCACTAAAATAAGAGTTCAACACTCGCTCATCCTATTAACACATAGGAAGCTAGCATGATTTTTAATATTGCACTAGTTATACACTCGAATTTTTTCATCATCTTATTACTTTCTTAGCAAAAAATGAAGTTATTACAATAGTTTAATAAGAAACATAGTACCTACAGTATGAATATGCATTAATTTATTTTTCTGCGTTAGAGAAAGAGAGAGAGAGAAAATATAAGACGCCCTCCTCCCCTACATTTTCTTGAGCTCCCCCTATTATTCACTTCTACACTGTAAAAAAAAAATTTTGCAAAGGTACTAAACATTTTCTAGGAAACTGGGATTCCAAGAACTTTTCCTGTAACGGTAACAGCAAAAATTCAAGTTTCAGAATCGATTACATGAATTTTTCCTGTTATCGTTACATGAAAAGTTCTTGGAATCCCAGTTTCCTAGAAAATGTTTAGTACCTTCACATATTTTTTTTACAGTGTAGGTACGGCTCTGATGACATCCAATATCTGCTCGATTCCATGCCTAGGCGGATAAATTACTATAATTTCTGGCAGGACTAGCTTCTCTTGGTACTGATTTTTCAGGATCAATACCTCTAAATTTACTGAAAATTTGACTTGATCTTCATACTATAATACATTTGCCGAAATATCATTGTTTTAAAATGTTCTACACTGTAAAAAAAAATCTGTAAAGGTACTAAACATTTTCTAGGAAACTGGGATTCCAAGAACTTTTCATGTAACGCTAACAGGAAAAATCCATGTAACCGATTCTAAAACTTGAGTTTTTGTTGTTACCGATACAGGAAAAGTTCTTGGAATCCCAGTTTCCTAGATAAAGTATAGATCCTTTACAGATTTTTTTTACAGTGTACCATCTGGCTCATTCGACCAACCCAATGCTCCGGAATTTCTCTGAAATTCCATTTTTTCTGCTGAACATCAATGAAATACGTTAATCGATTCATTGACTTCGACTGAAGGTAAACTGGAGCATAGAACGACTCTAGTAGGCACTTCTTAAGATCATGCATTGGTTCATTGGTTTATCATTCATTTATTTGCCTTCCATCCCGGTGTAGCAATTTTAATGGCAAGTAGTGTATTTCAGAAGAAGAATATTTGCCATACTAATTTATTCTCCATAATAATTTATTCTAAAAAAATCCGCAATTAAATACAGCGAAGATAACTGTTCGGACATTGTTGTTACAAAATGCGCATGTTTAACACGTCTTATGATGTCCTTTAGAATTCGTAATAAGCACACTAAACTTTTGCTTTAATATATGCAAGATCAAATTGGTACTCTTTAGAAATATATGATTTCGTGCATTAGCATTTTGTTACGAAAATAACTCGAAGAAACAAATCTTACAGTGTACAGATAAAATGTTAGAAAGCATGCAGATTTTGGCATCTTTACATTTGTAAAATTATCGTTTTTTTTCTACAGTGTAGAAACATGCCGCAAAATTTGCTGTTTCAAATTGATACTGTGAAATGTTTTCGGTGCCAATTTTTTCTGGGACAAAAATTAAACCCTAAAAAGTAGTTATTAGTTATGTAATAGATATGAAACTTAATATTATAACATCGCTGAATTTCCAAAGAGATTTTTTTCCATGTTTTTCTCATTGAAAAAAAATTAATTGTAGAAATATATAGAAATTTATTTTGGCATGACGTTTGATTACTGTTGAATATTTAAAAAATTGTACATTGCTGTAGAAATTATAGAACTAAATGAAAAAGAACTGTTGACTAAGGAAACTGTTTTAAACACAATTTGCAGTTAAAACCTGACCTATTATATGCATTGTAAAAAGAAAGAAAAAAAATTCTAATCCTACAGGTGTAAAGTTGCTGAAATCTGTATGGTTACTAACATTTTATCTGTATACTGTACAAGAAAAAATGTAAATCTACAAAACTAATTTTTGTAAAGCTATAGAAATCTGTAACTTTACAAACGAGTATGCTAAAATTACAGCTAGCTTGCTAAAATTTTATCTGTAATCTGAGTTGGAGTAACATGAAAAATTCTTGTAATCCCAGTTTCCTAAAAAAAAATCTTAGTAACCTTAGAGATTTTTTTTTTCAGTGCAAATCTGTATATGTAACAAGAATTTTTGCTGTTGCAGTTACATAAAATATTCTAGGAATCCCAGTTTCCTAGAAAACTTTTAGTAACTTTACAGTCTTCTCATGAAAATATATAAAACAATGCTAAAAATAATAAATATTATTTTATGAGCATCTCAATTAATTATATAAATATGGACTAATGATAATGTGCCTTGGTCCGCACATAAAATTTCGCTAAGCCACGTGCGGCCCGCGGACCTCAGATTGAGTATGGCTGCTCTGATGTGTTACGAATTATTGTAAGAAAAATATTTTAATATAATTTGATTTTACATTTCAGTGCTGCAAGGATGGAAATTGTCCAGTAGGATTGCAAAATTGTCCGAAGGTATTTTAAATTCAAGAATGCTTATCAAGATGTAGAAGACAAAAGAAACTGGTGTTTTGGAAAAAATTATTATGAAGTTGTATACAATATAGTATAACAATAAATATTTATAGAAATATACTTTCATTTGTATTTATGTACTATTATTACACTTTTATTTTTTATTTGTTTCAACAATAGTTTAAAATATCTGTGTTAAAATACGAGTGTTATTCAGGACGCAAATTCCAGAATGTAATAAGTGATGTCAAATTTTTCATCTTGGAAGTCAACTTTCCATAAAATCATAAAACTTTCAGTTCCACATGATATTATCTTTTACCTACATCTGAAGGATCTCTTTAGCAATCAAAATAAAAGTAAGTGGTTGAGTAAAATGAGAAATGAAGCTTCTTTACAACATGTCAGCTTCGACATTTGTACTTTCCTTTAAATACCGTATTTACTCGTGTATAATGCGCACTTTTTTTTTTTTTTTTTCAAAAAATAAGAACAAAACTTCTAGGTGCGCGTTATTACACGGAATATTTTTTTACTGGTGGATGTAATAACACGATATACCTGACTGACCTAAACATGATTATATACCTAAATATGAATCAAGAAATTTATTCAAAGAAGACTTAAACAATCGGAAAAGCTTACTTAATTGAAATATTACTGCATCTTTATTTCACTTCTTGATTACTTTTATACAACAGAGTCAGTAACATTATTTAACGCATAATTAATAATTCTCATTGTCGTTACTCACACCTACCCCCCCCCCCCCTTCTCCGTTATTCACTTTCTTTCCGAAGTCTAAAAATGTATTTTCGCCTTGTTTTCTGGCATGATGTAATGTTTCACTGCGAAAAAAATATAGTTCCAGCATATAGAATCTAAATTGTAGCTCTAAAAAAAATAGTTCCATGTCATCCTTATAAATTCTAGCTTTGTATGTTTGCGAGTTCTAGAGTCTCTTACTAGAATTCAAGAGCGTTTTCCCGTATTCTCATCGTCAAACTTATTTACAAATTCCTCCAAATTGATGAGAATGCAAGAGGTTTGATTTAGTAACGATAATTCTAGTTTATGAAACCATTCCCGAAATCAAGCTGTAATTTCTTGTAAATGAAATTATTCAATATCGTCTCGTTACTTAGAAAACAAGAGACTAGAAATGCTAGGTCATTTTGTTTATTCAGCTTAGTTGTTTAACCTATTCGCATGGTTCGGCAATCTGTAATTCTAGTTTAGGTATTCAGAAAGTGCGTAACTATTCATTCTAGGTGAAGGCGGTATATTTTTTTTCTCAGTGTTGTTTCGACTTTCTTTACTGAAATTCAGTTTGTCATTCATTCACTTGCATATCAAATTTACGGTGCGCGTTATATACGTGATTTTAAAAAATTGCCATTTTTCTCGTAAAGTATGGGTGCGCGTTATACATGCGTGCGCGGTATACACTAGCAAATACGGTACTCTGAAATATGCTCAAATTTCCAAATAGCATCTTTTGTTATTGGAATTACAAACTTTATCAAAATACGAAGGCTGTTCAATAAGTAATAAGACTAAAATTATAAAAAATACAGGATACCTTTAATCGTCATCATTTGCATGGTTTTTTCAAAATAACTTCTGCTGCACGTAATGCATTTATCCCAACCTTCTGTCCACTTCTTAAAAACATGTGAAAGTCCGTTTTTTGAGAGCTTTTTCAAAACCGCCTCCGCAGCCTTCACACATGCCTTGTTCCTTGCAAAATGATAGGTTTGTAATAGTTTCTTAAATTGAGGAAACACCAGAAATCGTATGGAGCGAGATCAGGAATTTATGAAGAGTGTGGTAAAATCTATACGTTGTTCTGCTGCAAAATATCCTGTGCGTAACGAGCAATATGTGTTGGACGTAAGATCTTAGAGGGCAAGATGGGAAGGCTTCGTAGGCGTAACGTAAATCCACAGCTGACAGTGAAACAGTGTAAACAGCTAGGCAATAGAAGTCGCATACAGGGGCGAAAGATAAAACGTTTTCACTTGGCGCGCTTTGGCGTTATCACCAGTAGCGATAATTATCAAATGTGGAGTAATGATGTGGTCATTGCAGTCCGCCTCGGTCCCCGCGAAAGCAGTGCGCCCCCCCCCTCTCTCTCTCTTTATCCCTTTTCGAGGAGGGAGCTGAGTTAGATCAAAGTCCATACAATACGTTACAGAAGATTAGATGAATCTGTTTGTTGTTATGTTAGTTCTCAAGTGAAAGTGGAACTTTCGATGCATAAAATTTATTAAGAAGTTCAGCATCACTGAAGACTTTTCAATTGTACATGTTCATCGGCTATCTATTTGCAAATAGAAAATATATCACAACAAACAAATCATATTAAAAAATCTCCCACAATCTTTAAGTCTCAAAACGAACTTCCAAAAGAAATGGCGTTTTGAATTCTCACGGGGCAGTTGGCGCAAGGAGGTTTACTAGAAAAATATTTGGCAAATCGGTGAATGCAATGAACCAGCCTACGATTGGATCTCCCCCTTTGAGCGTGTTTCCTAACAGTGCTGTTTTCACTGTTTCAGTTAGTTACGGTTTGCAAAGCCTTCCTACCTTTCCCTCTAAGATCTTTGGTTGGACATTGTCAAGGTGCAATGAAAAGCCACGATTGTTCTGCCACGATTGAGAGAACACTTCCTACGGGAAAATTTAAGAGAACATGCTGCTGACGTACTGTAATTCTGCTTGATGTCCTCCTTGATGATAACTGCAGCGGTGTTAATCATAGTCTCTGTGTTGGACGTTGAAGGTCGTCTCTCACGTTCAATATCTTCTATATTTTGCCTTTCTTCCTTAAAATCTTTATGCTAGCGAAAAATACTTGTCCTCGTCATTGTTTCATCGTTTAAAGCTTCATGTATCATGTCCAGGGGTGGGAAATTTTCCAAAAATCTTACCAGCCAAGGATTTATTTCACCAGCCCGCAAGATGCAACACACACGGAGCTGAAAATAATTATGACAAAATCGCACGCGATTACAGACGAAATTACTATTACTACAATGCATTTATGGAATTATTTTTTCTATAATATTAAGAAACATATACAACGGAGGTAAGCTTAATATCAGATAGAACATAGTACCATATTTACACTGTAATAATTTGGAAAGCTAAAATAATGTACCCTGGGGTAATAACGCCAGGCGGGGTAATAACGCCAAGTGCTTATATTTTGCATAATTATGAAATAATCAGGTAAATGACACCCATGTGCTCTGCGCAGAAGGGTTTTGAGTCATATAAATCGCAAAAAACAGCTTCAAATTAATTTGTTTCATTTTTAGGTCTTATTGTTTTTACAGGTAACTAAAATTAACGCTTGATCTAAAATTTGCGAGATAAGGTTTTTGATGTGAAGACTATATTTTTTTATCCGGAAATACTTAGTTTATTACATAAATTTGTAATGTATTTCAGGTACTTTCAAATTGTTGTAGAAGATTTTGGATATCTTCTCGAGATAATTTGTAGTTTAGGATTTATTGCGAAATAAGTATCCCGGGGTAATAACGCCAGGGATTGGCGTTATTACCCCGGTTGATTCCCAACAGTGGCCGAACTATATCTGAAGGGGCTTTATATATTAATATGGGACAGCATTATCATCATTGTTGAAATGGTAAGATTAGGGGAGGTGCCCAATACTTAAAAATAATCTCTCTATTTTATTTTTTATAATATTATTATTTTTTTTTTTTTTACTAATTTAAAAAATAATTTTTAACTCTTGTAAATAAAACTATATCAAAATGTTTTCGATATTCAAATTCGAACATCTTCAAAATCAGGTTTCTATTAAATTTCCACTGGATTGTTCAATTGAGTTCGAAATTTTAACCGTCCGCTTTCTCAGCGTTCGGTTTTTCAAAACTTTATAAATTTAACCTTTAACTGATGTGACAGAAATTGTAACGTATGAATGTGATGCGGTTTGTGAGACCGCAAAATTGAAAGATGAATAAAAGGCGGGAATAACTCATAGGATTGTGTTTTTGTACTAAACTTTTTATACAAGAGTATTATACTTAAAATTCGCCTATTTAGTCTCTGGTGATAGTACTAAAATTCCAAATGAAGCAAAATTTCGGTAGTGTTTGCAGTTAAACTGAAAATTACAAGTTAAACTAAAAAATTAAAAGAAAAATCGACCGGTAATATTAGTTAAAGATTAAAAGGCGATCCATGATTAAAAATCATAGAATACTGTTCCTGCGCTAAACTTTTTGTACAGAATTAATTCTAATTAAATTTAATCTATACAAATATTTCTAGTAATATTACGAGAACTCCAAACGAAAGAGAATTTCAGTTGTAACTATAGTTAAACTGGAAAATACAAGTTAAACGCTATTTTTTTTTTTGGGGGGGGGGGGGGTACAGTGTTCAGTCAGATTGCTAACAGCAGTTAGGTTAATTTTGTTGCTAATATAGAGATAATGATATATAACCATATGAATTATGTATAAAATTGAATAAGAGATCTCTTTGAGATAATATTTTTTAATCAAAAATTTTATGCAATTTATTAAAAATTTATTAAAGCATGTTCTTTAAAACGTCGACAATTTAACTGTAGGTTTGGAGAATCCGCATTAGTGTTGAGTTATGGGTTAAAAACTATTTACTAGATTACTATAATAGTATTAACCCTTAACTGCTGAGACAAAAATTGCCGCATAACTACTGTGAGCGGCTTGTCAGATCGCTTAATCTACAGATGAATAAAATGTTAAATTAACTCTTAGAATATTATTTTTGTATTGAACCTTATATACAGGACTATTATAAATAAAATTCAGCTATTCAAAAGTCTCTAGAGATAGTAATAGGACTCCAAATGAAACAAAATTTTCCCGGTATTTATAGTTAAACTAAAAATTGCAAGTTAAACTCTGAAACTTGAAAAACCCAGCGGTATGTGAGACGCTAACAGCAGTTTAGGTTTAACAAAAATATTTATTACATATAACTCTAGTTATTATAAAACTTTACAGGATTAAAATATCACATCATGAATGGTTAAAACCATGCAATGTTTCTTATAATCATATTTAAGCGGGACTTTTTAAGCAAAGAGAGACACAGGGTGTTATATTCTGTTGAAGCTCCCCCTCACTCCTTTTTCTTTCACTTTCACAAAAAAATCAATATTTTCTATCGCATAGAATGCATACATGGGAATATAAATACTGATTCAAATAATCTGTGCAATGTTTCTAATAATTCAATTTAAATGGTCATTTTTAAGCAAAATGTAGCTTAGAATCTGATATTCTTTTGCCTCCTCCCCCCGCCACCACCAGAGCTTTCTTTTTATTTCAGAGTCACAAAAAAACTGTACATTTTCAATAGCTTAGATTGCAATTTGTCAATTTCTAGAGCTGTAGAGTTTGTATTTTTAGAATTGGGCAATCTACATGCCATTTTTCCATTTTATTTTATAGTTTTGTTTACATGGCGTTATTACCCATATAGGTGGGTAATAACGCCAAATAGCATTGGTCAAGAAATCACGCCATTACATTTTATGAATACATATCTGTTAAATTATTTTATTTTATATAGATAGTCAATGAGTTGCTGTATCAGATCCTATATTTGTTTGAAAAATACAATATAAAACTAAGCCGTGAAAATTAGTAGAACCTTAACGTGGCGTTATTACCCCAGGGTACCTTATCTAGATAAAAAAGAATGCTTTTGATGATTTTTGTATTGCCTGCAGTTTTACAAAAATAAAAATAAACTCCCCTTGCCAGAAAATCCACTCGCCACTGCAAGCAAAATTATTTATTTCCCCACCCCTGATCATGTCACAAGTCTGGGATGCTGATTTTTGCAGACGAACACAAAAATTAGTCATATAGCTTCGTTCAATCGACGCTATCATTTTGACAACTGGCCGTTCTCGTAGGTGCCCGCAAACGCACTTTAGTACAATCACGTGATACTCAGGAACATGAGCCTGTACACACTATCTATCGGTAGCTTTTGTTAATACAGACAACAAACTTTTTTATGCCACAGAAATTAACATTCCGATGAGTGGTTTCGCGGCAGTAAAATTAGTCTTATTACTTATTGAACAGTCTACGTATATTAACCAGGACATTACGTCCATTTCCAAGTCAAAGTCAAAAGGTACTACATTAAATTCAGACATATTCTTATTTAATTTGAAAGAAAAGTAACTAAAATACCTAAATTTAGAATCTTGAAAGCATAATACAATATAACATTTTAATATCTCTGATATGTTATCTCAATCATAACTTATATACTTTTAGTAATATAAAAATCTCCGACTAGAATAACTAGAACACATTAATTATTACTTCAGTAAATAAGAAATCTCATCATAAAAACACATTGTTTCATTAAAATAAATATTTTCATTTTTTAATAATCAATAATTTAATCATTTTTAATAAACAATAATAAATAATAATTCTTCATGGCCAAAAAATGAGTAAATTAATGAATTGAATAAAATGAAATAACGGAAGTTTGACACATGTTTTATAGCATCAGATTTTCGGTATATTTTAACTTTGAGATTTACGATTTACTAAAAAATTCTAACGTGATGGCTAAAATTGAAGGTCATTTTCATATTCAGTGCTAAAAAGTACATATAAATCTATTATCAAAAGTTATAAAACATAGCAATCTTTTCTATTTTACAGTAACCGAATTTGTTATTTTTTAGTTTTGACAATTTATGATTTACGAAAAAGCCTGACATGAAAGTTAAAATATAACGTAATTTTCGTATTCAGAGCTAATACATATATATATATAACCATCACAATTTTGTGTTATCTAATCTAAAACTTTTTCTTAATATTTTTGGCGGTAATCTATTCAATATTTTTTGTTTTATCCTGTAAAATAAGCATTAACGGTAGTCACCAAAAATAAATTAATAAATTAGATCGTCATCGGATTTACGCCAGTATGTAAAATTTAATCTCGATCGGATATTTGAAACTGAGTTATTATTGGAGTACAAATTTTGAACTGGAAAAACATGCATACGAACGTTGAAGTTAAGTAAAAACTTATAAAATTGTATAATTTTTGCTAAAAATATCATGAAGAGAAAAAGTTCTAAATCCTTACAAAATTTTACTTATGTTAAAAATTATTTTAGCCAATCTGAAACTTAATAAAAATTAATTCAATCGCAATACTTTTACGATTTTTTTCAAAGTACAGATGCTCATGTTATAAGTTCTTCAGATATTTTAAATAAATTGCATATGACCCCTCAAAGCATGTCGAACTCATTTGACTTCAGCTGCAGAAAAGTGGTATAAGACATGCATTTTAAAAGTTTCATTACTTGGTCAGTTTTAGTGTTATATGAATAGGATATTTTTTTGTCTTACTTGTCAGTATAATATGAAAATTTTACTAAATGTAACTCATAGAATTGGGGAACCATATAAAAATTTAACTTTCATAATTTTTTAATAATTGTTTTTATTGACCCTAATTGCTTTTTTTTTTTTTTTTTTTTTAACCTTTTTTGAAACATTTTTGTAATTGGAACTGTATGTCTGTGACTAATGGTTTAGAAGCTAGTCATTAAGTCACCGTTGAGAATGAACACCCTGTATGTATCTTATTACTATTTATATAATTTCGGATAAACATCTTATATGCTTACATTGAAATTTCACAAAATAATATCCATTTTATAAAATATGCTCAACTTTCACTATATCTAATGTAGATAACAATCTTTTTTCAAAACACATGAGCGTAACTTATATTGTTCATAATTTGTTCAAATATTTTAAGTACATGGTATTCCGCATTTTTTGCAATTTCTTCTAAAATATCCACTTATGGATAAGGAACGTGATCTTCACGATGTAATGCCTAAATTTATGGCCTTCATATATTTTTTCCGCTTACACAACAGAATAAAAATCTAAGTGAATTGAAGAAATTTAGCAGTCATACACAAAATTACATTTCTCATGGGTCTACAGTCTTCTGTTATGTTGAAAGTAAAAACATTATGATCAAAATTCACGGTTTTCGATCCAAGACTGGAGTGAAGCCTGATATGTTACCGTATTATATAAGGTCATTATATGTAGGCCTGTATGTATTTCAATTCCAATTCGAGTTGTTGCTGCATCATCATGACCCCTAATGTTCCATTGGGAGGGGAGAGGGTAAATAAGAAACTTAAAATCATAAAAAATACAGTATTACTGAACGCACGTGTTTACATATACTGTATTGCTACACGTGTTTTAAGCATCAACGCAAGAAAAATCCTGCTACTTTTATGACAGTATGTAATATTTTTTTATATAAACGTAAAAACTATTGCGTTCGGTGGATTCAAAAGGTTCGAACGTAAAGATTATTTCCAGTAGTCGAGTGAATAAATGAGAAAAATAACGACGGCAGGGAGTAAGGCTCTTTCCGAAAGATACATGAATTTTTAGACATGAAGCCGGAAAAATAAAATTCATTGTAGATACAGTAGACTCTCTTGAACCCGCACAGTTTGGGACCAGAGGTAGTGCGGATTTTAGAATTTTACGGATTTCTGGTCATTGCTTTGTTTGCATTTTTTAAACAGTAATTTGAATGTAATTAAAAATGCAATTGAAACTATTATGAATGTTTACAATAAAATAGCATATTAAGAAAAGTAATAAACTAAAATAATCGAAATTTAGAGAATTTTTAAAGTGATTAAAATGTTAAAAGCAATGGTCAAGTTAATAATCAATAATGTATGATTAAATGTTCATTATAAAGATGAAATGTAGTTTTCCTAAATTATTCTATGAAACTTGTCTCATAAAGTCACATTAATATTTTTGTTTCAAAATCATAAAATAAGGAAATTTTATTTCAGGTTTAGCCCGATTTAATAACCAAAAAATTTTGATTAATACATAAACATATTTGGCAAGAAGATTGTGATTACCAATGATATCAGCAATATCTTGAATATTTTCAGAAATAAATTTATTCTTCCTTCATGACAAAACATGAATTCAGTAATACTAACCAACCATTTATAAACTATGTGCGGATTTTAGAGAGTTGCGGATTTTAGTGTTGCGGACTTGAGGGAATTTATTATATTCAGATTTGCTATGTAATATTGTTTATCTAAATATACATGTAAAATGTGGATACTTTTGGTTATAGTATATTGAAAAACAACTGATCTAGAAAACTATAAACGTTACGTGTATTTGAATAATATGTAAACAAGTTTGAAGAGGAATGGAATTGTAATGGAGAAAAAAAATGACACTAAGATTAATGCTCACAAATGAAGTCTATCTGAATTATGTTTTATAAATAACTTACTTAGTTACCATTATTTAGTGTACTTGAATAAATCAAATAATTTTATATTTACTAAAAATATCAATTTACATCTGAATTTTATCTTCCTAAATGTAAATCCCACTATTGGTCTACTTGTGTTTTATGTATGTTACAGGCCAAATCCGATTTTAGGCCAAACTAGATTGGCCTAGGCTAAACCGGTCTATCCTAAGGCCGATCGGATAAACTAGTTTCTCCTTGGCCAACCGGTCTGTCCTAACACCCATCGGATAAAGTAGTTTTCCCTAGGCCAAACCGGTTTATCCCAATGCCCATCGGATAAACTCGTTTTTCCTAGGCCAAACTAGTCTATCCTAAGGCTCATAGGACAAACTAGATTTTCCTAGGACAAACCAGTTTGGCCTAACTTTTATAGGGTAAACTAGTTTAGACTGCTGTTTATTGGTCTGAATTAGTTTATCCTAGGCCAATTCAATTCAGCGTGATTTTATTGAATTTAATGACCGCCTCAACGCCAACATTCTTGTTTGTCATAGGCTGATCTAGTTTATCCTAGGCCAATGTAGTTTTACATGTTTTTAGCTCACGGGCTTCAAAGCCAAAGCTCACAGGGCTAATGGGCTCACAGGTTCTGTATGTATGTAAGTACGCATGTATGTACGTATGTACGTACGTATGTGCGTAACGTCTTCTGCGTAACGTGATAAATCTAGATAGAAATAATGTAATTTGAAGTGCTTTTATCTCATCAGGCTACCAAAGCTTGAGAAGAAATGTGACCGTAGGTTCTGTGTCTATACAGGGTGTATCTGAACTACTGGGCAAAACTTTAAGGGGTGATAATACACATAAAGACAAATAATATTAAATGGGAAACTAAGGGTCCCAAACGTCTTTCGAAGGACACAGGCGCCATCAAAGTTTAGGGCCCAAAATTTGAAATGATTATAAAAAACGGAAAAATTGGTCGATTCGTTTGCGGTTTTCACGAAAATTATTCTTTATGTCACTATTGTCTTGAAAATAAATTATAAAAACAAATTTTTAAAAAATGCCTATAGAGGGCGCTTTAGACTTTGGAGTAACTAACAACCATTTTTCCCCGTTATTTTTTGCATCTCATTAATATTTTTTAGAAGTTTAGACATAAACTTAAATTTTGAGCTCAAAATCTGTGGTTAAGTAGCGCAAACTGAACTGTGTTCAATGGGAGTGGGTAGGTTCAAATTTCAAATTATTATAAAAAACAGAATAATTGGTCAATTGATTTGCGGTTTTCACTAAAACTATTCTTTATGTCAGTATTGTCTTGAAAATAAATTATAAACATAAATTTTTAAAAATGTTGATAGAGGGCGCTTTAGTCTTTGGAGTAACGTACAACTATTTTTTACCGTTATTTTTTGCACCTCATTAAATTTTTTTGAAGCTTAGACATAAACTTAAATTTTGAGCTGTAAATCTGAATCGTTGAGAGTGGTTAAGTAGCGCTAACTCAACTGTATTCAATGGGGGTGGAAAGGTTCAAATTTCAAATAATTATACAAAACGGAAAAATTCTTCGATTCGTTTGCGGTTTTCTCTAAAACCATTCTTTATGTCCGTATTTCCTTAAAAATAAATTTTCAAGATAAATTTAAAAAAAATCCGTTAGATGGCGCCTTAAACTTTAGAGTAACCAACAACAATTTTTAACTGTTATTTTTTGTATCTAATTCAATGCTTTCAAAAGTGTAGACTTAAATTTTGAGCTCAAATTCTGAATCTTTGGGAGGTGTTAAAAAGCGCAAACTGAACTGTGTTCAGGAGTTGAAATGTTACCCAGCCCACCCTACGAACACAGTTCAATTTTTCACTACTTAATTACTCACAACGATTCAGATTTTGAGCTCAAAATTTAAGTCTAAGCTTTTAAAACATTTATTTATATAAAAAAATAACGGTTAAAAAAAATTTTGGTTACTCTAAAGTTTAATGCGCCCTCTGAAAGAATTTTTTGAAATTTATCTTTAAAATTTATTTTCAAGGAAATACTGACATACATAATGGTTTTAGAGAAAACCGCAAACGAATCGACAATTTTTCCGTTATTTATAATCATTTGAAATTTGAACCGCCCCACCCCCATTGAACACAGTTGAGTTTGCGCTACTTAACCACTCTCAACGATTCAGATTTTCAGCTTAAAATTTAAGTTGATGTCTAAGCTTCTAAAAAAATTGAATGAGATGCAAAAAATAACGGAAAAAATAGTTGTACATTACTTCAAAGTCTAAAGCCCACTCTATCGACATTTTTTGAAATTTATCTGTATAATTTATTTTCAAGACAATACTGACATAAAGAATAATTTTAGTGAAAACCGCAAATCAATTGACCAATTTTTCTGTATTTTATAATCATTTGAAATTTGAACCTACCCACTCCCATTGAACACAGTTCAGTTCGCGCTTCTTAACCACAGATTTTGAGCTCTAAATTTAATTTTATGTCTAAACTTCTAAAAAAAATTAATGAGATGCAAAAAATAACGGTAAAAAATGGTTGTTCGTTACTCCAAAGTCTAAAGCGCCCTCTATCGGCATTTTTTGAAATTTATCTTTATAATTTATTTTCAAGACAATACTGACATAAAGAATAGTTTTCGTGAAAACCGCAAACGAATCGACCAATTTTTCCGTTTTTTATATTCATTTCAAATTTTGGACCCTAAACTTTGATAGCGCCTATCTCCTTTGGAAGACGTTTGGGACCCTTAGTTTCCCATTTAATATTATTTGTCTTGAAGTGTACTATCACCCCTTAAAGTTTTGCCCAGTTTAAATACACCCTGTATATGTACGTAAGTACGTAACGCAATAATTCTTGATAGAAATACTCGATTTGAATATTGATTCAATATACAGTGTCTCACAAAAGTGATGGGACACTTGTGCTTTATAAAAAGAAATTGCAATAAAATAAATAAACAAACATGTGCAAAAATTTTTTGGGTGTGTTTCATATTTAAAGTTAGTAACAATTATTACATAACATACATTTTGTCAAAATATTAAAATATTAATTTAGTAAAAATACAATTGTTCAGAACGGAGCAAAAAATGGCTCACATAAGTGATGGGACACTTACTTTTCCATCAAATATTTATCCAAAAATTTTACTTTTTAATAGGTTTTAATATTTCGTTGGATTTCCTTTTACTTTAAAAACATGATTTAATCTTTTTGGGATGGATTCGACTAATTTTTTTGTGATTTCTGGAGTGATTTTACCCCATTCTTCTTGAAGCACCGATTTTAGTTGTTGTTTTGAAGAAATGGTATGTTTGCGAATTCTTGATTCCAATTCTTGACAAATATTCTCTATGGGATTTAAGTCTGGAGATTGTGGTGGTGTTTTTATTATTTCAGGACAGTTATATAGCAGCCAGAGTCTAACGTTCAGAGCAGTGTGCTTGGGGTCATTGTCCTGGCAGAATTTAAAATCGTTATGAAGGTTCAATTTTCGTGCTGAAGATTTCAAATTTTGCTTTAAAATATCAATATACATGTACTGATCCATTATACTGTCAATAAAAATAAGATTACCAACTCCAGCGGACGACACACACCCCCATACCATAACTCCTCCTCCACCATGTTTTACTGTTGGTACCAAGTTCTGTTTGAGAAATTCTTCCCTGGGTTTTCTCCACACCAAGATTCTACCGTCAGAACCAAATATATTAAATTTACTCTCATCAGCAAACATAACTTTATTCCAGTAATCAGAATTCTTATTTATATTGAATTTTGCGAAAGCTAGTCTGAGTTTTCTATTCTTTTCACTTACGAAGAATTTTTTCCTGGCTACTCTACCGTGATATCCAGCAGATCGAATTACCCTTCTAATAGTCTCAGGATTAACAATTATTCCATATAATGCTTGTAAATCAGCAGCAACTTTTGAAGCACTATTTCTTGGATTTTTTTTTAATATTTCGAACGATAATTCGCTTTATTCCATTGGATAGCTTTGATGGTCGGCCAGGTCTTCTTTTATCCTGAATCATATGATTCTTTTTATATCGTTTAATGATATTGAAAACTGTTGAACGACTCAAGTTAACTGTTTCAGCAGTTTTTCTAATAGATTTTCCACGTTCAATATGCAAATTAATAACTAATTTTCGAATTTCAGGCGAAGTTTCTTTTCGTTTAGCATTCATGGCTACACAGAGCTAAAAAACACAAAAATTCCAAAACAAACTGGAGAGAAATACTGCAGACGATTTTGTAAATTATTGCCAATTGCTTTTAAGTAAAAATAAAACCCCCAAAAATATTTTTATTGCTTATTTCAGACGATTTTTGTTGCATATATAATGGTGTCTCATCACTTATGTGAGCTATTTTTTTTTTCTCCGTTCTAAACATTTGTATTTTTATTAAATTAATATTCTAATATTTTGACAAAATGTATGTTATGTAATAATCTTTACTAAATTTAAGTATGAAACACACCCACAAAAAAATGTGTACATGTTTTTTTTTAATTTATTTGATTAGTTTCCTTTTGTAAAGCACAAGTGTCCCATCACTTATGTGAGACACTGTAGGTTTAGTCTTATGAGGAGCTTTTCTGATTAATTTTGAGAGGTCATTGGAGAAGAATAAGAGGGGGGGGAGGAGAACGAGAGTCTGATTCGCCCCTCCCTTAATTTAAATAAATAGGCTTCCATGCATTATTACCATATTTTATTCAAATTTTAGATATAGAAGCATTCTCTTGAGGCCTCCGCCATGATTAGTTGTGGGTGTTCATTGTTTAAGTATAAAGGAGGAGGGATAGGGGTAACGTCCCTTAATTTATGTAAATGCTTTTTTCATGCAGAATTTATTGATTTGCTTCAAATTTTAGAAATAAATTCATTCTGTATAAGCGTTTCCCTAATTAGTTTTGGGGGTTAATTGAATAAGAACAATGGAAAGAACGGGGGGATCCCGCCTAATTTTGGTCAATGGGATTTTCATGTAGAATTAACCGATTTGCTGCAAATCTTGGATTTGTTCATTCTGAAGAAGGGCTTCTCTGATTAATTTTGTGCGATTCTTCGGTTAAATATAACGGGGAAACTTACAGTTTATTTCCTTCCTTAAATTAGATAAATTGGTTATAATACAGAATTATCCAATTTGCTTGAAATTTTGGACATGATTTCATTTGATCAGGCGCTTCTTTAATTAATTTGGGTTTCTTCTCTCGGTTAAGTATAATGGGGCAGTGGACGTTTTATCGCCTTCCTTAAATTAGATAAATGGGTTTTTATGCAGATTTATCCGATTTGCCGTAAATTTTGAATAGTTTTTTTTTTCTTTATAAGGTGAATCCCTGAATTGTTTTGAGGGTTTAATGATTAAGCATAAAGGAGGGAATGGGGGATTGCCCTCCCTAAATCAGATTAATGGTTTTTTGAGCAGAATTATCAGATTTGCTACAAATTTTAGATAATTGTTTATTTTTATAAAGCGTATCTGTGATTAGTTTTGGGGGTTCAATGTTTAAGTATGATTGGGGGAAATGGGAAAAAGTAATCCAACTTATTTTATTTTTCGAGGGTGTTATCCTTTAAAAAATTAAGGCTGTGATACACAATTAGTGTAAACAGTCTGTGATTGCAAAGCCATCAGTTTAATTGGGCAATATTCTTTTTAATATTGATCCCGACTACTGCTCCATAGCTAATCTTGTGCAAAGTGGTTTTGTCATCACCCTTATATAAGGTATTTTATTCGAAGGGTTGTAGAATACTGTCAGAGGTTTGCATGGGCCGGAATTTCGAGGCCCGGGCCCTGCCCTTCCCAAAGCCAAGTTATTTTGCCGTGACCCGGTGTAAAAATTAAAAGTTCAGCCCGAGGTAATTAATTTCTAAAAAATGGAAACCTCTGTTCGATTCCAAATTATGTTCAGCTCCGATCTGGCTCGAATATGCAAAATAATAATAATAATAATAATAATAATAATAATAATAATAATAATAATAATAATAATAGTAATAAATGCAAGTCTGATCTCAGTTGGCACGAGTCTGCAGAAAAAAAAAATAAGCAAACACCATGTCCAATGCATCATGTCTCTACTGTGGACATGTTAAATTTCTGTATTGGTGTTTGCAATGACTCTTTACATACATTTAATACTTATTCTTGTAAAAGACATGTTTTTTACCGGCCAAACCCGATTTCGAGCCAAATTAGATTAGCCTAGGCCAAACTATTTTATCCTAACGCCAATTGGATAAACTAGTTTTTCCTACTCCAAACTTGTTTATCTAAATGTCCATAGCAGGATAAACTAGTTTTTCCTAGGTAAGAGGGTAATCCTCCATTTTTCCCTTCATACTTAACCATAAAACCCCCAAAACTATTCAGGGAATAGCCTTATCAGAAAGAACCTATATCCAAAATTTAAAGCAAATTCGTCAATTCTGCGCAAAAACCATTTATCTAAATTATGCTGTGTTACCTACATTGCCCTTTCTTTTAGACTTAACCAATAAACATCCACAACTAATCACGAAGGCACCTTGTCACAATGATCCTATTTCTAAAGTTTTAAATGAAAACTGATAGTTCTGCATGATAAATCTATTTCTCTAAATTAACGGTGGGGGATTAGCCTCCCGTTCGCCCCCCTTTATTCTTATTCAATGAATTCCCAAAATTAATCAGAAAAGTACCTTATCAGAATGAACCTACATCCAAAATTTGAAGCAAATAGAATATTTCTATCAAAAGTTATCACGTTACGTACATACGTACGCACACACGTACATGCGTACATGCATATACAGAGCCTGTGAGCCCATTATTTCTCTGGCTTTGACGCCCGTGAGCTAAAAACACATAAAACTACATTGGCCTAGGATAAACTAGATCAGCCTAGGACAAACAAGAATGTTGGCGTTGTGAGGCGGTCATTGAATTCAATAAAATCACGCCAAATTGAATTGGCCTAGGATAAACTAGTTCAAACATGTTTTTTGGAAACTCTGACCCCCTAAAACGTATAAAATCCGTCGGAAACCGGAATTCCAAAATTTATACAAATCTAATACTTTCTTCTTGTAAAGATAGAAGGGGAAAAAATTGATGTTGTATGGTAGAATAAATTTGGTACTCCCTCAATCTCCTCGGACGGGGCGACCCCCCCCCTCCCCATTTCACAGGGGCCTGAATGTCCGGATGGAGAAGATGGGGATTTAAAAGCAAAAATTCCTGAATGAGCTAAGAATAACTTCGATTAATAGATTTATTTTTGCTGCACAGTCACAAATAAAAAATAAAAACAAAGTTAAAAAAATGTTTAAATTATTTTAAATGTGTATTCTGGAGATTCTAAATTTTACACAATTTTTTTCCCTCCAAATAATTAAAATAAAAATTTGCTTTAATTCTACATGCATTAATTGCTTAAATATCCAAAGTTATGGATTATTAAAATATTCTAAGTTTATAAAAACTATACGCGAAATTAAAATTTACTCCAAAATATTTGATTAATACTTAATTTCAAAAAATCATAAGTCTATTTCTTTGCGATATTGAACTTACTTACAACAGTCATTTTAATCCGCGATATTCAATGTTTTTAAATGGCCTGCCCTTTGATTTTTGTCAGAATGATCTCGTATTTTAAATGGCTTAAAAAAGAAAATGGAGAGCCGAATACCTTTTAAAAAATATGTATGTTGTGAAGAAAACTTCAATTAACCAGATTTTCATTTCTACAACTTTTTAAAAATTCAGATTTTTCGTAATTTTTTTTTTAATGATCATTTTTACCTTTGAAAAGCATTGCAGAAGCACCGATCGATAGCCCACATTCAGCGGTGTCGCCCCCTATCGTCAAAAAATCCGCATGACAAAATTTTAACATTACTTTCCCCTCCTGCTTCTTACTCTGTGGTCACACCTATCTCAGAATTTTCGGTTTTCTTCGGAGCTAATCTGTTGATCGGTACACTTTCCTCACCTTCATGCGTAGAAGGCCGTTTATGTTAATGTATTTGGCAATTTATCGGTTACTTGGCGTGTAAAAACATATCAGTCATTTTTTATTCAGCGTTCGCTATTTCAAAATAGTAACTAGTTGTGTTAGATTTGTTTGCATGTCATTTATCTCAACTCCATTTTATGAAATCAAGATAATTTCTTTATTTAATCTGTGAAGTCTAATTTTAATAATTATTTTAAACTCTTAAATGGAGGAGAAAGGCTCCCGACACGGTTATTAGGATATTTGAAGAAATCAACGCCATAGAATCACCAGTAAGCCAAACATCACGCATGGGCTGTAAGTGCTCAAACTGAGAGCCTACCCTCCAGATACCTCCCACTCTCTCCACAGTCGTCGCTTATGCTTCCTACATTTAGGATGGCCCACAGAGTACGGAACAGAGAATCAACTTTCATACACTGTAATGGCAACTTGTTTAACATGGGATTACGCATAGACAGTAGCGACGCGAGCGGACCACTCTGAAACTACGATCATAACATAAGAGAGGTTGCTAATTCGGGCAAACATCGCTTCCTTGGCGACAAATGATAAGGGTAAAAAGAAAAAAAATACAGCGACGGCTTGCTGCTTCTTGTTTTGAAATTTATGAAAGAATTATTTTAATATGAAATAACTTTGACGTATTCGTCTTGCAAACAATACATGTGTCTCTTCTTAAAATAACGACCTAATAATTTAAACTTGAAAATTCAAGAACAATAACAGTAATAATTACGAATCAATATAAGGAAATCTAAGATCAAATAGCATAAGCACGTGTGCAAAGATAATCAAATCAGCATTCAGCAAGAAGTGCCAAGCCAGAATATGGTTACAGTTAAACAGAAATCACGAGGATAAAAATCACCAACGCGATGGTTTAGTTTTTAAGTGATCCACTGAGGGCGCTCTTTTCAAGCCGAGTTGAGGCTCTGTCCGTGTCCGCACTCTGTGGGACGGCCCGTTCCGCCTCTACTTCTACTTTTTACTTACCGGATGATATACATTCCGGTACCAAGATTAATTCGGACTTTTAAATACAGAATGTACAACCATTCAGGTTGTAAAATTTATATAAAATTATATTTTATATTTCTTCTGGTGTGATTGAAATTATTTGTTATTAAGGTAGATAATTGTTATAGAGATAATTTATTTATTATGAGATTCGAAAATATTTTACGACTAATCAAAGTTAAAGCAATATATTTCACAAATGGTAACTTTCTTGCTAATTATTATCGTAATTATTGGTAAAAAATGAAAATTTAGCATTATAAATTTCAATTTTATTAAATTAACTGTGCAAAAGGGTAGAAATATAGTGCAAACAAAATTAAAGCATTACTTTCAACGATCTCTTATTTCAAACACAGTATTCTTTTATTAGTAGGGATGCAAACGGCATAAAAGTACGTCGGTACTCCCCTCCTCCCCCCCCCAAAAAAAAATTGTTCAGACACCGAATAATATTTAATCATTTCGGGTCTGGAGTACTATTAACCCTTTCCGGCACACTGTGCCCGGTCTGGGATATCTAATTTTAATTCCAAACTTGCCAATGGCACCAGTAATATTTTAATAAAATTTTGCTTTTACAACACAAGCCTAAATTAAGGATTTCAAAATATCTAAAAAATCCGTTTATGAATTCCGGTGTCAGTCGATAATTTCTTATTTTATTACAGATTTTGCCCGTGCCGGAAAGGGTTAATAGTACATGTCTTTTAATGGAATATTATTTTGTTATAAGAAATACTCTTGAAACTATTTACATGGAGTTGTGTTGGTACATGCCTATGCATTTACTACATGACTTACTTTATGTTTAGGCATTTAGTAATAATAATAATTATTATTTTTTGCTTACTTGTCTTTGCGCCGTTTCCGATTCTTTTAACTTAAACATATATTTCACGCTTTAAATTTAAAATAAAAGTTACTTTCCTACGAGAATCATGCGTAATAAGGCACAAAAGGTTTTAGAAAGTTGTAATGTAAATGAAATATATTTTCTAAACTTTTCCGAAAATTCTACCTTAACCCTTTGTTATATGAATATTAATTGAATAGTACGCAAAACAATAATATTCGTTATCTTTCAGATAAGGAAATGTTCGTTAAACACTAACTAATCTACTTGGATAGCTAGTGTTGATATTATTAAAGTAAAAGTATTTTTTTTTTCTGAAAACAGAAAGAAATCCGCACCCGAAAGAGTTGAACACTAAACAGTATGAATTTAATGTATATACATAGGTGACTGGAGAGATTCACCTATTTTTATTATTATTTTTTTAATTAATATATATTTTTTTTTTTCAAAATAATTTTTTAGTTTTTAAATATGGAACCTCTGATAATGTTTCATGTATCATTTTATTCGATATACAATCAGTTATTAAAATAAATATGCGACATAAGTGAAATATATATGCAATTCGAAAAATAATTGATCTTAATGATGAAAAAAATACGCAGCTTCGCTCGCGTAATCATTGATAGTATGACCTCTATTAAATTATTGAAAATTTATGAATGGGTATGAGAATTCGTTTTGAATAAAATGCAATGTATATACTTTTTTAATTATTTACAAAGCCAAATTAAATTTAGCTAAAATTATTGAAGGTAACAGAGAGTTAAAATAATTAATATTTTACTTTCATCCCACTTTATCTTTTATTAACTATAAATGTGCATTTTTTTTTTTTTTTTTTTTTTTTAAACTAAAGCCTTTTAGAGTTCTTTAAATTAAACTTTTTTTTCCATTTCTTAATAAGAATGAATAATAAGAATTCTTAATAGACATGAACTTAAATAATATAATAATAATAATAATAATAATAATAATAATAATAATAATAATAATAATAATAATAGTTATGTTTTTTTGTGATTAGCATTAATTTTTTTTTATGACATCAAGAGCTAGTAAATGTAAAATTAAATTTCTTTAAAGTTAAATAATAATAATAATAAAAGTTTTGTAACCAAATGTTTAGTTATATACATAGTAATGTATGTGAGTATGTGTACTGTAATAAGCGCGTAATTTTCCTTTCTGTTTATTTATAAAAACAAAACAAAAACATTTTTCTATCAAACTTTATTCAGGCTTGGGACTTAAAGTGGGATAAAAATATTAATTCTTTTAACTATCAAATTACCTTCAGCAAATTTAATTTGCTCTTGTAAGAGATTTATATATATATATATATATATATATATAGAGAGAGAGAGAGAGAGAGAGAGAGAGAGAGAAACAAAGAACGATTTATTCAAGACTAATTCTAATACCTATTCATAATTTTTTCAATAATTTAATTTAAAAAAAATAAATTATTATTATTATTATTATTATTATCTATTTTTATTTTATTTATTCTATTTTATTATTATTATTTATTTATTTATTATTAATTTTTTTTTCGATTAAAAGAATAATAAGAATTTTGCATTTAGAACTTTTTTAAATCCTATAAATTAGCTCAGCAAAAGAAATACTATTGTGGATTCATTTCATTCCGATAGATAGCAGGAGCAGAGCTCTCTTCTTCATCTGATTGAAAACAAGGCGTGGCTGACAAGTTGCACTCTGTCGCATCTCTGTAATTTCTCTCCCCGTCGCTTATGCATCGTATATTTATGTTGCATCGTTCCGCCCGCCACTATTTATTTTTCTACTTTCCGGATGATAAAATCCGGTACCAAGATTAAGCAAGATTCAAATATGAAATACAAAGTTTAGGCTCTAAAAATTATTGAAAATTTTATTTCATTTATTTTTCTGCTGTAAGATTTAAATTATTTGTTGTTAAACTAGAAAATTATTATTAGGATAATTTATTTATTATCAGATGTAAAAATATTTTATGATTGATCAAAGCTAACGCAATATAACTCAAAAATGTTAATTTTCTTAATAATTATTATCGTAATTATTGGTGAAAAATGAAAATTTAGCATTATAAATTTGAACTTTATTAAATTAACTGCGCAAAAGAGTAGAACTATAATACAAATTAAATTAAAGCATTAATTTCAATGATCTCTTATTTCAAACACAGTATTATTTCATTGGTAGTGATGTAAACAGTTTAAAAGTACGTCGTTTAATGCAATGTACTGCACGAAAATAAATAAATAAATAAAAATAAAAAAAAATTTCAGACACCGAATAATATTTAATCATTTCGGATTTGGTGTAATATCAATAGTACATGTCTAATAGGGTATTATTTTGTTATAAGAAATACTCTTGAAACAATCTACATGCAGTAACGTTAGTACATGTCTATGCATTTACTATATGACTTCTTTATGTTTAGGCAGTCAGTAATAATTATTATTATTATTATTTGTTTAATTCTCTTTGTGCCGCCGTTTGCGATTCTTTTATTTTAAACTCATTGTGATGTCGAAATCAACATGACATCACATATTATTATTAGCTTCCTTTAAAAAAAAAAATCTCAAGTTTAAAATTTAAATTATCTTTTGCAATTTCAAATCAATTAAACATTCTTTTTACTTTCTAAAAATAATATATTTATCTCTTTTCTCTTTCCTTTAAATTCCAGTTACGTAGGTTATCATGCTAATCCGAGGCCGTTAATAAAATAAATCAAAAACAAATCTTTTCTCATCCTAAAATCATTATCTGAGCTTGCATATTTTCGTTTGATCAAAGAGTACATAGAATGATATTTTAAACCATATGCTCCTTCGCGGCAGTAACTTAGCTACTTATTGCATTCATTTACAGATTAACAGACATTACAAGTCCTTTTTCGGCTTAAAATATAAAACTCTGTTTATATTAATCGGCGTCTCACATCTGTGTCATGCTTTTAGAAATATTTTCCCCAGCAATCAGGTTAGCGGGCATATTTGCACGTTGATAAATTAAACGCCAAATAAATGGTCCGGTTGGCATGTTTTTAATTTAAACTTTCATTATGAACTGTACGTGTGGGGTTACAATAATTTAATGGGAACCACATTTAGCTCGACGCATTTTGGCTACCTTATCTGATGTCACGAATCATTCTATCGTTGACTGCCCTGCAGTTAAGATGTAGTATTCCAGTGTTGTCTGTTTACCGGGTCACCCCGGCGTGTAAAACTAAGAATGTAATACTCTTTTTTTTCATTAATAAATGCCACATACATAGTTAGATCTTGGTCCTGAGTCTCTCCTACCTGAGTTATTGCTGTTTTAAGCAGAGTACTTTTGTTATCACGGCTCATTTAAAACTGAAATAACTGTTGATCTTCAATTCACTTTTTAAAGTATGAACGAAAAAGCTACTTTATGCTCATATTTCCCTCTTTTAGAAAAAAAAAAAAAAAAAAAAAAAAAAGGTTACTTTCCGGAAAGAATTATGCGTAATAAAGTACAAAATGTATTAGAAAGTTGCAATATAAATTAAATCTATTTTTTAAACAATTCCGAAAATTCTTCCTTAATCTGTTGTTATATGAATATTAATTGAATAATACACAAAAAATAATAATAATAGTTATCTTTCAGACAATGAAATGTTCGTTAAACACTAAGTAATCTTCTTGGTTGTTAGTGTTAACATTATTAATGTAACAGTATTTTCTTTGATAATGTTTCATGTATCATTTTATTCGATATACAGTCAGTTATCAAAATAAATATGCGACATAAGTGTAATATACATGCAATTTGTAAAATAATTGATGTTAATGATGAAAAAAGTACGCAGCTTTGCACGCGTAATCATTGATAGCATAATCGCTATTAAATTAGTGAAAATTTATGAATGGGTATGAGAACTGTTTTTGAATAAAATGTAATATATATACTTTTTAAATTATTTACAAAGCCAAATTAAATTTAATTAAAATTAATAATGGTAACAGAAAGTTAAAATAATTAATATTTTACTTTCATCTCACTTTATCTTTTATTAACTATGAATGCAGAATTTTTTGAAAAATAAGGCCTTTCAGAGTTCTTTAAATTAAACTTTTTTTTTATTTCTTAAAAAGAATCAATAATAAGAACTCTTAATAGAAATTAATTTTTTAAAAAGTAATAATAGTTATGTGGTTCTTCTGTGATTAACATTAGAATATTCATTTTTTTTTTTTTTTTTTTTTTTTTTTTTCTAGTAAATGTGGAAAAGTTAAATAATAATAATACAGTGGAACTTGGATAATTCGAAGTTCAAGGGACCAAAATAAAAATTCGAAATATCCAAAAATTCGAATTAAATATATTCGTTGAAAAAGAAGAGATAAATAAAAAAAAAATTAACTCCACAATAAAATATTTAACACATAAACTTTATCTAAGGATACTTCTCTCTTTCTCTCTCTCTCTTTCTATATATATATATATATATATATATATATATATATATATATATATATATATATATATATATATATATATATATATATATATATATATATATATATATATATATATATATATACTTATTTATCTAGCCTAATTATTTATCATTTTTAAGAAAAAAAATAAGATATTCCTGATTGCTTTCCCGAATACAATCTTTGTGTCATAGCATATGATTCCAACTTATCAACTGACACAAAAATAGAATCTTTTTCATTGAACAGAACTTCAAAAACGTTCAAAAATTCATGTATATGCACCATAGCTTCTAAGGAACTAGGCATGGGCTTCTCTTGTATTTCTTTCTTTTGTTCATCTTCAGATAGTCCGTTTTCAGATTAAAAAAATTTAAAGGATTAGTGTATACCACAAAATTTGAAAGACAATCCTACGAAAAATTCGA
Source organism: Maratus speculifer (assembly GCA_964019185.1). NCBI lineage: Eukaryota > Metazoa > Arthropoda > Arachnida > Araneae > Salticidae > Maratus > Maratus speculifer. Next base: position 211,950,541 of record OZ025302.1, read on the forward strand.
ATTATTCAAACTAAAATTCGAAATATCCAATTATTTTTTACATTACTTTAATACAGAATTTTAGGGACCAGGCAAAAAATTCGAATTAGCCAAAATTTCGAATTAAACAAGTTCGAATAAACCAAATTTCACTGTAATAAAAGTTTTATAAACAAATGTTTAGTTATTTATTTAGTAATATATGTCAGTGTGTGTACTGTAATATGTGTATAATTTTTCGATTCTGTTTATTTATAAAAACAAAATAAAAACATTTTCCTTTCAATCTTTATTTAGGCTTGGTACTTAAAATGGGATAGAAATAAAAATAATAATTCTTTTAACTATCAAATTATTTTCAACAAATTCAGCTAAATTTAATTTGCTCTTGTTTACTCTCTCTCTCTCTCTCTCTCTCTCTGTCTATATATATATATATATATATATATATATATATATATATATATATATATATATATATATATATATATATATATATATATATGCAGTCGACTCTCTTTAATTCGAACTCGTCGGGACCACAAGAAATGTTCGAATTATGGAAAGTATGAAACGAAAACTTGCTTAATATAGTACTATTACAAAGGAATTAATTTATAGTGTTTTTTAAATTTATTTCGTCTGTTATCATTAGAATATGACTTAATATTAAATTAGAATGTAGAAATACATTAACTAATTAAAAGATTAGAAACAAGCACAATGGAAGAAAAATTTGAAGCGTCACTGATGAACATGGGGGGCACTAAAAAAGTGGATATCAAATGCATGAAATTATATGTATACTCGTTCGGAACAACTCTCACAAAATCAAAGAAAGAAAATTATTCTAAAGATCTGAAATCCGTGAGAAAAAAAAAAGAAAAAAGAAAAATGGGAATTATCGTTAGTTCGAATTAAACGAAGTCAAAGAAAAATGAGTTCGAATTAATAAAAATTTTTAACGTTATTCTGCCATTGAAAATATCGGGACTTCATGTTTAGTTCGAATTGAGCAAAGATTCGAATTATCCGATTTCGAATTAACGAGAGTCGACCTTATATGTATAATACGGTTTATTCAAGACTAACCGTGATACCCATTCAAAATTTTCAATAATTTACTACAAAAAATGAATTATATTTTATGCAAAGTAGAAAAAAATACATATATTTAAATTAATTCTGACAAATAATTTACTAAATGGAATAATTTATATAGAAAAACAATACACCTTTACTTTTCGATTAAAAAAAAAATAATAATAAGGTTATACTTTTTAACTATTATTAAAAAAAATTAATCAGAATTTTGCATTTAGAACTTTTTAAAATCCTATAAATTAGCTCAGCGAAGAAATACTATTCAGGATTCATTTCATGCCGATAGATGGTAAGAGCAGCGTTCTATTCTTCAACTGATTGAAAACAAGGCGTGGCTGACAAGTTGTACTCTGCAATACTATCTCTATAATTTCTCCCCGTCGCTTATTCTTCGTATATTCATGTTGTCTATGAAATACTACCTATTGCGATCGCTCCCATGTTGGAATTTCTGTAACGTTTTTGCAGATCTACACCAATCACGACTCCCAGACCCCAAAACTACCATTAGTAAAAAACTTTATCCATCTATCTATCTATCTATCTATCTATCTATCTATCTATATATATATATATATATAACACTTTTTTATGGACACGATAACTTCTTTAATTCTGCTAAAATCTCTTCCAAACTGTTACATAAAATCAAGGGGCATAAAATCTCGGTCGAGTTCGTTAATGGGCAAAATCGTACCAAGGGGGTAGAAATAGGGAAGGTTTTTGTGAAAACCGAAAACACTCCATAACTTCTTTATTAAAATATATATCGAATCAGTTTAAAATTCAAATTACTTCAAAAAAATAGGCCAAAAGTTTATGCATAACAGATTTTTAAAAATATTAAAAATGGGCTCAAGGGGCGCAAAAAATAGGGTTTTCGGGTGTTAAAAATTCATAACTTTGTCAATTCTCAAGATATAAAATCTAAAATTTTTTTTTATATAAATGCTCTTAATATTATCAAAAACTTTTGTATTGACAAGTTTTTGATTAGAACAATTCTTATTGCAAATAATAATAATAATAATAATAATAATAATAATAATAATAATAATAATAATAAAATAAAAATAAAAATAAGATAAAATAAAATAAAATATAAAAAAATAATAAATAATAATAATAATAATAATAATAATAATAATAATAATAATAATAATAAATAAGTAAATAAAATTAAAAACGAAAACAAAAAGGGGTTCGAAAAAATCTATAACTTCATCAATTCTTAGATATCAAATCCGATTAAATTTATCATACATCTTCTCAATAATATCTACAACTTTTATATTGACAAGTTTTTCATAGGACCAATTCTTATATCAAAAATAAATTAAACAATAATAGGAATTGTAGAAAAAAATCTCAGTACCAAACTGCTTATATTCTCACTCATTTTGCTTTCAAACTCATCCAAATGGCAAGTTATCTTATTTAAGAACTGTATTATGTGGCATATCGGTCAGTTTTGGTACAAAGGCAGAATATATTTTTTAAAAATGCCGTCAAAATGAATTGTGAACAGAGTTTCCTGAAGCGATCGTGATTAAAAAATTGAAGAAGTATTTAAGTAACAAATTGCTTATTTTCTGATTCATTTTTAAATCCATTTGTTCTCAAAGGCTTTCAATTCACGGGTTCCCTTCTTTAGGAACTGTACAATGTACCTTATTGTTTAGGTTTTTGAAAAAAGCAGAATATATTTTTAAAAAATTTGTGAAAGTGGGAAATTCGAATAAAATTTCACGATTCGATCGAGATTGAAGAATTGAGGATATATTCAAATAAAAAATTGCTTTTTTTAGTGACTCATTTTTAAATTCAATTTTACTCTCAAATGCATTCAACTAGCAGTTTCTTTTATTTAAGAACTATATAATGTATCTTATGGTCAATTTTTCCATAAAGTCAGAATATGTTTCAAAAAATGCTGTCAAAGTGGGCATTTGTGCCGAAGATAGCTTAAGATGATTCTGATAAAAGCAGCTCTTACAGAAAAATGAAATTAAAAGTTCTTCAAAAACGGCCAACCTAAGTTGTTAAATAGGATTTATCTCTAATAATGTTTTGTTTTTGTTGTCGAAATGAGCACGTAACTTCGAAATCTCTAAATCTACCTTCGCCTAAGCCTATAGGCCAAACCGACAAGGAATTTTTTATTTTTTTTTTCTTACCGGACGATGATATCCGGTCAAAGACCTTAGAGGGAAAGACATGAAGGCTTTGGAAACCGTAACTAACTGAAACAGTGCAAACAGCACTGCTATGAAACACGCTCAAAGGGGGAGATCCAATCGTAGGCTGGTTCATTGCATCCACCGATTCGCCAAATATTTTTCTAGTAAACCTCCTTGCGCCAACTCCCCCGCGAGAATTCAAAACGCCATTTCTTTTGGCAGTCCGTCTTGAGACTTAAAGATTGAGGGAGATTTTTTAATACGATTTGTTTGTTGCGATATATTTTTTATATTGCAAATAGATAGCCGATTAACACGTACAACTGAAAAGTCTTCGGTGATGCTGAACTTGTTAAAAAATAAATTTTATGTTTCGAAAGTTCCACTTTAACTCGAAAACTAACATAACAACGAACAGATTCATCTATAAGTAGTCTTCTGTAACGTATTGTATGAACTTTGACCTAACTCATCTCCCTCCACGAAAAGGGATGGAGAGGGAGGGGGGCGCGCACTGCTTTCGCGGGGACCGAGGCGGGCAGCGATGACCACATCATTACTCCACATTTTGATAATTATCGCTACTGGTGATAATGCCAAAGCGCGCCAAGTGAACGCTTCTTATCTTTCGCCCCTGTGTGCGACTTCTATTGCCTAGCTATTTGCACTGTTTCACTGACAGCTGTGGATTTACGTTACGCCTATGGAGCCTTCATATTTTTTCCTCTAAGATCTTTGATCCGGTACCGCAACACAATTTGGACACCAACTCAGGTTCTTATAATACATTTGGGCTGTAAAATTAATTTAAAATTATCTTTTATATTTTTTCTGGCGTAAGTTTTAAATTATTTGTTATTATGTTAGAAAATTGTTATTAAGATTATTTATTATCAGATTCGAAAATATTTTATGATTAATCAAAGTAAAGCAATGTAATTCAAAAATGCTAATTTTCTTACTAATATTATCGCAGTTATTGATAAAAAATGAAAATTTTTCATTATAAATGTGAACTTTATTAAATTAACACTGCAAAAGAGTAGAAATACAGTACAAATAAAATTAAAGTATTAATTTCAACGATCTCTTATTTCAGAAACAGTATTCTAATATTAGTAGGGATATAAACGACATAAAAGTACATCGGTTGCTGCAATGTACTGGGAAAAAAAAAAAAAATTGTTCAGACATCGAATAATAGTTAACCACATAAGCGTCACGCCAGAGACATTCACGGGCTGCAAGCTACAAGGTTTTTATTCAGAATTGTTTGATTCCCGTCAGTTTTATAAAATAGTGTAATTGGTTTTATTCTGGCATCATTTTACTAGTCCTTAAATAGGAAGATTATTTCTTTTCAGAAGAGTGGTGGTAGTAATGAATTTGAATTTTTAAACCGTAATTTAATGCGACCATTAAGTGGTTAACCATTTCAGGTCTGGTGTACTATTAATAGTACATGTCTAATGGAGTATAATTTTGGTATAAGAAATACTCTTAAAACTATCTACATGCAGTAACATTAGTACACGTCTATGCATTTAACATAGGACTTTATTTATGTTTAGGCATTTAGTAATAATAATAATAATTATTATTATTTTCTTAATTCTTTTTCCGACGTTTGCGATTCTTTTAATTTAAACACATATTTCACTCTTTAAAATAAAAGTTACTTTTCTAAAAGAATCATGCGTAATAAAGCGCAAAAAGTATTCGAAAGTTGCAATATAAATTAAATATATTTTTTTTTAACATCTCCGAAAATTCTTCCTTAACCTGTTGTTATATGAATATTAATTGAATAGTACACAAAAAAGCAATATTCATTATCTTTCAAACAATGAAATGTTCTTTAAACACTAAGTAATCTTCTTGGTTGCTTGTGCTAAAATATTATTAACATTAAAGCATTTTTTTCTAAAAACTGAAAGAAATTCGCACGGGTTAAATAATATGAATTTAATGTATATACATAGGTGACTTGAAAAAAGTCACACACACCCTTTTTATTTATTTATTTATTTATTTTTTACGATATAAATTTTAAATTTTTAAATTAAAAATTTAAATTCTGATACTGTTTCATGTATCATTTTATTCGATATACTATCAGTTATCAAAATAAGTACGCGACATAAGTGTAATATATATGAAATTTGAAAAATAATTAATTTTAATGATGAAAAAAATACGCACATTTGCTCGCGTAATCATTAAAATAGGCAAGCGATATTTCTCTGTCTATATTTTATTAGAAGAGACCAGCAGCCTTCGCCCGCTACGCAGATCGGTTTTCCTAAACGAATCTTGAATCAGACAAAATACATCCAGTACAGATATAAAAATATGTATATATCTAATTAAACATCCATAATTATTGATTTAAGTACAGTCGAACCTCGATTTAACGAATTGATTGGGACCCACAAATCCGTTCGTTAAATCGAATATCAATTTTTGTAAAGAGTATGGTATAAAAATATCAATACAAAATACCCTTAAATATACAGATTTAAAAAAAGAATGATAATTGTTTACTACGAGCTTAAAAATTATAAGTTAGGAAATCTACTTTTAAATTATCTAAATTCCTTAATGTTATTTGCTTTTGAAATTTAATACATCATACATACATACTTACTGGCACTTTGGAAAGAAATCCTTGATAGTGCTTTGTTTCGATTTTATAAAGCTCTTTGTCGATATTTTCCAACTCCGTAAGAACAACACCATTAACCTCGTGAGACAAAAAATAATTTTTTAAAGTGTTATAGCTACAAATTGATTCTTGGAATGTCATCTTTTTTAATTGAATTTCCGTTTCTTCGTAATCTTGACTACTTTTAGAATTTTCATTCTCTTTCTTTTCAATATCGCATGTACTTAGCTCTACATATTTGTCTGCATCTTTGTCATGTTTCTAGTTGAAAAAGGGAAAAGACTGTCTTTTGAATCCACCCAGAAATGAGAAAAAAAATGTAACATTTGGATTTAGATGTGAAAGGTTCAAAGTTTTATGTGCAAAAAATTCAAAGTTTTAATTTTATCTGCGAATGCGATTTTTTTTCCAGCGATTATTGTTCGTTAAATCAAAGCTAAAAATTTGTTAAATCAGAGCATTTTAGCATCCTTTTTGTCGGGACAGAAAAAATATTCGTTAAATCGGAGAATTCGCTAAATCAAAGTACGTTAAATCAAGGCTCGACTGTATTATCTTACGTTATTCGATTCAAAGTTGATATTAACGACATAACAAACAAAATAGGTCTAAAATGACTGAAGTACCTATGTTTAATTAATTTTTTAGTAGTTGTGTTATCTTGAATTTGCAGTTCCTACCTAAACCTGCTGAAGAGATATGACGAAATGTCTTAAAAATGCTTTTCCATTAGACAAGCTTAGGTAGGAATTTCTAAAAAAGATAAAATACATGTTTAAAAAATTTTTTAATAGATTAGGTAACGTCAAATTCCTGCCTCTGTCTAAAATTGCTGCTAAGGTATGGCGGAATCTCGCTATTTTGAAATAATAATAATAATAATAATAATAATAATAATAATAATAATAATAATAATAATAATAATAATAATAATAATAAATAAATAAATAAATAAATGACACTGTCACCGCCGCTGAAAATGAACTTTTTGTGACGTCAGGCATTTCTTTGTCAATATTAAGAAATCAACTGTAAACAAAAAAATGAACAAATACATGAAGAACAAACATTACAGAAATGTTTGATAAATTCGCTGATTCAGATAGTTCTTAAACAGGGATGAGATTTCCGCTTTTTTGCACACCAGTAAAATCTTACAGAAAATGCTATATTATTAAATCGGAACATTTTCGTGATTTAAAATAACAACATTTTCTTTAAGATTTTACTGGTGTCCAAAAAAGCGGACATCTCATCCCTGTTTTAAATTATATAATTACTTAAAGAGATTTCTATTTTAAAGTTGGTCCAAATTGTTCCATTAAAACAGTTTTATAGGAGCAAAAAATATTCATGGCAATCTAAACATTTTGGATCATTTTATGTATTAGATGTTCCCGATGTGCCGACTGCACTTATTTTTATTTTTTAAATTTGACTCCTTTTTTGAGCATTGATTTCCATTTTAAATTCAAACTTTCAGCATTTTGAGAGACATTTTTTATATATTTTAGAAAAGGTTATTATTATAAACTGTTGCGAAATGATCGAAGAATAATATTTTCTTCAAATTAAAAAAATATATATTTGCAGACGTCTACCACAAACAGAAGAAAAACTTTAAAATGAAAATTAAATAATTACAAATTAAAAGCGGGAAATATTGATAATTATGTCATAAAATTATATTTACACATGAAAATTAAAAGAGGAAGAAAATATTAAATTCATAATAATGTGCCAATCGCCGTAAGTGGACAAATTACTTCATATTTAAAATAGCCAAAAATCTTGCAAACAGTTTAATTTTAAAAATATATTTACATGAGACATTTTGCATTTCTAAATAATCAATTAAACTATTGTTGGCAATTCTACGACAGCGGAAATGAAAAATATTTTCTTTCCAGCAATAAAGGTATCTTCAGGTAAATGTCAAAAAGAGAAAGAAAACTTTTAAATGATAAATGTATTCATTAATTATCATTATAGACGGCAAAAAAAAAAATTACGTCAAATTTAAAATGATCAAGAAATACTCCAAGGCCATAAAAAAAAAAAAAAAAAAAAAAAAAAAAAAAAAAAAAAGGTGCATACTTAGAGGAGATTTTTATTTCATGTATTGATATGATATTTTTAACTATTGTTGTGAATTCTAAGTCGAACAAATAATATTTCCTTTCAAATAACAGAACTATTTTTATTAGAATATTAAAAAGAGAAAGAAAAATTTTGTGAAAATTAAACCAGATTTAAAAGATTAATTTAAAAGCCGATCAAATTAGCGTGTTAGAGTTTGTGGTATCTCAATGCGGGTAGACAAGACGAGCATAGTTCGTAGGGGGCAGAACCCCGTGGTAACTAGTAACCTATATTTTCGTATCTCCTGTTAATCCTTTCGAACAAGGGGGAGGGAGGGAATTCTGAAATAGATGAAATAAGTGTTTAATACTTTTTAAATAACTTGTTATCTTGAATTTTACACTTCTACCTAAAACTGCTACTAGGATATGGCAAGCTACTCGCGAAAATTTACCAATTAAAAAAATCGTCATCGTAAAAAACACAATCGATACAGACGGCGATTACAGGGCCATTCAAAAGTATTCCATTAATAATGGTACAAAAGGAAACATCGTTTCGGAGAGGAAGGGGGGGGGGCGTTTAAATTATGTCAAACTATTTCACATTTTATGAAATTTATGTACATTGCTGAGGTTTACTACAAGGTACTAATTGTACGATAGAAAGAAAATAATATTTACAGGGACACCTGAAAAATTTCGGATATTATACTTTATACGAAGTACTGTATAGTAGTACACCAAGATCTAAATATTTTAAAAATTTCGTTATCGTACAAACACACCTCATTTCCTACATTTGACGTGCAATTTCCAACTATTTTTTTCAACTTTATACAAAAAGAAATTTGACATTCACAAAATCGTTAGAAATGTGGTAGTCTGTCAATTTCAAAATAAATCCAGTAACATAATTAAAACCAGAAAGAACTTGTGTATTTGAAATAAAAGATTAGTTGAAATATTTGTTTTGATTTTATTTTTATAAGACCGAATTTTATTATACAGTCGATTCTCGATAATTCGAACTCGTCGGAACCAAAAGAAATGTTCGAATTATCCGAAGTTCGAATTATGGAAAGTATGAAATGAAAAGAAGCTTAATATGATACTATTACAAAGGAATTAATGTTATAGTGTTTTTTTAAATATATGTCGTCTGTTATCATTAGAGTATGACTTAAAAATAAATTAAAAGATATAAATACATAAATTATTTAAATGATTAGAAACAAGCACAATGGAAGAAAAATTTGAGGTGTCACTGATGGACAGACTGGGCACTAAGAAAGTGGATACTAAATGCATTGGATTATATGTATACTCATTCAGAACAATTTTCATAAAAATCAAAGAAAGAAAGTTATTCAAATTATCTGAAATTCGTGAGATAGAAAAGAAAAAGGTAAAATCAGAATTCTCGTTAGTTCGAATTAAACGAAGTCAAGAGAAAATGAGTTCGAATTAGCGAAAGTTTTAAACATTATTCTGCCATTGAAAATTTCGGGACTTCATGTTTAGTTCGAATTAAGCGAAGATTCGAATTATCCGATTACGAATTAATGCGAGTCGACTGTATATAATATAGCAGAGTTCGTAACCATCAAGGGATTCAGGAGATTTTATTTGTTTTTGTACCAGAAATTTCGTAAAATACTCCTCACTGTATGGGAAGATAGATTTTTTTATTTATTAACCCTTTAACTACCGACGGTACTTGTAAATATCATAAAAATTACTTATTATAAAATTCTTTTAATACTTCAGTTAGTTGTAATACTGTTTAGAATGAGTTACAGATACATTACTTTATTTTGTTCCAAAAGCTTTATTAGTTAAACAAAACAAAAATATTTTTAAAAGGATGATTTCTTTTGCCTTTGTAACTTTTCAGCTTTCAAAGCTCTGAGGGAGGGGTATGGGGATTTTTCTATTCGGAAATATTTCTACATTTATGTTGTAAGAACATCATATTTATACATTTTATAATTCTACAAAATACTAACAAAGCAATTTAAACTAAAAGATTTGAGTGGGGTTATAAATATTGCACAAAATCCCTGTAAATTAAAATTTAATTAATCCTTCCAAATCTTTCAACTCTTCTAAAATCCTTCAAAATTTTTTAAATGATTATATAAATCTTTTAATTTAGTTTAAACAATTTAAGTAAAATGCCTTAGAATGTAAAATTTTCATGAATTCATAATGCGGTAAATAAAGGGTTGAACAAGAACAATATTGCTTGTTAAAAAGTCCTTGAAGGGTACGAATCCTGTATAGATGTAATATTTTATAATATGGAGTACAGTTATTTTAATAAAGTTAAAATATATCTTCTTGAAGTTTATATAACTTGTACAGTGAAACCTCCAAATAAGGGACACCTATGGGACCGGAACTTTTGTCCCTTAAATAGAGGCGTCCCTTATTCGGAGTTTTTATTACATTATTTTTAATTAATCGTTAAGAAGGATATAAAAATAACAAAACATTAAAGATGAAATTTAAATGTATCCTAAATGTATAAATTACGTTAATCAGACAAAAGTAAGAAAAGAGAACTAATTAAAATTTTCAATTAATTACTAATTCATTAATTAATTTGTAAAACTACTGTTTTTTTTTTTTTTTTTTTTTTTTTTTTTTTCCAAATTGTGTAAATGCAAAAAGTATAAAAAATGTGAAAGAATTTTATTTGAAATAGTCAGCCAAGAAAAATTGTTTTGCAAATTTCAATTTTTCAGTACAAACCTTTCAAGTGTTCATTTACCATACTTCTAAACTAGGATTTTAGTTCTTCATTACCAGCAGTATTTACAAGAAAAAAAGTATTCAATTGTTTTGCGTATTTTAAAGCAACAAATCTCGACTGCTCTGCTCAGAAAATGGATAATGTTTTGACGCAATTAAAATTAAAATGCATATGCATGACTGTGGAAGCGATTTGGAATTGAACTGTGTTTTCAATTTTTCGTTAAGTAAATTATAAGCGATTTTGATCATGTGACAAAGACGTTTTTTACCCTTTCTTATATAGTTATTCTTCTTTCACGCGGAAATTCGGTTCAAAACGTCCACTTTGAAAACATTTTCTGAAAAATCTATCACATTTTCAAAAAAGAAAAAAAAAAGAAAGAGAGAAATTAAAAACTGGTCGATTACATATTTTCTGAACAACACTTCCTAGTTTCAGACATTACCGAATAAAAATAAATTAAAACTTATGTCTTAAAAGTTGCTTTTCTAGGATTTGAGAACAGTCTAAAAGCATCTGTATTGTTTTTGTTTCTCAATTTTCTTTTATTCTCCACTTTCAGAATAATCCTCATAGTTTTCAGCAATACTTTCAATTCGGATAAACTCACTGATATCGAATCAGAATTGTGGGTACATAAATTGTTGTTAACTGTGTCGTATTTGCTCAATATCAACATGAATGTTTATCTGTTTGATAAGTTCACAAAAATTTGCATTTTAATTTTCACCACAGACTTCTTCATTACATAAAATGCAAAAACCAGTCCCTTTAATCTCATTTTCAAGTGTCCCTTATTCAGAGGTAAATACATTACACGTCCTATATCAAGGGACTGGGACCGGAAGTTTTGTCCCTTAAATAAAGGTGTCCCTTATTCGGAGTGTCCCTTATTTGGAGGTTTCACTGTATTAATAATTGCTCTAATAACTAATCAAATAATCAAAACGTATTACTGCAGTAACTTTGTAAACGTATTAACTTTGTTGGATAATGTTTATTATGCTTAATTACATTATCTTAAAACAAATTCTGTCTATTAGTGTAAAAATTTTTTAATTCACACCAGAAATATTTTTCTATTTGCTATTATGAGAATTTTAGGTCCATTTCCTATTAATCAGTAAATTATAAAGCTTATTTCAATATCGTTGGATTCAAATCCGATGATTTGTTAAAAATTGAAAAATAGTTGGTTAGCGACTTGCAAGACTATCTAAGTAAAATTCTGTATATTTCCCTACATTATCAAATTATGTGACTTGAATAAAAATACGGTATTTTGATTGCCTCGCAATAAACATGTAGAAAGATGTACTAAATGGCGGTAACATGAGTGATTTTGTCCAGATTAATGTTTCCAAATTTATTGGTAAAAATACATAAACAGAAAAAATATTAGGATTTTTGGGAGAAATCGAAACAATGTGTAGCGCCGCCCTAATAATATATAATTCCTTTTTCAGAATTTTTTGTATAGATTTGTAAATAGTTATGTGCGATATCCATAGTACAACTTGAAGCTAAATAAATATCTATGACATGATCAGCCATAAGGAATATTAAACAACAGAAATATGTGATTTTTTCTTTTAAATATTGCTTTTACATAATGAATGTTTTTAGCTTTTTAAGAACGCATATCGCTTTTTAAACAATTTTTCACTCAAAAAAATTGTAAAAAAAAAAAAAAAAAAAAAAAAATCAAATTATACGTAATTATAGCTTTAAAACATATTTTAAATTCATGAAATACGATGCAACGATGTTTAAGAAAAGAGCTTTTTACAAATTTCAAAAATTACTAGATATTTCTTTCAAATAATAATACAATTTACATTTGTATTCAAATAATACTGCGGAGAGGAAGCTCCGCCTACTTTAAATAGCTACATTTTCTGTACTGTGCTTTTAATCTAAACAACGATTACATATCATAGTAGCGATGGGCGGAGTTTCAATATAAAATACTGCGAGGGCGGAGTACAGATGTAAAAACATATTAATAGGTTTCTGGCGTACAATCCGTAAATTAGTACTATTACTGTAATACTAATGATTAATACATATAACTTGATATTTTGGGAAATTTATTATTCACTAAAAAGTGGTTTCTGATAAAACAAAATCAGTAAATTATATTAAAAGGCGTGAAATTGCTTTAAACAAATTATTCACGCTCCTAATCCGACATTGTCCTTTATTATTCTCAGATAGTCCTTGATTGCTGTTAACCTGTTTTAATATTATTTGCGTTAAGAATGTATAATAATAATAAACCTTGAATAAGAGGGGAAAAAACAATAAAACTGGAATAAAGTACCAATTTGCATAATTTTGGAGAATTGCTCGCTATTGTTATGACTAAATCTTATAAGCTGACAAATGAAATTTCTTTATAGTATCAGAATGTTTAATTTTCAAGCAGATCTTTTTATCTAGCATTTTTCTCTTTTACATACGTTATACATAGCACTATACTTCATTACGTGTATAAACGTAATAAATTCTCCATATGCTTGTAATATGGGCAATGTTCTCGCTGTCGCTCGCTATTTCACCAAATTGCGACTAAATTCTTCATTTGGCGAGTAAACAAGCGATTAGATTCGCCAAATTGCTAGCGCTCATTTTTTTCCCTTTCTTTCTTTTCTTTTTCGTTTTTCTTTTTGTGTGTGTGTGTGTTGTTTATCACGTTCAGTGCTCAACTGCGCCGTACTGTCAGAATGGAAGCTATTTAATGGTTTCTTAAGCTCTCGTTGCAAAACAATGAATTTAGCAGATATCATCGATTTCATCTATAAAAACGATCTGCAACAACTTGATTTTTTAGATTCATTGTGTGTAATACCATAAAATTCTGAATTAACTTAGGAAGTTTTATTTCATATAACGTTTTAATGAGTTAAATCGGTTTTAGAATTTTTTTTCTTGATCACGCAAGATATTTAGAATATATATGTTTTTAATGTATTTGTAGCGGATAGTTGAATTTAGATTAAGAACAATCGTTGTCGCAGTTATAAAAACTTTTTTAGTGCTACACGGCGAATCTATTTGTCTAATACATTTTTCATTTGGCGAATGTTTTTTATTTTTAATTAGCCAAATTATTAACGTTGGTCAAATGTCAGCGAGAACATTGAATATGGGGTTTTCTAACAAAAGGAAATCAGTTGGATGATTATTTCGTTTTACTTAAATATTCCAAAAAGAAAGAAAAACCTGATCTGACCTCTTGTCCTCTTTCTCCAAATGAAGGGCCATGTGAAGGGTAGTTTCACTGAAAAAAGTTTCTAGTCATTTCAATCGAAATGCTGAAATCTGCATTTTTATTTTTTTTTTTTTTTTTTTTTTTTTACTATTCTAAGTGGCATTACAACAAATTAAGCAATGCCCTCAGCTGGAGTAATTAAATGGAGTATTCGGTGATCAGTTATCAGCCATATAGAATACAGTAAAACCCCGATAATTCGGATTAATTGAGACCAAACCCAATCCGGATTATCGAAAATCCGAATAATCCTGAGAATTAGAAAAAAATGAAATAAATTAAAACATACTTACAGAAAATTACCTTTATATTAAACTTATTGAATATTTAAGGCAGTAAAACTGTTTACTTTGTAATAAAAAAGTTTGTAATTTTGTGCTGTGCCAGTTTTCTATACTTCTTGCGAACCGTACAGTCACGCTTTATAAATATAAATAATTTTCTTCAAGTGATATTGTAGAAGCGTTGTGTCGCAATAACAAGGAAACAGATCTATGGGCAAACAAAGATCGAAAAGCGATTTTTATAAGAAAATGGGTCTTATAGGGACTATTTTACCTTGATTTCTTGCAATGCTCTAACTAAAAAATTATTGTGCAGTGATTTTTATGACATTTCTAAGTAGTTTAGATAGAAAATTGGGAATATTGGAATAGCCAAACTTAGTGATACATTGTTGTTTTGTTGAAGGATAACATCAAAGAGTTTAAATAAAAAAGTTTAAGGTATTCTTTCGAAAAGATTTCAGAATTTTTTATTATTCAGAATACGGCGATGAAACAAGTTAATGTTATGGAAATTAGCCAATCACTTCTCAAACTTGAAAAAAAAAAAAAAAAAAAAAAAAAAAAAAAATTACTAAACCGATCCGGATTAACGGGGTCCGAATTAGCGGGGTTCTACTGTAGCGAGAAACGAAATGGAGGTGCGAGATTATTATTTTCGAAATCCCACACCCCCTATCCATTAACCTAAGAAATGCTTGAAAGCATTTTCTCTCATCCTTTCTTCATGTTCATTCTCAGAAAATCACAGGACAGTTGACATTTTTGCCGATCCCACAGAAGCTAGCATAGGGGAGAAAAATACGGGCTTCTGATTGGTTGAATAATTTTGATTTCCTTCATTTTTGAGTTTACGTTTATTTAATCATCAATTTCTGTTTGGAAAGCTTTTGAAAGCTGGATTTTTCTTCTGTTTTTACATATTTATTAATAGATAAAGAAATAGATAATTCGGAATTTCTAATTAAAAAAGTGAATAAGGATGTTTAACAATTGTTCTGTATTACTTTTAGAAAATAATAAAAATAGAACTGCCATTTCTTCTTTCTATTTTTTTAAACATGATATGCACATATATGCACAATTAGAACAATTTATTTAGAAACAACAGTATTTTCATTTTACGGCGTCAAACTCAATTGTTCTATATCACTTTTTTTTAAAAATTGCAATTTCTTCTTCTTATTATTATTTTTATGATATACCCATATACGCTCCTTATGCGTACATTCGCATTCAAGATGATCTATTTGCAAACAATTTTTCGACCAATCAGAAGCCCGTATTTTTCTCCCCTTTGCTAGCTTCGGTGGGATCGGCAAAAATGCGGACAGTTGAAACAAATCTCTTTTCCCTAGATTTTGAAAAAGTATCACAGTATTCTGCAAATTTCATGCAAATAAGAAAGAATTCCCCAAATCCGGGAGTAGACTTGAAATCAAATAAATTTAGGGATTTTTCCGTAGTTCTGGAAATTTGATCTCTTTAATAATTTAATTTTTATAAACCATTCAACAATGGCCTATTTAAAAGATAATGAATTCTCTATAATATCAACCAAAGTTTGATTTGAATCATATAAATATTTCTTTCATTTTTTTTTTCTGGTGTAAGTTATTGAATACTTTGAAATATTTATAAAGATGATTTCAACTACCAAACCTCCCAATTTTTAAGTATCATTATTTCCGAATAGAAATACATTATTCAATGTGATAGATTTAGCAATTCAACAACACGGAAATCACAATTCATAAATATTGGTTCTAAAAAATAATAATAATAATAATAATAATAAAAAAAAAAAAAAAAAAAAAAAATCTGGAGGATTTGCAGTTACGAGATCCGAAATCCAAGAGAATATGGATTTGCTTCTTTTCTAAGACTCAAAATGTAAGTCTTTCTGTTTTGTTGCCTCAAAACTACAAATTTTTACAAAAATCAAAGAAGTACAACTCGATAAATTTTAGTTTTGCAAGAACGAATTTTTTATTGTTTTCCTTGTCATATTATACACGAATTTTTTATTGTTTTCCTTGTCATATCATACACGAATTTTTTAATATGACAAATAAACATTTAAATTGTGTAAGTTTTTAAATAAAGATTCCTATGATGAATTTTGAGCATGTCAAACATTTCCGCAATTCTATCAAGATGATTCAAACTATCTATTTTGAATGAACAATTGACTAACGATAGAAATCCTGTGCATTAACAAGATATTCATACACAATACAAGCTTTATTATGTTGAATTACGAATAAAATAAAAAAGAATATTGCCCAACTAAACTGATGGCATTGTGATCACAGGCTATTCAGTCTAACTATATATTACAGACTTATTTTTTTTTGGAAAAAATAATGCCCCTGAACACACAAATTAAGGGAGTTATTAGCTCTCACATTTACCTTAACCATTGAACCCCCAAAACTAATCAGGGGTATGAATTATCAAAATGAACCTATATCCAAAAATTGAAGCAAATCGGTGAATTTTGCGTGAAAGACCAATTTAACTAAATTAAGAGAGGTTACATCCCATTCCCTCCTTTATACTTGACCAAACAGCACCTAAAACTAATCTTGCATGCTCCCTATTAAAATAAACCTATATCGAAAAACTGTAGCAAATCTCTAAATTCTGAGTAAAAAACCAATTTTTTTTTTTTTTATTTATTTATTTTTTTTTCCAATCCCCCCAGATTGTGTTTCCACTGTCCCGCAGTGGTACAACCCCAAAGGCAGCCGAAAAGGCTCAGCCAGGCTCCTTCATCATAGTTTTTACACTAGTCATTCGCTGGAACACACGATGGCAATACACCGCTCCAATCAGTACCCTCGAAGAGATGATCTTTAGGTCTTTCTTGCGCAGGACACCCAATCCGATCAGCTCTTTCGCGGAGGACTCCGCCACAACACCCCTCCAATTAATTGTCAGGGTGCTGCATTGGAATCCCCCAGGTCTTAAGCCTTGATGTAACTCCTTCAGGCATGAGTACTTTTCGGTCTTGGTGTGGTGGGCCGCTTCGAGACTATATTGATCATTTACAACTTGCGCGTCCACAAGAACAACACGATCCTGGTTATAGATTACTAAGTCGGGCTTGAGAATACTGTTATTGTAATTATATTTAGGTTCTTTATGTACGGTATTTCCTCTATCTTCATTTATTCGCTGTAGGTAACTAACTATTGCGTCGTGTCTTTTGATTCTGGGAAAATGAGTATTATGGCACTGTTGAAGGATGTGGTTCAAAGTCTCGGATGTTCCGCATCCTCGACGACAAGATTTGTTGGTCTCGGCGCGACCCCTGGCACATCTGGCTCTGTTATACAGTGTACCGAAACGGACTTGTACCGCATGGATAAAATCCCTTCCGGACAAGAAGTTGGACCCATCGGTAATCCACGCGTGGCTTTGTGGAACTCTTGATGCTTGTTTCAAACCCGCTCCATCGCAAGAACTGTATAGTTTGCTTTTGTAGTAACTATAAACCTGGTTCGTAGTATTTAATTTTCTTCCTTCAATATGGAATAAGTCTGGATTAATCTGTCTGTAGCACAATCTCTTCCTGGCCAAGATAGGTAAAGTAAATCGAAGAGCCGGCATCCCAAGACCCCCATCGGCTACCTTCGCATGGAAGGCAGCCTTTGGGAGGTCATGGGGTAGATGTAGGATATGTCTGACTGTTTTTCGGATAATCAAATCAAGTTTATTCAACGATTTTGCGTGCAACTGTGAGAATACAAATTCATGCTGATATGACGGGATTAAAAAGTTCCTTAATAAAAATAGTTTTTGTTGCGGTTTAGCGGGCGCTTTAATCAAAGTATGGATGTCACTTTGAAATTGTCGAGAATCTAGTTTCAATAATCCTGAGGCGTTAAACTTAGCCCCTAAATATGAGAAGGCTGAATCTACTTCAATTGATCTTAAGCACTGGTTATAGACTTTAATATTCGGAGTGTCATCAAAAATCATCTTTTTGTTTTTAGTATCTTTTAACCAGACTATTGTAAAAGACTTTTGGAGATTGACTTTTAAACCAATCGTATGAAGAGCTGATGAAAATATATCCAAGAGCATCTGTAATTGTTTAGCGGAATTAGCAATCAATACTAAATCATCCGCATAGGCAAGGTGATTCAGTAGCAATTCACGAAATTTAAATGCAATATTCTTAGGAAGAAGATCCAGGATACTATTGAAAACTAACAGAAAGAGTAGGGGTGACAGCGGGTCTCCCTGCCGAACACCCTTCACTGGATGGATGAACTCACTGCTATTGCCTTTAAAAGAAAGGGTAGTTTTGGAAGCTGTATACACATATTTCAAATAGTGAATTATACCAGCGCTGATTCCAGCCTTTTCTAAACACTCATAGATTTTCGAGTGGCCTAAAGTAAGAGGGGGTTACTCTCCTTCCCCGCCTTTATACTTAGCCAAAAAATACCTAAAACAAATCTTGGAGGGGCCTTATCAAAATAATCCTATATCGAAAATTTGAATGAAATCTGATAATTTTCCATGAACAACTCATTTATTTATTTTAAGGTGTGGGATTAGCCCCCGTTCATATATAATATTGCATATTGTTAATTTTAAATCTAAGGCAAAACTGAGGTCTTTAGCTTTCTTTTCTTAAACTTAAACTAATATACTTCAATAGGTTAATTTAAAAGAAATAATAGACTGTTTGAAAATCTAAAATAAGTGACCGAAATTTGTTTCAAATAGTTACTGCGCCAATAACATGATGTTACATTTTAGTGAAATTTTGATTTTAAGTTTAAAAACACGAAACCCATTAGATTTGAATCTATATTATAAAATTCAGCCAAGGTTTTTTTTTTTTTTCTAACTTTATATAAAAGGTCCATTCTAATGCATTAATTTGTCATTTGCATAATTTATTAGCCATTAGGTTTTACTACGATTTTCGAAATGAATTTGGTTGCGAAACGTTTATTTTCTCTTCGTTTATTACGTAATCTCAGTTGTTTTAATGTGTACAGGGTGTCCACCAAATAAAACCCTGATTTCAAAGTTAAATTTTTTAAAAACGAAGATCGATAGAATTATGCAATAAACGGTTTGCCTATTAGATAAGCTGAAAATTGTTATACAGAAGTTTCGGACGATGAATATTTTGAAAAGATTGTGTTCTGATCGCAAAGAATGCTTTATTTAACATTTTCTTGTTTTAGATTGCTTGCAGAGAACGAGTCTTTTGGCGCCCAGTGCGATATTTTAACGATTTTTAGAATTAAATTTTTGAAATTTCCAAATTCCCTAAAATTTAGTTTGAAAAATCGTTAAAATAGGGCGCTGTACGGCGAAAAACTCGTTCGCTGTTCACAATCTAAAACGAGAAAAATGTAAAATCAAGCATTCTTTGCAATCAGAACACAATCTTTTCAAAGCATTCATCGTCCGAAACTTCTGTATAACATTTTTACAGCTTACCTAATAGACAAACCGTTTATCGCATAATTCTCTCGATCTTCTTCTTCTTCTTCTTCTTCTTCTTCTTCTTCTTCTTCTTCTTCTTTTTTTTTTTTTTTTTTTTTTTTTTTTAAATTTAACTTCATTATTATTATAACATAAATTAACATCATAAATAACAATAAAAAAATCAGGGTATTATTTACTGGACACCCTGTATGTATTTTTGTTATAAGTTTCTTATAAACGAAGAATGAAGGTAAATTAAAATCCTCTATTGTTAATGCTATTTCATTTTACTTTTGTTCGAATCGTCTCTTTTCATATTATTTATGTATGCTAATAATGTTATCGATCGCGTACACAAACTATCCAGGGAGGTCAATTTAATTTTTTAATCGTTGCTTAGAAACGATATTTATGATACCTGAAATATGTTAAAAACAAAGTAATTTTTTAAGAGCTGCGGTTTTATGGATCAATCGCAGTCACTGTATTTTAACTTAGGGGGGGTGGGGGTGGGGTGGGGGGGGGTCCGGGATACATTTTAAACTAATTTTTATTTATCGAGTAGAAATTTTGAAGTTTTTTTATGATGGTTAACCACATTATTTGTAAAAAAAAATCTCATGATGAAACTTATCGTAATTTTTAAAAATATTTTTAAAATTTTAAATTTAGTTAAAAAATGGAATAAATTAAAATTATAACTGGAAATATTGTTTCTAGGACTTATATTTAATTTCATTTAAATGAATAGAAATATAAAAAATTTTATTTTGATTCAGGATTTTTAAAAATAATTATTAAAAAATATATGAATATTTTATTAAAAAATCATATTTTTCAAAAGTAAATATTTTTTCGAATTTGTTGAATAAAAATTAAAGTAAAACAATCAAAAAAGATGTGTTCCAAGTTTGAAGCATTTTTCTGCAACAGTCTTTGAGTTTATAACAATTTAAATCCTAGAAATTGTGAAAAAAAACCCATCATGAAGAAAAAAGCATTTTCACAAAATATCATTGCATTGCAACTATTGCTTCAAAGCCAGACGCTCAAAACAAAAAAAATTAATATGTCCTAATCTAATTAAGTTGGAAACTTGATTTAAATGTCATTTTAAACATATATATATATATATATATATATATTAATGTTTTTTTTTAAAACCCCCCTAACCTATTTTCGCTCATAAGATTTCTAACCCATAAAATCTGTTGGTAAATTACTTTAAAATGTTGCAAAATGAACTGCGAAAGTAATAAAAAAAATATGCTAAAGAAGTTTTGAATTTATTTGATAAAATCTAAACGCAATATATATGAGAATATGAAAAATATTTTTAATAGTATTGTATGCATAGTTATATTTTTTGTCTCAATTTATATAAAATAAGCTTTTAAGTGTACACTATATACTACAATTAGTATTATAATAAATTACTAAAATCTTATATTTATTTCTTTACAGAGACTAATAACACTATAAATATGAGTAATAATAGAATAAAAACAATCGTATTTAAGGTTAAAAAACGATTTGTTTATAATCATCTTGAAAAGGATTTTACATAAATGGCTGTCCCCTAAATGACAAATAAAAATATCTACACATTTGTGTATAGTGCCCTATATTTTGTACTGTCAAAAAAAAAAAAAAAAAAAAAAAGTAAACGCTTTTTACTAACTTTCAAAAAAGTATCATAGAAGAAAAATATTTTTACCAAATGACTAGAAATGTCTACTTTTAAATGATGTATATAAAACTAGCGGACCCGACAGACGTTGTCCTGGTACCGACTCCAAAAAATCAAATAAATGTACATAAATATCATAATACACACGATAAATACTACGCTCTTAATTTAATTTCTTATTAAAGTTAAGTAAGGAATTTTTTTTTCACTTTGCAGTAGTTTTTGAAGTCGGTTCAATTTTTTATAGAAAAGTTTATTTTTCTCTTCTTAGTTAAAAGTTAACGATTTTCTGAAGTCGGTTAATTAAAATTATAATACAGAAAAAAATATTGTAAATCATACACGTATGTCAGTAGCGAGGTTCGAATACACTCTCTCTTTCTTCGAGAACCAGTGGTTAAATCTGGCGCCTAAGACCGCTGGGCCACTCTGTCCGCACTCAACTCAGCGAACTTATTCAACACTTTTAATTAGCGAAAAATATTTAACTTTATTAATTTTTGCCTAATTATTAAAAAAGTACTGAATCAATTTTTATGAAATTTTAATCTAAACCATTCTAGAATCCACTGGAATACACACAAAAAATTTCATTAAAATCGGTCCAGTCGTTTAGGAGGAGTTCAGTGACATACACACGCACAGAAGAGTTATATATATATATATATATATATATAAAAAGATTTGCATTGGATACTTAATTTTAATGTTGAAATTGGTTTGGCTGGCACCGACTCCAAAAAATAAAATGTACATAAATATAATAATACACATGATAAATACTACGCTCTTAATTTAATTTCTTATTAAAGTTAAGTAAGGAATTTTTTTTTCACTTTGCAGTAGTTTTTGAAGTCGGTTCAATTTTTTATAGAAAAGTTTATTTTTCTCTTCTTAGTTAAAAGTTAACGATTTTCTGAAGTCGGTTAATTAAAATTATAATATAGTAAAAAAAAATATTACAAATCACTCATGGATGTCAGGAGTGGGGTTCGAACACACGATCTCTTCCTTCGAGAACCAGTGCTTAGATCTGGCGCCTTAGACCGCTCGGTCATTCTGTCCTCGCTCTATTCCGATAACTTATTCAACACTTTTAATTAGCAAAAAATCACTAACTATTAGTTTTTGCCTAATTATTAAAAAAGTACTGAATCAGTTTCGATGAAATGTAAATCTAAACCATTTTCAAATCCACTGGAACACACACACAAAATTTCATTAAAATCGGTCCAGTCGTTTAGGAGGAGTTCAATGACATACACACGCACAGAAGATTTATATATATAAAGATTTGCTTAAGGTGCCATCTACATATTAAAACGAACCCTAACTTCTTTTCTCAGTAGCAATACTCTATTCTGAACATAAATGAACTCTACGCCTTTCAATTAGCCCAAAAGCAAATTTTCATTCAATTCGTACGATAAGTTTCCGTAAAAATTATATATTTTAGAACGAACATAATTTAGGGGCTGTATTCAAATTGAAGTTCCGTACTCGATTGTTGATCTAGCGAGCTCTCTTCTTGATGAAGTCATCTCAGGCACAACTCTAACAATCATTGAAGTCTGCTAGATTAGAGGATAACATAAGTTTCAAAATATCTAGTTATTTCTATTGTAGACGTGCCCTCTAACAATCATTAGCCGTTTTCAAGCATTATTTAAAAATAAAATACATGGAAGAAAAATTTGAAATTTTGGGTTTCCATAAAACAGGACTTAATAAATCTAAATCCATCCAAAAAATTGTAAGTTGAAATTCATAATTCTTTGGAACACTAATTTCATAATTTATAATTCATATCATAATTTTTTTAAATTTTCAGATTGAATATATTTATGTTTGGGGTTTTTAGTATTATAACCATATAAAAGAAATTCACATTAGGAAGATAATTTCAGGAGATATTAATAAAAATATGAAAATGTAATTTCATATTTTTATGAAGCACTAAATTTTGAAACTTTATAGTTCAAAAAATTACCATTCAAATGATTTGAAATTTGGTATCTAAGCACAGTTTGAACCGAAGATTTCAAATATCTGATTAAAATTGAGAATTTCTGTTGAAAAAAAATGAAGTTTAGATCTGTTTTATATGTAGATGGCCCCCATAAGTAAATTTTACATACATCTTTTAAAACTAGTCTTTATATCCAATCGATAGATACCAGTAAATTTCTTCTTCGATAATTTCTTAAGGGCAGTTTGTTGTTTAGTAGGTTAGTACTTTTTTTTTCCATGACTCTGCGTTAAAAAATGCTTAAAAATAAGCTTGAACATATAGCTTCACAATTTAAATAAAATAAACATTGAAAAAAAAAAATCTACAAGATAAGCTTGTGATTTATTTATTTGGATAATTGGTAGAAAAAACACAAATAAACTTCGATTTGACATTTCACAATTTTGAAAAATGAAAGACCTATAAACTCTGAAAAAAGCCTCCATTTTAAATAAATAAATATCCATTTTATTCACTTATCTCTCGTTAACAGATTCAGATATTCATAGGTAATTATTTTTAAAATATCTACAAGATAAGATATGATTTATTTATTTGGATAATTGGTAGAAAAACACAAACAAACTTCGCTTTAACCCTTTATCTACCGGCGACGGTACTTATAAGTACCATTAAAGTTACTTATTATAAAATTCTTTTAATACGTCAATTAGTTGTAATACTGTTTAAAATGAGTTACAGATACATTACTTTATTTCGTTCCAAAAGCATTATTGGTTAGAAAAAATAAAAATATTTTTAAATGGATAATTTATTTTCCCTTTGTACCTTTTCAGCTTTCTTGGCGATGAAGGAGAGGATAAGGATTTTTCAATTCGGAAATATTTCTATATTTTTATAGTAAGAACAACATATTTGTACATTTTTACAAAATACTAAGAAAACAATTTAAAATAAAAGATTTGAGTGGGGTTATAAATATCGCACAAAATTCCTATAAATTCAAATTTAATTAATTCTTCTAAATCATTCAATCCTTCTAAAATCCTTCAAAAATTTATTAAATGATTACGTAATTCTTTTAATTTAGTTTAAACAATTTACGTAAAATCCTTTAGAATGTAAAATTTTCATGAATCCATAATTCGGTAGATAAAGAGTTAAATGTTTATGTGTCACTTATTAAAAAATTCATGTATGATATGACAAGGAGAACAATAAAAAAATCCATTCTTGCAAAACTAAACTTTATCGAGTTGTAACTGCAAATCCTCCAGTTTTTTTTTCAGAAACTGTGTTTATTAATTATAGTTTCCGTATTGTTATATTTCAAAATCTATCACATTAAATAATATATTTCTATTCGGAAATAAAGATACTTAAAAATTGGAAGGTTTGGTAATTAAAATCATCTTAATATGTTTCAAACTATTCAACAACTCACACCAGAAAAAATAAAAGAAATATTTAATATATTAAATCAATTTAATTTATGTTTACCGCTCGAGAAGTTCGTATTGTGATTCCTTTAAATAAGCCATTATTGAATGGTTTATTAAAATTAAAACTAAAGAGACCAAGAGTAAGTCAGTTGCGAACGAGCATTCCCAGATCTGCGGGGAAATCCCTAAATTTAGGGGATTTCAAGTCTACTAGCGGTTTTAGGGAATTCTCTCTTATTTGTAGAAAAATTTCAGAATACTGGTTATACTTTTCCAAAATCTAGAGAAAAAGGAATTTGTTTTCACTCTTCTCTATTTTACTGAGAATGAACATGAAGAAGGACGTGGCCTTAATTTCCAAAATTGACTCAGTCCAAACTTAGAATTTAGTAACTTAATGTATTATGTAGAAAAATGAACAAATCTGCATTCTTTAATATTCAAATATAGTAAAACCTTTGATAAGCATAAACCCCTTTGAACAGATTCCTGCATCCTGTCCGGTTATTCATAATTTTTTTAGCACCGCAGAATCTGTGTTACTTCCTCCAATTTTAGACAGTCAGATTGCTGAGCTCGGCTGAGCCAATGTGGGAAGTAACGGCACTTTGAAGAAGGAATTAAAAGGATGAGAGAAATTGCTTTCAAGCAACTCTTTGGTTAATGGGTGTGTGTGTGTGGGGGGGGGGGGAGGTGTCGATAATAGTAATATCGCACCTCCATTTCGTTTTTCGGAATCCTATATTGCTGATAAATGAATACACCAGGATCTACAGTTGTTAATTACTCCAGCTGAGGGCGCTGCTTATTTTGTTATCCAGCCACTTTGAATAGAAAAATTATTTGCAGATTTCAGCATCTCGATTGAAACCCTAGAAAATTTTTTAAATGGAACTATCCCTCATATGGCCCTTCATTTGGTGAAAGAGGGCCGGACGATGATAAGGTGTTTCTTTCTTCTTGGAGTATTTTCAAGTAAAACTTAATAAATCATCCATCTGATTTCCTTTTGTTAGAAAACCCCATATTACATGCACAGGGAGAATTTATCACGATTATACCCTTAATGAATTATAGTGTTATGTATAATGTATGCAAATCAGAAAAAAAAATTCGATGAAAAGATCTGCTAAAAATTAAATATCCTGATCCTATAAGAAATTTTTATTTGTCAGCTTAAAAGAAATAAGATAACGAGCAATTCTCCAAAATTATGCAAATTGATACTTTATTCCAGTCTTTTTCCCTCTTATTCAAGGGTTATTATTATTATAGATTCTTAATGCAAATAATTTAAAAAGAGATTAACAGCAATCAAAGACTATCTGAGAATAAAAAAGAGTTACGTCGGATGAGAACGGCGAAAATTTTGTTTAATGCATATACATGCCTTTTAATGTAATTTTCTGATATTGTTTTATTAGAAATCACACTCTATTGAATAATAAAATTCCCAAAGTATCAAGTTGTCAGTATTAATTATTAGTATTATAGTAATAGTATTAATTTACGAATTATACGCCAGAAATCTATAAATATGCTTTTGCTTCTCTAATACGCCCTCGCTGTTTTTTATATTTAAACTCCGCCCATCGTCACTATTATAAGTAATCGCTCAGGATAAAAACACAGTACAGAAAATCTAGCTAAAAAAGTAAGTGGAGCATCGTCTTCTCCCGGTACGATTTGAATACAATAACAAATTGTAATTATTTGAAACAAATATCTAGTTTTTGAAAATTGTAAAAAACTTTCTTAAAAATCGCTGCACTGTATTTCATGAATTTAAAAAATGTTTTAAAATATGTTTAAAGATAGTAATTTGATAGATTTTTTATAATTTGTTTGAGTGAAAAACCTGTACACCAAAACCTTCAAGGTGTACACCAAGATCTGAATTTTTTTTAAACTTCGTCATAGTACGAACGCACCTTATTTGTTACGTTTGACGTGCAATCTTCAACTGTTTTTTTTTTTTTTTTTTTTTTTTTTTTTTTTTACATTTAGAAACCTCACAAATGAATTTATCTTTGAAATTTAAAAAAGAATTTATAAAAGCAAATTTTTATTAGCTGCCGGTAGTTTTCAAAAACATTTCCAAGTAACTTTTAAAGGACATTAATAAGTTCTCTTTATCCAGAAAACACGTTTTTCGGATGTTATGAGGTGTCAGGTAAATATATTTATATTCGGCAAACAAGCTTAACTGAAAGACATAGAATTAACACCATTAACATTAACATTAAAATCATTATTTTTACTTCTTTCTATCCTTACAAAAAAAAAAAAAAAAAAAAAAAAAAAAAAAAAATGGATTAATGAAAATTTTTGTCGGATTTAGGTGTTTTAGGAGTCAGACAACCCGATAAACATAATTTTACAAAATGTCTGTCTGTGAGTCTGTCTGTCTGTATGCAACAAAAATTTTGTTGGCGCTCTATATCAAGTACTAATGCTCGTAATTTCACAAAACTTTAGGTTCTGCTAGAACTTGTTATAAACTAGATCTGATTAGTTTTGTGCATATCACAGAACAAGTGACGCTGCTATGCTGCATTATTTATAATTTCCACTGTAGTAGTTATCTCAAAAATTAGTGTATGGATTTTCATAAAACTTTACATTTTAGTAATTGATATTATATAGTGTTGATTATGTTTTGGTGTAACTCGCTCAGCAAGTGGTGCTACCATACTGCATTATTCATGGTCGCAATATCTCTATCTCAAGAACTATCGCACGAAATTTTCTAAGATTTCAGATTCATTTTATCCCTGATATAGATTAGTGATGTTTAGTTTTTGGTGTAAATAGTCCTACAGATGGCACTGCTATGCTGCATTTTTCGCAATTTCACAATAAATGTAGTTTTTCTTTTTTCATATAAAATCAAACATTTTTATAAGAAAATACTATTAAAGTTGGCATTTACAAATTTCGAGGTATACTAGCCAGGAAAGTCTTCATAAAAGAAAAATCAACTATACACTCTAAATGAAAAGGAGTGAATAGCCACTCTATTCCACATTCAAAGTATGCCCAACCTGTTTAGAATGAGTATTCACTCTGGGTGGAAGTGAAATTGTTGACTCTTTGAAAGAGTGAATACTCACTCATGCGAAGCAGTGGCGTAGCTATGTTTTGGCCTATCCTATGGCGCCCGGGGCCAGCAAGAAATTTTGCGCTCCCACCCCAATATAGATATATAACAATTTGTCTCAATTTGGCGCCCCTAGGCCTCGGCGCCCGGGGCGGGCGCCCCCCTTGCCCCCCCTTAGCTACGCCACTGATGCGAAGTGCATATTCTCTCTAAACAGGAGTGAATAACCACCCTTCCGGAGAAGTGACTATTCATTCTTGCTAAATGAGTGCGTTTTTTCATCCCTGGTAGGAGTGAATAGAAACTCTTTCATAGGAGTGAATAGATACTCTTTCGTAGAAGTGAATGTTCATTTTTTATGTAGGGAATTCTTTTTTTTATGTTAGTTTATGGGTATTTTATGAGCATTGTAAAAAAAAAAAAAGTCAAATATTTTAGAGCATGCAATGAAAATAAATACAAGCGTGGTAAAGATGGGAATAAAATTCGTTATTGACAATATTTATCTAATTCATAGTTTGTAACACTAATTGAATTTTAAAGAAAAAACTCTATTAAAGTTACATTGCGAATTAAATTAGATTACTGATAGGGAAAAAATAAAATATTTTATTGCCATCTTATTTCTTGTGTTTGTTTTCATTGCATGCCCTATAAATCTACGGTAGTTTTAAAATATCCATAAGCGCAAGTAATTAACCGAAATATTATTAAGTGAATTGTTTTTTTCAAATACCCTTGAATCTTGAATTTTTATTTAGTATTTTAATAATTCCCAAAATGTACGCTAAGAATGCTTTTTTTTTTTTTTTTTTTTTTTTTTTTTTTGTCATGTGTAAATTAAATTTTTAATATTCAGATCTCAGTATTGATTGTTATTAAATCATATCTGTCTTGATGTAAATATTATGAATGTGTAAATTAATTTTTATTTATTGTGATTGGTCATTGTTTTATTATATTATACTTAAACATGTTGTATAAATTTTTAAATTCTCTGGAATATGTATACATACAAAACATATTCCTTAACTTAATCATGATTCCAAATATTAATATTCTGATATTAGTACAAAGATTAATTATGGAACAATACGGTAAGGCCATATTAAATTTTTTTATACCTGTATATATTGTATTTTATAAAAATACGAGTTAAGTACTTTCGTATATTTTATTGAAAAGATTTATTTAGGAAATAGAAAAAGAATGAAATATTAAAAAAAAAAAGAAATGACTGCAGCTATACTGTTCTCATTGTTCGAAAAATATTTTTCGAACTGCAAAATGTAATTATTTATGCCTTTAAAACATATCCAATCTTGTACTATATAAGTGATACTATGAGATATTTTAAAAAACATAATAAAGTAAATTTAACTATAAACTTCATATCAGGCATTAAACCCCCCTTTTTTTAGTGAAAATATTTATTTGTATTATAAACGTAAAAAATGCGTTTACAATATAATAAAATTTAATAATTGATTCAGAATGTCCATAATTGTTTTGATTAAAATCACAGCAGAAAAAGGCTTATGTGCAATAAAAAAAAAAAAATGTATATATCGATATGAAAAACGCTAAAAATAAAAATGAATATTTTATGTTTGTTCTATTAAACAAAAACAAACTACAATAGATGAATGAAATGTATTATTAGATTTAACAACTTCTCAAAAATCTTGCCATATGTTATAAGAAATTCCTGGTATTTTAGAAATTTGTTAAATGTTAAATCTGATAACATTAATATGAAGTTTTAATATTTTTAATAATAATATAAAATACAGTGAAACCTCCATTTAACGAAGTCTCATCGTTACACTCGAACATTTCGTTATAAAGAAAATTCGTTAAAAAGAAATCAACTCACATTCATGAAATTTTTTGTAATAAAACACACATAATTGGAAATATTGAAAAAATGTGTTTCAATTCGGGCAGTAACTTTTTTTATGCAAAGTAGACATTTAAAAAAAATCTAATTAGAATAATGCCTAAAAAAAAAAACATAATGAAGGCAAGTAAACAACAAAAGAAAGAAAATCCCTGCCGGGTGAACTTTCAGGCGAAAGTAGATTTCGAAGTTAATTACTAATATCTTCAATAACAGCTAAATGGTGTAAAAAATGAAAATGCGGTTTAAAAATTTGCAGTAGCAAAAATTGCAAAACTGAAATTTTTATTTCAAATTTCAAAGTGTTGCAATTTGCAAAATGATGGATGCGTTAAGCACAGATACGTTTGGGCTTTATAATATAGATAGATAGATAGACAAGAAACATAGAAGGGCAATATACAAAATATATCGTTACAGAATAAATAGAAAAGAACAGTTTATAAAAAAAAAGAAAAAAAAAATTCCTGCCGGCTCGACTTACATGCGGAGGCAGATTTCAAAGTTAAGTACTCATTTCTTCCATAAAAACTAAATCAAGATTAGAGATGAACCCAGTTTCTTCGCTAAAAATGAGATCTTTTGAGAAAATTCTAATATACACGCCTATACACACGCATATGTATGGAATAAAGTTAAAAATGACAAAAACAAATTCAGAGAACCTCAAAATGTTAAAGTCCATATTTTAATAGTCGCATTTTTACAAACTCACATCGCGATACATATTTACCTGGTGGCATCTATTATATTTGCAATATGACGCAAGATTAACATTTTTTTTCTTTGTAAATTTGACAAACTAGTTATTTTATTTTCGGCTTTCCGTAGAAATTATGCTATAGAAAAATTAAGACGTAATATATAATTTTTTAACTCATCAGAATATTTATTTCACGTGGAAATTCTGCAATAGAAATGTAACTGTTGTGGTAGAAAATTTTATTATTATGTTTTAATTGTTGGCAAATGCTATAACGAAAAAATATTATTATTTTTTTTTCAAATAAAATGTGGTTTTATCAGAACATGTTAAGGCGTTATTCAAATTTTTGAACTCTCCCCATTTTGCTCATTTGCAATCCCCTCCGAGATATTAACAATCTCAATCTATTTGGGAGTTTGAAGACATGACATGACATCGCGGTGCTTACGGAGTGCCAACACAATGTAAGTCCATTGCGCGTAACCTCCAACTAAATATGGAAAATGAACATAAAAGGATGAATTTCGAACGATTCCTACCAACCTCCGGAGCGAAAATATGATTACGGAAACAAAAAGGTTCCGACTGCTTGTTACGGCCGTATAAGGGGGATTGAGTTTCGCTGTGGTCCATTTTATGACGGTTTGAAAAAATAAACTTACCCCTTTTCCACCCCCTTGGATCTTTTTGACCATTTGCAATCCCCTCCGAGTTCTTAGCCATCTCAATGTTTTTGGTGAGTTTGAAGACGATACATGGTAATTGCGGACAAAACATATACACATATACACATAGACATATATATAACCACTATATGGTAATACTGCTATATGTAACTACTATAAATCGATATCCATAGCGAATACAATTCACGATTGAATATCATGCCTGATGGCAAAAAAATCAATTCTGAAATCATGTACAGCACTTATATACATTGTGACGTACCCGGCGAGGCCGCCACGTAAATTTGACTTCATTATTACAGCAGAACTCATAAAACAGTTTATTCAAAACTTTAGAGATGGGGTTTTGGCAAGAGAAACTTTAATAAATTAAAAAAAAAATGAAAATTAAAAAACTCACATAATCTGATTTTCTTAAATGATATTCGCCTTACGCTAATCGCCGCTTTCCTTAAAAAAAGATGTTTCTTTTCTCTAACGTTTTCTTTTTGGAATATTTACATTAATTAACGAGACTTCAATTTTCATATCATTTTGTAAAAGTTGTAGTTAAAAGAGCGAAGAAATATAGACGTGACCTAGAGAAACCACATCACGTTCACATTAAATAAAACTAGAGACTCTCTATAACGGAGTTACGAATTCCTTACAATATATATATGGGTTTCTGGGATCACAGAATGAAAAGTTATGAAAAAAGTTTTCAAATTTCAACGACTGCAATTGATAACATTTCTTATAAAGTCTATCTAAAACATTATTCTGAGAACAGCACAACCATTCCAATATTAAAAATATCCCCAATGATTTCTCCCTAACGCTTCCCACTCTTCCTCTATTCCTTTTCACTTTCTATAACTGACCATAAAATATTATGTGGCGAGTAAGATAAGGAGAAGGGAAGTAAGAACGCCTCTCTAATGGAAATGGGGGCATCTATAAAATGTTTGGGATAGGCCAAGAGCTGCAGAAGATATTTACTTTTCATTTGATAAAGACTGGAACCTCTGGCAATTAGTTCCATAATTCCAATTCTTGTTTACTTACTCACTTTGATTTATAATTGGAGTACATTTTACTTTAAAAGAATTATTCTTACTTTAAGATATTTTTTACTTTTTTCTATCTTACAAGAAAAAAGTATACTGGATTCATGAAAATTTTCGAAGTCCGGTTTTCGGCGGATTTATATGTTTTAGGGGGTCAGAGAGCATAATAAACATGTTTTTACAAAATGTCTGTTTGTGAGTCTGTCTGTCTGTGTGTATGTGACAAAACTTTTGTGAGCGCTGTATCTCAAGAACTAATGTACGGGATTTTTCAAAACTTTAGTTTCTGTTAGACCTTAATATAAACTAGATCTGATTAGTTTTAGGTGTATATCGCTCAACAGGTGGTGCTGCTATGTATCTATTTGTGCCATCATATTTTGCCTCTTTTTTTATGAAACTTTGCGATTGGAAGTATGATTCTAGGAGCAATATTTAAAGAAGTAACCCTTCATTTCGATATTTATGAATCATCCTGCATATATGTTACACCTTTTATTTTATTTTGTTTTAATTTTTATATTTTCGTGTTTAAAATATTTCAATGTTGGACGGTGAAATTCTGTTTGTGAATCTAGCAGCCAGTTTGCATATTTTAATGAGTACAGTTTCCTTACAATTAACTTCTTTGTTGTTGCAGCTCGCATAATGTTACAACAATATAGAACATTTGGCGATTTATCACCTGCACTTTTAAAAAAGATAAATAACTTAAAATGATTTCACTAATTTATAACTAAGTTCTAAAAATATTAAAGTGATTGGAACCACCCCTATCTACGCAATTCTAACATACTAGGAAATGGAATGTAAAATCGGTTGCGAAATTTCATTTTATAAGGAATGTTTCCATACGAGCTCACTTCGAAAAATTTGAAAAAATTACAGGATGTTATTCTTATGGGAATATATACGTTAAAAAAAAAAAAAAAAAAAAAAAAAAAAAATGGTGGGATTTTTATATAGAGTCCGTAACAAAATAATGAAAATTTTCGTTATTTTGTGATTTTTCATCGGTTGGCGATTGAATACAATTTCAAAAAATAATTTTTATGCCAAATACTCTTTAAGAAGGAAAAGGATTTATGTTGAACTTGTTTAGATAAATTTAATTTAAATAACTTTAGTTTTGTAAATTTTAGTTTACATTAAATGTAATTTTATCATATCGATATTTATATTTATAATCAAATTTAACCATCAAAAGATTGCTATTTAAAACGAAATTCATAATTTAAGTTAAAATTGTTTCAAGCTGAAAGTCGAATTGAGCATTGTTGATTCGATTTTGTTACCATAGTAACATCTAGAAATGAAATGAAAATATTTTTTCTCAATGTGAGTTTTTTATGTATGAAAATATTTTTTTCAGTGTTAAATTTAATAACTACAGAAACAAGTAATATATATATAGGTAATACAATATTTTTATAAATATTTATATAATATATTAAACTTTCTCGTTGTTTTTGTTTTAATTCATTAAATGTCATTTACACGCATCCTAAAAATCCAACAGTTTTCAGTTACATTAAAATTGTTTGCTTTTGGCGAGGAAAAGTGCAGCTCGCTAAATCGCTTGAGGCTTTCATCTTTTGACGCCAAATGTTCGAAAGTATTTTATTTTTTTTCTATACTTTCTACCCTGTAAGTAATTTTTTCAAAACATTCTGAGTATGCCCAGTATGGAGACCTTCTTTGTTAACATAATAAACAAAGCCAAGTAAAAAATAATGGCTTTTCATTTTTCTTAACAAATTGTTATGTTTATAAATGTTTTATTAAAAAAAAAAAAATACTACCTTCAAGTAAACGGTTTGTCCGCCTCACAAAAGGCAATAATTGAAAACGAGAAGAAACTGCTCCTGTCACTCCATCTGTATCTTATCGCTATTTCACACCCACACATTTACCCTAGGGGAATCTGCTTCCTCTTATTCCCTACAAGCAGTATGTTCAGGAGTTAGATAGGTTGATTACAAGTATTCACCTTCTGATTTCGAACAAAATAGGGACGTGCAATAAACATTTTTCTTTCTTAACTTCAGCGAAAAACATCAAAATATTGGAAGGGAGCAAGAATGTTCTATAAGTAAATGTAACAGTTTTAGTCTAAGAAAACTAGTCGTTGGGGGACCACCGTAATACTTACCCATCATGGATATGCATAATATAAAATATGAAAATAAAACGCATGTAAACTATTTATAAAATGCATCGAAATTCCAAAATAAAATTTAAACGCATATTTAAATAGTTTTAATATACATAGTAACGCTACATCATTGAATTGTTGATAAGCCGATTTTGACAAATTATGTAAAACGCCAAAATCCTCACGTATTAATGATTTGCGTAAAAGATACATCCTTATAACTCCAAAAATAATAATCCTATTAACTAACAATTTACTGCGTCGGATTAAGCGTCTCATTTCCAATTAAAATATATCTTTGAATTGAAATTTGAATGAAATACAGGGTCATGAAAAATCGAAGAATGTGCAAAACAAGATTACACATATCTCGGCAACTAATAACCCGATTGACTTCGTTCTTTATTCAAAAATTGTGTTATTTTATTGCCTTTTACGACCATTTCTTAAAATAAAACATTTCGAAAATTTTTGTATACCTTTCATCAGGACGAAATTTTCGAGAGTCCGAAAAAAATAGTTCCGGATAATCGAGGTTATTGATATTAAATAGGCTTCTTCCCATTCTTACATACTAAGCACATACAAAGTTTCAAGTCTCTATCTCAATTTGTTTGGGAAATAGAGCGGTTACAGACAGACAGACAGACAGACACACACAGACGGACGGACGGCAAAAATTTTTTTTCTAAAAATATGCTTTTCGGAATCTCCAGTATCTAAAACGTGTAAATCCGTCAAAAATTTTTTTTCGATTTTCAAAACGATTGCAAGATTTACCCTATACTACGTATGATGGGTACGTAATAAGATAAGAGGAATGAAAATTAATTTTTGTAACAGGTGTTTTTAATCCGAATTAGGCAGGTTAGTCAAATGCAATAATATTTACATTAAATATCTGAACGTATGAGATAAAATAATTCATTGTATGATAAAGTCTGTCTCAAAAATTTAAGCACAAGCATAAAATGTTGATTTTCGAAGAATTATAAAAAGTTAGAATGAATAACATTTTTTAATTTGCAGATTTCGCAACACTATTTAAAAAAATGATATCAAAAGTAGAAAAAAAATAAATTACATGATTGTAAAAAATATAATAAAAAAAAATGTTAAAAAATAACTGTCTCAAAAGTTTCTGCACAGTGTCAAAAACAATCAGATTTATAATTTTTACAGAACTTTTACTTGCAAATTATTTTTCCGTGATTTCGGATTATTTCAAATAAACGTGCGTCCATCGAAATTATTAGTTTTTGAAGGGTTTCTGGTAGCAAAGAGTACAACGCTTTCTCAATGGCCTCTTGGAGTGCTTCAACAGAGTCGTTCTGCTTTTATAAATGTTTTATTATAAAAAATATTACCTTTAAGTAAACGTTTGTTATCCGCTCACAAAAGGCAATAATTGAAAACGAGAAGAAACTGCTCCTGTCACTCCATCTGTATCTTATCGCTATTTCACACCCACACATTTACCCTAGGGGAATCTGCTCCCTCCTTTTTCCTACAAGCAGTATGTTCAGGAGTTAGATAGGTTGATTACAAGTATTCACCTTCCGATTTCGAACAAAATAGGAACGAGTAATAAATATTTTTCTTTCTTAACTTTAGCGGAAAACATTAAAATATTAAGGGGAGGGAACAAGAATGTTCTGTAAGTAAATGTAACATTTTTATTCTCAGAAAATAAGATAAAAGGAATGAAAAATAATTTTTGTAGCAGGTGTTTTAACTAGGCAGGTTAATTAAAATCAATAATGTTTACATAGAATATCTGAACATATGAAATAAAATACTTCATATATGATAAAAGGTCTTAAAAAAATTAAAAAAAAAAGTAAAATTGTTTTTTTTACATAAAATTTGGGCATTGCCAAAATCTCTTTCAAGATAAATAGTTTAATATTTAAATGTCATTTACATGTTTTTAAAACGTCATGTTGTTTGTCCCTGATAAAAACATTTGTGATAAGAAAAATCTTTAGAGAATATAGCTTCAATAGCTGACAAAACAAAAGTCTATATTAGATGCATGAGTCCATAAATATACAGTGTGGGGCATAAAGATCTCCCCATTTTAAGAGGTCAATAAAAATATATAGGACATTGGAAACAAATATTTTATGTTTACATTCGGAAAGAATAATGTATGCCATTTATTAATTTTTACAATTTGTAAGAACTTTTGCTATTAATTAATTTCGAGGCTTTGTTGTACGAAAAATGATATCGTCTAAATGTTTTCCTTCGTTCTCTATAAGCGTCAGAACATGACGTGGTCTACCGGGCGACTTTCGTTTTAAACACAAACCTGTTTCTCTAAAATTAGCAACCCGTAGGGATATTGTTTTTCTGCCGGGTTTTCTATGCCTGTTTACTCCAAAGTGCCTACGAAATAATCGTTGCATTTGAATGATGGAATCCGCATTCTTAAAGTAAGTTTCAAAAATGAACGCACGATGTTGTTTAATCCAAGACATACTGTCAACTAAAATTTCATAACCAGGGAAATATAACAACGCTACTTCGGACATCCCCTCCACACTAGCGCCGCCACAACGACAGCGGCAAATTAGGGGGATCTTTATGCCCCATTCTGTATATATGTAATTTAATTCTTATGGTTTTACCTTCCTCGGGAAAAGAAGCACACTTTGGATAATATCAGGGTTGACTACCAAGCTAACTGTTTAATTTTTCTTTGGCAGTTAGTTTTATATCTGACAGATTTTTTAGAATAAATTATTTACAATATGATACATAAATACTGTAATGTGATGAAAATTGTCAATTTAGTTTAATATTTATTTTTCGCTTTTGAGCCACACCATTGTTTTATTCATGATTCTGATGTCTTTTTGATGTCTAATTGCTATTTCTGCTGATATTAATTCATTGTTTTGCAGGAAAACATGGCGTGCAATTGTTAATTCTGCATTCCTTCAACAAACAGCCCTCCTCCTTAAAAAAATGGAGCAAAAATTGGGATTTTCTGTACAATGAAGCGCAAGTATCTGGATTCCCTCAAACGTGCTCTGAATTTTTTTTTGCCGCAAACCGATATGGTATATTAGTTCTTCTGATTTTACCCTCTTCAGGAAAAGGAGTATTTTTTCACTAATATACGGGGTAGTACCACAGGCATGTTGATTCAGTTTTTCTCGAGCAGTTACTTTTACATCAGACAACATTTCTGGAATCATGGAACAGGTCACAGAATTCATTATCAACATGAAAATCGCAGAAATTCAATTGAATGTTATACCAGCTACAATTGAATATTTTAATGTGTTCATAAACACAATATATAGCTTAGAATGAATAGATAATAATATATAATAATGGAAAATTCATCATGTTTCTCATTTCACGCAATAGTTTCATGATTTTATAGAAATATACCAAGTATTCAGTAACAATTTTTATTTTTTGAAGTGCGTACATAATAATAAAACAATGTATTTTTCTGCTGTTTTGTTTTCGTCATCAAGTAAAATCTATATAATAAAGGCCAAACGTATCTGTGCGTAACGCATACGTCATGTTTTGAATGGCAACACTTTTTGATGAAATTTCGGTTTTGCAATTTTCGCTATTGTAAATTTTTAAACTTCTAGACATTGAACGTTTTCAATCTTTATACCATCGTTTAGAGAAAAAAATGCACTTTTAAATGCCGTTTGTTAGAAAACTGTATCTCAATTTGTTTTTGAGATATTAATTTTTTTGTAATTTTTGGTTCAATTTCTCTAATGGTGGCAACTTGAGTATCGCATCTATGTGGGAAAGAGAGGAAAAATAACCATAGAGTAAAAAAGAAAAAAAAAATAGAGATGCAGTTTAGTGGCTGGAGATGACGCCAAAAATGTAATCCTAAAATTCGCTGCATTGCATCAAACATAACGGCGTGCGAAAAAGAAAAACTTTTACCGATGCAATTTTAATTCATAATACAATGAAATGCTATTTTATAATGCTAAAATATATTCAGATCTTTTTCATTAAGAGAAAAAATTATGTTAAAAAATTCGGTATCTGTTCCATTTGATTGTTTTGTTTGGGTCGGATGAGAGACTTAAATTAGAAGTAATAACGCCCATCAAACCGTTTTAATCGTATACTGCACCTCCATCTATCTCTTTTCTCCATGGAAAATAACAGATCACTGTATATTTTAGTTGTCATATTTTCATAGCAACTGAAAAAAATAGTAATTAAAAACCTGGTATGTCAATATATCGTCGGCTATAAAACCCGGTGAATGTTGTTGGTCTTATTTCGTTTTTATCTATGAATTTAGTGACTTTTAGTTCGTTGTAAACTTACTTTACAAAAGATACATCAATTAATCTTTACAAAAATGTATTTTAAAGAATATCTGGGTGTCATATTTTCTTAGTTGTGTTTCAAACCTGAGAATGCAATTTTATTCTTTGGCGAAATCTTTGGCTAATAACTGCTATCTTGCGTCTAATTCGCAGGACCGTAGTAAACAATAGGGAGGGCTCAAGAGAATATAGGGGGGCTCATAGTTTTTTTTTTCTCTCTCTCTCTTACGCAGAAAGATAAATAAGTGCATATTCACATTGTAGGTACTCTGTTTCTTATTAAACTGTTAAAATAACTTCAGTTTATGCTTAGAAAAGTATATGATGATGAAAGTTTTGAGTGTATAACTGGTGCAAAATAGCCCATCATGTTAGCTTCACATGTACAAATAAGATGAGGGAGTGTTGAAACACTTATTTTAGTTACAATTTAGTAACTCTGCAAAAGTGGGATAAGGTTTCAAAACTAAATTAGATTTTTAAACAATATTTCATTTGAATTTTCAGAATAGAAATTCATTGAGTGACCTTGGAATCTTTTCCAGGGGGGAGGCTCAAAATATTTTAGGGGGGTTGAACCGCCCATAGCGCCTTAGCTACGGCCCTGCTAATACGGAAGTACCGATAATTTTTAAAGCTGTATATGCTTACATAAATAATATGTTTCATATAAAATTGCTACTTGGAATTAGTTGGCAGCTAAAAAATCCTATTACGCAGAAAAAAATTATTAGACTTTCTAATTTTAAATTTTAAAAATGTTTTTCACCTTTACTTTGTGACCCGGGAACCCCGGGTTCGGTGTACTAGTATTTATAATGAGTAAATCGTAAGTAAATATAGCCCCTATTGCTGATAAAATAAAAGCCTTCGTTAGACTAAACATACCGCAAACCGATATGTATATTAGTTCTTCAGACTCTATCCTCTTTAGGCAAAGGAATACATTTTCTCTAATATACGGTGTAGTACCACAGGCATGTTTATTCAGTTTTTATCGAGCAGTGACTTTTATATCAGATAACCCTTCTGGATTCTTGGAACAGGTCACAAAATACATAATCAACATGAAAATCGCAGATAATATATTGAATGTTATACCATCTGCAATTGAATATCCTATTGTGTTCTTGAACATAATATATAGTATAGAATGAAGAGTTATTAATATATAATAATGTAACTCTCATTATGTGTACCATTTCACGCAATAGTTTCATGATTTTAAAGAAATCTACCAAGTGCGCTGTTAAAACTAATGGTGACACATTGCACCTTTTAAGGGTGAAAGGATTGTCTCACTGGTGACACCCCTAAAGGAGCCAAAATGGCACCTTTATTTTGGGTGAAAAGATGGCACCCTTAATCCAGAGTGCCGAATAATAAAAAATTAGAAAATATACAAACCGACTCTTGGCCTTCGACGGATTCGAACTCACAACGTCTGATTACAAGCTCAGCGCTCTAACCACTCGGCCATCAAGTTCACCTTCAAAGTCTCCCTGAAATGTTCAAATGTGTCCTGAAATTCAAAGGTTGCTTTATATAATAAAGCTCGCCAAAAGTTAGCCGAGCGAAGTACTGAATGAAATTGGGATAGCGTATAGCGGTGATAGTCATCGTAGGAAAAAATTGCTGTGTTGATCCATCAGTGATAGCGATTTGAAGAGCAAGGATACATGTCACAGAGCATGCGCAAATGACTAAGGGGTGAAAATCTTACAACGGTATGCATTGCGCTGCACCCTAATTAGCGTGAAACACCCAACGGCACCCCAAACACATTTTCAAGCCCGCGGCTGTCACATGGTAACACCTTTTCACCCCTGGGCGCCAAATGCAACCGGTTTGTCACCTTTATTTTTAACTGTGTGTTCACTGTCGCTATTATTTTTTGAAGCGCGTAAATAATAATAAGGCATTATATTTATTACACAGTTTAGTTTCCGTCATCAAGTAAAATATTTATAATGAGTAAATCGTAAGTAAATATAGCCCCTACTGCTGACAAAATAAAAGCTTTCGTTAGATTAAACATACCACAAACTGATATGTATATAAGTTCTTCTGACTCTATCCTCTGAAGGCAAAGGAATACATTTTCTCTAATATGCGGGGTAGTACCACATGCATGTTGATTCAGTTTTTCTCGAGCAGTTACTTTTATATCAGATAACCTTTCTGGAATCATGGAACAGGTCACAGAATACATTATCAACGTCAAAATGGCAGAAATTAAAGTGAATGCTATATCAGCTACCAGTGAGTATTCTAATGTGTTCCTGAATATAAATAAGTTGTAAATTGCAAGAAATATAGCGTAGGATGAATGTACAGCAATAAATAATAATGGGAAACTCATTATTTTCCTCATTTCACGCAACATGCTAATGATTCTAAAAAAATCTGTTAAGTGTTCGCTCATGTAATTATTTTTGGAAGTGCGTGCGTAATAACTTAGCAATGTATTGTAAGACTGCAATACTTCAGCACATTTGTAGAATATAGCCGTTAGAATTAAAGTAATCAAAATGGGAAATGAGAACAGAATAAGATAAGATATGTTAATAAAAATGATAAAAGTTATCTCCAAAAAGCTGCTAGGGAACTTGAAATTCAACGTCCAAAATGCTAGAGTAGTTGCAGGTTTAGAACCTATAGCATAATGCTGCGTTTGCGATAGTATAAATAGAACTAATAACGATATACATAATACTGCACGGGTAAATGTTGGAACCTTATCTGATACTTTGTACTTTTTACGATATTTATACAATTTCTGAATAATTGTTAAAATCTTATTTCTTCTTAAAGGCAACGAAAACCAACTAAACATTGAATTCATTCCTAAAAAAGTGTATGAAACACCAATTTTGAAATTTTGATACTTTGTGACATAAGAACTTGCTATGATATAATAAGTCATAATCATGCAGTAATAGACAATAATGAAGAAAACGAAAAATTTTGCCTGTTTTTTTCTTTGACCAAAGTTTATTCTTATTATCATTAGAAAATATTGCAGAACTTTATCACTTATCACCATTTTATTTTTTCTTGTCAAATCTTAAGTAAACATGTTTTTTCTCACCATCACGTTTCAAACCAATATTTATTTCTTTAGATATTAGAAGATTAAGCAGTATTTTTTATGCTACTGTCATGTTTTAATTTCTTTTCAAATTTTAGATAAATATGTTAATTTTCTCAAACTTTTCTTTGGTCAGCATTTATTCCTATATTGATAAGAAACTTGTGCAATATTTTATCATATATTACCAACTTATTCTTTGTTTTCTGTGTTAGATTTACATTTTTATTTTCAGAAACTTAATTTTGTGATATTTTGAGACTGATTTATGTAGTTATTGTTTATATGTAATATAGAAACTAGTCTAATTCAAATGATAAGATTTAATTTCTTAAATGTAAAGCTCCATGCACTTTTCGTATTCATGGTTTTACTTGTTTATTATAGAAAAACTAGTAACATTATTATCTCTAATATTTTGAACTAATAAATAAATAACATTGCCTCATAAAAAATTGCAAAAATACTACTAGCTATTCTAGCATTTTATACTTTATTTCATAAACCTGTATATTTTAGTAAAATGTTACATCTAGTTGCATCTTCAAGTGACTTATGAACTAAACACTCACAGAACTATATGACAATTTATCTAAATCCCCAAAGACTACGAATATTTCAAAGACATTAGACTTTAAAGACACTAAAGACTTCACGACTTCAAGGACTTCAACACTTTAAAGCCTTCAAAAACTTTAAGACTTTAAAGTTAGAATATTTTTTGCGAAATATTTTTTTCTCTTTTGCTTCAAATAACAATAAAAAATGAAAAATTTTCACTTATTTAAAATATAATAATTACAGTAACTTAAATATAAAATAAGTGCAAAAATTTCTTGAATACTTGCAAATATTGCTTGAACACTATACAACTGTTTCATGGATAAAAATAATGAGACAACTAATATAATGTAGCTCATTCATTTACAATATTTGTACAAATTTCTTTGAAGCCATTTAAATGTATCTCATGTTTGGTTTAAACACCGTTAAATATGCGCACAAGCCAATAAGCGTGAATCGGATTTAGTGTTTACATTCGCAGGTCCACAGGTTCCTTTTCCTCTAGAAATTTAAGCTCATTAGAATACCACTCAATAAACACATCCTTGAGCAAACACTTGAACTCACCGTTTAGGGAGCACTTGAACTCACCGAAGACTGGAGCTCTTCTGAGTAATAAGCGGACACAGAAACTGAAAATAAAATTTCCCTTATCGAGTTTGGCCAGAAAAGACTTAAAAACGCCGAAGAATGTTACACCAGGTTGTTCTGAAACTAGTCCTGGTAAGCTCTCTTTTCTTGTTGTAATAAGGTATAATAATTTCCTAATAAATATATTCTCTTGTAAAGATCAAGGGTACCAAAACAAAAAAGGTATTCCTAACTACGAAAATGTAAATGTGTACAGCCAGCTTAAAATTGCTGTTTCTACTATCAGATAATTTTAATTTGAAAACTGCACTCATTATTCTTCTAAAGTTCTCTCAACTAATACGCAACATGAGACTAAAAAAATTAAAGAGCAACAAATGAATTTTCACTTGGCTAATTGAAAACAGAGAGGAAGTTGTTTATGTGTTCTTCTTTTCAAATTCTGTAAATATTTCATTTGAAAACTAGTCAATAAAAAATGCAGTACAAGTGTTCTTAATTCTTTTCGTGCTTTATTATGATGAATTTCAAAGGTAAGGAATATGCAACAGACTCTTTAAATTATTTTTAGTACTTTTGTTAGACAGTTTACTATTTCGAAATTATGTATTTATGGTAAACCATTTGTTGAATTCATTATTGATTTTTTTTTCTTCAAGTTAACGACCTTATCATTTTACTTCATGTATTAAGATTGATTTTTAGACAAATGAAGAAAAAATTCAATTACGTTAAAAAAGTAAAGGAGCATGAAATATTTCTGTACAACTTTCAAATGATAATTAATTAATTAAATGCATTATATTGTTATGTAAATATTTCATTTGAAAACTAGTGAATAAAAAATGCACTACAAGTGTTTTTAATTCCTTTCGTGCTGCTTTATCATGATGGCTTTCAAAGGTTAAGGAACATGCAACAAAAGCTGTAAATTGTTTCTAATATTTCTGTTAAATCGTTACTATTCCGAAATTATGTATTTATGGTAAACCATTTGTTGAATTCAGTATTGATTTTTCCCCCGAGCAAACGACATAATAATTTTACTTCATGTATTAAGATTGATTTTTAGAAAAATGAAGATAAATTCAATTATGTTAAAATAAGAATGGATCGTAGAATATTTGTGTACGACTTTCAGAAGATACTTTATTAATTAAATGCATTATATGCGTGTGTAGAGTATCTTTGTAACGAATTTCTAATGCTTTTTCTTCTTGATAATGAACCACAAGTAAAAATTACCCGGATTCAATAAGCTATGTTTTGTTAAAATAATTAAATTAACAAGAACAAAAATTATGTATTCCACACTAATTATGAAACACTAATAAAATTTTGATACGAATTTTATTAGCTGCCCTTTTTTTACACCATAAAATAAAACACTTAGCAAAAAAGAAAAAATAATTATAGTACTAAAATTTCCGCTAATAAACATTCGCTAATAAACGCCAAAGTCCGTCAAGCAACCCTGAATATGATCAATGAAATGTACAGGAGTCAGGTACAAATGATGCGCAATGTAATTTAATGTATATAATTAAGTGTATTTATTATTATACTTACACAGGGTTCGCACAATTTTACCACTAAAGTTTTAGAATATTTTCAAAGTGTTTCACTGCAGAAAAATAACGTAAAATCTGTGAATGAAGGTGGGAATTGCAAATGTTGTGGTTTAAAAATTAAATGTAAATTTTCCTATTTTTAATAGTGGTGCCAGAGTCCTTGGAAATTCCAAGGAGTGTGCGAACCTTGTTACATTATTGTTATAATGTAAGTATATAATTAAAGGCATTATA
Organism: Maratus speculifer; assembly: GCA_964019185.1. Lineage (NCBI taxonomy): Eukaryota > Metazoa > Arthropoda > Arachnida > Araneae > Salticidae > Maratus > Maratus speculifer. The sequence continues at coordinate 211,995,411 of OZ025302.1, forward strand.
TGCGTGTGTAGTGTATATCATTCTAATGAGTTTTTTTTCTTGATAACGAATCACATGAAAATAATAATATGATCAGAAAGTTATGTTTTGTTAAATTAATTAAACTAACAGGAACAAAAATTATGTATTCCACACAAATCCACTTTTTGAAACACTGATAAAATTTTTATACGAGTTTTAGTAGTTTTATTTTTTTCATACCATAAAATTAAACACTAAGAAAAAAAAATGTGAAAAAATTAACTTACTAGAATTTCACATTCGCTAATAAATGGCAAGGTCCACCAATAAACCTTGAATGTGATCACTGAAACGTGCATGCATCGCACGTTGTACACTTTTAAAACGAAAGAGTGGATTTGGCGTCTTGAGAAAGAACTGTAATTTATTCGATCGTGAATGAGTTGTTTTTTAAACGTTTAACTCGTCTTGATTTAAATTGCTTTTTTAAAACTGCTCATCTTAATTTAAATTGCTTACAAACAACTCACTACTTGAGTTCTTTCAACTCTTTTTGAGAAGCTGCCTTTGAAATCGCGAGATGAGTGAATTTTGGCTCAACTTGAGTTATTTTGTGGCTGAGGTTTTAAGAGAGTAATTAAAATAGTTACGTTTAAAAATACATATAGCAGTTTAAAGTACACTGTCAGCAATTACCAGTCATATCCAATCAAGTAACCGAATTTTCGTAGCAACATTAAAATTCACCATGAACGCATTTCTCCCACAAACCATTATGTAACAGAATTTTCCTTTACTTCCCTATAAACGAGCTATAAATGCCACTTAATCTATTCTCTTGAGAAAGTATGTGTCCTAATTCATGTCAGTGATCCATGCCAATTTCATTTCTTTTGACGTAATGTAACGTCATTAAATATCTGAGCCATTTTAAAAGTTAAAAAAATATGCTTTTTAACAACTTTGAGTAATGGAAAGAGACTATTACACAAATTTTATTCCAGGCAGCATTTTTTCAAAGTTACCTTTACTTGAATGATCCCGAAAATGTTCTAATTAAAGAAATCAAGTATTTTTCTTCGTTATTATTGGCGCTTTAAAACAAATTTGTATCCAGTTTCTGCAGATGCAATTATACACCCATAGTCATGAATGAGGAAATCATAAGTCAAAATTACTCCTATTGCTGATAAAATAAAAGACTTCGTTAGTTTAAACAATTCACAAACAGAGATGAAGATTAATTCTTCTGCCTCTGTCCTCTTCAGGCAAAGGAGTACGTTTTCACAAAATGTAGGCTGTAGTACCACAGACATGTTGATTCAGTTTTTGTTGAGCAGATGCTTTTATATCCGATAACTTTTCTGGAATAATGGAACTGAACACAGATTACATTATCAACACAAAAAAGACAGAAATTAAGTTAAATGTTGTATCAGCTAAAATTGAATAATCTTATATATTCCTGAATTGGAATCTTATATATTCTTATATATTCCTGAATAAATCTTCCTTATAAATCTTATATATTCCTGATACAAAGCACAAATTGCTATAAATATGGCACCAAGTGAATAGACTGTAATAAGAATAAATGGGAAGTTCGTCATGAGATTTTTCTCCGCAAATAGACTTTTTCTTTCAGTACGTATTCATGCTTGCTGGACACTCCAATCTACGACTGGATATTAAGTATATGTTTACTAGGAGATCTTTTAGAAACCGTTGTACAGTTTTGCACCGTTTTTAACAAAGAAATATTACTCTTCTTTATTACCTGTGCCGAAAACAGATTCTGTATCCAGTTTCTGGAGATGCATATATGTGGGAGCGACATTCTTGTTCCACTAGTCTGACTCTTATAGGTCTCGTATCTTCCCCATCTCATAACTCTGAGACCAAGGCTCTCCAACAAGGCAGACGATTAAAAGATTAGATCAAATTCACGCGAAATGCCGAAGTGAGCTGAAGAGAATGCTTTATGAAACGGTCGTTATGGGTCAGAAAAAGAATGTTCCATGATAATGACTTCCCGTATGAGATGTGTTAATACACATCTACAACTAACTAAATACACTTAGTATAATTAACTAAAACTAATGATGGTTTAAATTGTAAATAATCTTCTTTTTTTTGAAAATATTTAATAATAATAATAGAAGTTGTAAAAGTTTAACGGTGTCAGAATTTATGTCTCTGGGCTTAATTATGATTTGAAAAAACTTTAGAATTATACATATATGCATCCATGGTCATGAATGGGTTAAACAGCTTTGTTTTTGTCATCCAGTAAAATATTTATGATGAGTAAATCATAAGTCAAAATAGCTCCTATTGCTGATAAAATAAAAGACTTCGTTAGTTTAAATAGCCCACAAACAGAGATGTAGATTAATTCTTCTGCCTCTATCCTCTTCAGGCACATTAGTATATTTTCGCGAATGTAGGGTGCAGTTCCACAGGCATGTTGATTCAGTTTTTCTCGAGCAGTTGTTTTTATGTCAGACAACTTTTCTGGTATCATAGAGCTGGTTACAGAATACATTATCAGTACCAAAAAGCCAGAAATTAAGCTGAATGTTGAGTCAGCTAAAATTGAATAATCTAATATATTCTTGAACATCACTAAAGCATAAATTGCAACAAATATGGCACCAAGTGAATAGACAGTAATAAAAAACAATGGGAGGCTCATCACTTGATTTATTTCACGCAACAATTTTATGATTTTAAAGAAATCTGATACGTGGTCGCTGATGTCGTTATTTTTGGAAGTGCGTAAATAATAATGAAGTAAGGTATTGTAAAACTGTAATACCTCAGCACATTTATAGAATATAGCGGTTACGATAAAAATATTCAAAATGGGAAATGAGAAAAGAACAAAATAAGATACATTAATGAAAACGATGAAGATTATCTCCAAAAATCTGTTGGTGATCTTTAAATCTAACGTCCAAAACGCTAAAGTATTTCCAGTGTAATGCTGCGTTTGCGACATAATAAATAGAACTATGCATGATATATAGGAGATAGCTCGGATAAAAGGTGAGACTTTATCTTCTGTCTTATATTTTTCGCGATATTTATAGAATTTCTGAATGATTGCTGAAATCTCTTTTCTTTTTAAAAACAAAGTACACCAAATAAACAATGGATTTATCACTATATAAAGATATAAAATACCACTTTTTAAATTTTGATACCTTATGACATAAGAACTTGCTATGATAAAGTATGTCATAATGATGTAATAATAGACTACAATGAAAATAGTGCAAACTTTTATGTGTGGTTTTCTATGGCCAATTTTTATTCCTATTATTAACAGAAGATTGTGTAGTGTTTTATCACTTACCACCATTTTATCTTTTCTTGTCAAATCTTAGATATATTTACTATCGCAAATTTCTCTATAATCAATATTTATTTCTGCTATTATTAATAGATTAAGCAGTTTTTTATCACTTAGCATCATTTTATCTTTTCTTCTCATCTCTTAGATGAACATGTTAATTTTTGCAAATATAAATATAATCAATATTTATTCCTGTAATTATTGGTAAATTACGCTGCTATTTATCATCAAGCATCATTTAATTGTTTCTTGTCATCTCTTAGATGAGCATGTTAATTTTCGCAAACATTGCTGTAATCAATCTTTATTCCTGTAATTATTGGTACATTATGCAGTTTTTTTATCAATTAACATCATTTTATCTTTTCTTGTCACTACTTAGATGAACCTGCTAAGTTTTGCAAACATTGTTATAGTCAATATTTATTCCTGTAATTACTGGTACATTATACAGCATTTATCACTTATTATCATTTTATTCTTTCTTCCCGTCCATCAGACGAACATGTTAATTTTTGCATACATTTTTACAACAAATATTTATTCCTACCTATTATTAAAACACTAACCAGTTTTTTACAACTTTCTACCTTTTATCTTTTCTTGTCGAATCTTATAGACATGATGCATTTTTTAAAATGTAATCTTCTATTATTTTACTTGTGATATGCATAGTTTTTGTTTGCATGCAACGTAGACTTCAGTTTAACTTAATCGATCATAGAAAAATTATAAAAATTAAATATCTGTAGGCTATGACATTTTAAGTTGACTTGTTCATTATGAAAAAATAGTAATATTTGAATCCTTAATATTTATATATGATAAACAGTTAATATCAAATAATAAAAATATACTGACAAATTATTTTCAAGTAATTTAATCGTTATTTCGTATACTTGTATGCATCATTTCAATGTCAAACTGTCTCAAACTGTCTCAAATACTCTTAGCCTAGATTTATATATTCACTTATTTTTTGAATGTGATAAATATATTATCAAGTCAATAATGTACTTTTTTCTTCCAAAATACCTTTATGTAAAAATTACATTTTACTAGTAAGAAAATAACAATGAAAAAAAATTAATAAAAATGTGATACAATAAAGTTTCAAAAACTGTGATTGAATTGTTGTTACAATAAAAATAAGTGAAATATTTTCCTACATATAGTAACACTTATTACCTAATTAAAATATACAGAAACAAGAGACATTTTCTTTTCACTTCAGTTCTTTAGTTATGAATGTCACGCTATCGTTTGTCAGTAATTTAGAAGTATTTATACTAAACTAGCGGACCCGACAGACGTTGTCCTGTCACCGACCGACGTTGGCCTTCTTGGCACCGACTCCAGGAAATAAAATAAATATACGCAAATATGGTAATACGCAGATTAAACACTACGCTCTTAATTTAATTTCTTATTACAATTATGTAACGAAATTATTTTTCTCTCTTCAGTATTTTTTGAAGTCGGTTCAATTTTTGATAGAAAAGTTTATTTTTCTCTTTTTAGTTAAAAGTTAACGATTGTCTGAAGTCGGTTAATCAAAATTATAATACAGGAAATATTATTGTGTAGCACAAAATCACTAACTATTAGTTTTTGCCTAATTACAAAAAAGTACTGAATCAAATTCGATGAAATGTGAATCTAAACCATTCTCAAATCCACTGGAACACACACGCAAAATTTCATTAATATCGGTCCAGTTGTTTAGGAGGAGTTCAATTACATACACACATATGTTATCAGTTGAAAAATAACTACAAAAGCCAATCTTTATAAATAAAGATAAGCATTGAAAATTTGAGGTTTTTGCGCCGAAGACATCGCCAAATTAGGAAAATGTAAATTATCTCACGAACTACTGGATTTAATCGAATTTTCTTAGTACCATTCGATTCAGAATGAAAAAATGCACTAAAATATGTTATCATTTGAAAAATAACTACAAAAGCCGATATTTATAAATAAAGATAAGCATTGAAAATTTGAGGTTTTTGCGCCGAAGACATCGCCAAATTAGGAAAATGTGAATTATCTCACGAACTACTGGATTTAAACGAATTTGCTTAGTACCATTCGATTCAGAATGAAAAAATGCACTAAAACATGCTATCAGTTGAAAAATAACTACAAAAGCTTTTTTTTAAGGAATTTTTTAAAAGTTCGTTCTTTTTTCTAATCATCTTAGGGGTGGAATTTTCGAAAATCCATTTTTAGCGTCACTCGATGTTATAAGAAGTATTTTTACCTAAATTTTCAAGATTTTTGGTTCGGTAGATTTTTTTGTGCTATGATTAATGCGAAATCCTGACTTTCTTTAATATATATAGCACTTTTAATTAGCGAAAAATCCCTAACTATTAGTTTTTGCCCTAGTTACTAAAAAAGTACTGAATCAATTTCGACGAAATGTAAATCTAAACCATTCTCGAATCTACTGGAACGCACACACAAATTTTCATCAAAATCGGTCCAGTCGTTTAGGAGGAGTTCAATTACATACACACGCACAAAAGATTTTTATATATAAAGATGAGCATCGAAAATTTCAGGTTTTTGCGCCGAAGACACCGCCAAATTAGGAAAATGTGAATTATCTCACGAACTACTGGATTTAAACGAATTTGCTTAGTACCATTCGATTCAGAATGAAAAAATGCACTAAAACATGCTATCAGTTGAAAAATAACTACAAAAGCTTTTTTTAAGGAATTTTTTAAAAGTTCGTTCTTTTTTCTAATCATCTTAGGGGTGGAATTTTCGAAAATCCATTTTTAGCGTCACTCGATGTTATAAGAAGTATTTTTACCTAAATTTTCAAGATTTTTGGTTCGGTAGATTTTTTTGTGCTATGATTAATACGAAATCCTGACTTTCTTTAATATATATAGCACTTTTAATTAGCGAAAAATCACTAACTATTAGTTTTTGCCTAATTACTAAAAAAGTACTCAATCAATTTCGACGAAATGTGAATCTAAACCATTCTCGAATCTACTGGAACGCACACACAAAATTTCATCAAAATCGGTCCAGTCTTTTAGGAGGAGTTCAATTACATACACACGCACAGAAGATTTTTATATATAAAGATTAGAAATGTTCACAAACTTAATGTATCCAATTTTCAAGATTTTAAACTTATGCATCAAGTAGATTGTCTTTTAGATATTTGCTGCAGGTTTTATATCCTGTTCCAATAGGTCGTGGCATTATAAAAGAGACAATGCATATTTTAACCTCCAGAGATACATCGTTTGTAGATCTATTTGCCGTTAAAAATATTTTACGGAAAATAACCTCTCAATCTTTAGAAAATAAATTAACTATCAAATAATGAGCCACTTCTGTAACTCTTAAAAAACGTGAAACAAATAATTTGGTTTGAATATAATTATAACATACGAAAAAAATGTTTTCGTTCTTATGCCCAGACTACTAAACTTTCCATGGAATTTTCCACATATACAAAATCTACATCAATGTACATATTCTCCGTATTCATATCCAGTCAGATTGTCTTTTAGATATTTACTGCAGGTTTTATATCCTGCTTTAATAGATCAGGGCATTATCAAAGAAAAAAATGCGTATTTTAAACTCCATATACTTATCGTTTGTAAATATGTTTGCCGTTAAAAATATTTTCAGAAAATTACTCTCTAAATCTTTATACACAAAATTGAGCATCAAATAACGTGCCATTTATTTAATTCTTAAAAATAATGGAAAAAGGAATTTAATTTGAATATTATTACAACATACGAAAATAATGTTATCGTTCTTATGCTTAGAATATAAAACATTTTTGGAATGATCCACATATACAAAATTTACATCAATGTACATATTCTGCGTTTAATTTGTTCTATTAATTGCAGTTAGTTTTATTTAAAATATAATTATTTTTTTTCATGTTTTCTACGTAATTTTTAAATTGTACGATCAAAGATAGTTCTTTTTTTAATTAAGTGTTTCTTATAATTAAATGTTTCCTCGATATTTCCTATTTTTAAAATCATTTTATCGTTTCACATACTTTTATCTATTGACAATTCAGGAACTTTAAATTAAACACAAAATAACTAGAAATTAGTTGAAACCATCGTATATCTGAAGTCTATTTTAAAATTAACAATCAATAACTTATAGCCTAAGAATAACGTTTATTACATTCTAATTTTAAAAATGACAGACAGTTTTCTCTTAAAAATTAGAGCATTGCTAGCAATAACATCTAACGATACATGCATTTAATTACTTAGAGTTGAATGTGTTTTTAGCATAAATGTATTACTCACTCTATTAGGAGAGCAAAACAAATACGGGGTATTACTTACTACGAAAACATAAATATCTAAAACTAGCACAAAAATGTTGTTTCTTATATTAGATGAATGTAACGTTAATAATGCATTTAGTATTCCAGTAAATATCAATCAATCAAGATGCAAATGAATATGCAATCGATATTGAGCGGAAAATGATTTTTTATTTGGCTAGTTTTAAACATGAAAGATGTTTTTGTGCTTCTGTTTCTAAATTGTGTAAAATTGAATACCTGCCAATAGATTTTTTACTCTAAAAAGTTCTTTTAAGGTCTAAATAAAAAGGCTTTATGACTTTATAATTTTTGGTATTATGATGGATGTTAAAAGCAATTGACAATAAATAGGAAACAGACACTTTTTGTAAAAGTGTTAACTTGGGATACACGCAAACATGTCGTATCATTTATCGAATTAGATAATGATTTTTTGTTCAGTCCAAACACCGTCATACATTTAACTTCGTGCATTAAAATAGATTTTTAGGCTAATGGGCGAAAAGTTAAGATATTAAAAGGTAGTAAAATATTTGTTGACAAAATTTATAACAATATGTATTAATTCAATGCACGATATGCTTGTTTAGTATTATCTTTTAATTTATTTACTAACGCTTCTTTCTCTCTCAAACCACAATAGAAAATATAATTGTGTGCTTTACGTTATTTTTTGTTATAATAACTAAAATATTAAAATTTAAGCTAATAAAATAATAACATACGAAAAAAATAACATATAAAAAAGGGTACCACTTGATTATCCCGTCGACCAAAAAACTATCGCCAAATTATAAATTTAATTGCCAATAACGGATGATTGTGACTGTCACATTCAATGACATCAAAAACGGTACACATGTTCAAAACATCATCAAGCGGTATTTAGTTAAACTTTTTTTATTTCTATTTTTATTCATGTTTTACAAATTTATTTGTTATTTCGTTGTTTAAAATAAAAATTTATGTCAACATGTGTAACTTGGATATTAGTTTGGCGATTTTTATAATTTGGCGAATATGGTCGATGAGATAACCAAGTAGTAACAAAAAAAAGATAATACACTAACCGCAAAAACTTAAGGAGCATTGAAACGATATAGCGAGCTGGTTGATAAATGTTGGAAAAACATAATGAGATTATAATCGCTAAAAAAATAATACATGCTTTTCAAAAGTCCCGTCATTGAGGAATTAAAGAAAAAAGTTATAATAAAGGCAGTAAAATTACGAACAAAATGAATTAGGTATAACTAAGCTTGAGAAGCTTAAAATAAGTTCAATAAAAATAATTATTACTGAAAATCTTTATTGAATTATCATTTTTGCGGAAACCCGATATTTTTCCAGCGTTCAGACGCGAAATATATTAGCCACCGGTTAACATTCAAAGCAAAATGTGTAATTTTATCTCTATCCAGCCTCATAACATAGGCATGACAGACTCTTCCAGCAGAATAATGTTTGTAATATCCTTTTTCTTCTGTAAGAATACAAATTTCTCTATAAAATGCCTTAAGGATGGTTAATGTTCACTATGACTGTAAAGCATCACACACTGTTAAAAATCTTGTCCTAGTTTGAACCAAATTTTGGTGCTCAGTAGTTGCCACCAACAGATGGTGAAATCTCATAACTAACGTTTGGAGTTTTCTATTTCAACCTCGTTCCAACTTTTGGAACTGTGCTTCAACATCAGCTCCAAATATTAGTTCAAGATTTCACCATTTTACAATGGCAACTATTGAGCATCAAAATTTGGTTCAAACTAGGACAAGATTTTTAACAGTGTAGCTACAGGGTGATTAAAAAATGACCGGTATATTTGAAAAATCAATAAAAATTAAACGGGCAGCGTTAGAAACACCCCATTTGTTGAAATGTGCTTGAAACAGCAGTAAATTTTCAAGCAGACAGACTTTCGAAATTAGTTACAATTTTCAACAACAGATGGCGCTGCGGGCGATTTGAAAGCTATAGAAGAAAACGCAGACAGTAAGTCCGCCCTTCTGTAAGTCGTCTTTCTGCCGTAAGCGTGTGCTTTTCACAAATTGCAAGTTTGCAGTGAAAAAATTGTTTAATCCTTATAACAGAGGATTTTTGACTTGAAACACCAGCTGTACCACCACAATCGTATAACTGAAGCAGTACATCTCTTCTGCATATGAAGCCATCCTACTTGACACGTTTACAAATGTTTCTGGTAATTTCGTTTGGAGACTACGCCATATTAATGCAGCGCATGGTGGATACGTGCAAAATATCTTACTTTAGATTTTTTTTCAGACTGCAGCGCCATCTGTTGTTGAAAATTGTAACTAATTTCGAACGCTTGTTTGCCTGAAAATTTACTGTTGTCTTAAGCATATTGTAACAAACGGCGTATTTCTATCGCTGTCCGTTTAGTTTTTATTGATTTTTTAAATATACCGGTCATTTTTGAAACACCTTGTATTTAATAATAAATAATTTAACTAAACATATTTTTGGCTTGCCATATTCATAGAAGCATAAAGAAGAACTGACATATCCTTAAAATAGTGAAGCGTCAATTGTAACCGCTTTATTAGGAGTTCATTACCACCGCGTAAAAATTTCAGGAGTAAATTTAACTAGAAAATATCTCTTTATTTAAACACCTTATTGCTGCAAAATTTCAATCAAAATATTGGCAAAATCTGATATTTATTTTTACTGGCGAAAGTTTACTTCAGCAATAATAGTTCCAACACATTGCAACAACCAAAACAGCCTACTATCTGTGTCAATGAAAAGATTACCCAAAATACGGGAAAAAAATGGTTCCTAAGATTTTACAATTGATTTTAGATATTTTTAGGATACTGAATCTAAATATGCAATCAGTTTTTATCTATCAGCTCCACTTTTTGAGATATACGAATAAAACTAAAGAGATTTTTTAGAATTAAAGTGATCTTGAATGCTTAAACTGATCTACTGACACATGAGCCAGTTGCGACGCTCAAGGCGATTTGTGAGGCATTGAAAAGAGAAAACCTTGAAAAAATAGTAAATATTACTGGAATTAATTGAAACAACCGTCATAAGAAGATTTATCCTAATTTAATCTCCGCAAGATGCTCGGTTCTTCACTAAGAGGAAGTGCCGGTTCTTACGTTTTGTTAGCTACCAGAGCTCAGTAAGGATGAATACTGTCCTACTGATCATCCTTTCAATAGTAATGAAGGTGATTATGAAAAGATATCGTCAATGCCTCAACGTTTCAACCAGGATCAGTTAAATGATTTCTATCAAAAGAAGTGTCTGAATTACTGGCTTCAAGATTAAAAGACAAAGATTTCTGGAACAAGGAACCGAAGTTACCTTTTACGGCACAAGAGAAAAGAGTCTACTACCCTTCTTTTCCCAAGAAATCTTGTATTTTGTCATGAAATTAGAGGACTTCTGGAAAAAATGATCTTTCTGACTATTTTCCAGATGGTTAGCTCTTATTTGTTGGCAACTGAAAGCGGGGTTTGAATCGTGTCTTACTCAATGGAAAAAATATGGTCTCATACCAATTGCTCACTCAAAAAAAATGAAAAAAGATTACCCTAATTTCCTGCCTATTATCCGCGGATCAAACAATTCTTTTTCGACCCAGAAATTTTATTTCGTAAATGAAGGCAAATATTTACGGCGATCTGAAAAGTTATATTTTATTTAATAAAATTTCTGGGTCGAAAAATGATTGTTTGATCCGCGGATTATACGCTGGAAATTAGGGTATATATCTCAAAGACCAATTGCTTTGGTCTTTATGAAAATAATGTACCATGAACATCAATGGGTGATTTGTGTGAATTTTAAAAATGGTAAACTATTGCCTTGGAGAGCAAAGCGGTTACACCAAATAGCCTTGCTTCTCGTATCTTTTGGATAACACTAATAAAAAACACCACTGGATTAGAAAAGAGTGGCCTAAGAGAGAAAGCATGTTTGTTGGAGGAAAGGAATATCCTTAATAACCCCTCAGTTGGGGAAGAGAAAATCTTACTTCCTCCACTGCATATCAAGCTTGGTTTTACGAAACAGTTTGTAAAGGCCCTTCATAAGAACGGATCATGCTTTGTATATATAGAAGAGAAAATGCCCTAATTGAGTTATGAAAAAATTAAAGCAGGAATATTTGACGGATCAGAAGTAAGCCAACTGATTAACCATTAAATGCATATTGTATCATTTTCGATACCATAAGTGTTCCCGATTTATTGGGGGGTTTTATTCACATATTCCGTATTCTCACCAGAAATTTAAAAGAGCAATTTTCACTTTACTTAATGACAGACCATTCGTAATTAAATAAAGAAAAATTTACTATTTAGATTTTTCTGGTATGAATTCTGATTCTTTGAATTGCGCATTTTTTGGGACGCGTTCTATCCTTTGCATTTAAGGGTTAAGGATCGTGCCTTCATAAAATCGATGAATAAAACTGAACTAAAAGCCTGCACTTCTTTTATGGCAGTTGTGGAAAACTTTCTTCGCAAACACAAAGCAGAAAACTATGTAGAACTGGCAAATGAAATGCATAATAGTTTTAAATCTCCTGGGTGTAATATGAACATTAAAGTGCACTATGAGCGTTTCTTGAAAATTTAGGAGACACAAATGAGGAACAATATGAAAGATTTCACCTGTATATTAAGACTATGGAGAACTGCTACCAAACAAGATGGGATACGCGTACGATGGCAGATTACTATTTGAGTTTAAAAGGGACTGTTATAAAATATATTCAGTTGTGGAAAACTTTCTTCGCAAACACAAAGCAGAAAACTATGTAGAACTGGCAAATGAAATGCATAATAGTTTTAAATCTCCTGGGTGTAATATGAACATTAAAGTGCACTATGAGCGTTTCTTGAAAATTTAGGAGACACAAATGAGGAACAATATGAAAGATTTCACCTGTATATTAAGACTATGGAGAACTGCTACCAAACAAGATGGGATACGCGTACGATGGCAGATTACTATTTGAGTTTAAAAGGGACTGTTATAAAATATATTCAGTTGTGGAAAACTTTCTTCGCAAACACAAAGCAGAAAACTATGTAGAACTGGCAAATGAAATGCATAATAGTTTTAAATCTCCTGGGTGTAATATGAACATTAAAGTGCACTATGAGCGTTTCTTGAAAATTTAGGAGACACAAATGAGGAACAATATGAAAGATTTCACCTGTATATTAAGACTATGGAGAACTGCTACCAAACAAGATGGGATACGCGTACGATGGCAGATTACTATTTGAGTTTAAAAGGGACTGTTATAAAATATATTCAGTTGTGGAAAACTTTCTTCGCAAACACAAAGCAGAAAACTATGTAGAACTGGCAAATGAAATGCATAATAGTTTTAAATCTCCTGGGTGTAATATGAACATTAAAGTGCACTATGAGCGTTTCTTGAAAATTTAGGAGACACAAATGAGGAACAATATGAAAGATTTCACCTGTATATTAAGACTATGGAGAACTGCTACCAAACAAGATGGGATACGCGTACGATGGCAGATTACTATTTGAGTTTAAAAGGGACTGTTATAAAATATATTCAAGAATGTCATGGAAAAGAAGTTTCCGAAACGTTCAGAGAGAATCGGTCTCATAGGTAACGTTTTTCCCTATCTTGGTGAGTAAAAATATTTGTATAATATAATTTTGAAAATTATTATTTGAATATTTATCTATCGTAATATTTTTATATTATAAAATTAATAATTTTGTGATTATTTTATTTTTATATGTATTTTTTAATACATGGATTTACTTTAAAGTAATGCAACATATATTTCGCAAAAAGTTGCTTATCTTAAAAATTTGAGCAGATCGAAAAAAACTAATGTCATATTTGAATTCAGGACATCAAACTCATATAAAATCAGCTCCAAATAGCTAGGCACAAAACAGCTGTTTACCAGTGTTATAATACTCGGACAAAATGACAACAGTAGAAATAAACAGAATTTTTTACCATACATGTAAGAAAAATTTCCCATAAATAAGGAGCTTAAAATAGATAAAGTTTTCTATTCAATTTTACTGGTGGAAGTTTTTACCAGCGGTAAATCAGGAACTGTTGATCGGATTAAAATAATCTCTTCATTTACTTCAATAGCAACTGATAGACAATACACTCACTGTCTGTCTCCTACTTTTTATTCATAATTCAATTGTCAAACCTAATCATGCATAGCTCATTTTGTTTCGTAAGACTTTTCATTATCCATATATATAAAAAATTAAATTCAGTGATAACAGGGCTTTTGATGTCATCGGCTACCGGAATGTTTAGACTTCTTTTTATAGGGATACTTGAAAAACATAGTTTATCTAACAGCGGCCATAGAGACTGTTGATCCAGCAAAGCTTTTTAGAACATGGTTGGAGATTTCATAAAGACTCGATCTGTTGCGATGTGTAATATTGCGCCCATTGAAATCGTGGAATTGAACATTGCAAAATGAATTTTGATATTTTCTGTTGCGAACATAAAATACAGTACGTGCATATTATTGTTTATTGGGTTTTGATATATATATTTAGAATCTGAAAATACGTATCAGACACACTGTATAATTATTTTAAAACTCAAAATGTTGTTGTTGTTGTATCATGTTTGTCAGTATAGTATTCTTTTTGAATATGAAAATACTTTAGGGTTCATGGCATCTGAAAAAAATCCCTCAAATATTCTAAAATGGACTGACTGATTTTAAAATTTAATAACTTGTACATGGTTATTATTTTTTTTTCTGGATGATTATGTATGGTGTCAGAAATTCACTGCAAATCCTAATTATAGTTTTTAAAAGCAGTGGTAGATGCCCCATGCGAGCAAGAAATAAGCAAGAAATCGAAGACCGGTTATTTGGTGTCTCTCTTTTCCCAGCTTTGATGCGAAATCAGAAAGTTAATTCTATGGATTCATCCTCAGTCACCAAAGCAATATTTTTCATATGGACACATTCCATATATTTAACCTCCAGGTTTCTAGCCGGTTGGAATTAAAACAGGAAATTGCAGTAAAAATAAATAGACCGGGAGGTAGCAGTACAGATAATCACCTCATCGAGTTCGTGGATGAAAATCTAGAATTAGTTATATCTCGATTCGGATATTAAAGCGCAATCGATCTGCCTGTCGTATCTTGGAGAAAATATCCAAAAATCCGGTTTGGAAATTGCAGTAAAAACAAATAGACCGGGAGATAGCAGTACAGATAATCACCTCATCGAGTTCGTGGGTAAAAATCTAGAATTAGTTATATCTCGATTCGGATATTAAAACGCAATCGATCTGCCTGTCGTATCTTGGAGAAAATATCCAAAAATCCGGTTTGGAAATTGCAGTAAAAACAAATAGACCGGAAGATAGCAGTACAGATAATCACCTCATCGAGTTCGTGGGTAAAAATCTAGAATTAGTTATATCTCGATTCGGATATTAAAACACAATCGATCTGCCTGTCGTATCTTGGAGAAAATATCCAAAAATCCGGTTTGGAAATTGCAGTAAAAACAAATAGACCGGGAGGTGGCAGTACATATAATCACCTCATCGAGTTCGTGGGTGAAAATCTAGAATTAGTTATATCTCGATTCGGATATTAAAGCGCAATCGATCTGCCTGTCATATCTTGGAGAAAATATCCAAAAATCCGGTTTGGAAATTGCAGTAAAAACAAATAGACCGGGAGGTGGCAGTACAGATAATCACCTCATCGAGTTCGTGGGTAAAAATCTAGAATTAGTTATATCTCGATTCGGATATTAAAACGCAATCGATCTGCCTGTCGTATCTTGGAGAAAATATCCAAAAATCCGGTTTGGAAATTGCAGTAAAAACAAATAGACCGGGAGGTGGCAGTACATATAATCACCTCATCGAGTTCGTGGGTGAAAATCTAGAATTAGTTATATCTCGATTCGGATATTAAAACACAATCGATCTGCCTGTCGTATCTTGGAGAAAATATCCAAAAATCCGGTTTGGAAATTGCAGTAAAAACAAATAGACCGGGAGGTGGCAGTACATATAATCACCTCATCGAGTTCGTGGGTGAAAATCTAGAATTAGTTATATCTCGATTCGGATATTAAAGCGCAATCGATCTGCCTGTCATATCTTGGAGAAAATATCCAAAAATCCGGTTTGGAAATTGCAGTAAATTGCAGGAAATTGCAGTAAAAACAAATAGACCGGGAGGTGGCAGTACAGATAATCACCTCATCGAGTTCGTGGGTGAAAATCTAGACTTAGTTATATCTCGATTCGGATATTAAAGCGCAATCGATCTGCTGTGATATCTTGGAGAAAACACCCAAAAATCCGGTTTGGAAATTGCAGGAAATTGCAGTAAAAACAAATAGACCGGGAGGTGGCAGTACAGATAATTACCTCATCGAGTTCGTGGGTGAAAATCTAGAATTAGTTATATCTCGATTCGGATATTAAAGCGCAATCGATCTGCCTGTCATATCTTGGAGAAAATATCCAAAAATCCGGTTTGGAAATTGCAGTAAATTGCAGTAAAAACAAATAGACCGGGAGGTGGCAGTACAGATAATCACCTCATCGAGTTCGTGGGTGAAAATCTAGAATTAGTTATATCTCTATTCGGATATTAAAGCGCAATCGATCTGCTGTCATATCTTGGAGAAAATATCCAAAAATCCGGTTTGGAAATTGCAGTAAATTGCAGGAAATTGCAGTAAAAACAAATAGACCGGGACGTGGCAGTACAGATAATCACCTCATCGAGTTCGTGGGTGAAAATCTAGAATTAGTTATATCTCGATTCGGATATTAAAACCCAATCGATCTGCCTGTCGTATCTTGGAGAAAACACCCCAAAATCCGGTTTGGAAATTGCAGTAAATTGCAGGAAATTGCAGTAAAAACAAATAGACCGGGAGGTGGCAGTAAAGATAATCACCTCATCGAGTTCGTGGGTGAAAATCTAGAATTAGTTATATCTCGATTCGGATATTAAAACGCAATCGATCTGCCTGTCGTATCTTGGAGAAAATATCCAAAAAACCGGTTTGGAAATTGCAGTAAAAACAAATAGACCGGGAGGTAGCAGTACAGTCAATCACCTCATCGAGTTCATGGATGAAAATCTAGAATCTGCCTATCGTTATTTGGAAGAAAATACCCCAAAATCCGATTTTAGCGGTTGACTGGTAGGTTTACCGTTATGTTTTCCTGCTCCCACTCTTCCATGTTTTCATACTTTTTGGGTTTTGTATAACTCTCCCCTATATACTGTCAAAATTGGTTGTCTGTGTTGAAAATTTTACAGTTTATTAAAATTTCAGTATAAAGACGTTCTAAGTTTTTTCTTCTTTTTATAAGATACAGTCGTCCCCGTTTAAACGAATATTGATGGTTCCAGAAAAAATATTCGATTAAGCGGGGTATTTGATTAAACGGGAAAACATAGAAATGTAACATTTAACCCATAATAGAATGTTAAAACAGCCATCTACATGCATAATTAATTAATAGCATAATAAAATCGTTAATATAATAGCGTAAATTAGTAAAATAAATACAAATACTCATATAAAGTAACTAAGTAATAATTTAATATCAGTACATATATAGTTGTATGATTTACATTATACTTCATGTAGTTCATTGGAATTTGGTTAAAACTTTGCTACTTGTAATTTTCGTTATTCATACAGGCTTAAAAACGTCATTTAAAGTAATTTGTCTATATGGAACTGAGCCGAAAATGACAAAAAGTGAAGAAAAATTCAATATGAAACGTGTTTTTCGCGCCTGTTTTCAAACATAGGTCACCCGGATGATATTCGAATAAGCGGGGAGGTTCGTGAAATTTATTTGGTTTAAGCGGGGAAAAATAACATAGATCCAATGGCGATAAATTCGGTTCCGGAGAGTTCTATTCGAATAAGCGGGGGTATTCGATTATTCGTTACCCGATTAAGTGGGGACGACTGTACATAATTTCCTATCGAAGGGCTATTTACGTTTTTGCTTAGAAAATGCTGGTTATTAAATGTGCGCAATGTTCATTCTTTCTTTCATTTTATTTTGACCGATTGAACATTTAGGTTCTGATTTTTGAGTGGAAATTTTTAATGCTTCCATTCACATTTAAAGCCTATTTCACCCTTATTCATGAATTTCTTGCGCTTCAGATTTTATAGCTTATGAGTTTTCCCTCGGTTGACTTGATTCTAATGCTTAAAATATTTGTAATTTGAAGGGGTTAGGGGTAAGTAAAACATTGCTTGCATTTTATCAGTTAAAAAGTAGTCTCTGGAAGCTACTGTAACACTTAACCATCATGGATATGCATGATATGAAATACGAATATAAAACATGTGTAAACTATTTATAAAATACATTGCAATTTCAAAATAAAATTTAAACGTAATTTATTTTGTTTATACCTTGCAATGAACACGTGAAAAATATTTTGATTTTTTTTATTAACTACAAGCAATTACTGTCGGATTAAGAAAGTTCATTTTGCTTAGAATTTTACTTTATTGTATGAAAATTCTGATTTTTGTATAAAATTGTTCTTTAATATGCTGTTTCAGAAAAGACAGACTATTGTGAGTACAAAACTTTAAAATAAAAAAAGCATCAAGTAGTTTACAAACTATATTTAAGAAATAGATATATTTAAATAAATGCAAAGATTTACATATAGGGGAAACTGGGGGACATTGATACAGCTTTTTTCAAAAAAAATTTTGGTGTCTAGAAAGCAGAAATTTCAAATTATTTTTCTATGCGATGTCAGCAAAACCTGGGTAGTGTGTTATAAAAATGTACAATCGTTGTTTTATACATTATTTTTGAATGTAACTTTAAAAAAATCAAAAAAAGTAATTTGTATCAATGTGCCCCATCCCCGGGGCAGATTGATACACTTTGGCACGTCTGGGGAAAATGGAGACAAAATAACACCAAAGCATATATTTCATAGAAAAATAGTTAGCAAACCATTTTATGTATATTTATAGACATTAAAATCGCACACAATTTATTTGTAAGCGATATTAAAGCAATAAAAATGAAATGTATGATGACCTGATTTTCCGGCTGTTCCTTGTCTGTTTGTTAGCTGTGGTAACTTTGTCATATCTGGCACTTTAACCCCAGAGTTATCTTCTTTCTTAGGAAAGGTGAAAGAATTACCAGGTTTTCTGTTTATAAATCGGTTTACAAACAGAAAATAAAGGATAATTATATTAAAAATTATGTTTATAGTACAATTATCCTGTACTGTTCTGCAGCTTGTTTCTCTTACTTAACATTTCTCATGTCGATAATACTTTTTTCTCTGAGAATTGATATAAATTTGAGATTTGCCAGGCTGCCGTCCATTTTTTTTGTTAATTCTTCTAGCACTAGATATTGCGTAAGTTTGTACGTCTTCTGTTTGCAAAAATACTATAAAATGTTAATACTAATAATAGAAATTTTTGACGAAAAATGGTTGAATTAAGGAGTGTATGGTAAAAGAAAATAAAAGGTAATGAAAAAATGAACTAGAAAAGGATTTAGGTTGTATCAATGTGCCCCGACAAAGACTGTATCAATGTGCCCCATACAGTCATTTTGAATGAAATGAGTCTCAAATCCAACACTTCATAATTTATCTAACAATAAAGAATGAGGAACTCATAAAGAGTAGCTTTACTTGCCAGGGAGGGTATTTTTTTCGGTTGAAAATACAGGAACAGTTGTATAATACCATTTATATTGTACAACTCAAATTTACTTTTGACTTGCAAAAACAATTAATCACCCATCCCATTTCACCAAACTATTGAATCATTCCAAAACTTTCTGTATGTAATTAATTTCACTAGTATCACCTTTTGAAGCTGTTGTGAAACTTCCTGTAATGACCCTGTGTGCTGTACAGGGGGTGTATCAATGTGCCCCAAGTATCAATGTGCCCCAATTCCCCCTACTCAAAAATATGAGCTGGGATTTTATTAATGCTTAACGTTCTATTATAGCAGGCTAATGATGAAAAAAAAAAAAAAAAGAAATGAATTATGTTCAGTATTGTTTCTACTAATATTTTCTAAGATTAAAAAAGTTTACTATGTTTATACCTGGCAACGAACACGTGAAAAATATTTTGATTTGTTTTATGAGCTATGTTGTACCGTAATTACTTTTATGATACTAAGCATATTTAATACGCTCCTTAAATTAGTTTATGCATTTTTTTTAAATTTTCAACGTAATCCACGTACCTTGCAATGTTTGATAATAACAACATAAATTAAAGAAATTGTTTCTTTAATTACCGGTAAACATTACATAATAACAAAACATCTTAAAAACTACAGAAAATAAAAGAAATACTTTCCCCTACATTCGTTGTTTTCAGCACGATGTTGTCAAGCAAAATGAATAAATTCCTGAGTTCATTTTGTAGCTTTGCCTTGTATAATTTTCTTAATACACTCGGCTCTCGTTAATTCGAACTCGTCGGGACTACCAAGAAATGTTCGAATTATCCAGAATTCGAATTATGAAAAGTATGAGAAGAAAACATTTTTATATGGGTAATATTATAAATAAATTAATGTTATAGTATTTTTCAAATATATTTCGGCTGTTATCATTATAATATGACTTAATATCTATATAATAAAGGCCAAACGTATCTGTGCGTAACGCATACGTCATTTTTCGAATGGCAACACTTTCTGATGAAATTTCACTTTTGCAATTTTCATTACTGAAAATTTTTTAACTCCTAGACATCGCACATTTTCAATCTTTACACCGTTGTGAAGAAAAAAAATATGTGCTGTTAAATGCAATTTGTTTGAAAACCGTATCTTAATTTGTTTTTGAGATATTAATTTTTTTGTAGTTTTTAATTTAATTTTTCTGGAGGTGGCAACTTGAGTACTCCATTTTTGTGCAAAGCATTACCAACTAGATATAACGGCCTGCGCATTTCGCTAAAAACCGCCGAAAAAGTGAAGCTGGATTCAGCTTCAAACCCTGAACCTTTTCATTGGATCACGAGGCACAAACCCTGCCCAAATTAGCATTGTATGAGCTGATTTCTGTTCTGAGCACATGGTCATTGTTTTGGTTCATTGTTTGCACGATTGGTCAGAGTAACTTGGCAAAGTATCAGAGTTTTCTGGCTGGAGACTTCATACATTAATCTCAAATAAATGGGCCTTATAGATGTAGTTGGCCATGGTGCAAAGTAAAGGAAAAATAGCCATAAAGTAAAAAGAAGAAATAGAGAGGATTTATATGTGATGGCTGGGAGTGGTGCAAAAAAAATGTAACCCTGAGAAATCTGCTACATTAAGGCCCCTGTCCTCGCTCGAGGAAACGCTCGCGAGCTAATGCTATTCCTATGGGGAAGCATTTTTCTAATAACTCTTTCGTATTTTGACATTTTTTAATATTTTTTTTGCATTGGATAGCTGAGGTGCATGCCGACAGCGCACCTTTTTTACTTTTTCAATTTTGAATGCAGATATTTTTTACAAAGTTAGTTTCACTTTCAAAACCAGTTTCGAAACTGAAAGTGCTTTTAAAAAAATATATCTGCAACCAAAATCGAAAAAGTAAAAAAGGTGCGCTGTCGGCATGCACCTCAGCTATCCAATGCAAAAAAATTATTAAAAAATGTCAAAATGCGAAAGAATTATTAGAAAAATGCTTCCCCATAGGAATAGCATTAGATCGCGACCGTTTCCTTGAGCGAGGACAGGGGCCTTAAGCCCAATCACAACCTTATTTCACGGAAAATACGGCATCTTTCTTTGCACGTTGAAGTGACGGAGTGCAATGTTTGTGTATTTTAATGTTTATTCTTTTAATTTGTATTGTGTATTTTAATTTATAAAACGAATTTTAAATTTGTCATAGAGTTAACTTTGAAGCAAACTTTTTCGAAAAAATGTACGTGCAGTCATTTCTTTACTTTTAACGTTTTAGTATGCGCATAAGATTTTTCGGTACTACTTGGTTAACCCGTCGACCAAAAAACTATCGCCAACTTATAAGATTAAATGCCAATAATGGATGATTGTGAAAGTCATATTCAATGATATTAAACACGATACACATGTTTAAAATGTCATCAAGTGGTTTTTAACACCACTTTTTATTTATATTCTTATTCATGCTTTACTAATTTATTTGTTTTTCCGTTATTTAAAATAAAAATTGTGTCAACATATATAACTTGGCTATTAGTTTGGCAATTTTTTTAATTTGGCAAAAATGGTCGACAGGATAATCAAATAGTACCGATTTTTCATATGAGCAAAATCTATATTGTAACGAATGAATGTGTCCATGTGTAGCACTGATGTTATTTTGCAAATGACAACATTTCAGGATAAAATGACTTTTTGAAATTTTTGTTACTGAAATTTTTTAATCTTTTAAACGTCGCACATTTTTAATTTTTATTTCGTCATATAGGAAAAGAAATCTACTTTCAAATGCAATTTGATTGAAGACTGTACCTCATTTGACTCATTTATTACAAGCTTATAATTTTCAAGCCTTTTTTTTTTCAATTTTACGTATCTCCATTAATAAATAATGATACACAATTTACTCATAAATCTACTCATAAATTACTCATAAATATTGTTTCTGATAATTCCCCATTATAAAATTAAAATTGCATGAGTAGTAAAATAAAAGAGTGGTTTAAAACTCAGATTAAATTACTAAAAATTACAAGTTCAACATGTAATCAAACAATTTACAATTTAAATAAGAAAAAAAATACTTTGAAAATGCTTTGAATTTGTTTGAAAACTATATCTTAATTTACTGATTGGCTGTGGTTTAAAAAAATCAGTTGCGAGTTATTTTTAAATATATCTCTACCGAGTGAAACTCGATTACGATGCTTAATCTATTTGTCTTTAGAAAAATATAAATAGTTCGGGATTTGTTTCCGGCTGATATACTATAGCAAAATTAAAATTTCCTTTCTAAATAATAAAATAAAATAAATACAAATTTAACAGAAATGTAATTAAATTACGTGCTTGAAGCACTGAAATGACCAGAAACAAAATTGCTGCCGTAACGAAATTTTTGGCTAATAACTTCTGGCAAGCGTCTAATACGGAAATGTGACTTTTGATAAACTTCATAGCTTTATTTGATTCCATAATTAATAATTTTCATTTAACCCTTTAACCTAACCACGTTAGACTAATCATGTTTTTCCGCTATGTAATATTTTAATTCAAAGATTGATTTAATATAATATTGAGATTAATGTTAATTTTTTTAATTTTATAAGATAAAAAAGTATGTAAAGTAGGATACAATACAAAAATATGTAAAGTATGAAATACAAATCTTCATACCAATACTTTTCACAATATTATTTTATGATCGAAACATGAATGAAAAAATCCGCAAGACACTTAACCCTTTGAGGGAAAAAACACTTCAATTCTTAAAATGGTGAAATGATTGATTGACACCAGAATTTAAAAACAAATTTGTTTCAAAATATTTAAAAGCTTTTTTTCACGTATTTGAGAAAAATTAAATTGCTATTTCAAATTACTGGCGTCAATGTGGCGTTTTGAAATTAAAATTAAGTGGGATAAATTTTATCCCAACGCCTTCAAGTGGTTTAAGGGTTAAAATGCTTTTTTGGAGTTAGTTAGCAATCTAAAACGCATATTACATGTAGAAAATTCATTAAAGTTTTCAATTTAAAAAATGGTTTTTATCTTTGCCATGTAACCCGGGAAGCCCGGGTTCGATCTACTAGTTGAATTAAAAGACATAAAAACATAAACTAATTAAGAGATTATTAACTGGCACAAACGAAGATAGGCTGGAGGTGTTATTAATGGATAGATGGGGCACTAAAAAGCGGATGTCAAATGCATGGGATTATATGTGTACTTGTTAAGAACAATTCTGAGAAAAATAAAGAAAGAAAGTTATTTAAAAAATCTGAAGTCCTTGATAAAGTAAGGAAAAATGAAAAATCGGAATATCATTAGCTCGAATTAAACGAAGTCAAGAGAAAATGAGTTCGAATAAATGAAAATTTTTAACGTTATTCTAGTATTGAAAATTTCGGGACTTCATGTTTAGTTTAAATTAAGCAAAGATTTGATTTATCTGATTTCGAATTAACGAAAGCCGACTGTATTTGAATTGTGGTGATAACAATTAAATTCGTTATCCCATGTTACAAACAATTTAAAAGAAAATATGGAATTCAAAAATTTTTCATTATTGAAAATTTTAAAACAAACTAAGTAAGAATTTTGAAGAAATTAAATTTTAGGGCTACATCGCTAATTGATAAGAAAACTAACTTTTATTATCATTCAAAAATTTTTTTCGGTTTGTATTCCTTTAAATCACAGAATTGTAAACGGTATTTCTTACTTCTTATTTCAAAATGCCTAACATTTCTTCTTGATGCATTCAATGTTGAAATCAAATGGAATTGTATTATCGCAGATCGCACAGAGAGTTTTGTATAATATCTCTTTTAAAACTCTTTATCCTCAATTAATAAATAAAAATTGTTATTTAATAGCTTGTGAATCGTTACACAAATCACAGATTTTATCTTAAAATAATTAGTTTTTTTTTAACAAATCAAAAATATTCAAGTAAAATTATTTAAATAAAAATAAAAAAATCGAATATTTTAAAATTCGACAATTTCGAAAATAGAGGAAGTATAAATAAAATATAACCGTTTTATATAAAACATTGTTTAATAATGTTTAAAATGCTGAAATAATTCGGGAAAAATTCTTATTAATTCTTTTACTTTCCAAACATTCACTAGATAACAACACTCCACGAATTTCAAACACTTGGAAAAAAGATGTTAACAGTTATTAAACTTTAAAATAAATAAATAAATAAATAAACTGCTTCGCTAAACATGCGCAAAACGTTTTGACAAATTTACAAATTCATTTTAAAAGAAAGATATAAAATTTCAAGGTCTGACTATGGAAGCGATTTCGATTCAAAGTTAGTTTTTTATTTTATAAAAATTAAATATTTTATTAAAATTAATACCACTAAGTTCTAAGCTATTTCGATCACATGATCTCCTGCTTTTCGACCGCTTTTTCTGCTTTCGCCGGAAAATATGTTCAAAAACGTCAACTTTGAAGGCTTCTTTATGAAATACCTATTACATTTGTACAAAAACAGAAAACTGAGTGCAATTAGACAGTTTCTGAATAACAATGTCTGCTAGTTTCATGCATTTCCAAACATAAATAAAATAAAACTAAAGTCACAAAGTTGCTCTTTTTTATTTCAAAACACCCTTAATTAAATACAATTTTTTTTTGTAAAAAAAAAAAAAAAAAAAAAAAAAAAAGAAAAAAGAAAAACCGAAAATTTTCAATATTTACCGACATGATTCGAACTCGGTAATCTTTCGATTAAAAGACCTATACCACAGAGAACTACCGAGTTCACGAAAAGATAGTTGAAATTAAAATTGAGTTTTAAACTTGCAAAAATGTTTAAATGTCATTACATTCATTTATTTAATTAAAATAAAATACATTTTTCCAAAATATTATGATTTTGGGTATGACAGAAAATATTCAGTTCTACGTAAAAAAAAAAAAAAAAAATCCAGTATGAGCGCTGTGACGGACAGATGGACAGACAGGAAAGCGGGACTACAAGGGTTTCGTATGATGATCAAACCTAAAAAAAAAAGAGCTTTTACAAATGGTTATTTTTGAGTAATTTTTCGTTTCACAGATACCTCGTGTATTTTAAGCTCATTGATATTTTAACAAAATTATTTATTTTTTTAGCATTCCATCTTTTATGTAATTTAGAATATATATATTTTTTTATAATTTATAGGGTTACACAAAAGTATTCCATTACATAATGGTATAGGAGAAAACATTGTTTGGGGCGCGTTTTAATTATGTTAAACTATTTCACGTTTTATGAAACTTATATACGCTGCTGAGGTTTACTAAAGATTACTTCCTGGATAATAGAAAGCAGATACTATTTACAGGGGCATACAAAAGATTTCGGATACTTATGCGGTGTCCGAAGTACTGTATACTTTTACACCAAGATTTGAATTATTTTTTAAAATTCGTTATACGACGAACGCACCTTATTTACAGCAGTTGACGTGCAATTTCCGACTCGTTACAATTCATTTAAGTTCACAGATAGAGCAAATACATTACCTGCTATAACTTTTTTTTAAACTACTCAAAAATACCCCTTCATAAAAAGAAAAATTCTGAAGTGATCGAAAAGTTTTACGTCAGTTTGACAAGTATATAATAGCTTATTGGTAGCTCACGTAAAATTAACTTCAACTTCCACTTAAAATTCTAAAAAAGAACTCTATGTACTTTACTGAACATTCGAGTACTAGAATTCTTTTGCAAGGGTTTGCTGAAATCGTTGAAAACAATACAATGGTAAGTGTCATTCGAAATGTAAGCCACGATTTTGATGAATGGGTGAGATGGATTTAGAAACATTATATTATAAAAAATAATAATAGAACAATCATTGGTGAATAAGAAACTTTTACACTGCTCAATAACTCTTTTAAAAATGAATTTAGAGATTTTTCATTAGTTCTTTTCTATTATTAAATTCTATGAATAATTGAAGTTTTGAAGTACATTAGTAGAAGAATTCTTACATTTGCATTTTAACTTTTTGAATACTTATCAAATTGCCGTAGGAATGAAGTGTTTCTAATTTTAACACTTTAAGCGTTTTAAGTGAATGTTTTTTATAAGTAAAATTGTAAAACTGATATAACTATTAAAAGGAGATAGATTGATGTACTTGTAATGAGAATTTATTGTAACAAGTTAATTATATGTTTTAGATTTTATGTAAAAACCATCACCTAATTTAATAGCTGTTGAACAATCTATTAATTTTATTTAAGCATAATTAAAATTTAAAAAAACACTAAGAATAACAATTAATCAAAATTTTAATAAGAAGGTTTATGATATTATGAATTTTTCATCTTCTATTTTTTTTAACATTTTATTTTATTTATTTTATGAAGATAATAATGTCAATAAAAAAGACATACAATAAGCTGTTTGATTTTATTCGAATTTTATTCGAAGTGAATTAACTACTTAACTGATTCTTTTTTTGCGTACAATAAATTGAAAAAATGGGACAAACACCATTTTTTTAAGCTAAAATATTCGTAATATTTAGTCTGAAAATTTCTGCAATTAAATAGCATGAAATTGTATTTAAAATATTTAGGTCTGTTAAAAAGCTTTAAGTGACGGATCAAGCAAACTCTCCCATGCGATGTATGGGTAAATCAAGTTAAATGGTTGAACAGGTCATTGTGTTTGAGTGTACCTTGTTTTAATTTTGAATCTATTTGTATCTTATTTGTATTTTTTTTATTTCTGCTCATGGTATAGTTTTCATTCTTTTTTTTAAAGTAAGAAGTTATAAAAAAAGACTTTGAATGCTAAGATTGGTTTATATTAATGTTTCTATAATCTTATAAATTATATTTAAATTTGGGAGGTTTTTATTTTATTTTATTTTATTTTATTTTTTTTTCAAGAAAAAAAAATATTGGATTTATGAAAATTTTCGATTTTTTTTTATTTTGAACATTTTAATTTATTTCTGTTTTCAAGATAATGTAAATAAAAAAAACATTGAATAAGTAGTTTGGTTTTAAAAGAATTTCATTCAAATTGTATTAAATACGTCATTGTGTATGGTTGTGTGTTGCTATTATTTTGGATCTATATTTATCCTAATTTTATTAAGTATTTTCTGCTCATCGTTTAATTTTTATATTTAATTAAATATAAAATGTTATAAAGGAAAAAGACTTTGATTGTTGAGATTGTCTTACTTTAATGTTATTGTAATCTTATACATCAAATTTTTGAGTTTGTTTTCATTTTGTGTTTTTATTTTTCTCTACCTTCACAGGAAAAAAGCATTGGATTCGTGAAAATTTTTGAATTCCGATTTTCGATGGATTTACACGTTTTAGTTGTGAGACATCCCCAAAAAACACAAATGTTTGTCAGTGAGTCTATGTGTACGTAACATAAATTTTATGTGCGCTTTATCTCGAAAATTAACTAACATCCGTCAGGCCGAAAGAAATATTTTATAACTATATGAATTTTAAGCATTCTGTAAAAGAAATAAGTTAAATTTACGTCAAAAACTGCTGATAGCAATGTTTTAGCATTTTTTGCCGAAAAAAATTGCAGTAAAATTAGATGTAATAAAAAAAATTACATCTAATTTTACTGCAATTTTTACGTCAAAAACTGCTGGCAACATTGCTGCCAGCAGTTATTGAGGTAAATTTAGCGGATTTTTTTTATTTTTTTTTAATTTTACTTATTATTATTATTATTATTATTATTACAGTACATTATACAGTACAACTTCGAATATCAGAGGTAAATGGGACCATTATTAATTCGGATATCGGAAACTGGATTAATAAAAATTGTGTATAAAAACTCACCGTGCTCGCGAATTAAACATCTCTTAGAATAACAAAACAATAGAATGTTTCTATCTGATAAAAATAAACGTATATAGAGTAATGTTTCACAGCTCAACAAATAAAAGCAATTTCCAATGATTCCGTTAGCAGAAGTTCATTGCGCTAATAATATTTTTACAAAACATATTGCCTGCCCAACACTCGATAATTTCGATTCGAGAAAACTGATTAATGCTATCTAAAAAACCTCTCGGAAACTTTTCCGAAAAGTACGCGCAGCAAAAGAAATGTTTACTTAAAAATGTTTCTTTGAGTGTTTAATTTATCATATTCGTTGTACATGGAAATGCTTACCTGAAAATTTTTAGCATCCGAAAAACCCTTATTTTGTTCGAGAAAACTGATTAAGTCAATCTTAAAAAATACTAGAAAACTTTTCTGAAAAAAAAAAAAAAAATATGTGCAGCAAAATTTTGCTTTGGGTGTTTAATTTATCATGTTCGTTCTACATGGAAATGCTTACTTGAAAATTTGTGGCATCTGAAAAATATTTCGGTTCAAGAAAAAGGATTAATGTAGTCTTAAAAACTAGTCGGAAACCTTTCCGAAAAATGCATGCAGCAAAAGAAACATTTATTTAAAACGTTTGCTTTGAGTGTTTAATTTATAATATTCGTTGTACATGGAAATGCTTACATGAAAATTTTTAACATCTGAAAAAATCGATTCGGTGATATTTAATGTTTAAGTTTGTCAAAATCGCTCCATTAAAAAAGTTTTATAGGAGCAAAAACTATGCATAAGAATTTAATAATTTTATCTAAGCATATACAATAGAAATTCTCGGTGTGCAAACTGCATTTTTTTTTTTTTTTTTTTTATCTGATTAATTTTTTCAGGATTTATTTCCACTTGAAGTTCACATTTTCAACATTTACAAAGACATGTTTTACATATTTTAGAAAAGGTCATTATTTTAAGTTATTGCGAATTTTAAAAATTAAATTTGGCAAAGAGTAATATTTTCTTTAAATGAAAAATTTATTTACACGGGATTACTATAACAGGGAAAAATTTAATGAAATTAGAATCAAATAGTTGCGGGTTAAAAAACAAAAAAGTTTTTTTTTAAATATATATACACGTTGATATTTAAAAAGAAAGGAACTATAAAATACGGATTATTTAACACGCTTTAAAGGCATGAAATGCGGCTGAAATTAGTCCGATTTCAAACAACCAAATAATAACATAATGAAACAGCTTAAAATAAAATATATAATAACACGTATACAGGAGATTTGTTTCATATTTTGAGTTGATCTTCGAAACTAATGTGGCTGATTCTAAGGCAGCGCAAATAACAAAATTTCCTTTTTATCTATAAAATATACTTTCAGATAAATATTACAAAGAGAAAGTAAAGTTAGATTTAAAACGTTGCAGTTAAAATCTTTTTCTGGTGGCGTTATTAAAAAATACCGGGAAGTGAAGACTCTGTAGACTTAGTTTATTTTATATTAGGCATAATTTTCAGATGTTTAACTAATCCTCTTTAACCAAACTCGACCTTCCCTTAAGAGACATATCGAAATTGAGGAGGTGGCGATATTTGGTGCTGACATCTATTTGGTGCTGACATCTTTTGCCCAACATCCTCTGCTGCAAAAGTCTGACTTCCAACCCCCTGGGTGCAGTCCAATAGAAGCTTCAGCACCCCTCTTGCCCTTCGGGCACTCGTCAACAACAACAACAATCAAACACAAAGACACCGATTAACAGCGGCTGATTTGGCCTTAAAATCCTTCAGTCAAGGAGAAATGAATGGAAACCCGTTAACAAGGATTTCGCCACTGGCTTTATAATTTAATTCAATATTTTCTGTAATCTTTTAAAAGAAAATCAAATTAACTGATTTTTAGAGTCTAAACGAGCATTGGCGAACAGAGCTGAAAGGGGGCGGAGATACATAGACAGTTAGAAATTAACTGCTATTTAAAAACTATAATTTCAATTTTTAGAAATGTGGAAACAACAATTACAAACGGCTAAATTTTACATAAAAAAGTTCATTGATTCACTAAGTAGCTAATAAAAATTTTAATTATTAAAAAATATAATAGAATGAAAGTATATAAAAAATAGTCAAAAACCCTTTTTAACTAATATCCACATATACGTACACATACAGAAGCATCAAATTTGCTATCTTGACGCATTTCAGATCACACTTTCTCATTTTTAATAGTAAGATTTGTCCTTTATCTCTTCTTAAAGTTTTTTTTATGCAATTTTAAACCGTATTAAAAACTTAAAAAGCAAAAAAATTCCAATAATTAATTGCTTATAAATATTATTAACAGATTTTTCACCGTTCAAAATAACAGAAATCGGAAATATTATGTTTTATTGTCAACAAATTCTCCAATTTATCAGAAGTTTGAAATTATTAAAGAGACTTTTGGAAGTTATCTTTATTTCAAGGTATAAAACTTCCTAAGTGAAAATCGATATTTTCTTCAGTAGCACAAGATTAAGCAAGTACAAAATTTTGTTGGATGTTTAAAGTTTAAAACGCCAAATAAATCCTGGCAATACCTGATATATGTATCAAAATTATCTATTCACTTATACTTCAACCCAAAAACAATTTTAAACTCTTTTAAATGATTCTTAACAACTTAAAAATGTAAAAAAGATATTTTCGGAAAATCTTTCGTTACTGAAAACGATTAATACGATAACGTGAAAACCATTATACTTCCCCACATAATTTGAAAACACTAATGAAAATTTCTGAAATGAAGGTTTATAACCGCGACATTTTCTAGTTGAAAAACATTAATAACAATAATATAAACCATTATAAAATAACTCAGCAACAAAAATTATTGAATGATTAAAGTTTTCTCTTCCCGTTATCTATGTAATTTGTGAAAATTGTCAACTCACTATACTGTCAAAAAAAATGGAAATATTTTTTAAACAAACAAATGATTTACCAAAATGTAATATTGCGTCTTCCATGTTATCCACGATACCATAAAATGTTTCTTTAACCCTAATATGTTTAACTGCTAACCTGCGGTTTTAAGCTCTTTCAGTAAAACCTATAAACATTCAGTTTTCAAATATTAAAAATTATTATTATTATTTAAATTTATTAAATATTACAAGATTTAAAACTAATAATTAATAATGTCACCGAAACTAATTAGAATATTTGTATTTTAACTTTTCATTATGATAAAATACTTTATAATACCTTCAGCCATAAAATGAAACATTTTGAGAAAATTTAATATAATACATTCTTTTGTTAAATTCGTTAACTATGAAAGTGTACATTCTAAATATTTTTTGTGCATCTTTGTTTAAAACTTTTATTACATTTTTGAAGATCTATGAAAAAAGACGCTCTTCTAAAAGATATTTTTCTCCTCTCAACAACGTGAAACTTTTTGGCTCCTTTTTAACACTTGCAGATATTTTTATTGATGTCATTAGCTGAACAATGTTTTTATTTTTCGTTAAATCATCCACATCTTGAACTTATATGTAATTATTGTTTCACGTTATCAATCCCTTTTCCTTCCAGAAATTCTGTTCTAATTTACAAAACTCGAAAGCTTTTCCAGAAAGATGTTCCAGAAACCAGTCCTTTGGCGTGTATTACTCACGCTACGGTGGGTTCCGTACTGTAAATATGTGAATTAGTAACTTGGACATTGCATTACGCAAATATAGCATTAAAAGTTGTTATTTAGGCTTTAAAAGCCGGTGACATATGGAGTACGCTGTCCATAACTTTATACATGTTAAAATTTCCTGCGTATTTAAGGGCTAATATCTCGGCTAATTACCAAAAGTTCTTTTTTTGGTTTTGTTTTATTCTGATTTCTAAAATCATTATCAAAAATCCTTTTAAACTTGGTACAGCCAAAGACTTGTTTGAGAATTTCAATAGCTTCGGTTGCCAACCTATTGAAATTTTTTTGAAATTCTTTTAAATAAGAAAACTGAAGAGTGGATCAAGTCTCCATTATGCTCGACTCTCCCCAGTCTCTCACTGATATGATTTTGCTAGGGTAGGAAAAAACAATCAGTACTATTTGGTTATCCCGTCGATAAAAAATCTGTCGCCAAATTATAAGATTAAATGCCAATAATGGATGAATGTGAATGTCACATTAAACACGATACACATGTTAAAAACGTCATCAAGTTGTTTTAAATTCCCCTTTTAACTGTTTTTTTATATTCATATGTCTCTAATTTCTTTGTTCTTCCGTTATTTAAAACAAAAAATATGTCAATAAATATAACTTGGTTATTAGTTTGGCGATTTTTATAATTTGGCGAAAATGGTCGACGGGATAACCAACAGGATTGATGTGAAAGAAAGAACTCGTTCAAAAAATCCTATGGTGTCATAATTTATTACAACATTTAGTCCTTCAAAGCACGATGTACCATATCTAGCACATACATAAAAACACTTTAATTCTCGTCATGTGCCATGATTTTGGCTAATATGATTGCTGTAACAGATCAAGGACAGTCCAAAGAATGTTATAATATTTATTTTGTCCATGTTCGATAGTTGCATTTGAGATAAAATTAGAATTTGTTCTTTAGCAAAAAAAATCGATCAAGTTATTAAAGAAAAATTTACTGTTATTATTTTTACTGAATATTTGAAAATATTAATATAAAGAAAGTTGTAGAGTGTTAAGCAGATGAAATTAATTAATTTAATTCCATTTAGTTGCAAAATATAGCAGTACAATGTTTAAAAATCCTAATTGTGCATACAGGCTACACGCGATAAGCTATCAAATATTAGCTGAAAATTTGAAATTTAAGTTTTT
Source organism: Maratus speculifer (assembly GCA_964019185.1). Classification (NCBI taxonomy): domain Eukaryota; kingdom Metazoa; phylum Arthropoda; class Arachnida; order Araneae; family Salticidae; genus Maratus; species Maratus speculifer. Next base: position 212,028,497 of record OZ025302.1, read on the forward strand.
ATAATATTTTCCCCATTATTAAATCGATAAAAATATTTCAAAAAATTATTTTCATAAAAATAGAGAAAATCGTGCAATGAAGAGTTAAATATATAAAAGCGGAAAAAGTCTTCGTCTTTTAAAATATGTACACATGATTTGTTTGAAAGTTATTTACATCGTTTTATACTTTAAAATGTAGTATCATATTTAAGGAAATAAACTTCCTAAATCATCTACAGAAAATCTTAATTATTAAGTATTTTTAGACGCATAAAAGACTTATCAGTGAAGTTTATTTAAAGAATGAGGTTCAAGAAATGTTTATCTCTGTTACGAAATAATGACTTACCTGAACGAAGAAAATGCTTTTACGTCACAGAATTCCCTGCAGTGATAAAACCGTCCGAAAGATGTGTTCTAACAAACCTTGGGGGGGGGGGGGGGATATCCATAAAGGAAAAAGAAAGACTAAATTTCATCTCGCTATTTCAATCAACGTTGTAAAAAATGCATAATTATAAGACAAAATCAATTAAGTCAAGTTTTCGAACTATGTCTCCTTTAGGCTAAATGTAAGATTTTTCATTAACAAAGTCATTACTTTTTTTCTTGCTGTTTCGAACTTTTTTTTTTCTTAATATTATGAAATGTCGGTGAAACCTTTTATAAAAGTTTTGTGTAAATTTTTTTTTGTTCACAAAGTGCATGAAGAATTCATTTACAAGAAATAAGTAATGGCAAAGGAAAAATGTTTTTTGAATTTCATATCGAGTAATTTTCGTGTTACTTTTCTTTTATAACTAGCGTTGTAGCCGTTTTATAAACATAGTGAAATACATGCTTTAAATATTGAAAAAAAAAATAGGTTTAAAAAATTTCCATATTAAATTATAGTCATCGCTTATAGAGTAATAAAAAGTGAAGTAAAGCTTTAAATAAAAATATCAGGATAAGTTACATAACTTACGGGATGTTTATCTCCATTAAAAATAAATTAAAATGTGTTTCCTTTAAATAATTTTTCTTCAATGAACCCTAATAATAAATATTTTTATTACTCAATCTTTTCAATTTGAGCAAATTCATTTTTTTTCTTTCTTTCTTTCTTTCTTTCTTTCTTTCTTTTTTTTTTTTTTTAATATGATGAAATGTCGGTGAAACCTTTTATAAAAGTTTTGTTTGAATTTTTTTTTGTTCATAAAGTGCTACAAGACTTCATTTACAAGAAATAAACAATGACAAATGAAAAATGTTTTTTGAATTTCAGAACTGGTAATTTTCGGGCAATTTTGCTTTTATAACTAACGTTGTACACTGTAAAAAAAAAAAAAAAAAAAAATCAAGAGGTTACTAAAAATTTTTTAGTAAATTTGTATTTCACAGAATTTTTTAGCAACCATTACAAACTTTTTTTTTTTTTTGCAAGTGAAACAAACATTTCTTTTGAAAACTGAACAAAAGAATTTTTTGTATAGCTAACTTAAAACTTTTTAGTATGAGCCACCAAGCAAATTTTAGTAATAGCTCCAAAATTATTTTTAGTAACCATAACGTGCGCCCGAAGGGCAGGAGCTTCCTTCGAGCTGCATCCAATGGGTAAAAAGACAGACTTCTGAAACGAAAGCTTTTCGGAAAAGCCGCAATAGATGGCAGCACCAAACATTGCTACCTGCTCTATTTCGACATGTTTCTAAAGGGGAGGGAAAGTTCAGAGATCATTACCCATGGTAACTGCTACGGCAAGATTTTCATAATCCCTTTATTTAACAAGTACTTACACTGCATACATTTGGTGCATATTTGGTGGCGGCCAGCATCGAACCCAGGTACTTTCAGCCTGGAGTTCGGTGCTATGACTACTAAGCTATCACGGCCACGCCAAGTGAGTTTTAGTAATAGCTATTAAAAATGTAAAACTATTAATTCTATTCGTTGCTAGCTTTTTTCTACTAATTCTTACAGACTCCTTGTAACCGAGTAAGATTACTAAAAATTTTTTAGTAATTGCAAGTAACACTAAAATTTTTTTAGTAAATCGACCTTTTTTTTTACAGTGTAGACTTTTTATAAACATAGTGAAATAAATTCTTTAAATAGTTAAAAGAAAATCAAAAATATGTTTTAAATAATCCACATTAAATTATAGCCATTGCCTATAGGGTAATATAGTGTGTAACAAAGCATTAAATGAAAATAGTCGCTCAAATATCAGGATAAGTGATATTACTTACGGTATGTTCAGTTCGAATAAAAATAAGTAGAAAGATGTGTGGTTTTTTTTAATAACTGTTCTTCAGTTAACCCTAATAATAAACAAAAAAGAAACAAAAGGATGAGGAAATGTATCCATATACCCATTGATTAGAGTCAATATAGAATACACAGTCTTGTACATACTAATATATTTGGATACAGACCCTCTTTTGTTTGCTTCATGTTGGGAACAACAGACTTTGAGCTTATTCTATCGAAGACAATTTTCAGAATTTTCAAGCTATATTTTTGAGACTTTCAGAAAAGTTGCTCTATTTAACTAACATGATATGGAAATTATATTTTGAGAGCATTCACCCATGCGCAGTAAAAAATTATTTGTTAAACCTGCTCATTTTTCATACAATTTTTATTATTTTTTAATTCTGATTGCAGGCACAATGTTGTTAATCATACTTTCTGAATTAAAAAAAAAATTATATTAAAAATTCTGGAAATTATGAGCAAAAAACGAGGCAAAATTTGGGATTGTTTTTATAAAAATGTATAATTTCTCTACGAGTATACATGCTGCCCTCACAAAAATGAACACAGTTTATAACAATAAGCCACTTAATCATAATCTACCGTTTTAACGAGTTTTCTACATTAGTTTTGACAGGGTTATCCAAAATATATTCGTTCTTTTTCAATTCGTTGATGGTTCTCTATGGGATTTCAAGAAAAATTCTGCTCGGTAATATTATGACCTGTGTTTATTATGTTTACACACCTGGAGATTCAGGAAAAATCCTCATGTATTTTTTTTAGATACTTAACAAAATGTCTAAAATAGCAAGTGACCGGTCACATTTGATTATATAGTGTATGACTATGTTATTATGTATAATTCGCGTTTTGATCATCATAAAAAAATGGTTTTACAGATTTTTATTAACTCAATAGGAAGCATTCAAACATTTTGCTTTGAGCAACGGATATCCGCATTTTATTTTATTTTATTTTATTTTATTTTTTATAGATTTTTTTTCAAGACTAAATGTAACCTAATAATTCAACTAATTTAATTTATTGAGGGACGAGTTACATGTGATTAAAAAGTCTTTCTTTTTGTCCATAAGATTTAGTACACTGTTAAAAATAGCGTGGAAAATTAGCTCGTGGAGCATTCTGATTGGTCAGAAAATAGATAGTCTTTAAAAACAGATGCAGTGTTCTACGATATCTTATTTTCTTTGCAATTTAGATTCTTTTCGAGGACAAAAGTTTTAGCTCTTCGTTAACCTTATACGATTAATTAAAAAGAATCATTTTACAAATGGCCGTTGTTATTTATTAAATTGCATTTTTTTTCTTTTCTCACTCTCTTTTTTTTCTTTTTTTAGGTGCTTTCGTAATTATGTAGCACATATAGTTGTCGTTCAGTCCGTCCGTTCGTCCGTCCATCTGTCTGTCTTTTCGTCTGTCCGCATACAACAATGCAAAAACTACCCAAGCGAATCGTTTGAAATATAAAATATATAATTATTACATAATTTTATTGAGTCATTTCAAATTTTATGAAAATCGGATACATAGTTCATTTACAGGGACAATCAAAAGGATTTGGATACATTACAGTCAATGGGGAAAAACGTTTCAAATGCATTTTAATCGTTTGAAATTTAAAATACATAATTATTACATAATTTTGTGGAGTCATTTCAAATTTTATGAAAATCCGATACTTAGATCAATTACAGGGACAATCAAAGTATTTTGTTACATTACGGTCAATGGGGAAAAAGTTTCAAATGCATTTTAATGGTATTAAATTCCTTCAAACATAATAAAATTGATATGCATCTATGAAATATATAATATACATTCTATATAATCTGTGGCGCAAAGAATACTTGTTATTAATTTACAGGGCCACACAAAAGTATTCCATTGATAATGCTTGTCGGACGTTCCTCTCAGTCCGTACAACTTTGAAGAAAGTCCGTGGTAGTTATAGCTGCCACCACCGATATCATTAGGTGATATCGGTCACCCACCGTGAGGATTGTGTAAATGAACACTGACGCTGTCAATTAACTGAATTAACAGTTTATTTAGAATATATGTACACAATAAACACGCTATTTACAATTATATAGAATTACAACTTGGATATAGATGATCCGGTTCAACATTAAATTAAATACAGTAAAGGTTGGCTGTGTACTATTCAAATTGCACCTTCCACCTCACACTCAATGCACGTTAGATTCACTTTATCGGAGATCAACTTCAAATCTCCCAAAGCATGGATACTCGGCCTACGATATCCGGCCCAGAACACTACGCACAAGGACCTCGGCCCTACACTACTCTCCAGGTACGAGCCCAGATACCAACTGAACTAATCTGAGACAAGACTTGCTCTTCTCAAATCACTGCTTTCCCCAATGTCAACTCCCTTTGGGGCTTATTCATTGGACACATTCCACATTCCTTTCTTGATTAGTGACATGTTGCTTGTTTGCCCTTCGCTCACATACATCGCTGACGGATGAACACGCCTCTCAGCAGTCTCCTCTTTCTCACACACCACCTGCATAGGATTACCTGTCAATTCTCCCTTCAACAAAAAAAGAATGTCACCTTGAAAATTCTAGTACACAGCCAGTACAATATACGAAAGATTAAGATAGAGAAATAACGGAAATTCCAATCTTCAGCAGAGGTGGTCACAGAACCTGACAATGCTATACGGGGAAACATTATTTGGGCCGTGTATTAATTATATTAAACTATTTCACATTTTATGAATATGATATACATTGCTCAGGTATAATAAAAGTTACTTCGCATATATTTTCTGGAACGCATAAAAGATTTCGACCACTATTTGAAATACTATCTACTATAACAGCAAGATCTGAATATTTTAAAAATTTCGTTATTGTACGAATGCACCTCATTTGCTACGCTTCACGTGCAATTTCTAACTTGTTTTATCTATCATGTCAACAGATCTTTTTTATCGGTGTGTTCTTTAATAAAAAATGATAGATAAGGAAAAATTGTCAATAATTTGTGAACACCCTATATATCCACGTATTGATTGGTAATTTTTAGATAAGATAATATGTATGTCACGAAATGTGAATGAAGCCCTGTTTCTCCTTCCAGATTTAATGACTTAATGTTAAACTACACGTGAAATTTACTGTAATTGCTCTTGTCAAAAGCAAATTTTACAATCCGCGGCTGAAATTAAAGTTTTGCAGTGTGACAGTTGACTTAATAGGGCAGAAACTTCACCATTCTGCCTCTTTTGATCATTGCTGATGCAGCACTGGTGAAATTGATTCTAGATTTAAAGTATTCCTTGAAGGGAAATAAAACATGTGATTAATTAACACTTTACACTCCAAAATATTCCCTGAACAAAAAGCGGTAGCTTATTCTGCTGAAAGTATATAGATAACACGCTTAACCTATCTGTTGGACACGGTTCTGTGAGATTTTAGAATAATCAATCTGTATGCATTCGGAAATTTTCCTTTTGTGCAATGGATGTGTGCATTTTATTTTATTTTAATTTATTTTATTTTTTATAATTTTTTTTCTAGACTGAATGCAACCTAATAATTCAACTAATTTAATTTATTGAGGGACATAACAACACAAGTTACATGTGAATAAAAATTGCTTTCTATTTGTCTATAAGATTTAGTATATTGTTAAAAATATCGTAGAAAATTAGCTCATGGAGCATTCTTATTGGTCAGAAAATAGATTGTCTTTATAAACAGAGGTAATTTTTCACGATTTCTTATTTTATCAGCAATTTCGATTCTTTTCGTGGACAAAAGGTTTAGCTCTTAGGTTACCTTATACGATTAAATAAAAAGAATCATTTTCCAAATGTTCGTTGTTATTTATTAAATTGCATTTTTTTTAACGGTTTGCGTTTTTGCTAGCATTTTTTATCTATCATCCCAACAAATCCTTTTGTGGTGTGTTCTTTAATAAGTAATAAGTAAAGAAAAATCGTCAATAATTTGTGAATACCCTGTATATCTATGTATTAATCGATAATTTTTAGATAAGAAAATATTTGTGTCAAGAAATGTGAATGAAGCTCTGTTTCTCCATCCAGATTTAATGTCTTAATGTTAAACTACACGTGAAATTTTAATGTAATTGCTGTATTCAAAAGCAAATTTTACAATCCGTTGCTGAAATTAAAGTTTTGCAGTGTGACAGCTGACTTAATGACGCTGAAACTTTTCCATTTTGCCCCTTTTCATCTCTGCTGACGCAGCACTGGTGAAATTGATTCTAGATTTAAAGTATTCCTTGAAGGGAAATAAAACATGTGATTAATGAACACTTTGCACTCCAAAATATTCCCTGAACAAAAGCGGTTGCTTATTCTGCTGAAAGTATAGATAACACGCATTACCTATCAGCTGGACACGGTTCTGTGAGAATTTAGAATAATTGGTTTGCCTACATTCGGAAATTTGTCTGTTATCGAAATACTGGATATTATGATTATTATGTTTATTACCATGACTAGTAATGATTTCAGTTGCAATTTTACGTACGAATATATAATAATGTTTTTCATCATTCACTGTAAAAATAAATAAATAAAACAGGTTTATTTAACAGCCAAAAACACAGTCAGCACGTCAGTAAAAGACTGTTTAGTGTAGGAAAATAATCCATATTTATTACAAATTTACGGCGAAAATCTGTTAAAAGCTAACAGGAAATTTGTAATAAATACAGATTATTTCCATAAAAGAAACTGTTTCTTACATGCGCGAAAATAGAAAATGCTTTAGGCTTTTCGAAATAACATATTTTATCTTTCTTCTTTGGGCGCAAAGAATAGGCAAGTTGCGTAAGTTCGTACTAAATACAGATAATTCCTGTAAAATAAGCGGTTTTTTTTCTGGAGTTCTGACAGAAAGTTTCTTTTTATTAAAATAACAGAAATTTCGTAGTAAATGCAGATTTCTTCTCAAAATAAACAGTTCCTCACTTGCACAAAACGAGAAACAGCTCTAGGCCTTTTGAAAAAACTTTTTTTTCATCTTTCTTCTTTGGGCGTTAAGAATAAGTAAGTTGCGTAAATTCGTAATAAATGCAGATATTTTTTGTAAGTTAATTTTTTTTTTTATCTAACGTTCTGACAAAGAGTTTTTTCTGTTAAAATAACAAAACATTCCTAACAAATACAGATTATTTCCATAAAAAAGACCCAGTTATTTTCTTCCTGACTGACATTTTTTTCCTTTTGTAAAATCAACCTATAATTTTGTACAGTGTATTTTAAAATCTAAAGTTACCACGTAAAGATAACTCGGCAATAATTTGTAAACAGCCTTCATTTCCACACATTAATCCACAATTTTAATATAAGAAAACGAATGTTACTAGAAATGTGAAGAATGAAGTAAAGTTTCTCCATCCAGACTTTATGGCTTAATGTAAAACTACGCTTGCAATTTATTGTAACAAAGGGATAAACCCGGGTACAGAATATAGGTGAATATTTCCTTGTGCGGGCACATCAACAAATAAACAGCTTTCATAGAAAGATAATAATAATAATAATAATAATAATAGTAATAATAATAATAATAATAATAATAATAATAATATAATAATAATAATAATAATAATAATAATAATAATGATGATTGGTTCAGTAGAAAGTTCAGGGAAGGTGTGTAGAAAACTGTTCTATGTTTTAAATATATAGACTCCCCTGGTTACTTATACGATAGTATAAAAATTGACTTTGTGTAATGCGGGATCAAATGTTTGACATTATACGAAAATTCATTTACGGCATAATGGATGCTTTTAAATAGAACGAAATTTAAATCTTTATACGATTACTTTATCTATATTGTTGCGTATATAGGGTGCTTTTGATCTTATGGTTAGACGACTTCAAACTCTTGTCTCTTAGAAAAGTAGAAAATAATTTATTTACAGATCTTCAGAACAGCAGAGTCTTCGAAACTCACAAATATTACTAGATATTCAAAAATAACTGTTCAAATTCATCGCACAAGAACAGATATAGGTCCCAGAGACTCTTTATACAATGTCTCAACGATAAATCACATTCAAAACAATGTAGAGAAAACTCAAGCAAACTTGCTTGCAATCGCAGCTCACTCAATGACTGACTGATGAATAATAATCACAACAGCTCGTATTGCACTCCTTATATAGGCTCGCAGCATGCGCTGGAAATTTCCACAGGCTTCTCGAAAAATCCCGAAAAGCAAGGAAAAACATTCAATGTATCAGCATACCTAAGGGGGGGTTACCATAGAGAGGGAAGGGTTACCATCGCCAACAATCGTCAAGTTTGTCGCCAACTTGGCGATATATCGCCAAATTTGGCAACCAAAATTAGTCGTCAAAAGTGACGCCAACTTGGCGATATCTTTATTATTTCGCCAAGCTGCCATAGACATTCACTGAAAATAATAGACAAGTTTGCTTGATAACAGGAACAAAAGCTAATATTAGTAAAGGAATGGAGCTTAATAAGATTATTTACATTATTTTACAGTACAAACACTAACTATTTACAAAATTCGTAACACTACCCCCTCTTCAAAGACTGCACGTCCCGGGCAGTGCAATCCTTGAGTTAGAGGAAAACACTTAAAATAAGTAAACAAATAAATAAATAAATAATAATAATAAGATTTACATAAATAAGAACTAATTGCTATTTACTTATTTACAAACAGTGACTTTCATGACCATCGTCTGAAATTCCAGTTTTGAATTTCTAATCAATTTGGCCAAAATAAGGGGCTAGCCGGTTATAATGTACGACCTTGGGCTTGGTGTGTGGCGATTTTCGTATGCGTACGACGACGTCATTCAGCCTGTTGACGACTGTGTAAGGACCGTCCCAGTTTCTTTGTAGTTTTGGCGACAGTCCCTTACGACGTATGGGATTCCACACCAAACTTTGTCACCTTCGATGAACTCATGTCCAGTTGCCTTTATGTCGTACCGTGTCTTCATCTTTTCTGATGCCAGTCCGATTCGGTTCCTCGATAGACAATGAACCTCCTCAATCCGTGCCTGGAGTCCATCCACGTATTCTTCAGGCGACAAAGGAGCGTCCGGAGGACGGCCAAACAAAAGATCCGCAGGCAGACGAAGATCACGACCAAAGAGCATTTGAGAAGGGGAGTAACCAGTGGTCTCATGAGTGGCACTCCTGTAGGCAAGCAGGAAAAGAGGCAATTTCTTGTCCCAGTCCTGTTGGTCTCTAGACACCAAGAGAGAGAGGCTATTTAGGATGGTACGATTGAAACGCTCCACCATGCCGTCCGATTGAGGATGTAGAGGTGTAGTTCGAGTTTTGTCCATGCCGAGTAGTCCACACATTTCCTTAAACACAGTCGAATCGAAGTTTCTTCCTTTATCAGAATGGATTTGAAATGTAACTCCGTATCTGGAAACCCAGTGTTGAACCAGTATGTCTGCTACGGTTACCGCCTCTTGATTAGGAATGGCGTAGGAAGGCTTCAGGCCACTTAGTGAAGTAGTCCATGACAACGAGGATGTACTTATTGCCATCAGATGTTCTAGGAAGAGGACCCAGGATGTCTAGAGCAATTCGTTCGAAAGGAGCTCCTACATTATAACGCTGCAATCGTCCACGGGTGCCTCTCTTTGGACCTTTACGTGCTACACAGGTATCACAAGTTCGACAATACTTCTCTACATCACTGCGAACATTATTCCAGTAAAAACGCTCTCGAATCTTTTGAAGGGTCTTCATTACACCAAAATGACCTCCTGTGGGACTACCATGAAGTTCTTGAAGGACTATAGAAATTCTCGACTTAGGGAGTAGTATTTGCCATCTACATGTCTTACCATCGTCAGACTCCCATTTTCGGTACAAAATACCGTTCTTTAAATGTAGCGAATCCCAGGGAGCCCAATAACGTTTAGTCGTAGGATGGTTGGGCCATGTCTTGACAGCTGGGCTTCCTGTTGGACTCCTCTTTTAGCTCTAGAATTGGCTTAATTTCAGGATCAGCAAGTTGATCTTTACGCAGGCTCTCGTCACTCCACGGATCTTGCGATGATGTAGACCCAGTTGTAACTTGTCTTACTATAGGACCTTTGACATTAAATTTCTTCTCAACCCGGTCACAGTATCTACAATTCTCTGAGAGGGTCTTCTTGAGAGAGCATCTGCATTTCCATGTGATGAGCCTTTTCGATGGCGTATCTCCATATCGTACTCTTCAAGCTTTTGTATCCACCTGGCTATCTGGCCTTCAGGGTTCTTAAAATTCAATAGCCAAGTTAGAGAAGCATGATCAGTTCGAATCAGGAATTTTCGACCGTAAAGATAGTGATGAAAAAAGGTCTATTGCTTTCACTACAGCAAGAAGCTCTTTTCTTGTTACGCAGTAGTTTCGCTCTGCCTTTGATAAGCACTTGCTGAAATAGGCGATAACACGCTCCTGGCCGTCAATTTCCTGGGACAGTACAGCGCCAATGCTTTCGTTACTTGCATCCGTATCAAGTATAAACTGTTTATCGATTTGAGGATATGACAAAATTGGAGTGGATGTTAAGCCCTCCTTAAGCTTTTCGAAAGCAGCGTCACATTCCTGTGTCCACATAAATTTTTGATTGGCTTCTGTTAATTTATGAAGTGGTCTTGCAATCATCGAGAAGCCTTTGACAAATTTTCTAATAGGTGCATAATCCTAGAAAGCTCCGAAGCTGGTGAACATCTGCTGGACGATTCCAATTTTTCACAGCCGATATCTTCTCTGGATCAGTCCTAACTCCTTCCGCTGAAATTATGTGTCCAAGGTAGGCGACTTCATTTCGAAACAAACTGCACTTCGAAGGGCTTAACTTCAAATTAGCTTCCTTTATTTTTTGTAGCACCCGCCTGAGGTTGTTCAGATGTTCATCAAAAGATTTTCCTATGATTATGATATCATCTAAATAAACAAGACATGCTTCATAAGACAGCCCCCTTAGAACCGTTTCCAAAAGCCGTTCAAAAGTTGCAGGTGCGTTACACAGACTAAAAGGCATTATCTTGAACTGCCATAATCCTTGTCCCGTTGTAAAGGCAGTCTTCTCGCGGTCGTCCGGATGGATCTCTACCTGCCAGTAACCACTCTTCAGATCCAGAGTCGAGAACCAAGTGTTGCCCGCAAGTGTGTCGAGAGTGTCGTCGATCCTTGGTAGAGGGTAACTATCCTTTTTAGTGACGTCATTCAGTCGGCGGTAGTCTACACAAAATCTTGTTGAACCATCCTTCTTTCTTACTAATACAATGGGAGACACCCATGGACTTGTCGATGGTTCGATGACGTCATTTTCTTCCATATCCTTAATTAAATTTTGCACCTCTTCTTGCTTGGCAAAAGGTAATCGTCTGGGGTGTTGTTTAATAAGTGAGTGATCTCCAGTATCAAATCGGTGTTGTGCCATTTTGTTTCGTCCAAAGTCTTCAGATGTTTGGGAGAATAAACTTTGGAATTTCATAATTAAATTTTCCGAAGCGTCCATCTGTTTTGGATCTAAGTCTGTATTTTGTAACAAATCTTTGACTAAATTATCTGAAGATTTCTCAGACTGACTGGAATTTTGACTTATGCACGTCACAGGAGCACATGATGCTATCACCTCTCCTTTCTTGATAGTCCTCGTCTTATCACTGATGTTAGCAATTCTGACTGGAATGGTCTCTTTCGAGAGGTCTACCACAGAAGAAGCCACCAATACTCCTGCTTGTGTACTATTGTCTTCTGGATAATCTATAAGGCCAAATCGGTAATTAGTTTCATTTTTAATTACAGCTGGAACTAAAAATTCTGTTCTTGGATCTAGATTGATGTCTTCTTTGGCTATTACTGCTTGTTTACATTCAATTTCGTTATTTAATCCAAAAAGACTTATTTCTTCAAATTTTGAGAGCATTTTGTTATTTTTGAAATCACGTTTGAAGCCAAACTTCTTCAGAAAATCTAGCCCGATTAAGCAAGGATCTGTTATGTCAGCCACATATGCCGTATGGTAATATTTCGTTCCTCCAAAGTTGATGGTTAAATTTGCCTTACCATATATTCCTATTTTGTCGCCCGTCACAGTTTGCAGGGTAACGCATGGTGGAATCCAGATGAGTTTAGATTTCAATTTCCGAGCCAAATCTTCTCTTATTATTGCCACATTGGCTCCCGTGTCAACAATCATACGGCACTGAATTCCGTTAATAAAGCCTATTACATATAATTCATTATCGCCGCCACTCATTTTCGATATTTGAAGGATCTTCAGGTGGGGCTTTTTATTCTCTGGTCTTGAATTCATCTCACGTTCGACGATTTTGGGGCAGTTTCTTCGGAGATGTCCTGTATCACCGCGTCCCCAGGACGTGAGATTCTGTCTTCTTGAGCTTGTTCTTCTATATTTTAAGGCTTCAAGCTCTTGATTAATTTTCCTAATTTCTTTCAAGAAGTCGATCTCAGTGTCTGAGCTTTTGTTCACCGTTGCCCCTCGGACTGAATGACGATCTCTTCGGCTGGCTTGTGTAGCTGCTTCCAACTTTAAGGCATATAGTAATGCAGCCTTTAAATCTGTACATCTGCCATTCGTACCGCTCTCTGCACTTCTTGATCTTTTATTCCGTCTACAAAGTACTGCAGTGAAAGCATTTCCCGTACATTTGTTGGGCAGTCGATGAATGCTAAATTTGCAAGCCGTTCAATTTCTGAGGCAAACTCTTGAAGGGTTTCACTCGATTTTTGATGGCGGCTCTTCATTTGTATTCTCGCATAATCTTTCAAGAATTTTTCTCCGAATCTCATTTCAAGTGCACAACTTAGAGTCTCAAAATTGAGTTGTGTCATATCGGGCAATGTTTGCAGCACGTCGGCGGTTTCTCCTCTCAGAGACGCTGCCTGTTGACAAGCTTTCACCTCGTCACTCCATTTGTTCGCTTCGGCTACAATGGTGAATTGGGTCTTGTAAACTTGCCAGGAACTCTTTCCGTCGTATGTCGACAGCTTAACGTGCACGGGAGAAGCAGGCAGATTCCTAAATTCTTCATAATTACCACTGGGCGCTGAAAGTCTTTTTTCAAGATCTTGTACTTTTTTATTTAGCTTTTCATCTACTTCAAGTATTTTCTCTTCAATATTACTAACTTCATTCTGAATTTTCTCTTCTACTTCCTCTATTTTTCTTTCCATTTTCTCTTCAACATTACTAACTTCATTCTGAATTTTCTCTTCTACTTTACTAACTTCATTCTCTATTTTCTCTTCTACCGAATCTATTCTTCTCTCTACCGACGAGAACTTTTCTTCTAAAGTTTTCTTCATTTCTTCTTGACTTTAATTAACTTCCTTCTTCAATTCTTCAGTCAATACTTTTATTCTTTCTTTAGTCCAGGCATTTGGTAAAAAATAAATGCAAGTTTTGGTGTAGTTTTGATTTTTGGCTCCCTTATGTTTTTAGGGTCGCTGAACACGAATCTGGCATTATCCAACAAAATTTCTCCCCGGAAACACGTTTTTTTTGGCAAAAAACGTGCAAAAAACGTGGTTTTTTTCATTTTTTCTAAATAACTTCAAAATTATGCATTTTACAGAAAAGTCATCAATACATAAATTAAAGAGCACAAAATGTCCTACATTTTATGTATTTAAAGTTTTTTTCTCCGATCAATGGTTTAACCGTGAGAGAGCCGCAAAAATAGGTGTGAAAACCAAAAAATTCTGAAAAACGTGAATTACAGCACCGTGCATCGATGAAACTTGAAAAACAACCATTTTACGCAAATTTTCCCCACTTAATAATACTAAATATATTATTATTGACTGTATTTTAGTAATCTGATGTTCATTGTTTCTTTCATAACTAAAAAATAAATAAAAATGAGCATATCTGTGAGCAAAATCTTCATTTGTTATTACAAAATAATAATAGTAATAATTTCTTAATTTGACTTTTAAATAATGTAAATAAAATAACTAAAACAGGTTTTAACTGATCCCATCTGCACTTTCCCCTTTGATTGAAGGGGTGCAAGTATGAAATAACGTTGGTAAAACACCCACCCCCGCATCCCATGTCCACGTTCAGTGGAATACTAACAAACCACCCCTTTTCCACCAGTCTGGCCTCTGTTAGAAATATGCGTCGCACAGATCACTAGCTTATCAGGAGGACACATTCCTATCAGTTTCTATATGCAACTGCTTACTTAGAATAGAGTAATTCACTGTTTGAGTCTTCATGAATATAGTGAACATCTAAAATGATTTTGCGCTGAGTTTTATTTGTGACTTTCCTTTAGAAGAAATATCAGTGAAAGTTAGTCGAGGTATTGCAGCGTTAATCAAGGCAAGTACAGAAAGAAAGGATGGAAAGTCAGTTTTCCTAAAGGGGAAAATCTCAGTAGATGTGCATGTTAATTGTAGAAAAGCATTCGTAAATGAACAGATGATTACTGCTTATCTGAAGAAGATTGAGGAACAAAGTGCTAGCACTTTTCAAATTTTAAGATCATCAACTCCTGAGTTTAATTTTCGAACTAATTGTTTTATATGTAGACTGTGCATTCCGGAAGAGTTCATCGCAACACAAGCGAATGCAATATTGTATACAGTGTGAGACACATGGGATTCAAAAGTACTGAAAGCAGCAAGAATTCTGAAAGCAGCAAGAGCTCGCAATGATGATTATGAGCAGGCTATAATTCAGCGCATCGAGCCAGTGAATGATTTGATCGCAGCAAATGCTCAATACCACATCAAATGTTTTAGATATATTTATGGGAGGCCGATGGTCCAAGAACAGTAGAAATCCATGGTCCATTTGCCGAGGCAATCGACAGAGCAATGCAAAGTATATTACGATTACCTTGAAAATCATGATGACGAGTGTCAATTCTCCATGGAAGAACTAATGAAACAGGTTGCAGGGAGTTATCAACCTGATATGAGAACTGTAAAGTTTAACCTCATTGAGAGATATGGAGACGACATACTAATCACAAAGAATCAGAAAAAAAAGTCCATTGTGTGTTTCAAGAATATAGGAGGGAAGAAACTGACTAATGCATGGTATCAGCAAACATGTAAATCTGATCGAGATGAGAGGCTGCGAGTGGTTGAAGTAGCAGCAAAAATTATTTGCGAAGATATCAGATAGAAGATTTGCTTCGGGAAACTGCAACAACATCGCAGTTGTGTGTCAAGACAAAGAGCATGAGCTAGACTTTGAAACCGATCTGGAAATGGATTGCCCACACAATGAATCAGAGGTCCCAATGGAAGGGGACATAGTTATGCCGCAAGGTATCAAATATTTACTATTAAAAAACTTTTATTTGTAATATTAATAGTTATAAAAACACCCACTAATTCCATTCGTCTATTTTCTATTTTGTAAATGTCGGTGAAAAGCAGGGACCCTCAAATAAAAGAAAGCGGAAATAGTACTTTGTTTTTTTAAGTAAATGTACTTACTAATGTACATAATTATTTGTAATTAAGTAATAATTCATAAAGAGTCGTCGTTTTTATTGTTAGCAACTTCATTGTAAAATATAGTCGATCATAATATCTTCAGTATCATTTAAAGTCAATCTTTGCGAAAAATGGTCAGTTTTCATGTTAAATCTAATGTACAGTGCCATATAATTCCTATTTTCCGGATTTTTTTTATTGTCACACCACATTTTGAACTTCGAGAACTTTAAGAACTGAAATCCGTGTCAGCTTTTATATGTTAAAGCCTGTGCTAGTTATTTCATTTACATTATTTAAAAGTCAAATTAAGAAATTATTACTATTATTATATTATAATAGCAAATGAAGCTTTTGATCACAAAAATGCTCATTTTTATTTATTTTTTTGTTATGAAAGAAACAATGACCAACAGATTAATAAAATATAGTCAATAATAATATATTTAGTATTATTAAGTGGGGAAATTTTGCGTAAAATGTTTGTTTTTCATGTTTCATCGACGTACGGTGCTGTAATTCACGTTTTTCAGAATTTTTTGCTTTTCACACCCATTTTTGCGACTCTCTCGCGGCTAAACCATTAATCAAAGACAAAAACTTTAAATACATAAAATGTAGGAAATTTTGTGTTCTTTAATTTATGTATTGATGACTTTTATGAAAAATGCATAATTTTGAAGTTATTTAAAAAAAAACGAAAAAAAAACACGTTTTTTGCCAAAAAAACGTGTTTCCGGGAGAAATTTTGTTGGATAATGCCATATTCGTGTTCAGCGACCCAAAAAACATAAAGGGAGCCAAAAATCAAAACTACACCAAAACTTGCATTTATTTGTCCTTTTTGAGCACGTAATGCCTGGACTACTTCGTTTTTATTCATTTTATGCGCCAAATCTTCTTGACCTTTATTTCATTTTATCCGCTAACTCTTCTTGGCCTTTATTCATTCTATCCGCCAACTCTTCTTGGCCTTTATTCATTTTATCCGCCAACTCTTCTTGGCCTTTATCAATTTTATCGATTTTATTCGTCAATTCTGTCTTTATACCATTAATAGCATCTAACAGTTCTTTCAGTTGTCCGTCCATTGTTCTTGTTTTCGCCATAAGATTCCGACTTCTGACACCAAAAGTTGTTGCGTATATAGGGTGCTTTTGATCTTATGGTTAGACGACTTCAAACTCTTGTCTCTTAGAAAAGTAGAAAATAATTTATTTACAGATCTTCAGAACAACAGAGACTTCGAAACTCACAAATATCACCAAAAATAACTGTTCAAATCCATCGCACAAGTACAGATATAGGTCCCAGAGACTCTTTATACAATGTCTCAACGCTAAATCACATTCAAAACAATGTAGAGAAAACTCAAGCAAACTTGCTTACAATCGCAGCTCACTCAGTGACTGACTGATGAATAATAATCACAACAGCTCGTATTGCACTCCTTATATAGGCTCGCAGCTTCTCCACAGGCTTCTCGAAAAATCCAGAAAAACAAGGAAAAACATTCAATGTATCAGCATACCTAAGGGGGGGTTACCATAGAGGGGGAAGGGTTACCATCGCCAACAATCGCCAAGTTTGTCGCCAACTTGGCGATATATCGCCAAATTTGGCGACCAAAGTTAGTCGTCAAAAGTGACGCCAACTTGGCGATATCTTTATTATTTCGCCAAGCTGCCATAGACATTCACTGAAAATAATAGACAAGTTTGCTTGATAACAGGGACAAAAGCTAATATTAGTAAAGGAATGGAGCTTAATAAGATTATTTACGTTATTTTACAGTACAAACACTAACTATTTACAAAATTCGTAACAATATGTTATGTTTATCAGACTTCTTTTCTATTCTTTAACGATAAAAAAGTAAGCCTGTTTTTTTCTGTGAGCGAAACTTATCGAGTTATAATACTTTGAATTTTACAGATTTTCCGTATTTTCTGGCACTAAAAATGAGTTTTATAGGATTTATTACCAGTTAAACTATACAAAACATTTGATATGTCAATATCAGTCGATTTGTGACAAACTAAAGTACATACTAAAGTATACTTAGTACATACTAAATTAAACAAGACTGCGATATTGCAAAATGTGGATTTAAAATAACACCATTCCTCACATTTTAAATCAACGATTTATTAAACATAACTCATGATGAGATCCGCTTTCAGCAATGATTAATGCACGTCATCTTGAACTGAAAATAGACGTGGACTCTAATTATAGTCAGAAACAGTAATTTGAAATTCCAAAGTCAATAGGAGAAACTTTGATTCAAATAAAAAGGTATGACGGTTACGATTAAAGAGAAAGCGTGAAATCTGAAGTAGAATGGCTTCAAAGGCAGCCGCTGAAATAGATACTTTTTCAAGATCTCAAACAATTTTCCCTCTCTTTTATATCAATCTGAAAAGGGTTTCAGAGACAAATGTTGAGTTGTGTTGTTTTTTTCACTCTTTATTTGAATAGAGTAAAATTAATCATTATGCAGAAATATGGTCAGGAATTTTTATAAAAGTTTTAGTTGTTCTCAAAGAACAGTAGAGAGAATTTTTTTAATGTTTTTTTTCTGTTAAAACGCATGTTAGTAATTATAAATGTTTTACTATGTTTACTTTCGCCGACATTTGGAAACGTTTCTGTCAGTTTCATTGATTTAAAACAATGGCAACAAGAAAAAAAATCGTCTGTCACTTTTATTAAAGCTAAAGTATAATTTATTGAGTTAATTGCTTTTTTCTACCTTTTGCATTTGAGATATCTAGGACAACCTTTTAAAAGTACTTTTAGTAAAATGTCTTTTTTTTTTTAAAGTTCAATTTGTTTTACATTACAGTTCTTAATTAAATACGTTTTAAATTATTTTACGTAAGAAAAATAAAGAAAAGCAAGTTTATATATTTATTTAAAATTACAGAAGCAAAAAAAAAAAAAAAAAAGAATTGTAAATTTTTGATTTAGTTAAAGTATAATTTATCGAATGAATCGATTTTAGGATTTTAGTTTAATACGAGGCATATTTGGAACATTTAAAATGTTTTTATTGTATTTTATAGTTCAATTAGCTTTCTATTTTGTTTTTTAATTAGAAATTTTGAAAATTATTTACTTAAAAAAAAAATCAAGATCACATTTTTTTTTTTTTTTTTTTTTTTTTTTATATATATATATAAATAATAATAATTTAAAGAAAAAAGCTTTCGTAAATTTTTGTCTGTTCTTTTGATCTAGCTAAAATATAATTTACCGAATAAATTACTATTTTCTTTTAATTCATTGTAAAATATAGCTAGAATAGTTTTTATTTAAAACTATTTTACTGTGTTTTGTAATTAAATTAGTTTTCTATTATTGGAAATTTTCTTATATAAAATGTCTTAAAGGAAAACGTTTCAAAACCTAAATCTAAGTCTTCAACTTTTTTGCTGAAAGTCTTTTGCAACCACAAACTCCGAATAGCAAACTTTATTTGATATCAAAATCCCTGTAAATAAGTAACGATTTTTTTTATTCTAAATAGTGGTAACTTGGTTTTTAATTTAAGGATGTGCATTTATTTCGTCATCGCATCACCAGTGGCTAATCGGTTAAGGTATTTGCTTAAGACGCAACACTAGGCACATACCCGGTCAGAAAAAGACCCGGATGGTAATGTAAAGTCTATGAGGGCGTTCTTTTCAAATATTTCATCTAAATTTTAATATTTTTGCATGATTTGTTTGCACAAGATAGCTGAGGACGATCCACAACCGGCCTAGTTTTTACTTTTACTTACCCATCATACGTAGTATAGGGTAAGTCTTGCAATCGTTTTGAAAATCGAAAAAAATTTTTTGACGGATTTACACGTTTCCGATACTGGAGATTCCGAAAAACATGTTTTTAGAAAAAAAAAATTGCCGTCCGTCTGTCTGTGTGTCTGTGTGTCTCTCTGTCTGTAACCGCTCTATCTCCCGAACAAATTGAGATAGAGACTTGAAATTTTGCATGAACTTAGTATGTAAGAATGGGGCGAAGCCTATTTAATATCAGTAACCTCGATTATCCGGAACTATTTTTTTCGGACTCTCGAAAAATTCGTTCTGATGAAAGGTATATAAAAATTTTCGATTTTTTTTATTTTAAGGTGTGAACATAAAAGGCAATAAAATAACACAAATTTTCTATAAAGAACGAAGTCGATCGGATTATTAGTTGCCGAGATATCTGTAATCCTGTTTTTCACATTCTTCGATTTTTCATGACCCTGTATTTCATTCAAATTTCAATACAAAGATATATTTTAATTGGAAATGAGACGCTTAATTCGACGCAGTAAATTTTTAGTTAATATGATTATTATTTTTGGAGTTATAAGGATGTTTCTTTAGCGCAGTCTGGTACTTACTTGAGTATTTTGGCGTTTTGTATAATTTGTCGAAATGGGTTCATCAGCAATTCATTATAGAGCATATATATAGAGCTATGTATATTAAAAGTATTAAAATGCATGTTTAAGTTTGGTTTTGGAATTGCAATGCATTTTATAAATAGTTTACACATGTTTTATTTTCATATTATATATTATGCATATCTATGATGGGTAAGTGTTACGGTGGCCCCCAACGACTAGTTTCAGTTTTGGTTTGAGATTTTTTTTTTTTTAAAAATGACTTTAACTTTCGAAACCGGTTTAAACCGGTTTTGAAATTGAAACTATCGTAATATAAAAAATATATAAGCAAAACTGAAAAAGTAAAAACTAGGCCGGTTGTGGATCGTCCTCAGCTATCTTATGCAAAAAAAAATCATGTAAAAATATTAAAATTTGAGCGAGATATTTGAAAAGAACGCCCCCATAGATTCTAGATTATCACACGGGTATTTTTCTGTGCCTAGTGTTGGGCCTTACACAAAGATCAAGAAGTTATTTAATTTGAATTTCTTTAATTTGAAACAACGGGAACTAAGAAAAATTAAACGGATGTGCCAATTCCAAAATTCATACATGTTGATAATTCGAAATTTCCGGTCATAGCGTCGAAATTAAATTTCAACCAATGCCCGTTGTGAAGATTCAAAAACATGAATTTTTGTGCTTTAATTCTTGAATTATGGCTATTGCTAAAATCATGAAAATCCTGAAAAATTCAGCATAGCAGCAGCAACATCTGTTGGTTGATTTACACCAAAACCTAATCAGCCACAGCTTATTACAACGTCTAACTGAATCTGGAATTTTATGAAAATCCGTATATTAATTTTTAATATAGAGCTATTGCAAAATTCGTGGAAAAACCTAGAGAAACGGGACTGGTATTCCATTGAAACTGGATTTACAATGTAGAGTTTTTCTAGAAAAACTAACATAGCAACGACATCTGTTGCGCGATTAAAACAAAATCTCATCAGCAACTAAACCAGAAGTTAGATATAGTCAAAGAGCCGACCGCACAAAACCTTAAGTCATCGAGCACAAGAAAAGATCCTTTATTTTATGGAAGAGTAGCCATAGGGGAATCTAATGATCCGTGTCTGCCGGAAGTGAAGTGGTGCATAAGCCAAAAATTAATACCACTAGTGGGTCACTCGTAGGTCTAGCATTGTGTTTGCCGTGCAATCAAAAGTATCAAAACACGGAAAACTGGGTGCAGGAAAACATAATGCTAAGATTACGAGTCAACCACTAGTGGTATTAATTTTTGGCTTATGCTCCACTTCACTTCCGTCAGACATGGATCATTAGATTCCCCTATTATTACTCTTCCATTAAATAAAGGATTTTTTCGTGTGCTCGATGACTTAGGGTTTTGTGCGGTCGGCTCTTGGACTATTAGAGATTCGTTATTCGTATTAGCTCTTGAGATACGACTATAGTGGAAATCGTGAAAAATGCAGCATAGCAGTGCCAACTACTGGCCGATTTACACCAAAACATAATCACCACTAAGATTTATCAAAGCACACCTGAATCTCATGTTTCATGAAAATTGAGTTGGTGCATTAGTTCATGACACAGAGCTCTTGCGGATATCGTGCAAAATGCAGCATAGAAGCCAAACTTCCGAAACTTTACAAAGACAGGTAAGTTGCCTCAATTTTTTAAATCTCATAAAGTTGCTGCAGCTGCAGAATGTACTGATGTGGTTGCAAAGTTGTTCAAAAAAAAAAAAAAAAAAAAAAAAAAAAACTTTAATTTAAATGGAGATATGACTTGCAAAAAGATATTTCTTTGAAAACTCCCTCTTCTAAACAATTTTGAGATAAACGTGTCTTAGAAAAGTGGAAAAATGAAGAAAAAAAAAACCCAAGTTATTAACATAGCTTTATGTTTGACTCCATATATGCACTGAAAAAAATGGGTTATCAAAACAGAGTAAGAAGTACTCAATTTTAAGTACTTCACATACTCAAAATAGCTCCGAGCCAAATGTACTTAAAACTGAGAACCACATGTACTCACTTTTGATTCCATGGTTGTGTTCAAATGTGAAACATTATGTATTGTCCTTCTGAACCTACAAATAAAAATAAAGTTGTACTGGCATTTACTTTTCGTTCAAAATTATTCACAAGAGATGTTTAACTGATTATTTATTAAGAAAATTAGCAAAATTATTAGTAAAATACTCAAATCGAACATTTTTATGACAAGATCATTATTTGAAAGTATACTTTAAAATTATTTTAAAATATTGTGCATGACTTAATATTTACATTAAAAAGTATATTCTATGCTATAATGAAAGAAATAAACCAATACAAGGTACACAATTATCATTTGTTTGCATTTGATGACATATGATGTTTCAAAAATGAGAATGCAATGTGTTCATTTTTGACCCAAACATACTCAATTCGATATGAGTACATCGACTTACTCATTTTTGAGTATAGTAGACTCCCTCAAATCCGCACAGCTTGGGACCAGAGGTTGTGCAGAGTTTAGAATTTTGCGGAATTCTGGTTATTGCTTTGTTTACATTTTTTAAACAGTGTTTTGAATGTAGTTTATAAATAGTAATTTGTGTGCAATTAATAATGCATTTGGAACTGTAATGGATGCTTACAATATAATAAAATATTAAAATAAGTAATAAACTAAAATAATAAAAATTTAGATAATTTTTAAAATGATTAAAGTACTAATAGCAAAGATCAAGCTAATAATCAATAATGTATAATTAAATATGCATTATAAAGATTAAATGTATTTTTCCAAAATTATTCAACAAAACTTGCCTCATAAAAGTACATTCCTAATTCACATCAAAATCATAAAATAAGAAAGTTTTATTTCAGGTTTAGCCAGGCTTAATAACCAAAAATTCTTGATTAATGCATAAATATACACTGCTCAAAACAATTAAAGGATATTTGAAGTTTTATATAAAATAAAGATATAAACGAAATTTTTTTGGCCGAAAATAGAAGAAGAGAATCACAAATGCAAATTTTTCTGGTTTTCAAACTGTGGAGTATGCAAATTTTGAGTTCGACGTCAAAAACGTCGCTTCAGCGGCAGCGAATGAAATTTGACTTTCAACTGGATAAAAGAGAATGAAGACAAGGATGATCGGCAATCAGTGATTGCTTTGTTTCGATGAGTACGATGTCTCAGCGAAGTCATTTGACAGATTCAGAAGCTTGGATAATTGTTGGTAGGTTAGAAGGGGACCAAACTCAAGCCGAAGTAGCGCAAGCCATTGGAGTGTCACAAAGTGTCATTTCCAGGATCTGGAACCGTTTTTTGGAGAGTGGATGTGCAGGCCGAAGACCAGGGCAAGGTCGTAGACGGGCAACAACGCCCAATGAAGATCGGTATTTAGCGTTAACAGCTCGGTGACACCGAAACATGAACGCAACAACACCTTCGCTCGACTACAGGCACCACGATTTCAACTCAGACTGTCCGAAACCGGCTCCATGCTGTAGTTCTGTATTCTCGCCGACCGATGGTATGTGTTAGATTAACATCAAGGCATCGTCGCGACCGCAGGGAGTGGGCAACCGAGCATGTCAACTGGAGCAGAAATGAATGGAGCAATATTCTGTTTTCTGACGAGTCCCTTTTTTCTGTGCATCCCGATAATAGGCGTATTTTCATCTGGAGGGACCGTGGCAGTAGGAATAATCCTGCGTTCGTGCACGAAAGTGTCAGATTTGGCGGTGGAGGAGTGCTGGTGTATGGTGGCATCTCCATATTAGAGACCTATACAGTAGGGCGGAGCGTAAAAAACTTTTTTTCGAAATTCTTTTCTTCTTAGCGCGGAAAAGTTGTCTAGTGGTATCAGTAACATACTCAAAAAATTTCGAAACAATCAATAAATATCTTCCGGTTCCACTTTTGGGTCGAAATATGCAATTTTAGGCAAAAATGGTGTAATTTTTCACATTTTAGTAATATTTTTATTTTTGAATTTTTTCTTCGCCCTAGTGCCGAAAAACTGAATGAGTACATAAGGAACACAAGTCCAAAATATTAGAATAATTAAAAAATATCTTCTGGTTCCACTTTGGGTTCTAAATATGGGAAATTTGTCGAAAATTATACAAATTTTCACATTTTAGTCATTTTTGTATTTTTCGATTTTCTATTTCCGCTTGCATGGAAATGTTCGAATAATATGCAAGAAACATAAGTAAAAAACTTTAGAATAATAAATAAATATCTTCCGTCTTCCTTTTCAGGGTCTAAAAAGTCCAAAGTAGCCAAAAAGTATGTAACTTTTCACATTTCAGAGATTTTTTTTTCTTATCAATTTTCTCTTCTTGCTGAAGCAGAAAGTATGGAAAATCATATGAGAAACATAGCAGAAGAGGTTATTGGTGACACTTGCTCTGTACACTGTAAAAAATTTTGCGTAAGGTTCCTAAGAAAACATGTGGCAGCTATTCTGCCACAGGTTTTCCCAGGAATTTAATCCAAAAAATGCCAGGAAACTTACATATGCCAGGAAAGTCCAGAAATCTATAATCTGGGATGTTACTCATGAAATATCAGTTATGTTTCACCATTCTGAAAAGTCTAGAAACCTTTTATGTGTAACGTTACTCATTAATTTTCTGTTAGGTTCCACCGTTCTGAAACCTACAATCTGAAACATTACTCGTGAAATCTCAGTTAAATTCCTCCATTCTGAAAAGCTCTGAAACCTATGATCTGGAATGCTACTCATAAAATCTCAGTTAGGTTCCACCTTTCTGAAAATTTCCGAAATCTTTAATATGGTATATTACTCATAAGATCTCAGTTAGGTTCCGATTTTCCGAAACGTATCATCTGGAACATTACTCATGAAAATTCATTTATGTTCCTTCATTTTGAAAAACTCTGAAACTTATAGCCTGGAACTTTACGCATAAAATCTTAGTTAAGATTCTTCATTGTGAAAAGATCTGAAACATTTCACGGAATACGGTAAATGTCACCGGGATATCCAGTGGCAGCAATTCTGCTATAGATTTTCACAGGAACTTTATTAAAAATTTGTTTGGAAAATTATGCAAATCTGAAAACTTCAGAAATCGATAATCTAGTATGTTAAGGCCCTTTTACAATAAGTTACTTCTAATTTCTAGCATGATATTCGAAGAGTTTTAAGATGCCTTAGAGTTAGAGTTAAGTTTAGTTCTTGAACATGATACAGATTAATGAGTTAGTAATCTTTGTTGAGAATATAAACGATGATTACACAGCTGAAAGTTAAACATTGTATTGAAAATATTTCTAATTAGTTGCTTTCGTTTTTCAGTTGATAACACAAATCTAAAAAAATATACAGGATATCTATGAGTAAAATCTAATTTTAAATCATGGATATATTAAAATTACTTTTACAAAAATAAATTGGTTAGAATATTGATGCAAGGATAAATTATGATAAATATATACTTCAGAAACAGAAGAAATATCTAAATGAGTGATATTGTGCTGTGATCTACAAAAAAACATGCTTAAGTTTTTCCACATTTATATCAAGCTCAACATACCAATTTGAAGGTGTAAATTAAGAGTTAATGTAACACAAAGAATACATTTTTGGCAAAATCTCGTACAAAGCAATTGTGTATTTTTAAAATAACCTTTAGATAATTTTGCCACATTATTTAATAATTTAAACAGAATATCAACTTGTCATTTGGCTAGTACAACAGATTAGTCATTTAGCATAAAATGGTATGTTTAATCCACCAAAGCATTCTAAAAAAATTTTTCAGTATCTGAATATCTGCTTTTTTGGGGGAAGTATGTGGTCATTCGACGCTTCCCCCTCCCCCTTACCCCATTATCTTCATTTAAATTGGATCAATTACGTTTGATAATTCTATTCCTTATATAATTAACATAATACCACAGAAATCAATGCAAAAACGGTTTTTGATGCATGTGCTATACAGTACATAATTATTTTAAAAGATTATCCAAACCATTAAGGTTTAATTACACAATATTTCAAGGTAAGTTAAAATATGCACAAATTTGTGAAAGAGATTTTAAAGTTATATTCAAAAATAACTTTTTAATTGTAATTTAAGCATTAGCATCTTTAAAGGGATTCATTCATTTGGTTAAAGCACAAAATTCAATTTCAGATGTCAAAAGATACAAGGGAAAAAAAGAACAGCTGCCGAAAGAAGATAACCTTTTTTTTAAAAATTGAAAATCTTAATGCAGTGTTTTCCTGATACTTCAATTAAAATATATTTCTCAATTTGATATTATAAATTCCTGTACATGACTTATCGGAACAATTACCTATCACATAATGCTTTGTTAGAATCCCTTCGACTTGAGATATCGAGAATATTATGCAATTAAAAAATAATATAGTCAAAAATAAAAGTTCACAGAAGTTTCATAATATACACAAAACTTTATTGATATTATGGTTAAAATTACAATCTAGAATTTTATCACAGTTTGCTTAATTTTTCACATAAAGTAACTACTTTTCGACTAACTACACTACCATTATTCAACTTCAACAATTTTAGTTCAATGAAAGCGTAAGTCCCAGTGCCTTTGAAAGAATATTTTATATTATAATAAGAATATAAAGAGATTGTCGAAACTACACTCTGTACAAATTCCACACCTTCAATTAAAATTTTATCTTCTACTTGCTTTCGTTCAGCTGTAGAGGGATTGTCTGTGTATCTGCAGATTCTCAAAGCTAAATGGTTCAGTAACTCACTTTTTTCTGTCCACTGCAAGCAATCTTCATTTAAAACTTTAGTTAGAGCAGAAGAAAAATGATGTGAAGGAATCTGAAAATCCTCGCGCCATGGGTGCTTTAATATACTAGTTGGATGTGCCAATCCCAAAACTTTCTTCTATCTCATACATACATTTTAATATTAAAAAGAAATAGTTACTCATTTTAATGCTTTAATAATTTTAATTCAATACCTTACCAACTTTCATTTTCATCTTAAATTTCTGCTTCAATCAATTAATCGGAGTAAAAATGAATTTCCGTCTCTGCACGAGCCGATGGACAATAGAATGATAAGCAGATTTTTTTTTTCAAATTCAGGGAGGACTTATTTGCCTTACCAACAAATAATCATATACAAAATGTTTAGTTCAGTTCTAGAACTAACTTCATACACTTTTATGTGGTGCAATATTGAAAATAGCATAAAATTCGGTATTGCAGCGCCCCCTTCCGGCAGATTTTTTTCAGATTCAGGGCGATCCAACTAGCCATAGCCATACACTTACACAAAAAATTTCGTTCAATTCGATGCATAACTTCATGTACTTCTGGTCGGTACAATATTGAAAATGGCACAAAAATCGCGATTGCAGCGTCCCCTTCCGGTGGATTTTTTTCAAATTCAGGGAAGACCAACTAGCCATAGTCATACACATACACAAAAAATTTGGTTCAATTCGATGCATAACTTCATATACTTTTGGTCGGTACAATATTGAAAATGGCACATAAATCGCGATTGCAGCGCCCTCTTCCGGCGGATTTTTTTCAAATTCAGGGAGGACCAACTAGCCATAGTCATACACACACACAAAAAATTTGGTTCAATTCGATGCATAACTTCATATACTTTTGGTCGGTACAATATTGAAAATGGCACAAAAATCGCGATTGCAGCGCCCTCTTTCGGCGGATTTTTTTCAAATTCAGGGAGGACCAACTACCCATACTCATACACATACACAAAAAATTTGGTTCAATTCGATGCATAACTTCATATACTTTTGGTCGGTACAATATTGAAAATGGCACAAAAATCGCGATTGCAGCGCCCCCTTCCGGCGGAATATTTCAAAACTGAAGGCGGACCTGCTTGCCACAGCCAAAAACATTCACAAAAAATTTGGTTCAATTCTATGCATAACTTCATACACTTTTTGATGGTAGAATGGCGACATACAGACACACAGACACACACACAGACACACACACAGACACACGGACAGACAGACATTTTGTAAAAACATGTTTTTTGGAATCTCTGACCCCTAAAACGTGTAAATCCGTAAAAACCGGAAGTCGAAAAAAATTTCGATTACAATACTTTCTTCTATTGAAGATAGAAGAAAGTAACAAGTGACTGCTTATATTTAAAGAGCTGCTTTCCGTACTCGAATTTAATTCTGCTGTTCCAAAGTCTCCTTTTGTTTCTGTAAATGAGCTATCGTTACATTCAGATTTGATTATTATCCAAGGTGGCTACAAAGAAACAAAAATTATATTATATGTTTTATTTTTTATGCATAAATTATTGGATGCAATATTGTTTATTCAGTTTCTGTAAAAATCAAAATGTTTATTGGAAAAGTTATTCTCATTTGCAAAAACACTTTGTATTATGCATTAGCTTGAAATATAGAATTCTTGAATATGTGTCCTACAAAAGTCTGTAATAACAATACAAAAAGTACTACAACTACTTTTGTATATTCCCAGAATGTTTTTCAAAAAATAAAAGAAGTTTCAAAATATTCAATATATATCTTTTAAACAGGGGTTTTTTGCAAGTGCATTGTTGTCATGTTGCGCATGGCCAAGAATGAATATCTATGAATTATACAGGGATTTGTTCCATTTTTAAAAATGTATTGCAATATTTTGGATTTTAAGTGAAAAATTTGAATTTATTAGATAATAATTGGTTTATATATCGTTTAAACATTTTATTCTCAATTATATATTGATTTTGTAGAATCTCCAAT
This sequence comes from Maratus speculifer, assembly GCA_964019185.1. Taxonomy (NCBI): domain Eukaryota; kingdom Metazoa; phylum Arthropoda; class Arachnida; order Araneae; family Salticidae; genus Maratus; species Maratus speculifer. Next base: position 212,057,429 of record OZ025302.1, read on the forward strand.
CAGTAGTGTAACTATAGTTTTGAGTCCTCTGCAAAATTTTCCACAAGGCCCCCCTAGAATATATATCTATTTCTCATAACAAAATGGGGTTCCCGTTTCGTGACCCGTCTTGCGGGTATGATTTTTTTACGCGCAGATCAGTTTGGGAGTACGCAAAATGTACATTCGTTAGTCAATACAAAATGACTCGTTCTTAAAAGCCTAAAATGATAAACCGTTTATGACCGTTTAAGATGTTTATTTTTCACAATTACTTCCAAGCCCCTTCCTCCCGCCCCCCTACGTCACAGGGTTTTGCAGATCTCAGTTTTCCACTGTCCTCGATATTGATATACAATATAAGTTCATTTACGCTTCTTTATTTACATATCTTTTTTGGTTAGCTCCGTGCACTAAGCATAAAATTAGCAATTTCCATCGTCGAGTAACACTAAAAAACGTGGAGATAAACTTTACCGTCCTGAGTCTGCAAACTTGATGAGTGCTACTCGCAAAACATGATGGTTGTAAGATATATCGACACCAGGGATGAAAGGAGAAAAATTCGTTAATAATTTTCAGTCAAAATTAACGATTATTGCAAACACTAGAAGAAAGTAGATAACTATTTTTGGTTCAAAGGTTGTTTCACGGCTGGTGGGAGGGGATAGTTAATTTCGAAGTGATCATTTTTATCCGAGTTAATTACGCATACTATTATACAGTATGAAATATTTAAAACTGGTGTCGTAGTTTAGCTTAAAAAAAATAAAAAAAATCCAGGAACGTGTAATTTTATGCTTAATACTGAATTTTTTTTAAATGTCTTTCTCCGACTTATTATACAATATGATTAAATTGATTTATGACAAAATTGATTTTGGAACGCAATTCCAAGTCAATCTTACTTTTCATGTACTTAATCCAGGAATCTCACTCCTGTCCAAATTAAAGTGTGTCAATTGGAAAAATCTGCTAAAAAACAGCTAAACCCGAAATTTGGATGAATCTGAATTATATAAGACCCATGTTCCTGCGCAAACTCGCTTAAATTTACTAAATAAATTCCACTTATTTGGTGAAACTGATTATTTCGGGTTTTGGTTGGTTCTAGATCAAATATAATGTGACTGATAAGCACTTCCTTCCCTCTTAAATAGGCTTAAACAAAAACTTTTGTTTAGAATTATCTATTTTCATTGAAGTTTGGGTGTCAATTTATTAGAAAATTAGGCGAGATTAATCAAATCAACAATGTTAGGTCAAGTATAGGTCAGTTGTAAAAGAAACCCTTCCTCTCCAACTAATTCAGCTTTACATAGAATTTTCTTGTCGAGAACCAATTAGTTTCAAATTTTGGTCTCCTTTTATTAGAAGGATAAATTACACCTTTAACACGTTGAATTCCACGTCAGTCACGGATGACTGACACTGAACTTTCCGCTTACTTAATTATATCCTTTAAAGTCCTTATCCTCTAAAAGGAAAATTTTAAATAAATGTTCAGCAATTCCTTAAAACAATATAATATTTAATTTTATATTACAAATTTACGCTGTCGGTCACGGGCAACTGATGTGGCTGAAACGGAAATTTTAATGTCAGTCACCGGTGAGTGACATAGCAGTTAACGTGTTAATACAAGGGTTTATAGGTCACATATTTTTTTGGGGGGGGAGGGATAGAATCCTCCACTTTCATTTTTTTAATTGCATTTTCCTTGCATAAAATTATTCGAATAGTTTCAAATTTTGGGTACATATTCAACAGGAGGATGGATTAATCTCACGGATACTTAATTATATTTTTTAACTATCATAATAATTGCAGCAAAATTTGAACTTCCTCCGTACACCCCTTTTACTTGAAACACTCATAAAATTTGTCCCGATGTTTTATAAACGTAGTGTTGTGAAATTTTCAAAATGCATTTGCTAACCCTGTCAAAATAAAGATGCTAAAAAAATTGTCAGATTTAAGATATACTGAGTGATACTGAAAAAGTTCAGCAAATCATAACAATAGATACAATAAGATTTAAATTCAAAGTGATATTTTGCGCTTTAAATATGGAAGTAAGCTTTTGCATGTTAAGTACGAGTTTATTTTTCAGGTTTCTTCTCAATTCTTTTGGTAATAAATAATTCGGTATGCTTTTTTTAAGTTACTTTTGGAAGCCTTTTTAGAAGCGTATTTCCAGAATTCCTGTTTCTAATAGACTAGTTAATGTGCATTTAAGTTTGTTGAATTATATAACATTAAACTTCTGTTATTTTAAATCAAATCACAGAAATCCTCGGTGTTACTCGAACCCCTGTTAATGTGGTTTCGAGTACTTTTCCTATTCTTTATGCAGCTTTATGTTAAATTGAAAAATTTTAATTTTGAAAATTATTTTATAAGCGAGATTTAGAAGCCTTCGTTTGCGTGGATTTTAGTTGGGCTTTGAAAGACTTGCTAACGCGCATTTCCGAGCTCTTGTATTTCAATAAGGACATAATGCGTATTTTAAGTTTGAGTACATAGTATATTAAAATTTAGAAATTAAGTTTGAGAAATCCTCGATGTTACGCCGCCTTTTAACGCGGATTTAGAGCAGTTTTTCTAATGTAGCTTTAATTTAATAAATTTTAATTTTAATATTATTTTCTAAGACTTTTAGATGCCTGTTTACGTTGATAGACTATAACTTCGGGCTTGTCAATTAACCCCTCTCCCCCACAATACACACCCGCGTTAATACGGATTTCCAAGCTCATTTTAAATATTGTTAGTTTGACTACGGTAATTTCTTACTTATATATATTTCTGTTAGATACAATTTCAGTTTTCAGTTGAGTGTAATCCTACCAAATGGAAATTAAAAAATATTAATAAGCTATAAAGTTGATAGTTAGAACTGTACGAACACGTCATATGATTTTGTATGAAGTGTTTGTGACTTTGTTAATGGTCAATAATTAAAAATCTGAGTAACTGGCCAGTGGCCAATGATAATTTTTATCTATATTTTGCATCAACATACAAATGAAAGATTGCTGTAAATAATTATGCACAGATCTGTATAATAAAGACATACATACACGTAAAGTATTTCATTTATTCAGAATTTTTAAAAAAGAAAATAACATTAAAAAAGTATGCCTGACAAAATGTTAAAAAATTCAGCACAATAATTGAAATATTGACTTTCTTAAAATTAAGATTGTAAATTGATACTATAAAATTTTGTTTAGTTTTCACGTAATCCTTCATTTAATTTACAGAAAGTTTTTAGCTTATGATAATGTGCATAGAATTTTTATTTAATATATAAGTCTGATTATGCATATAAGTTAAATTGCTTAAATACATACTTAAGTGCTAAGTAAAATAACATTTTTAAATGGAGGATTATGTGACTTACGACAGCTTAAGTAAACATGAAATTTGCATTTAATGCACTATATAAAGAATACTATACAAACTTACCTGGTAATTATTTAAATTCTAATCCACAAACTGAGCCCTTTTTTAAACAGTTTATTGGTCAGTTAAATGAAACAGACATAGTTACTTTACGTGAATGAGATTATTTGATCGTTAAAGATCAACATTCGGGAGGTAATTTAGGGAAATTCTACAAATTTACGAAACATGGGGGCGCTATAAAAAGAACGGTGTGTATTTGATCGAAAATCTCTGAGAAAATGTTATCAATAAAGAAAAATGCTTACTGTTTCGTTAAAAATTGAATGTCTTATTATATAGCATTTGGGATTCATGAATTAAGATTTTAAGCAAAAGAACATTACCGTACTTATGGATCACATTTAGGCACAATAACGTTGCCACAAAATTAGGAATATTTTCTAGTAAACGACTTAAAATTGTACCTTTTCATCCTCTATAGATATATGTAGCTTTCAGATTCCAAAGAAGGGAGGGAAGAAGGGGGGGACAAAATTTAAACATTTCTCTACTGATATTACTTTAATTCCACGCTATAGACTCAATATTTTGAAAAGAAATAGTTGCTAGAGCTTCTCCCCTTTCCCCTTTAAGCATTGACTTTGTTTATAATAATTTTTATGCTAGATTTATTGTTTTAGGAAACAGTCGAACCCACTTAAGACGTGATACCGATTAATACCTGAATTTACTCCAGTTCCAACATCACCAGAACATCGCTCTTACAATAAATGTAAAAATTTTTCATTTAATATAAGATAAAGTTTTCATCCCTCGGACAACAGATCTCGCTTACGACGCGAATGCATATACCTAGATATTAAGTTTTTGATATGAACATCAAACTATTTCCGAATATAATCGCTTTATTTAATGACAGAAATATTACTAATCGGAAAAAGTGATAGACATTGTAAAAAAAAAAAAAAAAAAACTTCTAAACTGACACTTAAATTAAACGAATATTACTAATCAAAAATAGTAGGTATTTAATTAATTAAACTTAATTAAACATGATTAATTAAACATGATTAATTAAACATGAAATTTGCATTTAATGCACTATATAAAGAATACCATACAAACTTACCTGGTAGTTGTTTAAATTCTAATCCACACACAGGGCACTTTTTTTAACAGTTTATTGGTCAGTTAAATGAAACAGACGTAGTTTCTTTACGTTAGTGAGATTATTTGATCTTCAACGTTAAAAATACGAGAGGCAATTTAGGGAAATATGCTAAACTTACGAAACATTTGGGCGCTATAAAATCAACGATGTCTATTTGATCGAGAATCTCTAAGAAAATGTCATCAATGCAGAAAAATACATACAGTTTCATTAAAAATCTAATGCCTTATTGTATAGCATTCGGGAATCCTGTATTAAGATTTAAAGTAAAAAAAAAAAAGATTACCGTACTTATGAATCACATTTAGGCACAATAACCTTGCCACAAAATTAGCAATATTTTCTAGTAAAAATCTTAAAATTGTACCTTTTCATCCTCTATAGACATATGTAGCTTTCAGATACCAAAGAAGGGAGGGGAGAGGGGGGGACAAAATTTAAACATTTCTCTACTGATATTACTTTAATTTCATGTTATAGACTCAATATTTTGAAAAATAAAATAGTTGGCTAGAGCTTCTCCCCTTTCCTCTTTAAGCATTGACTTTGTTTATAATAATTTTTATGCTAGATTTATTGTTTTAGGAAACAGTCGAACCCACTTAAGACGTGATACCGATTAATACCTGAATTTACTCCAGTTCCAACATCACCAGAACATCGCTCTTACAACAAATGTAAAAATTTTCCATTTAATATAAGATAAAGTTTTCATCCCTTGGACAAAAGATCTTGCTTACGACGCGAATGCTTATACCTAGATATTATCGCTTTATTTTATGACAGAAAGATTACTATTCGGAAATAAAGATAGACATTGTAAAAAAATCCTCTAAACTGGCACTGCTGATTAAATAAGTCAAATGTTACTAATCGGAAATAGCAGATATTTGGAGAAAAATTTGCGGTATTAAGATCGAGAATTTCGTCAAACAATCACTGATAAAATAATTTCGTAAAACGATCACTGGTCGAATTTGAAAAAATAGGCTTCAAAATGAACAATAAGATAGGCATACGCACTTTCATTCCAAATTTAGTTTGTCTAAATCCCATAGTCTTTTTCTTCAACTGAGGCAACAAAATTAATCACACTCAAAAAAGTAGTTCATATGGAAATAAAGACCAAGAAGAGTCCCCAGAGTCTAAACTGGGAAAAAAATATTCGAGAATCACAATTAAATGCGTAGTTAAAGCTTCGGTAAAAATTAGTGACTCTAGTTTCCATACTCGATTTATAACTAAGTGAGCAAAATAATAAACACACAAAAAATTAGTTTTTTTACATGTAAAATATATCTCTAGAACTGTACAGGGCAGAATTTGAATAAAAGCTTTGAAATGCACAATTACAAGAGTATACGCACCTTCGTGTTATTTTGTTAAAGCGCAAGATCTCGTAGTCTTTTCTCAGCTGGGATGATAAAATGGCATACACGCAAAATAACGATTTTTCTGTAATTAATATACCAACCACAAAATAAGGAATATTACACAAAAAACATATATAACTTTTCACAGATTACCAATGATTTCTATTTTAGAATAAATTCGAAAAGTTACACAAAAGCTCAAAAAGTATACTAAAACTAAAGAATGTTACACAGAAAATATTCGGAACATTTCACAGTTTATCAGTAATTTCCACTTTCTCAACTATTCCGAAAAGTTACACGAGATTATGGAAGGTATTACACAAGATTTCTCGGTATTCTTGTATGAGCAGAAATAATTCGAGAAAACCCAGGAATGTTACACAGTAAATGCTAAGAACATTGCGCAAATTTTTTACAGTGTATAATCGCAGCCAGTTTCTTCTACATGAGTTCTTCGTCACTTATCCTCATCATTGAATATACTCCTCAACTGAATTTTACGAGCAGAGCATCAAACCAACAGTAATACTACAGTAAACGAACAGAAAGCTGAACTTATTAGAGGAATTTCCTTCAGATCGCTTTTAACTCGATTGTTCTATGATTTTTGAGTACATTAATGCCATGAATTTGCCAGTTTAAGTAATAAAAGTCAAATCAAAAGATATTATTAATTATTTTAAATTTTTATACTTATGTTTGTTACATGATTTTCCGAATTTTCCGCACCAGTGAGAAGAGAAAATTGATAAGGAAAAAAAATCTCTGAAATGTGAAAAGTTACATACTTTTTGGCTACTTTGACATTTTTAGACCACGAAAAGGAAGACAGAATATATTTATTTATTATTCTAAAGTTTTTTACTTATGTTTCTTGCATATTCTTCGAACATTTCCATGCCAGCGGGAATAAAAAAAAAAAAAAAAATTAAAAAATGACTAAAATGTGAAAATTTGTATAATTTTCGACAAATTTCCCATATTTAGAACCCAAAGTGGAACCTGAAGATATTTTTTAATTGCTCTAATATTTTGGACTTGTGTTCCTTATATACTCTTTCAGTTTTTCCGTACTAGGACAAAGAAAAATTTGAAAATTAAAAATATTACTGAAATGTGACAAATTACAACATTTTTGGCTAAAATTGCATATTTCAACCCAAAAGTGGAACCGGAAGATATTTATTGATTGTTTTGAAATTTTTTGAGTATATTACTGATACCACTAGACAACTTTTCCGCGCTAAGGAGAAAAGAATTTCGAAAAAAAGTTTTTTACGCTCCGCCCTACTATACAGGCCCCGGATCTGGCTCGTGGCCCATTCCCGAAAAATTAAAATTATATTTAAAAAAATATTTTTCAAAAAATATTTTTTCCCTTTAAAATTAGTTTTTTAAAGGGGACAGGGTGGGTAAAAAAAAAAAAAAAAAAAAAAAAAAAAAAAAGAACGGGCCATACGAATTAGGCCTATAAAAAAATTTAGTAGGCCTACCGTCCTGTTATAAGATTTAAGTTCAAACGATAAAATAGGAGCTATTTTCAATAAATATATAACTTTAACGAGAATAAGTATAAATATGCATCACGAGACGATTCTAGTTTGACAACATCAATACAAAAATTTAATTTGTACAGCGTACAGATAAGAATTGTACAGTTACATTGTGTGTAACCCGGGCTTAATGTTTTTTTAGCAGAATCATGCTGGGCCGAGATCAGGCTTGCATTGTTTTTCTCCATATAGACGAGCTTAGCCGGACTAGACTTAATTGTTCTCAAGATGTGTAGGGCAGACAACATGGTCTGTAAAATTATTAATAGCAATAAAGAACTTATGAATCTTTGGATACATACTTCTTGGCGGTTCTTAAATTCCCTTTTTAACAATGCGAAAGTTGGCACATTTCTAACTAATTTTTAACTGTAAAAGTATAAAATTGACAAGCATGACTATTCATGGGATTTGGAATCGAATAGCGTTTTTCATTTTTGTTAAATAAGATACTTGTATAACCTTGTTGAGATATAAGAGATTCTTGTCAATTGGGTGCAGATTTTTCTCCCTTCCCATACTGTCACTTCCGGAAATTGTTTCAAAACGCTAACTTTGACAGTATTTTCTAAATTGCTTGTATCAAAAAACGGATAGCGCCATTTGGTTACATAGTTTCTGAATAAAAACACCTGTTAATCTCATGCGTTTCCGAAAAAAAAAAGTTAATTCAGAAATGTATCAGAAAGTAGCTCCTTTGGATTTTAAAATGAATTTAGATTTGAAATCTTTGATAAAATGAAATCGAATTTTTTTTTATAAATCTACTTTTATTACACAGCTTCAAAAGTTATGATGTTTTTAACTTTCTTTTATTTTTCTTTTATTCCAAATCATGTTAATTTTTTAATGAATCATTATTTGAATGTTGAAAGTCTAAGAACCTGAGTTATCATTAATGTCGCTAATGTGTATTTCCTGTAAAATATACTGTAAAACCATCCAATACATATATATGCAGTATTCTTTAAAGAAAGCTTAAATATAGGAAAAAAAAATCCGAATATTTTAGAAATAGTAGAAATTGTGTCGGGCCAGATCGACTGGGCCTGTTTTCACTGATTTTTGTATGGCCCTGGCCCAGAAATGTAAAAAATAAACAGGCCGGGACGGGCTCAGACCTATATTTTAAGTTTTACAACGGGCCGGGCCGGTCCCGGGCGCATATTTCACATATGCACATTCATATAGCGACCAGCAAAAATACTATCCTCTGATTGGTTGAAACAAAGAGGGTAAATATTTTTTATATATTTTTTAAGCAAAAGCAATTTTTTATATTTACTTTATATAATAGATAAAATTTGAACTTTTTCAGTATTAAAAGTATTTTATCCTCATCAAGAATTTCCTTTGTTAAAATCACATTTACTCCAGTATAATTATAATTAAAAAAGTCATTTAAACAGACAATTTTAAATTATTAAAAATATTCCAGGATAAAAAGCAGTATTGCTTATCGGTGAAAAAATATCCTCGCATAACTATGTTTTAGAGTGTTTCTGGTTTAGATAAAAAGCATATTTGTAAACCGCAAAACTGCTCAGTGAAAGTAAACAAACATTTTCCGGCAGTGGCGAATAGTTTTAAAATATAAATCTATGGCATATCGAGGTAATAAAATAGAAAGTAAAATGTTTCGCTTGCGTATTGTTAGCTAACCCTTTTAGAGTGAAAATAATTGTGTTGCTAAACCATTAAAATTATTGAATTTTAGCAAAATTTCCGAAAAAATTGATTCGAAAAGAAATAAACTCTTTTCTTTTTTTCACTCCCTCATATCCGCAATCCTCAAATCCGCACATAATTTACGTATGTAAACAATGAAACATTCAGTTCAGATATAGGGATAAAATTTTACTTTTTTAGTTTTGTATCAATTCCATATGTATTTTAATTTGTAATTTTTTAAATATTATTGAATTCATGTTTTTTCATGAAGGAAGAATAGATATATTTTTGAAAAAATTGAAGATATTGCTGATGTCATCGGTAACTTCTTTTTAAATATATTTATGCATTAATCAAGCTTTTTTGGGTATTAAATCTGTCTAAACCTGAAATAAAACTTCCTTAATTTATGATTTTGATGTGAATTAGTAATGTACCTTTATGGGGCAAATTTCATTAAATAAATTAGGAAAAATACATTTCATGTTTATAATGGATATTTAATCATACCTTATTGATTATTAACTTGACCTTTGCTTTTAATATTTTAATCATATAAAATATTATCTAAATTTTTATTATTTTAGTTTATTACTTATTTAACATTTTATTATATTTTAAGCATTCATTACACTTTTGATTACATTAGTAACTACATTCAAAAGACTGTTTAAAAAATGTAAACAAAGCAATGACCAGAAATCCGCAAAATTCTAGAATTCGCACAACCTCTGGTGGCAAGCTGTGCGGATTTGAAGGAGTCTACTGTATTTAGAAGATTAAACCATTAGTGCTACAAATAATAAACAACCTCCAAAAAACCTTTCAGAGACAATACACTTTCAGTCGTAAAAAGTTGAAATAGTTGTAATAGTTGTAACACCAGTATTTACAAGAAGATGTATTTATAAACGCGTAAATGTACATTTTCGCATATTCAAGCAAAAATCCCTTGCCAATGTGGAAATTACGGTAAAATTAGGTTATGACATATCTAAGCCATTCAAGGGTTAAAGTATTAAGTACTATGTGAAAATTTTTACCTCTTAAATAACACCTATTTTTCCATGTTCTACCATTAATTTCATTGTACAGTTTAATTTTACTATTCGAAGTTTTGATTAAATATTGAGGCAATTTTAGCCTCATACACTGTAAAAAATTCATATAGCGTTCGGCAACGCTGCAACAAATTTTATGAAATAATTTAACTTATATAATGCTGTAATTTAAACTAGTATAATTGATGTAATATTACACAATATTGTAAAGTAACACCGTTTATGTCAAATAAATTAGTCAATAAAAGGGAGTTAGCAAATTGCCACTAATTACATTACATACATTTTTTACAGTGTAGTGACAAAACTCATTAACTTTTAATTGATTTCTGGCATAAGATTACGAAATTAATTAAAATTATAAATTCAAAGTTACATTTCCATGACTTGTTGTATATATTTTTTCATAACTAGAATAGATAAGATAGCTTTAGAGAGAAAAGAAGTAATACTGAAACCTTGCATAAAAGACTGTGCACACAGGGAATATGAAATTCTAAAAATTTGAAGAAACAAATGTTTTTTTTTTAAACTTTGTAATTTTTTTCTAAAATGTGAAATTTTGTTCTATCGTCAGTTTCTTTTTTCTATTAAAAAGTACTGTTATTTCCGGCGTATATTCCGCGGATCAAAGAATCGTTTTTAGACCCGAAAAAATTATTAAATAAAATGTAACATTTTAGATCGCAGTAAATATTTGTATTCAATTAAAAAATAAATTTTCTGATTTAAAAAAAAGAAAAAAAAAAAAAAAAAAAAAAAAAACTTGTGTTACCTGAGGATTATACGCCGGAAATTACGATACAAATTCAAAATATTTTTCTTCCCATTTATAGTTTAATTTTCTCCATTCTTCTTATAACAATAAAATCCTTAAGAAAAAAAAAGAAGAAGCGTAAAAGAATTGCTACATTACATAGCTTTTTTAAATTATCAAAAGAAACTTATTGCTTAATTTTCCGCTTTCGCCCTGATTTTAAAAGCGGATTGGGACATTTTCTTCTTTGGGACATTTCCTGGACATTTTCTTTCGCTTTATATCTGATAGATGGCGGTAGTAGTCCTATCTTCAAATTCTGGGCATTATTCTCTATGATTGGAAAAATTGTTGTCAAAGAAACAAGAAATTACAGATAAATTGAAACCATAGATTTACATGAGTTACTGTATTTTTATATCAATTTAAAAATATTTCATAATCGCGAAAGCACACTAAAAATCACATAAAAAATCACAAAAAATACAAATTTTGTTGTATGAAATACCAATAACCTTTATTGAAAAGAGGGCAAAATTTATCATATTCGTTTCGGGACTTCTAAAGTCCCATCATACTGGCGGCGAGCTGTGATGCACGTTTTTCTTTTAACGATGTGACTTGTCTTTTAAATTTTACACTTAATTTTTAGCACTGATGATGGGACTTTAGAAGTCCCGAAACGGCTGTATGCCTTTTAAGCATCTATTATTTTATATAATTTGTGCTCCTTAACGTTGTACCATTATTTATTCATATATTAGCACTAAGTACAATCCTCCCCCCCCCCTCCCTTTCTTAGGTTGTATTTTACCCAATTTATTTTATTGAAAAGAAAATCAATATGTTTATTTAATTTAACTCTCTATAACTATATTAATTTTTTTTGTCTAAAACATTTTTATCATAAAAAGCCATACAATCTAATTTCTAAAACACGTCATTTAATTATGGTTATAGAAGAAATAATTATTTCTTTCTACTACATATATATTTGCTAACTACTCCTGTTCTAATATGCTCCTAATTTTACTTATTTACTCCAGAAGTAATATCACCAAAAGATTATTTTTTTTTTATTTTTCTATTTTTTTTTCAGATATTTAATGAAATTAAATTTAAAAAAAAAAACTTCGTTAATATTTTTGAAGTATGTTTAGAAACATAGTTCTTTCATAGTTCGTCTTTACGTTTCATGGTTTAGATGCGATTTTTTCCCCCAGTTCTCTAATCAAAATGGAAAATTATTCTTCTAATGAAAGAAATTGAAAGAAGAAAAAAAAAAAGAAGGAAGAGATTGAAAAGAAAAAAAAAAAAAATTAATTTTTTAAATGTTGTCTGCGTTTCTCCTATTGTAGTCTTTTCTGCTGAGCTGAAAATATAAGTAGGTACTTCTAAAAAATTTAAAGAAACAAACAATTTTTGAAAAAAGAAGAAGAAGGGAAAAAAAATGCGCTTGCCAAATGTATGGCACAAATATATTTTATTTGTACTAGCAAGTCCTGTTCTATTTGACCCTAATTTTTGTTATTTATTTTCCAAGTAATATCATCGAAAGATCATTTTTCTTTATTTTTTAAAAGTTTTACAAAACAAAATCAAAAATAATTTTACATTAAAAAAAATAATTAAGTGAAGTTTTTTCAAAATTTTAATTATTTCAAATTTATAAGAAAAGAAATATAATTTTTTTTCATTAATGCCGTTGAAATAGGTTTGGAAACTTAGTTCTTTCGTAGTTTACTTTTGCGTTGATTTAGATGAAAATAATTTTTGTTCTCAGTTTCTCAATCAAAATACAAAACTATTCTTCTAATTAAAAAAAGGTTCGAATTTTCAAAATGTCGTCTGCGTTTCTCCTATTATATCACTTTCTTTTGCTACACTCTGCAGAACGTAAGGATAATTAAGTAAAACAAATAATTTTTTTATAATGATAAAAAAAAAAATTAATAATAAAAAATAAAAAAGTGTAATTAATTTAACGAATTAAACTAGAATTTAAGACTTAAATTATATATATATATATATATATATATATATATATATATATATATATATATATATATATATATATATATATATATAGTTATATATATATATACGTAAACATGGTCTTTTATAATCAATTGGTTCAGCTTAGATTGTTTCTTTTTTCGTGATCGTCGCGCATTTCGTAATCCATAGACTTGATAATAAAACCTCGCTTTTTGCTTTAATAGACGATCTTTCATACCACGTCTTTCTATGGATTCGTTTTTTTCCATATCTCATAATTTGCGTCTACACATTTTGTATCTTTTTTAATTTCTTCTTTATTAACAACGACATTTCGAGTTCCTATTCAAATAAACTTTTTCTAAATGTAAAGAATTTCGTAAAAAAATAATATATATATATATATATATATATATATATATATATATATATATATATATATATATATATATATATATATATGCAGACATTCAATGCCCAAAGCAAACTGTTTGAACGTTTTCTATTGAGAAAAAAAAAAAAATCAGTAAAAACATCATTTGTATAATCATCAAAACGTGGCTTACATAATAAAGAATCAATCATATACTACGTTCACTATGGATTAAACATTAATATTCCTGGATCAATCCCAAAAGGAATTAAATGCGGACACCACAACGTCCATTCTCGACCGAAAACTACAACCATTTTCAATTTGGTAAAAAAAAAAAAAAAAAAAAAAAAAAAAAAAATACTCTATACACAAATGTGTTGCAATATATATATAATATTTATTTTTCAAAAATTTTACAAAACAAAAGCAAAAATAATTTTATATTCTGAATAAATAAATTAAATAATAATAAAAATTAAATCAAGCTAAATAATTTTCTGCAGCAGATTTCTTTCAGATTCTTATTAATACAAGTTTGAAAACAAAAATGCATTTTTCAATAAAGTTTATTGGTATTTCATGCAACAAAATTTGTATTTTTCGTGACTTTTTTATGTGATTTTTAGTATGTTTTCGCGATTTGCTACAAATTGTTCACATTAATTAAAAGAATCTAGTTTCAATCTTCTAGCTCAATATAGTATTTTTTTTTTTCTTTCCGATGAAGTTAATCAGAAATTTGTACAGCGATTTTTAAAATTATCGCGATTTTTTATTTCGATTTTCAGAGTTTCCTCGAAATTGTTATTATTTTTTTTATATAGTTCCGAGCAATGCCAGAGAGTTAAAACTGCTATTTGAAATATTTAAGCAATTTGCATCTAACGCATAAAACCGATGGAAACTATAAATAAACTTAATTTCTATAGATCTTTTTATTAAATTCATAAACATTTTCCTTTTTTGAATTTTTATAGAATTTGTTTTTGTAATTTTGTAATTTTTTTTTTTTTTTTTTTTTTTGATAAATTGTTTTAAAGGATGTTTAAAAACATAGTCTTTTCATAGTTTATTTTTACGTTTCACGATTTAGCTGCAATTATTTTTTTCTCAGTTACTCAGTCAAAATACAAAACTATTCTTTTAATGAAAGAAAAAATGGTTCGAATTTTCAAAATGTCGTCTGCGTTTCTTCTATTATATCACTTTCTTTTGCTGCACTCTGCAGAGCGTAAAGATAAGTACTCTCGGTAAATGAGGAAAACAAACAATTTTTACAATTACTTTATCTGGGAAAGCGTAATTATCTCCGAGAACTATTGTTACTAATCGAGAACATTCGAGAACAGTGATTAACATTTTCTACGAGGAAATGTATTGCATTCTTTTAATTTGATTCCAAAAGAAAAATTAAACTTATAAAAACTTTAAGCATTGTTATAAACTTTTAATTATTTAGCGTTTACTTAATTATTTAAATAGTAATTTTAAGTTTATAACGCTTTAAGTTTAATGAAATGTTTTACTATTGTTGCAAACTTTACAGTCACAGTGAAATATCTAACATAAAGACAATTATGTTGCTTGTTTTATTATTATTATTATTATATTCCAGGTAGCACAAAAATAACATTGTGACTATATTTTAAATATTTGACTTATATTCCAAGAGTCGACCGCATAAAACCCTAAGTCATTGAGCACAAGAAAAATTCTTTTATTTTATGAAAGAGTAGTAATAGGAGAATCTAATCATCCATGTCTGCCGGAAGTGAAGTGGTGCATAAGCCAAAAATAGATACCACTAGTGACTCACTCGTACGTTGAACACTGTGTTTGCCGTACAATAGAGCTTATCAGTGGTGACGTCACAACTCTAGAAATTGGGTCAAAACATAACACAGAGTTCAGAAAAGATAGAGATGAAATGTGTTGTTTTATCGTGAAGCTAAAAATTCAACTCTGAAACGGATTTAAACAAGTTACAATTCGGCACAAACACTCACGGAACGGTTTTGAAACTTCCCCCAGTTCAATGAATTCAGCCTTTGAACGATATCTCATTTCATATTGAAAGCCTTTTTGATGGTATATAGTGCATCTCTAACACACTCTAAACTCTCTCGGTTTGTATTGACCCAGTTTCCATGGAAATGTGGGGTTGAGTTGCCTGTGACGTCACACTGATGAGCTCTATTAAAAGTATGAAAACATGGAAAATTGGGTGCAGAAAAACACAATGCTAAGTCTACGAGTGAACCGCTAGTGGTATCAATTTTCGGCTTATGCACCATTTTCCTTCCGGCAGACATGTATGATTAGATTCCCTTATTACTATTCTTCCATAAAATAAAGGAAATTTTTTTGCGCTCAATGACATAGAGTTTTGTGCGGTCGGCTCTTGGACGATTAGAGCTTGAATTCCAAAAAAGAATTTTTTTATTAAATGTTTTACGAAACAAAATATTTAATGAATTCGAAAAAAGAAAAATTTCTTAAATTGTTTGAAATCCATAAAACTCTTTTTGGCTAGATTCTTGCTTATGGACATTTTATAGATCTTTAGAGAGAAGTTTATAGATCTATATTAGAAAGCTTTCACTACAAAAAATATGAAGCTACCTAATTGCAGTCATCCGAAGAAAAGAAATTGAAAGAGGGGAAAAAATTGTTCCAAATTCCAAAATTTTTTATCAGTAATGATCACTATGCCCCAGAACCATCTTTTGTTCGAATGTATATGGGAACGTTCACTGTTACTCTTGTCACCATTCGAACAAATTTTGATAAATAACCCTAATTTAAAAATACGATGTGGAACCCGTCGAAATTTGACGAAAGAAAATCTTTAAAAGAGAACTGTTTCACTGATTTATAATAAATTTACTAAACTAGTTCCAGTAAAAAAAATATATTTACATTGGTCAGTCTAACTCTCAAACAAATATTATATTAATATTATATTATATTATATTATATTAAAATATTATATTAATATTCTTTGAACTTAAAAAGACTTAAATAGAGCACAGTGTCCTATTATGTCCATGTTTTAATTATTTGCCTAAGGAAACATATTATAAAAAAGAATTATTTTTATTTTCTAAAACCTTTTTCTAAGAGAAAAACATAACTTCAGAAGAAAAAAAAGAAATTTTGAAAGGAAGTTCTAAGTTTCGTGCATATTGCTTCCCCAGATTTTTAAATATGTGACACTCGATGAAGAAACATTAATTTCTTTGAAAAATGTTTAGAAATATGCTTTATTCACAATTTATTTATTTTTGAAAAAAACGAAAACTATTCTTCAAGAAGAAAAAAAGAATGGTTTTAATTCTAGCAATATCGTCTGCGTTTCTTTTATTATTATTAATTTATTTATGCTGCATTCGGCAGGGAGAAAAATAGGTATTTAACAGCAATAAGAAAAGTAAACATTCTTCACATTTTTTTTCTTTTTACATGAAAAAAAAAATTGTCTCTAAAAACTGTTGTTACTCTTTGAAAACAAAGATTTTCTATAAGAAATGTTCATGTTTTGCGTTTATTCACTATTCAAAAGCAAATGGAAGTTAGAAAAATAAATACAGTGTCTCACAAAAGTGATGGGACACTTATGCTTTATAAAAAGAAACTGCAATAAAATAAATAAACAAACATGTGCAAAAATTTTTTGGGTGTGTTTCATATTTAAAGTTAGTAACAATTATTACATAACACACATTTTGTCAAAATATTAAAATATTAATTTAGTAAAAATACAATTGTTCAGAACGGAGCAAAAAATGGCTCACATAAGTGATGGGACACTTACTTTTCCATCAAATATTTATCCAAAAATTTTACTTTTTAAAAGGTTTTAATATTTTGTTGGATTTCCTTTTACTTTTAAAACATGATTTAATCTTTTTGGGATGGATTTGACTAATTTTTTTGTGATTTCTGGAGTGATTTTACCCCATTCTTCTTGAAGTACCGATTTATGTTGTTGTTTTGAAGAAATGGTGTGTTTGCGAATTCTTGATTCCAATTCTTGCCAAATATTCTCTATGGGATTTAAGTCTGGAGATTGTGGTGGTGTTTTTATTATTTCAGGACAGTTATATAGCAGCCAGAGTCTAACGTTCAGAGCAGTGTGCTTGGGGTCATTGTCCTGGTAGAATTTAAAGTCGTTATGAAGGTTCAATTTTCGTGCTGAAGATTTCAAATTTTGCTTTAAAATATCAATATACTTGTACTGATCCATTATACTGTCAATAAAAACAAGATTACCAACTCCAGCGGACGACATACACCCCCATACCATAACTCCTCCTCCACCATGTTTTACTGTTGGTACCAAGTTCTGTTTGCGAAATTCTTCCCTGGGTTTTCTCCACACCAAGATTCTACCGTCAGAACCAAATATATTAAATTTACTCTCATCAGCGAATATAACTTTATTCCAGTAATCAGAATTCTTATTTATGTTGGATTTTGCGAAAGCTAATCTGAGTTTTCTATTCTTTTCACTTACGAAGAATTTTTTCCTGGCTACTCTACCGTGATATCCAGCAGATCGAATTACCGTTCTAATAGTCTCAGGATTAACAATTATTCCATATAATGCTTGTAAATCAGCAGCAAATTTTGAAGCACTATTTCTTGGATTTTTTTTTTTTAATATTTCGAACGATAACTCGCTTTATTCCATTGAATAGCTTTGATGGTCGGCCAGGTCTTCTTTTATCCTGAATCATATGATTCTTTTTATATCGTTTAATGA
Organism: Maratus speculifer; assembly: GCA_964019185.1. Taxonomy (NCBI): domain Eukaryota; kingdom Metazoa; phylum Arthropoda; class Arachnida; order Araneae; family Salticidae; genus Maratus; species Maratus speculifer. The sequence continues at coordinate 212,075,547 of OZ025302.1, forward strand.
TATTGAAAACTGTTGAACGACTCAAGTTAACTGTTTCAGCAGTTTTTCTAATAGATTTTCCACGTTCAATATGCAAATTAATAACTAATTTCGAATTTCAGGCGAAGTTTCTTTTCGTTTAGCATTCATGGCTACACAGAGCTAAAAAACACAAAAATTTCAAAACAAACTGGAGAGAAATACTGCAGACGATTTTATAAATTATTGCCAATTGCTTTTAAGTAAAAATAAAACCCCAAAAAATATTTTTATTGCTTATTTCAGACGATTTTTGTTGCATATATAATGGTGTCCCATCAATTATGTGAGCTATTTTTTGCTCCGTTCTAAACATTTGTATTTTTATTAAATTAATATTTTAATATTTTGACAAAATGTATGTTATGTAATAATCTTTACTAAATTTAAGTATGAAACACACCCACAAAAAATGTGTACATGTTTTTTTTTAATTTATTTAATTAGTTTCCTTTTGTAAAGCACAAGTGTCCCATCACTTATGTGAGACACTGTAGTTTTAAATAGCTCTGTGACGTTAACTTAATTACTTTAAATAGTATCTTTTAATGAATAGCTCTTTAAAGTGTAGAAAGTATTTTCGTACTACAAACTTTGCATCCACTTAATTAATTATTCGCCGGATCCATATTATAAAACGGTTAGTAGAAAAGAAAATATAGAATTTAATTTTGAAAAAATTCTTGAACTATGGTAGAATTTATACTAGTTTGACTCAAAAGAAATGGTCCAGAACAATGCTTGCGTCTGCATTTCCTCTATTATCACTAATTTATTTGTGATTCATTCTTCTGACAAGGAAGGTCTCCATACTGGGCATACTCAGATTTTTTTGAAAAAAATACTAATTAAGCTACTTATGTATGTAATAAAGGATCAGTGAAAATTAGCGGCGGAATTCCAGAAGAAAACATGTAAAAAAATAAAATACTTTCGAATATTTGGCGTGAAAAGACAAAAGTGTCACACGATTTGGCGAGCAGCATTTTCCCTCGCCAAAAGCAAACGATTTTAATGCAACTGAAAACTTGGATTTTTAGAATCCGCGTAAATGGTGTTTGATGAATTTAAACATAAACAAGGAGAGACTTTAATATACTTTATACATATATATGTATATTAAATTGCATATGTATATATTATTTGTTTCTGTAGTTACTTAATTTACCACTGGAAAATGTATTTTCACATATAAAAAATTCTTATTCAGTAAAATTATTTTCATACATTTAAGCCTATTAAAAAATAAAAGCTAAATGTTTCCATAGCAACAGAATCAAATTGACAATGCTCAAATTGACTTTGAATTTGAAACAATTTTAGTTAGTTTATATTTGAATTTAGTTTCAAATCTTAAATTTTGATGATTAAATTTGAATTAAATATCAATATAACGAAATTATACTTAAAACAAACTAAAACTGACAAAAACAAAGATATTTAATTTATCTAAACACGTTGAACATGAAACTTTTTTCTTTTAAAATGCATTTGACATTAAAAAAAAAAAAAATTTTTTTTTGAAATTGCTTTTCATCGCCAACCGAAGATAAATCGCCAAATAACGAAATTTTCATTATTTTTTTACTGACAGGGAACGGGGGTTCCGCCGAATTTTTTTTTTATAAACGTATATATCCTCATGAGAAGAACATTCTGTAATTTTTTCAGATTTTTCGGAGTATGCCCGTATGGAGACCTTCCTTGTGAACAAAAAGTAACATTTAACAACAGTGAGAAAATTGAACAATTTTCATTTTTTTTTGTTTGTTTGCTTGTTTCTTTATAAGGGAGCAGATTATTATCTCTAAAAACTATCATACGAGGGCTGCTGTTTATATTTCTGGCCTTGGCAACAAAGAGTGTTATTAGGCTACCGCTGACGATTTCGATTGAAAATTTGATATTTTTTAACCATAAATTCTCCACATCGATATTCCATTTTAGCTTGATTTGTGTTATTTGCAGTAAATTGAAAAATTCATCTTGTGCAGAACATGAAATTGACTCGTGAACATTTTCGTGCGATCATTTTTCATAATTTTCGACGTGGGTTGTCAAGATAAGAGTATTTCTATGAACTTAATTTTTTATACAACGATAAAGCACCATACTAAAGCACTGTAAAAAACTGGTATAACGAATTCATTCGTGTTCCATGTTCGCTCCAGGACGTTTTCAGTGAAGGTCTACTAAAATCGGTTGTTGTGCCAGAAAATATCAATGCTATGCCTGAATTCATAAAGCAAGATCGTCATGCGACATACCGAGATATTGAGAAATCTCTGGACATTAGCATGACAGGCCTCAATAAGATGTTGCCTGAACATTTGGTAATAAAAAAATACTTGTTCGCGTTGGAACCCGAATAATCTAGCAAACGCTCAAAAGAAAGCTTGTGTCGATTGGGGCAAGGAAATGTTAAACAATTACGTTCAAGGTTCAACAAGAGTTGTGTATAACACGTACATAGGTGACCAATTGTGGATCTATGCATAGGAACCGGAAACAAAACAGCAATTGACTGTATGGGTCTTCCAAGATGAGCCAAATCTAACAAAAATTGTTCGAGAAAAAAAACCACATCGAAGCAAATGGTTGCCTGTTTCTTCAATATTAGCGGTCACGTGGTGACAGTGGCATTAGAGCAACGCAGGACAGTCAGTTCTGAATGGTACTCGACCATTTAATTGCCAGAAGTCTTCGTAGAAATTCAAAAAAAGCAAAATAATAGACGAATATATATATTTTTTTATCATGACAATGTGAGCTCTCACACGTCGGCTCAACCAAAGAAATTTCTGAAAGGCCTAAACATCGAATTGATGGATCATCAGCCATAGAGCCCTGATTTGTCACCCAATAACATTTTTTTATCCCCACACATCAAAAATAAATTACGTGGATAATGATTTTCGACGCCCAAAGAAGCGGTTGTTGTGTACAAAACGCATGTTTGGAGTTAACTCCATAGGAGTAGAAACAGTAGTTCGATAATTGGTTCAAACGGATATAAAAGTGTATTGATCTTCATGGAAAATACTTTGAAAAGCAATAAATTCAATACTGATCATAAATATTTGTGTTTTCATTACTAGGCCTGAAACATAAATAGCAACCCTCGTAGCTCTTCGAGAAGTACGGTTTTATGTAAGTAATTTTTATTAATTGACTTTGTTACACAAAAGCAGATGGAAGTAATGAAAAAATAATGTGCCATTTTTACTTATTTACTTTAAAGAATCTTTTTTAGTTTATAGTTCTTAAACTTTAGAAAATATTTTTGGGTTCTTATAAATTTTGCACTCGTTTGATTAATTATTCGCCATAATATGGAAAAAAGAAAAAGAAAAAAGAAAAGCTAATTTTGTATCAATTCTCAAACTATGGAGTTTATACTAGTAGTTTAACATAAAAGACACGGCCCAGATCAGTACATATACTTGTTTCGTATTACATGCGGAAATTTCGTAGTTTATTTTCTTCTGATTAGCTAAAAACTTTATTTTTAGGTGCGTTCGTAATTATGTAAATACGTAGCACCTATAATTGTCGTTCAGTCTGTCCATCTGTCTGTCCGTCCGTCCGTCTGTCTGTCTACATATAACAACGCAAAAACTACCCAACCGAATCACATAATTAAAATACATAATTATTACATAATTTCGTCGAGTCATTTCAAATTTTATGAAAATCGGACGCATAGATCAATTACAGGGACAATCAAAAGGATTCCGTTACATTACGGTCATTGGGTAAAAAAAAAAAATTCAAATGCATTTTAATCGCTTGAAATTTAAAATATATAATTATTACATAATTTTGTCGAGTCATTTCAGATTTTATGAAAATCGGATGCATAGATCAAGTACAGGGACAATCAAAAGTATTCTGTTACATTATGGTCGATGAGGAAAAAAGTTTCAAATGCATTTAAATGGTGTTACACTCATTCGAGCATAATAAAATTGACATGAACCTATGAAGTATATATATACTAAAATACACATTCTGTACAATCTGTGATACAAAAAATATTTATTATTAAATTCCAAGGCCACACAAAAGTATTCCACTACATAATAGTAAAGGGGAAAACATTGTTTGGGGCGTGTTTTAATTATATTAAACTATTTCACCTTTTATGAATATGATATACTTTGCTGAGGTGTAATAAAAATTATTTCCTATATATTTACAGGAACACAAAGATTTCGACCACTATATTGTATCCAAAATACTGTCTGCTATATCAGTAAGATCTGAATATTTTTAAAACTTCGTTATCTTACGAACGCATCTCATTTGCTACGTTTCACGTGCAATTTCCAACTTGTTTTGAAAAAAGAAAAAAGGAAAAAAAGAAAAAAAGAAATTATTATATATTTGGAATTATCGTCTGCGTTCCTTTTATTATTCCAATTTATTTGCATTTTATCCTGCCCAGTTCAAAATAAATATTTAAGAGCATTGAGAAAAAGAAACAGAATTCACACTTTTTTTTTTTTTGTTTCAGCGGAATGAAATATTATCTTTAAAAATTACTGTTAGTTTTAAAAAACAATGATTTTCTGCAAGAAATTTCCATGTTTTACGTTCAGTTATTTTACAACTCTAAAGCAAATGAAAGTTAGGTAAAAATTATTTAAATAACTTTGTAAATTTTATTTTTAACTTTGTTTACTTAATTATTTTAAATACTACTTTTTAGATTATAACTAATTAAAGTTTACAAAGTGTTTTCGTATTCTTATAAAGTCTGCACCTATTTAATTAATTATTTGCAATTTTTGTAGCATAAAACGGTTAGTAGACAAGAAAATACAAAAGCTAATAGTGCGTAGGCTTGCTTCCCGTAAATCTCAGAGTTAATGTTTTTATTTTTTTTTCTGAAAAAAAGATGGTTTTAATTAAAAGAAATATTTTTTGTGTTTCTTTTATTTTCATAAATTTATTTGTGCTGCAATCTGCCGAGCGATAACTAAGTACTTAACAGCAATGAGAAGAATAAAGAATGTTCACAGCTTTTTTACATGGTAATGGATTGCAGTAAAACCTCCCTAAAGCGACCACGTCCCATTCCAATAAAAATAGGACGCTCCGAGAGATAGTGCCCTAGATTTTAACTGTTGAAAAAAAGGTAACAATTAATGTTGCTAAAATTAATTTCTCACATTAGAAAAAATATAAAATTTTAAGTATCAAAACAAAAGTTAATTACATAAGTTAATCACTGCAGAATTTAAAGAATGAATACATTGACGTTTGCCTTTATTTTACGGTTTTATCTTTATAACTTTTATTTTCATGTAATTTTGAAGTTCAATAAATACTGCAAAAGAACAAATAATGACACTTTCATTAATTTATCTTTATTTTATTTTATTTTTTATTTATTTTTTTTAAGTTTTCTGACAGACTAAGGCAGGTGAGTATATTGACCATCATTTTAAATTTTATCAAAAGAATGAAATTCAATTTCTAAAAAGGCACAAAAGGGTTTGAACACTTAAAAGTTACTGAAATAATACTATAATAATAATAAAAAAAAATTCTAAACTTAACTTAGAAGTTTCATGAATAATGCGCTTTCAAGCGCCCGAGACAAAAAGGAATTTGTTTCATTTTCTTGAAACTGGAGGGAGTTCAATTGCCGTGGTCTCTGAATAGAGGTAAAATTAATATTGAGCCTATGGGAATAAATTTCGCTCGATGAAAACATAATCGTCCAGGGGGATTTCGCATAGGGGGATTTCTCTGTATATATATTTTTGCAAATCTTTGCTACTCTGAAATGTAATAACCCCCCCCCCCCCAAAAAAAAAAAAAAAAAAAAAACTGTTGATATCTATTTTACATTTAATAAAATACAAATATTAGTTTAAAATGTAAAAGTGTATTTCTTTAAAAAAATATTTATTTATGCCAGATTAAATGAAAAACATCTTTTAATACTATGGTTTTATAAATAAGCCTTTCTCAAAACAATTAATAGTTTCATTTATTTATTTATTTTATGCTTTTAAAGGAAGGTTGAACATAAAACTAAAAATATGTGTTTTGTACTAAAAGTAAAAGCAGAAACGTAAAGAAAAAAAAAAAAAAAAAAAAGAAAGAAAGAAAACAAGGAAAAGTAAACATAAAACACATGTGGACATCCCTTACACACGCGTTTTCAAAATTCAAGTTACTTAAACTTTTAAAACTCTCCCATTCTTCGTAATTTGACACCGCATTTTAAACATTCAGCACTTTTTCCTGTCCAAACAGCCATCGATTTAACATTTTTTTTCTTCTCCATATGTTTTTTTTTGGTGTTTTTCCGTTCTGTTTTTCTTGCATATTTTTTGTGTTTGTCTTTCAGCATAATATCATCAACTACGGCTCATCTATCATTGTCACAACTGCCTAGACTTTAGAACGCCGCCGCTGCGTTTCTGAGGTATAGTGACACGGTGCAAGGATCACTGTCGACTTCCAGCCGAGGTCGAAACAGGCTTAGCTGGTGGTCACGTGACTTAAAAGTGTACGTTATTCTTAGGAGTGTGTCTCGGCCAATAACATATAAAAAATATAAGAATATTTTTTATTCTTTTTTCATTTCATTAATTCCTATTACATTTCAGAAAATTTTTTGTGCATTGTATAATACTAAAAAAAAATATTTGCAAATACAAATATATTATAAAAAGTTTTTTTAATCTCAAGATATAACAAGTTGGAAATTACACATCAAACGGTGCAAATGAGGTGCTTTCGTACTATAACAAATTTTTGCAGGAAAAAGTGCTGAATGTTTAAAAAGCGGTGTCAAATTACGAAGAATGGAAGCGTTTTAAAAGTTTAAGAAACTTGAATTTTTAAAATGCATGTGTAAGATTTTTAAAATGCACGTGTGTTTTATGTTTACTTTTCCTTCTTTTCACTTTTTTTCATTTTTTTTCTTTCTGTCCCTTTCTCCTTTTTCTTTTAGTATAAAATATATTTACTTAGTTTTATGCTCAACATTCTATTACGTCGAAACAGGCTTAGCTGGTGGTAACGTGATTTAAAAGTTTACATAATTGTTAGAAGTGTGTTTTGGCCAATAACCTATAAAAAATATAAAAATGTATTATTATTATTTCTTTTTTTTTAAATTCCCGTTATATTTCAGAAAAGTTTTTGTGCACTATGTAATACTAAAAAATAATATGTAATTGCAAAAATATTATTTTTTACATCATAAAACGTTTATTAAATCAGAGATTTTAAAAAGAACATCAAATTTTCATAAACATTGTAAAATTTAAAAATATTACAACCATTTTTGACATGTTTTGGTTGTAATGTAATACTGTTAAAAACCATAATCTTAACAAAATTCGTCTCCGGCCAATACAAATGACACCCGACAATGATGTCAAAAGTGTTTTTTTTTTAGGTGCGTTCGTAATTATGTAAATACGTACCATTTATAGTCTCATTCAGTCCGTCCGTCTGTCCGCATATAACAGAGTAAAAGCATCTCGACCAAATCTTTTAAAATTTGAAATACGGTCGAGTCTCTCTATAACGAAACTCCATACATCGAATTTCTCTATATAACGAATTTTTAGTAGGAACGTTTCCCTTTTCTCATGGTTACATTGAAAACAGTCTCTATATATCGAAATATCTATCTCCATATAACGAATATTTTCATAAAATGTTCTTTATTCAGTTGTAAAAAAGCTTCGAGATCATATGAAATCAATTTTCTATCACTTATTCCTAATTTACCGTTCAGTGCTGAGTTTTTTTATATTATTTCTTTGCTTGAATCTTCTTGTTCTTTAAGTCCAACGAATTCATCCCCACCTCCCATACACCTTTCAACATCAATCTCTGTCAAAACAGTGTCAATTGGATAGTTATACATACATATAAGAACGGGATCAATGGAGGTAATTGAAGAAAAAATTATTTACAATTGCTTCAAAAAGGCCGAATTGTATATACTAGAGGATAATGTGGATTCTGAGGACGGAGAAGATGCGACTTGTGCAGACTTAAAAAGAGAAATAGAAATAAATTAAGGAATGCAGATATATAATATCTCTCTGATTTTTTTGGAAATGAATTACAATCTCACTATTGCACAGTACTGATACAGTACTTACTGATAATGATATTTTAAGCAGAATTATGAACAATTTCAAATTCTTAATTAAACACATCAAAACTAACAATTGTTCAAAATTCACACATTAAATAAGAATTTTAACGTTATTCTCTATACAACGAATTTCTCTATATAACGAATTTTTTGCTCGAACAATGGATTTCGTTATATAGAGACTCGACTGTATATAATTGTTGTATAATTTTGTCGAGTCATTTCTAGCTTTATGAAAACCGGATGCATAGTTTAATTACAAGAACAATCAAAAGGATTCCGTTGCATTACTAATGATGTTACATTTTTTTCGAACCTATGAAAATTGGTATGCATCTGTGAAGTATATACCAAAATATACAATCTGTACAATCTGTGGTGCAAAGAATATTTTTTATTAATTTACAGGACCTCACAAAAGTATTCTATTACATAATGATACAGAGGGACATATTTTTTGCGGCGCGTTTAATTATATTAAACTGCTTCACGTTTTATGAAATTGATATACATTGCTGGAGGTTTACTACGAGATATTTCCTGTATAATGTAAAGTAGATAGTATTTACAGGGTTACACAAAAGATTCCGGATACTCTACTGTATCCGAAGTACTGTATACTATTATGCCAAGATCTGAATATTTTAAAACTTCCTTATTGTACTAACGCACTTCATTTGCAACGCTTGACATGCAATTTTCAGCTTGTTATTGTATTGTGTAACATGTTTCTTAGGAAATGGAATATTTTCGAATTTTAAAATACAAAAACATATATAGCTAATTATATATTTTTTTGTTGTCATTTTCCCATGACAACTGAAAAAAATAATTTCATTAAAATACTTCCTATTTTGAAAAAAAAAAAAAAAAAAAAAAAAAAAACATGGAGCTATTATAAAATATATTTAATTTGAAGTATCTATATTAATGTTACCAATAAATGAAGGGATATGAACCATTTGACAGACGATTTTTTGTGTCCAGTTTCTTGCATGGCGACATCGGTTTTTGCTGGATTTTTGTATTATTCAGCGATAGTGACGTCATATACTTACTTTTCTGTAAAAGTTGTTTAGAGGGTCGTAAAAGTAGAATTCTTCAGCGGATGCGAATGACGTCATTTTATATAAAAAAAGGCGTGTGTTTTATGTCTTAAAACTGAAATATGTTTTGTGTTGTCTATATTTATTTACATATATATGTAAATATATTTTCATCGGGAACGGCACTAAATTCTGAAAATCAGATTTTTTGTTTTCTAGTTATTATTTTATTTTTCTTTATTTTTCTCATTTTAATAATCTCTAATACAGTTGAAAAATGTTTCTGACTTTAGTCTATCTATCCATCTGTCCGCTATTTTAACTCGTGTAAAAATAGTATAGATTGTTGTTATCGGGCTGAACTATGGCATGTTTGTTATTGAAAATGAAACGTGTAGCCTTTATGGTTCGTTTACAAGGGCACTCAATATAATTAAGAATTCCGTTACATTACACAATATGGGGAAAAAAATAATTTGAGGTGTAGTTTAGCTATATTACGCTATTTTGAGCACATTTAAATTTGTGTTTACTATAAACTACTGTGTACATAGAATTTATTATTCATTTACAGTGACACGCTAAAGTATTTCGCTACATTGCGTTTTCAATTGTTATATGAATTTTAAAATTTGTTTTTTTTCATGTTGCATAGTGTGTATAAATTCTATAAGTCCCTGAACAAAAGATTCCATATATTTTTCTGTTTACTGGAGAAAACATCTGAATAGAGAATTTTCAAATGTACCACAGTCTCAGAAAAAAACCTCTCATTTTTGAAGATTTAGCAATCCTTCAGCTGTGTTTCGTCTTTTTTGATGAGCATTTCGTATCAAAATCACGTGACATTTAACGAAACGCAAACACTCAATTGTATGGCTAAAGTGTTTCCTGAATCACAGCCAGCGTCAATGCATTTTAACCCTTTCGGGTCCGAATTTTCTTTTTTCAGTTAGTTTCAATTAGTTTTACGTTAATAACATTAACACTAGCTATCTATATTGATTAGTCAGTGTTTAACGAATATTTGAATGTCTGAAAGATAAAAAATGTCGTCATTTTGTGTGCTATTTAATTGATATTTGTAAGACAATAGGCTAAGGAAGAGTTTTTGGACATGTTTAGAAAATATTGCATTGCAATAAGATTGAACTTATATTACAACTTTCTACTACTTTTTGTGCTTTATCATATATGAGTCTTTGAGGAAAGTAAACTTTGTTTTAAATTTAAAGGGTGAAATATATATTTAAAATTAAAGAATCGCAAACAGCACGAAGAGAATAAAGCAAATAATAATAATTATTATTATTACGAAATGCCTAAACGTTAATGAAGTCATATAGTAAACGCATAGACACATATTAACATTACTACATGCAGCCAGCAACAAAAGTATTTTTTAAAACAAAATAATGCTCCATTAAAAGACATGTACTATTAATAGTATACCAGACCCGAAAGGATTACGGAAACAGTTGCGGTATAGCTGTTTGAAGAAAGTCACACTGGTGTACCACCTTAAAATCCTGCAATTTTAGCAAGCAGACATTTTCTCGTTTATGTTAGTCGTGTAATAATTTATTTTGAAACAACACTTTTTAGCGCTTTTCAGAAAATACTGAAATATAGGTAGTTATTGTTTATGCATATTTTTTTAGCTGTTAAAGTTTTTAGGAATGTTTATTATTACTTTTATTTATTTATCCATATGTTGTTCGTTATTATTTCAAAAAGAATAAATTTCCCGTGTCTACAAAATCGTTCAAAAAAAAAAAAAAAAAAAAAAAAAAAAAAATGGTCAGTAAAATTTTAAAAATCTAGGATCATTTTTTCATTTAAGATCTATATTCTTTTTTCAATTAAATTTTAAAAATATATAATTAATCTCTCTTTTCTCTATAAACAGTAAAGTATTAAAATTTTATTCACCTACTCAAAGTGATAAAATCTGCCCCGTTATGCACTTCAAGATCCGTTATTTTTGAACAAGAAAATAACCAGACCATACTCGTAGCATTCATTGAGCAAAGAAAATTTCTCGAATACATTATTTAGTCAAGCCACATTATAATTATTCATCAACCATAAGAATACAATATTAATAAATTAACCTTATTGATTGTTATTGCCTTATTAATTAGCCTTAAAACTTGCAAGAACTATAACAGAATTGATAAAACTACAATCTACCTTATAAAAATATAAACCAACAGTAGAATCTAATAACTGCTTTTAGAAACACATTCATACGAGAACCCCATGGTGTTATGGTTAGATGCCTAGATTAACAGTCTTATACCGGATGTTGGTAATTCGAATCCCCCCCCCCCCCCTCATATAAAAACAAATTTACTTCTTCTCAATAAAAACAGGAGCTGTTTATAATCAATATAATAAACATGTCAATAAAAACAGGAGATACTTTTCAAACTACCAAAAATTCAAATATTTCTAGTTCAATATACAGAGATTGAATAGGTTTAATGATGAAAAAAGCAATTTAAAAACGGCTTATTTATTAAAACAGGAACGTTGTATCTTTTTCGTTAGAAATAAAAAATTTTGTTACGATTTTTTTTATTTTCTCCGAAGAAGCCATGCGTATTTGAGTTAAACTAACAAGTTGAAAATTGCACGTGAAGCGTAGCAAATGAGGTTAGTTCGTACGATAACGAAGTTTTAAAACTATAACTCTCATGTATCAATCACATAAAATTGTAAATAGTTAATTACAATTAAAATGCGCACCAGACAATGTTCTCCGTATACCATTATGTAATGGAATACTTTTGTATGGCCTTGTAAATCAATAAGAAATGGTCTTTGCACCACAGATTATGCAAAATGTATATTATAATAAGTACTTTATATTTGCATATCAATTTTATTATGTTCGAATGAAAGTAACACTATTAAAATGCATTTGAAACATTTTAACCGATTGACCGTAATGTAACGGAATACTTTTGATTGTCCCTGTAATTGAACTAATCATCCGATATTGATAGAATTTCAAATAATAACTCGACAAAATTATGTAATAATTATGTATTTTAAATTTCAAACAATTAAAGTGCATTTGAAACTTTTTTCTCCATTGACCGCAATGTAACGGAATACTTTTGATTGTCCCTGTAATTGATCTATGCATCCGATTATCATAAAATTTGAAATGACTCGACAAAATCATGTAATAGTTATATATTTTAAATTTAAAACGATTCGCTTGGGTAGTTTTTGCGTTGTTATATGCGGACAGACGGACGGGCTGAACGACAACTATAGGTGCTGTATTTATATAATTACGAAAGCACCTAAAAAGAAAAAAAAATTGAAAATAAATAAATTAATATCTGTATTGCAAAGGAGATTTATTTGGCTAAAGGAGATTTGCACCAATAATATAATCATCTTACGAAATGTAAAGCAACCATAGTCGAAAGCTTAAGCATTCCGAGAAATCGAATAATCATAATGCAAGTTTAATTCCGCTCTAGATAATGGAATGGTAATCTCTCTAAGATATAGAGGATTTGGTTCTAGTCCATTAGCGGATCGACTTATCTTTATTACATAATTTATTGAACATTTGCAGCGTGAGGTAACTGTAAAATTTAAAAGTTTAAAAATTGCTAAATTTTATTTAAGGCTGTTGTTAAATCAAAAAGAGAAACTTTGTGACATAAATTTTAATTTCATTTTGTTCAGAAATGCATGAAACTAGGAGATGCTGTTATTAATAACTATCTAATTGCACACAGATTTCTGTTTTTTAACAAACGTAATAGATTTTTCATAACAAGCGTTCAAAGTTGACGTTTTTGAACTCTTTTCCCAACGAAAGCAGAAAAACTGGTGAACGAAAGGCAGAAAATCACGTGAACACAAGATCAAAATATCTTATAACTCGGTAGTTAATTTAATTATCGTAAAATGGAAAACTGAGTTCGATTCGAAATCGCTTCCATAGTCAGTCCTTCTAATTTTATATCCTTCCGTTAAAAAGTGAATTTGTTAATGTGTTAAAGCGTTTTGCGCTTATTCAGCAGAGTTACAACAAGATTGAACAACCTTAACAACTCAATACTCCACTGTTTAAAAATTATATCACGTTACTCCAAAAAATGGGTGGAAACATACTGTCTCCAATTTTATGGAGTAATTTATCCCTTTCATGCATAAATTATTTTTCATTGTTATTTAAAACAAGTTGGAAATTGCATGTCGAACACAGCCAATGAGGTGTGATCGTACAAACTGTTAGATACAGTATAGTGACCGAAATCTTTTGTGTGTCCCTGTAAATAGTATCTGTTTTCTGTTATACAGGAAGTAACTTGTAGTAAAAACTCAGCAACGTACATCAATTTTATAAAATGTGAAATAGTTTAATATAATTAAAACGTACTCCAAATAGTGTCCCCCCCCCCCTATACCAATGGGTAATGGAATAATTATGTGTAAACCTGTAAATTAATAACAAATATTCTTTGCATTACAGATTGTGCAGAATGTATTTTCTAGTATATGCTTCATTGATGCATATCAATTCTGTTATGTACGAAAGAGTGGAAACATAATTAAAATTCACTTGAAACTATTTTTCCCATTGACTGTAATGTAACGGAATACTTTTGATTGTCCCTGTAATTAAAATATGCATCCGATTTTCATAAAATTTCAAAAGTATGCATATTTTAAATGTATAGTATATATTTTAAATTTCAAACGATTCGGTTGGGTAGTTTTTGTTCTGTTATATGCGGGCATGCGGACGGACGAATTGAACGATGACTTTAGGAGCTACACGTATTTATATAATTATGGACGTACTTAAAAATCAGACAATTTTTTTTGTAATAAATGAAAACCCATTATAAAATAATTTCATTATTCTGCTGGATGCAAGCTATTATCTGTCCACAAATCAGATCTCCATTAAATGAACGAGGTGGAACCCGTTGAAATTCGATGAAAGAAAATCTTTAAGAAAGAACTGTTTCATTGATTAATATTTCGTTGATTTGATAATAAATCGACAAAATTAGTTACAGTAAAAAAATACATGTTATATTGGTCAGTCTAACTCTCAAACAAGTATTATTTTAAGCTAAATTTAACAAAATACTATAAAACTCAATTATCCAAAATATTAAACGAGAATTTTGTGCAATTAATAAAATAGAGTTTTGTGCGTGCGCGCCTGCATGTGTTTGTTCATTTGTTGGCGATGGCTAAGGAAATCTATCGCACATGGAGGTTTGCAAATTTCATTCCGGATAGGCAAAGATATTTCCGAATGCCACCTAAAGCTTATATTATGAAGTTTTTTATTAGATTTTGTCATTAATTGCTATTAAATATCTAACAAGTGTTAAATAAAAGCCATGAAACAGCAAAAGTGTTTTGTATATAAACAACGTACATGTTTCAGCTTTACCGAATCTTTTTTTCAAGACAAATGATAGCTTTTCTGAGCTTGTACGATATATGATGCAATGATCTATAAACGCCACCTTCTTCATTTTTCCCTTCTCTCTGAGATTATTCATGGTATTTAATTTTTATTTTGCTATTTATTTTCATACTCATAATGGAGTAACTCAACCCATAATTTAATCTATACTGAATTTTTTATTTTTACAATATCAATGAATTCTCTTATAATAGATGAATAGTATGGACCAGGAGGGGGAAATACTTTGCTTTCATTGAAATTTTTTTTCTTAGCTTTTCTTTGATTTAAACTTCCAAATGTTGTAGTTTTCTTTCATAATATATATGAGATATATATTTGGATTTTCTACAGCTAACTCTTTTTTGTTGGTCATACCAATATAGTAATTATTAATACTTATGAATCTTGGTGCAACATAAAATTATGAATGTTAAAAGCACTACTAATTTTAAATCTTAGTGTTCAGAGCACTGGGGACGGTAAGTTATATGTTACCGAAACCGGTATTCTTAAAATTCAAAATTATTAATGCTTTTAATGTTGATATTTTCACATTTTTGTTACAATATAATAATTATTTGATACGCCAATTTTAATAAATGGGATTTCGCATAATAAGGTATATTTTCAAAATGTATTTGTTCAATTTTGATGAAAAGTGATTTCATTTAAATTCAAATGAAATTTAGCTATTTAACCAGATACTGAGTGGTTTAAAGCTGCATTTTAATTTCCTCGAAAATATTTGAAAAATATTAAGATTTTTTTTTTCTTTTTAATTTTTTTTTCAGTTTTCTTATTATTGGCATTACTGTAAAAAAAAAAAAATAAAAATAAAAAAGAAAAGAAAAGAAAGAAAGAAAAAAGAAATCCCATAAATTGACAGGAAAAAACTGTCAATTCTGGAACCAGGGGAAAACTGTTTAATTTGCATAAAATATTTGTAATTTTTCATTAAAACTGTGTTTCTTGTATAAATTAAAAAAATTATTTGTTTTTTACAGAACAAACTGGTTTTGTTTAAAACAGCTTTTCTTTTCGCAAAAATTACAGATATTTTTACATGGAATTTTAATTATATAACGTAGTCTTCCGGGGATGAAGTACATACTTCAGTTTTCGAACAAGTTGTAACTGAATTGCACAACCTTATTCCAGAGTGTGATAATTACAATTTCTAGATGTTTAGAAGTAAATAATTTTTTTTAAAAAGCTCATTTTTTTTGCAGTCGTCCCGTTTAATTTCATACATTTAGTGGCGCCAACTTTTGAAAAATATTGAATTGGCTAAAAAATATTTTTGTAAAATAGTATGATGAGTTTGTTTTTCTTTGAAGGGTTGACAGATGGTGAAAGATGAGAAATTTTAAGTCAAGCTATGACATTCTAATAAATTTTCAATTTTATTAAATTATGTTCTCATTCGTTTTTCCTTATAAAGACACTAATTTATTGTACTATCATGTTATCATGAATGTGACAGCAAATTAAAGTTTAACACGGAGATAAGGGACTTATGGGTGTCAGTCGAACTAAGACACATGGCCATTGGCAAAATTATTCTTATTCTAAGGAGAAAAATTAATAATAAAATGATAATGAAATAAATAACTAGTTCAATGAACAATCGATATGCTCTGATTCAAAATTATTGGGTGGACTCGGGCCCCACGGGACCATGTAAGTTGCCGCCATTGCATACATTTGTTTCTATTGAATTGTAAGCAATTAAGCGGGTATATGTGCATCTAAGTGAGGACAGCAATTAAAGTTAATAATATTGGTTAATATTTGATTCTTTACCACAGATATGATAAATATTAATGAACAATAATAATTTACACAATAATTTAAAAATTAATTATTGTAATGATAGTTTTAATCAATAATTTATTATTACTCTATGTATATCGATGTATACTAAACTGTAAAATATTATAATTCTATTTACGTCACGTGGTTTAATTTTTCATTATAATCTTATACTACGAGTAAAAATTGTGTGTGTGTAAATTTTATCTCAAAAACTGCTCTAACAATTTTCGCAAAAATTTGGATTTTACCATTTTTGGGCACGAGAAGACCATTGGGCTAGGTCACATGCTCGAGAAAATTCGATTATTGGGTCATTTTGGGTCATAATGGGTCAGGATCAAGTTATTTATATCTAGAGGACGGCTGGATCGATTTTAAGGAAATTTTGTATCCAATCGTTTTTTGGCACGAGAAAACTATTGGGCTGGGTCACATGTTCAAAAAATTTCGATTAGTGGGTCATTTTTGGGTCATTGCGGGTCAAGCCATTTTTATCTAAAAAACGGCTCCAACGATTTTGACCAAATTTTATATTGTACCGTTTTTGATTACAAGAAGACCATTGGGTTAGGTAACATGTTCGAGAAAATTCGGTTAGTGGGTCATTTTTGAGGTCATTGTGGGTCATGCGATTTCTATCTAGAGATTTCTCACGCAATTTTGACTAAAAATTGCCTTCTATGGTTTTCGGGCACTAGAAAAACATTTGGCTAGGTTACATGTTCGAGAAAAAATTTTAATGGGTCATATTGGGTCATTAAGGGTCTGGGTCAAGCTATTTATATTTAAAGAACGGCGTGATCGATTATAACGAAATTTTGTATGTAACAGTTTTTTGACATGAGAAAATTAATGGACTAAATCATATGTTTGAGAGATTTCGACTATAAGGGTCATTTGTGGGTCATGATGGGTCGTAATGGATCATGTCGAGCTATATCTAAAGAACAGGTGGATCGATTTTAACGAAATTTTGTATATAACATTTTTTGGCACGAGAAAATCATTGGGCTAGGTCACACGTTCGAGAAATTTCGATTAAGGGGTCATAAAGGGTCACAAAGGGTCTTTGTGAAGCTATTTTTATATTTAAAGAATGGCAGGATCGATTTTAACGAAATTTTGTATGTAACATTTTTTAGACACGAGAAAACTAATGGGCTATCATGGGCTACGTTACATGTTCGAGAAAAAATTTTAATGGGTCATATTGGGTCATTAAGGGTCTGGGTCAAGCTATTTATATTTAAAGAACTGCGCGATCGATTTTAACGAAATTTTGTATGTAACAGTTTTTTGACACGAGAAAACTAATGGGCTAAATCACATATTTGAGAGATTTCGACTATAAGGATCATTTGTGAGTCATGATGGGTCATAATGGATCATGTCAAGCTATATCTAAAGAACAGGAGGATCGATTTTAACGAAATTTTGTATATAACATTTTTTTGGCAAGTGAAAATCATTGGGCTAGGTCACACGTTCGAGAAATTTCGATTAATGGATCATAAAGGGTCATAAAGGGTCTGGGTCAAGCTATTTACATTTAAAAAACGGCTGGATCGATTTTAACGAAATTTTGTGTGTAACAATTTTTAGACACGAGAAAACTAATGGGCTAAGTCACATGTTCAAGTGATTGCTATTATAAGGGTAATTTGTGGTCATGATGGGTTATGCTAATTTTATGTAGAAAATGGCTCGTACCATTTTGACTATACTTTGTATTATATCATTTTCGGGAAAGAGAAAACCATTGGGCTATGACACATGCTCGCGAAAATTCGATTAGTGGGTCATTTTGGGTCATAATGGGTTAGTGTTATTCTAATTATATATAATAACGACTCAATCAATTTTACCTAAATTTTGTAACGAAACGTTTTTTGTCGCGAGAAGATTATTGGGCTGGGTCGCACGTTAAACAAAATTATATTAGTGGGTCATTTCGCTTTATTGCTGAATGCTGTCAAGCTAATTTTACCTAAGAAATGGCTTAAACGATTTTGATTCAATTTTACATTCTATTGTTTTTAATTACCTGAAGATCATTGAGCTAAGTCACATGTTTGATCAAATTTGATTTGTGGGTCATTTTAGGGAATACGGGTTAGAGTTTCGAGAATATGGCAACAGTCAATAATTTGGCGATATTTGATAAAATATTGGCGACATTTGGCCGAAAAATCGACTATTAAGATTACGAAAACTAAAACACGTATTTGTCGCCAAATTAAAAAATGTCTCCAAATTTGGCTATATCTGGCAAAAAAATGTTGTCTTTGAGAATGTGAAGAAATTTTTTATACATTCTTAATAGGATTCGAGATGCATGGTTAAACCAATCAGAGTCGAGCTAAAAAACTGAATTGAATCGATATCCTTTCGTTGTAAATTTTAAAATAAAGTAAAATTTATGAACATGTGCATACAAACATAATTTTCTTATTGATTGTTTTTGAAAATACTACTATTATAAATAATATGTTTTATTGTTATAATACAGAGTGAATGATATAGTGATAATACTAGATCCAGTTGAACACAAAGTTAATTTTGACCGAGCTTAGCTCGGTCACTCCTGCTAGTTTATGTTATTTGAGTGAAAATTAAAACGAAACTATAATAACAAATTTTTGTTTTCAAAATAATAACTTTGAAAATATTAATAAATTTCCGAATAAATTCATTTAATATTTCGTAATTTGCAACATATCTTTTATTTGTTGCCCACAAAAAAAAAAAAGGTTTTTTTTTTATTTTGGACATTGCATTTCTCCATTTCTGGCACTAAATATTGTTTTTTTTTTATTCTTTGACTGTCCTTATTGTATTTTCCAGGAATTCCAGGATTTTCAAAGAAGTTTCACTGGCATTTTGAGTCGCTATATGTAATGACCAGTTAAAAAAAAAAAAAAAAAAAAAAAACATGTTTTTTCAAAACCAACATTTTCATGTGCTTCCAAAAATAAAGAGAATGAAGTCTGTTCTTTCATGACGATTTCTGCTCTTTGATTTTACCGATAACAAACCTTTATTACAAAAGAAAATATTTCTGTTCTTGATTTAATCCATTCATCGCATTCACAGGAATTCACAAAATCTGGATTACTAGATTTATGGATATTTTATGTGATTAACCGGGTAGTTATGCGATAACACGAGTATTTTTACATGAACCTTATGGGGACTGTTTCTGCTCCACGGCATCCTATGCAATGCATATAAGCGGGTCTTGTAATTATCCGTTCCCCGATTAAGTGGATCTGACTGTATTCCATTCATATAAACAAATGGAAAGCTTGTATCAATGAAGCACCCTGTTGTAGAAAATTTAATTTTAGTCCTGTATTTCGAAACGGTTTCTGGAACAATTTCCGGCTACAATATTTTCAATGTAAAATTTTCCATCTGTTAGTTATTAGAAATTTTTTTATACTATACCAAATCTTTATAATAAACATAAAAGATATAAATTATTTTTCTTATATACATATATCCTCATAAATTCCCGGACTTTTATTAAGTTGCTCTTTCAAGAAAATACATTTTTCTTATCAGATCTTTCCATTTTCTCTATGATCTTCGGATATAGGTTGTCTTTATAGAAACCTTTTATCATTATGCAGTTCATTAGCTTTATAGCATGATCATGAAATATGGTATTGGGAAGTATTTTCATTCTCGAAGATTGAGGCAATCTCAATAATTTTTACATTATATGACTAGAGAAAAGTTTCTCGTCTGAATTAACATGCAAGAAGATTGTGTTTTAATTCCATATTTCGGACAGCTTTCTTTAATAATTTGCGACAACAATATTTTTAATAATATTAAAATTGTCATAAGTTAGTATTTAGAAAAATCCTTATGTTTCTATAAAAATCGTCTGCATTCATTTATGTAGAAAAAAAGGGGGGGAAAAGCTTCATGATGATATCGTAGTCTTCGTTTCCATGGTAATTAATTTTTTTCTTATTTTATGTTTTTGGTGGCATTCTCTGTGTTTTTTAATTTTTTTATTTGAATGTGAAAAGATGATGGAATGTGTTGATAGCCATGTTATCCCTCGCATATTTTGGTGTTAAATAAAACGTAATTACAGTCCATATTTGTTGTGTTAAGTGGAAAGAACCAGCGTGTGTTCTTTTTAGCTTAAAAACGGTTATTAGTTTAAAAATGATATTATTATTTTAAACATTTCTTATTAGTTTAAAAACGCTACGAACACCTTATACTATACTGAACATAAAAGTTTTGAATTGCTTTTCTTATACACATACTATATCCTCATAAATTCCCTGACTTTTATTAAGCTACTTTTTCAAGAAAATAAACTTTTATCATCAAATATCTCCATTTTCATGATGATGTTCGGACATAAGATGTCTTTATGGAAACCTTTTATCATTATGCGGTGCATTAGCTTTATTGCATGATCATGAATTATGATATTGGGAAGTATTTTCATTCTTTAAGATTGAGGAAATCTCAATAATTTTTATGTTACACGACTAGTATACTTTTTTTTCAGTCGGAGCATGTAACATTTAATTTTAATTTTATATTTGAAAAGGTTTCATTAATAATTTCCGAGAATAATATTTTCAATATAAAAATTGACATCTTTGTATTTAAAAAAAATCGCTATGCTATTCTAAACATGAAAGACATTAACTATTTTTCTTATGCACAAATATACTCATAGGTTACTTCCCTTTTATTAAGCTACACTTTTATCCAAACAATAAAATCTTCTCTTATCAAATCTTATATTTCTTATCAAATCTTTCCATTTTCCTGATGATCTTTTGATATAATATGTCTTGATTGAAACCGTTTATCATTATGCACTGCATTAGCTTTATTGTATGATCATGAAATATGATATTGGGAAGTATTTTCATTCTTTAAGATTGAGGCAATTTCAATAATTTTTACATTATCTGACTAGACGATAGATTTTGTCTGAATTAACATGTAAGAAGATAGAGTTTTAATTCAATGTTTTTGACAGGTTTCTTTAATAATTTGCGACAACAAAATTTTGAATATTAAAATTGTCATGAATTAGTATTTATAAAAATTCTTATACTATACTAAATATAAAAGTTATGACGGTGAAAATTTTCCAAGTGCACTGAGAAAAAAATATGGTTCTGGCATATAGAATCTAAGTAATGGCTCTAAAAAAATAGTTCCATGACATCCTTATAAATTTTAGTTCCAATTCTTAGAGAGTTCCAGATTCTCTTACTAGAATTCAAGAGCGTTTTCCTATATTTTTGTTGTCAAATTTGTCTAAAAATCTCTTCAAATTGATGCGAACACAAGAAATTTGATTTAGTAACTAGAATTATATCTTAAGAAACCATTCCTAAAATCAAGCGATAATTTCTCGCTACTGAAACGGTTCAATGTCGTTTTGTCTCCTAGAAAACAAGAGACTAGAAATGTCAAGTCCTTTCGCCTATTCAGCTTAGTTGTTTACCCTACTCGCATAGTTTGGACATCTATATTTCAAGTTTTGAGATTCAGAAAGTGACTCTCATTCATTCTAGGTGAAGGCGGCATATTTTTTTTTCTCAGTGTGGGTAAAAAAAGTCCGGTCCAGGATTCGAACCAGGGATGTATTGGCTGACGCCGCCAATGCTCTTCCAACTGAGCCCTCCCGGACGAATGCTGGAGGACTATTTCACTCAACGATCACAGAGTGATACTTTGGATCACTTAACAGAATAAATCGAAGGTCAATATTTGGAACTGCAGAAAACACTGCACACGAAATCACTTTAGATTAATTTTTAAGCACGATTATTCAATCGGTAAATCAATTATAACTATATAAATTTTCCAAGTCGGTGAAAAAAGTGCGGGACAGGATTCGAAGCAGGGATGTTCTGCTGAACTCTGATCCAAAGTATCAGACCAGATTCTGTGATCGTTGAGGTCATTTGGGTGAAATAGTCCTCCAGCATTCGTCCGATATGGCTCAGTTGAAAGAGCATTGGCGACTTCAGCTAATACATCTCTGATTCGAATCCTGGCCTGGACTTTTTTCACCAACTTTGAAAATTTACACCGTTATAATTGATTGACCGATTGAATAATCGTATTTAAAAACAATCTAATAAAAGTTATGAATTGCTTTTCTTATACACATATATCCTCATAAATTCCCTAACGTTTATTAAGTTGCATTTTCAAGAAAATAAATTTAGCTTATCAAATCCTTCCACTTTCTGATGAAATTAGGATAAAAAATGGCTTTACTGAAAACTTTTATCATTATGCAATAAGCTTAATTGCATGATCCTGAAATATGATGTTGGAAAGTATTTTAATTCTGTAAGATTGAAGTAATCTCAATAACTTTTATATTATATGAGTGGTAGAAGCTTTTCGCTGAAAGGAACATATACAGAGTGATTCAAAAAAACGTTGACAAAATGATATGACAAATGAAGCATACAACAAGGATGAAAAATCACATGGGAACATAGGGTCTCAAATTACTTACTGAGGCACAAATACAGGGTGTTTTATTTTAGTTTCATCAGGATCGAATGTAATAGTCTTAGTAAAATAAAAACATTGTAATAAAAATGAAACGATATGTACCTTGTTTTGTGTGAAATAGGGTAAAGTTACGGAAATATGTGGAAAAACATATTGCTCAAGCAATCGATGATACCGAATAAACTGATCATCACAGTTCAAAAAATGAGGTGTAAAGTTCATATTGCTGTCGCGCATAATGCAAAATTCTACAACTTTTGTTTTTGGTGTTATCACTTTTAGAACAAAGGTGAGAATGTCTTTTAAATGTTTTATTATAATATACTTCAGTTTTTCAGAAACTTTTTACCGTCAACCCGATTTGAGTTAGGATGAAACACCCTGTATTTCTGATTCAATAGGTGGTTTCCGGACCTATGTTTCTATGTGACTTTTAAAACTTGTCGTATACTTGAATCGTCATATAATTTTGTCAACGTTTTTTTCAATCACCCTGTAGATCCTTTTCTTTTAAATTCATAAAAACATGCTGCTTTTGACTTTTTGCACTCGAAAGGTGACTCTCACTCACAACTAGTGTTTCCAGGTGTTCCTCATACATCGGAACACCAAAGGCTTTGGACATCTCTTACACTGTTAAAAGTGAAGGTGACAAACCGGTGCCATTTGGGACCCGGAGGTGAAAAGGCCCTAGGGTCCATTGGAACCCGGGGCATTTGGAACCCTAGGGTGCCATAGGGGCTTGGATATGTGGTTGCAATACCGACAGGTCTCTTACTGGGTGATTGGAACTAAATAAAGTGCCATACACTTCGTATTGGCAGCAATGTGGCACCTTATCGGGTGACTGGAACCATGCGCATGCGCTGTGACGCGTGTCTTTCTGTTTTCTGTGACGGCAAGTAAAATCTATGGCTATGAGTGAATGAAGGTGAGCTCGATGGCCGAGCGGTTAGAACGCTGAGCTTGTAATCAGACGTTGTGAGTTCGAATCCTTCGACGGCCAAAAGTCGGTTTGTATATTTTTTATTTTTTTATTATTGGACACTCTGGATTAAGGGTGCCATCTTTTCACCCTAATTAAAGGTGTCATTCTGGCTCCTTTAGGGGTGTCACCAGTGAGACAAGCCTTTCACCCATAAAAGGTGCAATGTGTCACCATTAGTTTTAACAGTGTATATCTTACAGTTTATTTCGAAACCGCTTATCCGAGATTATCTGGTCATTATTTACGGCGAAAAGAATTATTTTAACCCTTTCGGGTCTGGTGTGTTATTAATTAGTACATGTCTGTTGATGAAGTATTATTTTGTTTTAGGAAAACTTTCACTACTATTTACATGTAGTAACTTTAGTACATGTTTATGCATTTACTATATGACTTCTTTTATGTTTAGTCATTTAGTAATAATTATTATTATTATTATCATTTGCTTAATTCTCTTTGCGCCGTTTGCAATTCCTTTATGTTAAATATATATTTCACTCTTTAAATTTAAAATAAAAGTTACTTTACTGAAAGAACCATACGTAATAAAGGGTAAAAAGCATTAGAAATTTGTAATATAAGTTAAACCTTGTTGTAATACAATATTTTCTAAACATCAACAAAAATTCTTCCTTAGCCTGATGTCATATGAATATTAATTGAATAGTACGCAAAACATCAACATTCGTTATCTTTCAGACAATGAAATAGTCGTTAAACACTAATTAATCTATTTGGATAGTTAGTGTTATTAATGTAAAAGTAATTTTTTCTAAACATTGAAAAAAAAATTGGACCCAGAATTGTTAAATTATCTATGTACTGAGCACTTGGAGCACTCATTTATGTGGGACAGTAGTGGTCAGTGAGGATAACTTCTCAAGTACAAAGGATTAATGTTAATAAATCACAAACACATTTCTAAACTTATCAATAAAACTATTCTAAGCATAAAATATATGAACTGTATATCTTACACACATGATATTCATACATTCAGCACTTTTATTAAGCTGCTCTTTTAAGACGGTAAACTCTTCTTATCAAATGCTTCTATCTCCATGATTATATTCGGATATAAGATGTCTTTAATGAAACTTGGTATCATTATGTCGTTTCCCCCAGAGGTTTTCAGGGGGGCGCGCCGCCCCTCCTGCCCTTTAGTTTAAAACATGGCGCCCTTCTTGCCCCTCATCCAAAAACTAGCGCCCCTCTTGTTATTCATTTAAAAAAAGCGCCCTTCTTGCCCTACATTTGAAAAAAACGCTGCCCTCCAGCGATGATTCAAACGCACTATAGCGCATAAATTCGGTGCAAAAAATCGGCGACGGAACGCAAAAAATAGCCTCATATGCATCCCGTGAAACGGATAATTTCGTCAAAAAATCGCTAAAAAAAGGCAAGTTTCGTTAAAAATCGCGAAATAATGACTAATTTCCGGCAAGATTCGCAAAAAAATGGCCAATTTCGTCACAAAATTTCACAAAACGGCAGATTTCCTCAAAAGATAGTGGAAAAACAACAAATTTTTTTTTCCAAAAATCGCGATAAAATGGAAAATTTTGTCAAATGAGTCGTGAAAAAAGGCAAATTTCGTCCAAAAATCACAATAAAACGGGAAATTCTGTGAAAAGTTCCATTTTTTTCGGAATATTTTCACGAAATTTGTCTTTTTTCACGATTTTTTAGTAAAATATGCCGTTTTTGCGATCTTTTAACAAAATCTGCCGTTTTTTCGTGATATTTTAACAATATGTGACGTTTTCTTGCGATCTTTTAACAAAATTTGCCTTTTTTTTAAATCTTTTTTCAATCTTTTGATGAAATTTCTGTTTTTTCATGACTTTTTGAACCGCTAGATTCTAGATTCAACTCTATAAAAGTGGGGTACACGACATTTCGGTCCCGCCATTTCGGTCCCGCCGTTTCGGTCCCGCCGTTTCGGTCCCGAGACATTTCGGTCCCTGGACATTTCGGTCCCGAGACATTTCGGTCCCTGGACATTTCGGTCCCGAGACATTTCGGTCCCGAGACATTTCGGTCCCTGGACATTTCGGTCCCGAGACATTTCGGTCCCTTGCCATTTCGGTCCCTGGCCATTTCAGTCCTTAATCATTTTGGTCTCTTGCCATTTCGGTCCATTGCTATTTCTTTACCGGCCACTTTATAACTTGGTTTCTGATTGATGAAGGCCCACTAAACGCTGTAAGCTCAACATTGTTCGGGATTTTTAAAATATTTTTATTCTCCTGCCCCCCTTCCCTCAAATTTTATACAAAGCTGAATATAATAGTCCAGTAAGTTTAATCTATTGTAACTCGTGATAATAAAATCACAGCGAGTTGTAAATTTGATTAAACAATGTTATATAATTTTACACTGTCCTTATTATTATTATTTAACAGAATAAATATTTTAAGTTTTATCGTATATTTTTTGTATTAGGTATTTTATCTATACTATAAACTATTATTTTTATTGATTAACTTTTATTTTTATTGATTGTTTTCGCACACTTTCTTAGAATCTTTAAATTAGTGATTTCGTAACTAGGCGTGCTTAAAAAAATTTTGTTAAAAAAATAAAAATGCTCTAACGACCTTTTTTTATGTAATAATTATTGGTTGCATTTTTTTTTTTTTTTTTTTTTTTTTAACAGTTTTCTTACCTTATGAAGACAATTTTTGTGAGTTAATTTTATTGAAAGTGGGCCTATTTCTTTGTAATAAAATGATTATTTTTTAATTTTATATAATAATGTAACTATTATTTTAAATAATTTTATTTTCGATTTTTAACTGACAAAACTAAGCTTTTTTGATTTATTTATTTCCATTACCTTTTCGCTCCCACTTTCACAGAAAAAAATTGACAATTTTTATTTTAATTTTATTATTAATTGAATAAATAGTTCTAAATTTCAGTAACTTTAAATATAAAATAAATAAACAGGTAAACGATAAACTTCAGTTTATAACTACTGCAAAACATAATGATAAATTGAATATAAAACAGATTATTTACTGAGTTTATGTAAAGTAAAATTCGAAATGCATATTAATAATTTTATAAGTTTAATTATATAAAGATTCATTAAATTAAAAATACATAAATTTAATAAAATATTAATTTGATTTTCATTTTAAAATCACTAACTGTTTTGAGATTTAATTTATAGCAATTATTCATCACCATAAGTTATTATTCAAAAATTGTTATTTATTTCAAAAAAGGAAATTATTATTATTATTATTATTATTTTGAAAAATCAATTAGTAATGTAACGTAATAATTAATTAAACATAATAATGCAACACTGTAACAATCCGTAAAAATATTTCTTAACAGGTTTAGGTAACATTATTATCCAGATGCAGATTTAAATTTTTTGAAACAATGTTATAGTTTACAGTTCGCAAAAATCAATCATATATTAATTATTATATTTAAAGAGTAAGAAAAATATGATAAACTAACCAATAAATAAATAAATAACATATTTATTTTGAGAATCCTTATCATTTTTATACATCCTAATGAAGTTAATAACATTATAGTAGCTGAAATTTAAAAAATATGTTTTTTTTCATTTTTGCTATAACTTCTATATAGTTCTTGTACTAGATTTTAAACAAGTAATTGATAAATAAGTCACTTAAACAATTAATAGTTAAAATAATTTTGAATCCTTATTAATAAATATGTTTGATAAAAATAATTTAATTTTTGAGAATTTTTTAATTTAACAACATAATTATTAATGCTTTCAAATTTTCTAAGATGATGTTTATCATTTAATAAAATAATGTATAACATTAAGTAAATAACAAATCAAAACCGTGTGCCGAGAATTTTTAAACACCTTTTTTTATGTTGGTGTTAATATAAAATTGGAAATGTATGCATATAAGTATCAGCTAAGTACTACGATTAACCTCTTTTAAGCAAAAATTCTGCATGTCAATCAATTGTCAACGCCCATCTGAACAAATTGTCATCTTTATCAAGATAGCTAGAAGAGCTAGGTAGTTAGCTTTATTCTACGTATCTTGATCTTTATACACTTGTCAAACGAAACCCCTATTCTTTACAATGCCCTTTATACTCTGGAGTTCAAATGCGGACGGACCTCCCACATAATCGCTGGCATTTTTAGAAAAAATATGAATGTTTTGAAAAGAACAGCATTTCTCGGTGTTTTTTATTCCTCTTGCTGTTATCTTCATTTCAAAAGCTTTTAGTATCAATTAAACCAGTATAAAAAGTAGAATGGAATATTTTTTATCCTTATTATTACAGCTTATGAATGACATTGAACTATTCAAAACTTATAACATAACTAAATAAGATTGTTAGATAAGATATTTACCACCTAGACATAATATTTTAAGTTACCTTTTTTAGTTAATTTATTTTGACAGAAGGCCTTTTTTTTCATATTTTTTATGAGGGTTTTTATATTTTATTGTTAAAAATAATTATTTTATATAATAATATCAGCTTTAAATGAAATGACAAATTTCAATACGCACTACATTAATAATTTTGTAATTAGTTTCCTTAAGCTGGTTTTAGAAAATTTAACAAATGTGTTGTATAAATGTGATATATGCATAAAAGTATGGCAATATAATTTTTTTGCTATTGCCGTTGTTTTGGAAAACATTAATAAAAACAGGGAAGCATCATTATAATAAACATTCTAGATTGTAATAATAACAATAAAAAAAGAACTGTTGTCATGAAAAAATAATTGCTAATAATTCAAGATGTAATTCATTTTTCTAAAATGTAAAAAAAAAAAAAAAAAAAAAAAAAAAAATATTTAGGTTACAAATCATTTGAATAATTATTTCTGTTCGTGTCATATATTTATGTAATAAAATAATTGCAATGCTAGCTACCTCCACGTGTTGCAATCTGGAAACTCTTTTCTTAATTTAAAAACGGAAAAGTTTAAAAGGAAAACAAATGCTAATAACCAAAAACAATATATAAAAAATGCCATAAACAAAAAGAGGATTCAATGATAATTTTGGCACAGGGGGTAAAATACCACCAGATACAGATGTTTTTTATTTATTTCAAAATTTTTGCTCCTATGCGGGAAGTGGCGGGGGTGCAAAATAATGAAACATTTATAATTCTGAAAATTGGCTTCAGCGATGAAATCCTATAATATGCTAAATGTCAGAATATAAATTCCATATAACAATAACACTTTCTTTTCTCCTGGCAATTTAAAAGCCTTTGTCTCCCTGGAGAGGAAACATGCATCTCAGAAGTTAAAATTTTACAACTATTATGGGGTGTGTTAATATCATAAGTTAATTGGGTTATTTTATAAATTTAGTTATCAGTTTCCAAGTTAACTTCCCCGTTTCCTCGTTCAAGAATTCAAAACATTCTGGCAATTTTAAAAAATGCCATTCATCTGTGAATTTTTTTCAGAAATCTCCATCGATTTCTAAATAATTGATCAAGCTTTGGGGTACTTGTTACTTCTAATTAATCGCATTAGACTAAAATTTTATGCGACTTTCAGTTAAAAAACCAGTGTTGAATTCAGACACTTTTCTCCGGGAGGGACTTCTGTAGCTCCGGGGGGGGGGGATTACACTTTTTTACCACTGAAAACACAAAATTTCAAATTTTCCGGGGGGGTAATTGATAGCTCCGGGGGGAATGACCTTTCCCTGAATTCAACACTCTAAAATGTTCCTTATAAAATTATGTCAGATATTTCCTGTGCACAAAATTTCAGCTTGCTGGAGAAGGGACCGAAAAGTCCAGGGACCGAAATGTCTCAGGACCGAAATGACCATGGACCGAAATGTCTCGGGACCGAAATGTCTCGGGACCGAAATGTCTCGGGACCGAAACGTCTCGGGACCGAAATGGCCAGGGACCGAAATGTCTCGGGACCGAAACGTCTCGGGACCGAAATGTCTTGGGACCGAAATGTCTTGGGACCGAAACGTCTCGGGACCGAAATGTCTTGGGACCGAAACGTCTCGGGACCGAAATGTCTCGGGACCGAAACGGCGGGACCGAAACGGCGGGACCGAAATGGCGGGACCGAAACGTCCTGCTTCCATAAAAGTGCCCTTAAAAATTAAAAAGTGCCCTGAAAAATGTAAAAAATGTCCTTTTCAGAACAATAGCGCCATGCCCTTTTTTAAACCTGGGGGAAACTCTGCTATAACTTTATTGCATGATCACGAAATATGATGTTGTGAAGTATTTTTGTTACTCTAAGATTGAAGCAATCTCAATAATTTTTACGTTATATTACTGGTAGAAAATTTTTCTCTAGCTGGAACAACAAAACATTTTATTCTAAAGTCATTAACTTAAAAAAGTGAAAAAGTGACTTTTATTTATTAGTATTAATAAATCAGAAACATATATCTCTACTTGTCAGTAAAACTGCTCTAAATATAAAAGGCATGAACTGCTTTTCTTATACGCAAATACTCTCCTAAATTTTCGAAGTTTTATTGATTTGCTCTTTCAAGACAATAAACTTTTTTTATTAAATCCTTTCATCTCGATGATGATATTTGGATATAAGATGACTTTATTGAAACATTTTATCATTATGCAGTGCATTAGCTTTATTGCATAATCATTAAATATGATATTGGTAAGTATTTTTATTCTCTTCTTTCAGACTGTTCGAAACATTAGGCATGAGCTGCTTCTCTTATACACAAATATGCTCCTAAATTTCTGCGCATTTATTAATCTGGGTACTACTTAGTTATCCCGTCGACCAGTTTCGCCAAATTATACAAATCGCCAAACTTCTAGCCAAATTATGTATATTGACACAATTTTTATTTTAAGAGTGTATTTCGATTCAAACTGCTTATTTTCCGATTTATTTTTAAATTCACTTTTGCTCTCAAACTCATCAAACTCGCATATTCGCTTATTTAGAAACTACTCAAGGTGCCGTATCTGTCAACTTTTTGATAAATGCAGAAAATACGTATTACTATAAATGCAGTCAAATTTAGCCTTTTGATCCGATTTTTCCGAAGTGGGAGATCTGGGTACGAAAAAAGGGTCATACTGAGAAGGTAATTGTTTATAAATCAAATTGAGCACAAAATGACATCACACGGCATCTCATACATTTCTTCAAAAATCACCATAGCAAGTTTCATGCTTCTACTTTAAAAAATGCGCCTGAAATTGTATCGGAAAAATTCGAGCTGTTGAAGGTGGAAAAGAATACACCCTTAAATAATGGAAGAACAAACAAATTTGTAAAACATTAATAAAGACGCAAATAAAATGTCAAAATAAAAATCACTTAATGACATTTTAAACAGGTATTTCGTGTTTAATGCCACTGAATGTGACATTCACGATCTTCCATTATTGGCGTTTAATCCTGTAATTTGGCAATAGTTTTTAGGTCGACGCGACGGGATAACCAAGTAGTACCTTAATCTGCTCTTTCAAGATAATAAACTTTTCTTATTAAACCCTTCCATGTTTTCGAAGACATTCGGATGTAAGATGTCTTTACTGAAATCTGTTATCATTATGCAGTACATTAGGTTTATTGCATAAACATGAAATTATGATAACGGGAAGTAATTTCACTCTCTATCATTGAGACAATCTCAATTACTTTTATATTACCATACTAATATAAATTTTCAATACACATACATTTAACATCTGAATTAAAAAAACTATTAAATAATTGAATAATTTAAATTAAGACAGACTTGAATACATTTTTTAAAAATAAATAAAATTTATATACAAACAATTAAAACACTAAAAAAAATTTTAAAATACAAAAGTAAACGTTTCGCCAAGCTACACGCAAGGCCTCGTCAGTACAAATAATAATTCATTGCAAAACAAACATTGGAACAAATCAAGATTGTCGGAGTTTCCTCTTAGCACGCACAACTTTGAAGAAAGTCCGTATTATTTATTGCTGCCACCACCGATATTATTAGGTGATATCGGTCTCGCACTGAGAGGATTGTGTAAATGAAAATCAACGCTTTCAATTAACTAAATTAACAATTTATTTACACTCTATGTACACGATATAAAACACTATTTACACTTATAACTCGGATGTAGGTGATCCGGTTCAACATTAAACTAATACAATAAATGCTGGCTGTGTACTGTTCAAATTACATATTATCCCTCTCACTCTATACACATTTTATTAACTTTACCGGAGATCAATTTCGAATCTTCCAACCCATGAGTTCTAAGCCTACGCTGTCTGACCAGAGCTCTACACATAGGGACACCCGTCCACTCTGCTCTCCCGGTCCGAACTAACTATATCTCAGCAAAACACTGCCCCTTCTCAACTCCTGCTCTCCCAATGTAAACCCCCCTATTCGTGAAATGCCCTTTATTTTCCCATCTTCCCCAGACACCTCTGAAGGTCGAACACACCCCTCTGCAATCTTCTTTTTCCCCCTCACTACACCTGTACATGTTCACCTGTTCACTTCAGCTTTAGACAAAGAAAGAATGTCACCTTGAAACTTCAGTACACAGCCCATACAATACATAATATATTAAGACAAGAATAACATAAATACCAGTTCTAATAGCAGATGTTTTCTCAGAACCTGACAAAGACAGTTACAGTTAGTTATTCCTTTTTAGAAAAAGATAATATTCATTTGGGACAGCACGAGTCTCATTTACAGTTGGCGATCGCAAATACAATTTACGATCAAAAAACACAATTGGCGTAAACACAATTTACGCCAACTCAACATTGTATTTTAAAATGTTTTTTAGTGTTTTAATTTTTTTATATATAAATTTTATTCATTTTTAAAAAAATGTATTCAAGTCTGTCTTAATTCATGTTATTCAATCTTTTAATAATATAAATTTTTGCTAACAGGAACATGCATGAGATTTAACTTTAATTCTATATTTCAAAAAGGTTTCTCTAACAATTGTCGACAACAATATTTTCAATATTAAAATTGTCATAGGATAGTATTTATAAAAATCTTTATGCTATTTTTGTAACATAAATATATGAAATGATTTTTCTTATACAAAATTTTCCTCATAAATCTCTTGTCTTTTATTAAGCTAATCTTTCAAGAAAATAAACATTTCTTATGAATTCTTCTATTTTCAAGATGATATTTGGATGTAAGATGCCTTTATGGAAACCTTTTATCATTATGCAGTGCATTAGCTTTATTGCATAATCATCAAATGTGATACTGGTAAATATTTTCATTCTTTAAGATTGAGGCAATCTCAATAACTTTTATATTATATGACTGATATATGTTTTTCCTCATCAGGAGTACATCAGGAAATTTAATCTTAATTCTATATTTCAGAAAGGCTTCTTTAGTAATTTGCGACAACAACATTTTTAATATTAAAATTGTCATCAGTTAGTATTTAAAAAATCTTTATGCTATTCTAAACATAAAAGTTGTGAATTGCTTTTCTTATACACAAATATACTCATAAATTCCTGCACTTTTATTAAACCGCTTTTTCAAGACAATACATTTTTCTTATCTTTCATCTTTCTGATGATATTCGGATATAAGATGTGTTTATTGAAATCTTTTATCATTAAGCAGTGCATTAGCTTTATTGCATGATCATGATATATGATGTTGGGAAGTATTTTCATGCTCTAAAATTGAGGCAATCTTAATAATATTTTATATTATATGTCTTGTCTAAGTTTTTCGCTAGGAGGAGCATATAGAACATTTTCTTCTAAATTCATTAAAAAATGTGACTTTTATTTATTAATATTAATAAATCATAAACATGTTTCTATATCTGCCAATAAAATTAGCAATTTTAAATGTCGTTAAAAATGGCAGAATTCGATCAGTCTTATAATTTATATATATATATATATATATATACAGGGTGATTAAAAAAGTGGACAAAATGATATGACAGATCAAGCGTACAACATGAATAAAAAATCACATAGGAACATAGCGTCGCAAACTTACTTATTGAGTCACAAATACAGGGTGTTTCATTCTAACTACACACGGTTTGAAATTAATAATTTCGAGGAAAATAAAAATATTGTTATGAAAATGCAACAATATGTATCTTATTTTGTGTGAAATGTGATAACGTTACTTAAAGATCTGGAAAAACATATTGCTCAACAATTGATGATAATGTATAAACTGATTATCACAGTCCAAAATGTGAAGTGCCAAGTGCATATTGCTGGTGGGCATAATGCAAACAACTACCACTTTTGTTTGGTGTTATCACATTTAAAACAAAGATGAGAATGTTTGTTAAATATTTTATTATAATTTTCTTCAGTTTTCTGAAACATATTACCGTCAACCCAAATTTAGTTAGGATGAAACACCCTGTATTTGTGATTTAATAAGTGGTTTGCGGCCCTATGTTCCTATGTGGTTTTTTATCCTTGTCGTATGCCTGATTTGTCTTATCAATTTGTTCACGTTTTTTTGAATCACCCTGTATATTATGTGGATATTTGGTTCATTTTACATTTTCAAAAATGTTCCTTTAATAATTTAAGGGGATCCGGGACACATTTTAAAATATTTTTTATTTATTGAGTTAAAATTTTGAATTTTTTTGTGTCGGTTAACCATATTATTTGTTAAACATAAATCACTCTCAACAATGGGGTGAAACATTTCGCTCCTTCCCAGGGAGTGGGAACTTCCACTCTTTAAAAAGTATTTTTTAAGTAAAATTCACTTCAAAAAGAGTGAAAAGTCTGTCCCTCTTTCAAAGAGTGAGCTTTTTACCCCTCCCATTTTTAGAGTGTATAAAGCGCATTTTATTTTTATGATAGAAATTGGTGAAAGGTAATTTTCAACTGTTCTATGCATTCCCGAACGCATTTTCAGAAAGAATCACGTTTTGAGCACCTTATCGCCAAAATAACGATTGGCGCGGAGATGAAGTCAATGCCACGCACCCTTTCTTGCATAGCTCTCTTACTATGGCCCGGATGCGAAAAAGTCATGTGACCAACCGCGTCGAACGATTTTAACAAGAATGCCGCGAAATTAAGTTAAGAATACTTTGACGCGCATAGCTGTAGTTCTCGCTTTTCTTTACTTATTGTGATTAAAAAATATATTTACATGTGTTACGGCGATAAAATTGTGTACATACAAGGCGGATAACACTTAAAGAAGGTATTTATGCCATTTAAATAATAATGTAGTGAAATTTTATGTTATTATTAGTATAAATATTGTTATTTACCTGCGAGTAAAAACATTCTTTGTTATCTAGCAATGCGATAAATTTCGTTTTCGTTGAATATTTTTTTACTGCTTTTAAAATGCCTCGACATTGCAGTATATTTGGATGTAAATCCAATTATGACGGTCAGCCAGCAGTAAATACATTTAGCTTACCAAAACTAGAAAAATTAAAAGCTGAATGGCTGCGAAAAATTCCAACGGATTTAAGCAAACTAAAGAATCTAGTAATTTGAGGTGCATTTCGCCAGCCCCCCCCACCAACTCAAATTTTTTCGACAATAATACCAGTCGTTTATACCTCGTTTGTACCCGTTTGTACCAGCAATCTTTTCGTTTGTACCTCATTTGTACTAGAGTAATAAAGAGTTTTTAGTGGTGGGGCTGGAGAAACGGCCAGCCCCCCCACCTCAACATTTAAAAAAATGAATAGTGTCAATCGTTTATACCTCGTTTGTACCCGTTTGTACCAGCAATTTTTTCGTTTGTACCGCATTTGTACTAGAGTAATAAAGAGTTTTTAGTGGGGGGGCTGGAGAAATGCCAGCCCCCCCACCTCAACATTTAAAAAAATGAATAGTGCCAATCGTTTATACCTCGTTTATACCCGTTTGTACCAGCAATTTTTTCGTTTGTACCTCATTTGTACTAGAGTAATAAAGAGTTTTTAGTGGGGGGCTGGAGAAATGCCAGCCCCCCACCTCAACATTTAAAAAAATGAATAGTGCCAATCGTTTATACCTCGTTTGTACCCGTTTGTACCAGCAATCTTTTCGTTTGTACCTCATTTGTACTAGAGTAATAAAGAGTTTTTTGTGGGGGAGGGGCTGGAGAAATGCCAGCCCCTCCCCCACTTTAACATTAAAAAAAATGAATAGTGCCAATCGTTTATACTTCGTTTATACCCGTTTGTACCAGATTTTTTCGTTTGTACCTCATTTGTACTAGAGTAATAAAGAGTTTTTTGTGGGGGAGGAGCTGGAGAAATGCCAGCCCCTCCCCCACTTTAACATTAAAAAAAATGAATAGTGCCAATCGTTTATACCCCGTTTGTACCAGCAATTTTTTCGTTTGTATCTCATTTGTACTGGTGTAATAAAGAGTTTTTGGTGGGGGGTGGAGGGGCTGGAGAAACGGCCAGCCCCCCACCTCAACATTTAAAAAAAATGAATAGTACCAATCGTTTATACCTCATTTGTACCCGTTTGTACCAACAATATTTTCGTTTGTACCTCATTTGTACTAGAGTAATAAAGAGTTCTTAATGGGGGGCAGGAAAAACAGCCAGCCTCCCACCTTAATATTTTCAAAAATTAACAGTGCCAAACGTTTATACGTCGTTTGTAATAGTTTTACCCAAAAATCTTTTCGTTTGTACATCATTTGTACTAGAATAATAAAAGGTTTTTAGTGGGGGAGCTGGAGAAACGGTCAATCCTCCACCTCAATATTTTAAAAAATGAACAGTGGCAATCGTTTATACTTCATTTGTACCTGTTTGTACCAACAATCTTTTCGTTTGTACCTTATTTGTCCTAGAGTAATAAACAGTTTGTATTTGGGGGGCTGTAGAAACAGCCAACCTCCTGCCTTAATATTTAACAAGTAAGAAAAATCATGCGCTAAGCATAGATTATGAAGCACTTTCCAACAATTAAGGAAATTTTTAACAAAACTTTGTTATTTAGGGAAATAATAGTGTATAGCCAAATATACCCAAATATGTATTCCAGTACATTAGAACAGCCCTGTATTTCATATGTCAGTTCATATAATGGAAAAATTTAGCTTGGCAAGAAAATACCCAGTAGCTTGAAATTTCTTTTTCAGCAATTCATACTATTAGATGGAAACATACTTGAATACCTTTGTTGAGCCCTGTAGTTTACATTGTACCTTTATTACAAGTCAGCATTAGGCTAAAATTTATTGTAAACTAAAACACTTTTAAAACAACTGAAATCATATTCTCATAAATCATCATTCATAGGCGTCCATGTACCGCATACTTTGCGTGGCCCTGTATATCCCTTTATCTATATTCTGCAAACATTTTTAAGTAAATTGAATGCAGCTCAGCGTAAAAATGCATAGCTTATTTAAGAACCACATTTAAATAATTTATGCTCATATTCAGTAACGTTGGTTAGCTCTTTTGGGTAGCCCTGTATATCAACTATAACATTTATACACACCATATAATGTGCATATATTTAACGAAATATAAACGCGAATATAATAATTAAAATGCATTTCATCCCTCCAACAGCCATCATCACACACATATACGGTACTTCGGAAAGAATATACTATTTGAAATCTTTTGTATGGCCCTGTAAATGCTATGTACTTCATATTATGCAAGACAGTAGCGTATAATTTATATTAAGCTTCAGTGACATATATCAATTTTATTATACATGAAAAAGCTTAAAATCTTTAAAATATGTCACACAATTCCCCCTTTTACCATTATCTAATGTAATTCTTTTGTGTGGCCCTGTAAATGAATAATAGCTACATTTTCACCTTATATTTTATAGAATGCATATTTTAATATGTTTGACAGGGTATAACATCTTTAAAATTCCTTTGAAACGATTTTTTTCCATAGGCCATAATGTAATAGGAAACTTTTGATTCGCCCTGTAGATAAACTAATCATGGTAGAAACTTCATTTTCGATAGGACTTGTGCTAGGGTAAACGTTAACAACGTCATAAAATTCCATGGCAATCCGAGTATATTAACGATTTTTCCCCATAGGCCATAATGCAATGGAAAACTTTTGACAAACTAATCATGGTAGAAACTTCATTTTTAGTAGGGTTCGTGCTAGGGTAAACCCCAATAACGTCCTAAAATTTCATGGCAATCCGCGTATATTAACGATTTTTCCCCATAGGCCGTAATGTAATGGGAAACTTTTGATTCGCCCTGTAAACAAACTAATCATGGTAGAAACTTCATTTTCAATAGGACTTGTGCTAGGGTAAACGTCAAAAACGTCCTAAAATTTCATGGCAATTTGAGTATATTAACGATTTTTCCCCATAGGCCGTAATGTAATGGGAAACTTTTGATTCTCTCTGTAGATAAACTAATCATGGTAGATACTTCATTTTCAATAGGGTTCGTGCTAGGGTAAACCTCAAATACGTATAAAAATTTCATAGCAATCCGAGTATATTTACGGGAGTTAGAGCACGGACAGACGGCCAGACAAACCGAATGCATAAGCACTTTTCAACTTTGTTGGAAAGTGCTAAAAAAACTGAATAGCGCAAATGGTTTTTACCTCATTAGTGCCCGTTTGTGCATTTAATATTTTCATGTATACCTCATTTGTACTAGAATAATAATTTTTTTAGAGGAAAAGGGGGGGGGGGTTATGGTCAATCGACTAGCACTCACCTCAATATTAAAAAAATAGTACAGCCTATCGTTTATACTTCATTCTTTTAGTTAGTACATCAACATTACTAGAATAATAAAGAACTAATGAGATGGGGGTAGGGGAGGCTGGAGAAACGGGAAGCTCCAATTTTAGAATTTTACAAAATGAATTGCTGCAATCGTTTATATCTTAATTGTACTCGTTTGTAAAAACAGTGATTTCATTTCTATCTCATCTGTACTAGAATAATAAAAGTTTTTAGTAAGTTGAGGACACTGGAAGCGCACATTTCAATATTAAAATAGGAAAAAAAAACTATAGATAGCCCCAGTCTTTTATAACCCTTTTATATCTTATTTTTACCAGTGTAATAAGCGGTTTTTTGTGTGATGATGGAGAAACTCCAGACCCCTGTCTCAATATTTGAAATAAT
The DNA here is from genome assembly GCA_964019185.1 of Maratus speculifer. Classification (NCBI taxonomy): domain Eukaryota; kingdom Metazoa; phylum Arthropoda; class Arachnida; order Araneae; family Salticidae; genus Maratus; species Maratus speculifer. The sequence continues at coordinate 212,114,628 of OZ025302.1, forward strand.
AAATAACGAAATCGCTTATTCCTCCTTTGTATTCATTTGTACCAACAGTCTTTTTGTTTGTACGTCAGCTTTAGTAGAATATTGAAAAAAAAAAAAAATTAGGAATTTAGAAAAAAAAATTGGGGAAAAGAGCTGGAGAAATGGGAAGTATCCTTTTCAAAACTGGTCGCTAATAGCAATCCCAAAACTTTCTTCCATCTCATACATGTTAAATTTTCGAAATTTTCCATTACAGTGCCAAAATTAAATTGTAACATATGCCCATCAAGAGAATTTTAAAGATATGAAGTTCCATGCATTAGTTTTTGAGTTATGAACATCTCTAAAATCGTGTAAATCCGACAAAATGCAGCATAGCAGCGTTACTTGTTAGGCGATTCACACCAAAATGTATACAAAACCAATTCATGTCAACGATTAACTGAATCTGAATTTGGATAGAAATTCGTGCATTAGTTCTTGAGAGTTGTTACAGATATCGTAACAAATGCTGTATAGCAGCGCCAACTGAAGAGCTATTTACAACAAAATATAAACAGCATAAATTCCTGTCAAGGACTTATCGAATCTGAAGTTTGATGGAAATCTGTGAATTAGTTCTTGAAATAGAGCTATTGAGGAATTCTTAAAAAAAAAATACAGCATAGAAACGCCACCTATTAACCAATTTACACCAAAATATAGAAAATGTCAACTCATGTCACGGACTAACCAAATTCATGAAAATTTGTGCATTATACCTGAAGACTGAGCGATTGCAGAAATTTTTAAATAATGCTGCATAGCAGCGCCACCTATCGAGCGGTTTACACAAAAACGTACAAAACATCAATTCATGTCAAGGACTAACTTAATCTGAAGTCTGATGACATTCTGGATATAGTTATTACGGTAATCTCACAAAAGGCAGCATAGCAGCGTTACCTGTTGTGTGATTTACACCAAAATCTAATCAGCACCAATTTATATCAGACTAACTAAATATATATTTTTTATAAATTCCATGCATTAGTTCTTAAAATAGAGTGCTCACAAAATTTATGTCACATGCAGACAAATAGACTCACTGTTGGTTTTTGGAATTTCTGACTCCTAGAGCTTTTAAATCCGTCGAAAACCGGAATTCGAAAATTTTCCCGAAAACTATATTTTTTCTTACAAAGATAGAAAAAATAATTTTAAAAAAGGTAGTGTTAATTATTTATATCTTGTTTGTACCTCATTTGCTCAAGAGTAATAAATGGCTTTTTGAGGGAGTTGGAGAGACGGTGAAAATCCCTCTCTCAATATTTAAAAAAATAAATGGCTCCAATCGTTTCACCTCCTTTGTATCCATTTATATTAACAATCTTTTCGTTTGGTTTTAAGCTGTACTAGAATGATTAAAAAGAAATCAGCATTTAAAAAGCATGCATTCAATATTAACTGTTGTTATAATTGGCACAGATAGTGCCAATTATTTATACTTCATTTTTACCTAGAGTAATAAAAGTTTTTCACTTTGCGTGGGGAAAAGGACCAGCTTCTACCTCAATGTTTTAAAAACTGTATATCGTACAAACGAGGTATAAACAATAAGAGTTTATGCATATTTTTAAATATTTAGGGGCAAGGACTGTTTCTACAGCACCTCCACTAAAAACTTTTTATTAATCTAGTACAAATGAGGTACAAACGAAAAAATTGTTGGTACAAACGGGTACAAACGAGGTACAAACGATTGGCACTATTCATTTTTTTAAATGTTGAGGTGGGGGGAGGGCTGGCATTTCTCAAGCCCCCCCCCCCCACTAAAAACTTTTTATTACTCTAGTATAAATGAGGTACAAACGAAAAGATTGCTGCTACAAACGGGTACAAACGAGGTATAAACGATTGGCACTATTCATTTTTTTAAATGTTGAGGTGGGGGGGGGGCTGGCATTTCTCCCGCCCCCCCCACTAAAAACTATTTATTACTCTAGTACAAATGAGGTACAAACGAAAAAATTGCTGGTACAAACGGGTACAAACGAGGTACAAACGATTGGCACTATTCATTTTTTTAAATGTTGAGGTGGGGGGGGCTGGCATTTCTCCAGCCCCCCCCCCCACTAAAAACTTTTTATTACTCTAGTACAAATGAGGTACAAACGAAAAGATTGCTGCTACAAACGGGTACAAACGAGGTATAAACGATTGGCACTATTCATTTTTTTAAATGTTGAGGTGGGGGGGGGCTGGCATTTCTCCCCCCCACTAAAAACTCTTTATTACTCTAGTACAAATGAGGTACAAACGAAAAGATTGCTGCCACAAACGGGTACAAACGAGGTATAAACGAATGGCACTATTCATTTTTTAACTGTTGAGGTGGGGGGGCGCTGGCATTTCTCCAGCCCCCCCACAAAAAACTCTTTATTACTCTAGTACAAATGAGGTACAAACGAAAAAATTGCTGGTACAAACGGGTACAAACGAGGTACAAACGATTGGCACTATTCATTTTTTTAAATGTTGAGGTGGGGGGGCTGGCATTTCCCCAGCCCCCCCACTAAAAACTCTATATTACTCTAGTACAAATGAGGTACAAACGAAAAAATTGCCGGTACAAACGGGTACAAACGAGGTATAAACGATTGGCACTATTCATTTTTATAAATGTTGAGGTGGGGGGGCTGGCCGTTTCTCCAGCCCCCCCACTAAAAATTTTATATTACTCTAGTACAAATGAGGTACAAACGAAAAGATTGCTGGTACAAACGGGTACAAACGAAGTATAAACGATTGGTATTATTGTCGAAAAAATTTGAGTTGGTGGGGGGGCTGGCGAAATGCACCTAGTATAAACACTTCGATGAAAGTGACATTATTAGGAAAGACTGTGTCGTTTATAAAGGTGAATATAAAGAATATGACAGAAAAATTCCAAAACCCTGCATACTGTCCCTTGCATATTTCCGAATGCACCTTCATATTTGTCAAATAACCAGCCAAAACCTCGTCGACTTATTGATATCGAAGAAGAAAATTTTAAGCGAGCAATCCAAGAAAGCCTTCTTGAACAGAAGGCATCTTTGGAAAAGATCGCAGTGAAATCTTTTAATGATATTAAAACATATCTAGAGGAAAATAAAGCAACATTTGATAAAAATTGGTTATTTATACATGATACTTTAATGTTTCGTATTTGCCTATATGATTTGATAAGAGTAAATAATAGTGCTAAGAAACTTAAAAAATTTAATTAATGATATACTTTATTTAATGGAAAAATATGTAATTATTTATATTTCATATATAATCAAGATGTAAATTGTGGACTAGGCCTGTCAATGTAATTTGATTAATATAAGATGGGGATACCACATTAAAAAAAACGAGTTGGTCGCTTACCTCATTGGGTGGCATGGAAACAGCGACAAATTTTATTTCAATATAAAAAAAAAGGAAATATGCCAATAATATACGCTATAGGCAAACACTTTCCAAATATATATATATATATATATATATATATATATGTTTGTTAACAGTATGTAGATATTGCGACCGTAGGCGCCATTGCAGCACTCATCAATTGCAACACACATATATATATACAATCCCAACTTCATGAAAATATCCATTAAGCACCAGGTGCACAATGTATAAACATTATTAAAGACAATAAACATTAAAATAACAATATTGAACAATATAAAAAATATAAAAAATATAACTGCGGTTCTGCGGGTGATTTTTATATTTTTTATATTTTTTATATTGTTCAATATTGTTATTTTAATGTTTATTGTCTTTAATAATGTTTATACATTGTGCACCTGGTGCTTAATGGATATTTTCATGAAGTTGGGATTGTATATATATATATATATATATATATTATAAAAGAATAACAATAAAAAATTCCGTTTTTATTATTTTTAATTTTTTATTGCATGTTTTATAATCGGGTTTATTGTTGAAAATCTTAATCCAATGATCTAATCAGACTTTTTTCCTAGAGTCCTGTTTTTGTAAAATTGTGAAAAGCTTTTAAAATTTGTGAAATATCTTATCATAATTTTGTAAATTTGAAATGATTCATCTATATATTCAGGTTTTTGTTTATACTTTTCAAAAGAAATATATATATGTAAAATGCATATATTTTCTTTATATGCAGTGTTGAATTCAGATGGTCTCTTGGGGGGGGGGGGGGCACTCCCCCCCGGATCTCTGAAATGCCTCCCCCCGGAAATTTTAAGATTTTGTGTTTTCAATGGTCAAAAGGGACAATCCCCCCCCCCCCTCCCTCGGAACTCTACAATGTTCTCCCAGGCGCCAGAAATATCCCTCCCAGAGAAAAGTGTCTGAATTCAACACTGTTTATGTGTGTTAATTATTAAATTCATGAAAGGTTCAGTTTGGAAATGGAAAATTTTTGTCAAACGCCTATTTTCAGGACAAAGAATTTTATAAAGGGGGCTGTTTTGAGATAAAAAGTTTTGTGAAGGGCCCAATTTTTTCCCAAACAAACCGCTTAGGAAACAGATAATAAAGTTCAGTATTCAAAGGTAGAGGGGGGGGGGGAAGATGCTCATGGGGTGTAAGCCCTTCTTTTTCAAATAAAAACAATTTTTTAATTCACACGAGTTCTTAAAAATCTATTACTTTCAATCTTCAGTATTTTATTCATCATCTATGACAGAACAACTCTGTACACAATAAATTGCTATAAGTATTAACTTTATTAAATATTAAAAAATTTATATTCTGTTAGAAGATATCATAAAGGCAAGTATTTATGATTAGCATATCCATATATTATTACATGTTTTTATAAGTCAAATAAGATAAAAGTAAATTAGCTATGTTGTATATTAATATGAGTGAAAATGTTTTAGTGCTTTTAGAAAATGTGTACTTTTTGTTTGATGAATATTGATCTTATAATTGAATAATGTTTGATGAATATTGATCTATTTTTCTGATTTTTATATAAATTTTTTAAATGATTAAAAAACAGTAATAATCTTTGGAGGATTTAGTAGAATTGGTTTCTCTTTCTTCATTTGAGCGCCGATTTCTCCGTCTATCCTGATCACGTGACTCGCGGTTTCATTTTCGCTTCCAGGCCATAGTAAGAGAGCTATGCTTTCTTGTTTGTGACGTCAAACGCCTAGCGAATAGCTACCCTTCCTTCTGCAAAGAGATCGCGCTTATTGTTCATTTGCTTCTTCCGTAAATGTTATTCAGCAAAAACTATAATATGAGGAAATATTATTCACCGTTCTTTACGATTAAAACATAGCTTAAAACAAAGAGCTTTTTCAGATTAAAATGCTTTAAATTTCACAGAACATCTAAACATAGGTTGTGGTTTTTTTTTAATTTTCAATTAAAAAATATTATTTCCTTAACTCGCTATGTTCGAAGAAATTGAGAAGTTAATTAAAAACAGTAGTAAAGATTCTCTTGTAATAAATATAATTCTATTAATCATATGTTTTATGACACATTTGAACTTAGTTTATTTTGTGTTTGGCGATGCAGCTAGTTGAACGTTCTCGCTTTCGCCAACTCGCCAAGGCTGGTGCTCAAAACGTGATCTTTCTAAAAATGCTTCCCGAACCGAATGAAAATTCCTCATACTATGTATTAGGTGATAAATCTATAAATCATGCACAGGGTTAAAAAAAAGTTAGATATTTTTCCTACTATTATTTGTGATTACAAAAATTATGTTTTCAAATGTGTTTTATTCAGCGTTGAATCCAGGGAGAGGCCCGGGGGGGACATTCCCCCCAGAACAATGAAATGTCTCCCCCCGGAAAATTTGAGATTTTGGGCTTTCAAAGATCAAAAAGTGCAATCCCCCCCCCCCCCCGGAACTCCATAATATTTCTCCCAGAACCACAGAAGTCCCTCCCGGAGAAAAGTGTCTGAATTCAACACTGGTTTTATTATTATTTTCCGAATATGTTGGAATGTGCTCTGTAATATGTACTTTAAGCATGATTTTACCTTCTAATGAACAATTTATATTACTTAAGAGATATGTTACAAAACAATTAAAAACAAATAACATTGACATTTTTCTGCTCTATCTGGTAAAAAACCACAATCAGTATAAAAGTAAAAATACAAATCGTTCCACGTTCAATACAAATGACACGCGGCAATGAGATGTAAACAAAAACCACGCGCTTTATTGTAATAAAAAATCAAATTAAAAATAGATCATGATCTAAAATTATTTTCCAGCTTCGTTCATCCCATTCAAGTTTTCACGAAGAATTTATTCATTAACTCAAGCCATAAGTTAAAAATAATAAAAGAAACAGTATCATTGCAAACAAAACTATGATTGCAAATTATGTTTCGTATGAAATTGTTGACGTAAGTCCATTATAAGAGAGTCCTTTGAAATTTATACGTGTAACAGTTTTGTTTGTAATGATACTGTTTCTTTTATTATTCTTAACTTATGGCTTGAGTTAATGAATAAATTCTTCGTGAAAGCTTGAATGGAATGAATCAAGTTAGAAAATAATTTTAGATCATGGTCTTTTTACTTCCTCCTATCTTCAATAGAAGAAAGTATTGTAATCGAAATTTTTTCGATTTCCGGTTTTCGACGGATTTATACGTTTTAGGGTTCATAGATTCCAAAAAAACATATTTTTACAAAATGTCTGTCTGTCCGTGTTTTTGTCTGTTAGTTGTCTGTCTGTCTATCTGTGTGTCCGTATGTCTCTATTCTACCATCAAAAAAATGTATGAAGATATGCATAGAATTGAAACAATTTTTTTGTGTATATTTCTCACTGTGGCAAGCAGGTCCTACTTCAGTTTTGAAATATTCCGCCGGAAGGGAGTGCTGCAATAGCGATTTTTGTGTCATTTTCAATGTTGTATCGACTAAAAGTGTATGAAGTTATGCATCGAATTAAACGAAATTTTTTGTGTAAGTGTATGGCTATGGCTAGTTGGTCCTCCATGAATATGAAAAAAATCTGCCGAAAGGTAGCGCTGAAATACGATTTTTGTGTCATTTTTAATAATGTATCACCTAAAATTTTATGAAGTTATGAATAGAATTGAACCAATTTTTTTATGAAAGTGTATGGCTATGGCTAGTTGGTCCTCCCTGAATTTGAAAAAAAAATCACCGGAAGGGGGCGCTGTAATAGCATTTTTGTGCCTTTTTCAATATTGTACTACCTAAAACTCTCTGAAGTTATACATAGAATTGAACCAAATTATTTGTGAAAGTGTATGACTAAAGCTAGTTGTTCCTGCCTGAATTAACAAAATCCGCTGGAAGAGGGCGCTATAATCACGATGTCTGTCCTCCCTGAATTTGAAAAAATCTGTCTATCATTGCCGAACCAGTGGCGTGGATGGTAGCAGAGGCTGCTCCCACACCGCTGGTCCCTGGTTCGAGTCCAGCTAGCGGCATGGGTGTCTGTGTTGTCCCTGTGAAAATGTATGTACTGGATATTCTGTAATAAAGTGTTTTATATGGTTTCTTGTGATCATTGGAGGTTATGCCGGCGAATAGCTGTAGCGCCTACCTCAAAGCAAAACAAATACAAATCTATCATTGAATTGTCAATCGGCTCCTGCAGAGACGGAAACTCGTTTTAACTCCGATTAATTGGCTGATGCAGAAATTTAAGTTGAAAATCAAAGTTGTCATAATATTGAATTAAAATTATTAAAGCATTAACATGTGTAAATATTTTTTAAAATATTTAAATGTACGTATGAGATAGAAGAAAGTTTTGGGACTGGCTCATCCAACTAGTTTATTTATTTATTTATTTATTTATTTTTTTTTTTTACGATAGAATACGTGGTTTTTCTTTACATCTCATTGTCATGTGTCATTTGTATTGACAGTTTTTTATTATGATTGTGGTTCTTATTAGATTGGAGCCGAAACATTTCAATGTTATTTGTTTTTAATTTTTTTGTAACACCTCTCTCAAGTAATATAAATTGTTCATTAAAATGTTTGTATAAAAAGTAAGGTTCTTAAAATCTTGTTACTTAAAAATCTAACGGATTTAATAAGCTTTTTTACATGATTTGTCGAATGTGTTGCAAAGTGCTTTGTAATATGACTTTGTAAGCATGATTTTACATTTTAATGAACAATTTATATTACTTAATTTCTGCGGTGGCGTTAATACGTAAGTACCCCGTAATGTAATGGAATACTTTTGATGGTTCCTGTAATTAAACTAAACATATGATTTTCATAAAACAGGTAACGTGTGGTTTCCATTAATGGGTGTTTCCATTTCTTTGGGACAAAAATTTCGAATTTGTACCATATTTTGGATTTTTTAAGTGTATAAATTGTTACTCTAAAGCGGTTTTTAGATACGTTCGTAATTATATACATACTTAGAGCCTATAGTCGTCGTTCAGTCCATTACGTCACGATTTGTTCTTGTTTTTTATAGCAACAGAAGTTTTAACAATTGTAATTCATATTCACATTCATAAACCTTGATTATTTTATTTGCTTTTAATATTTTATGTAAAATTACTACGTTACAATACAGCTTAACGACTCAATCAGCTAGCAGACAAGTTTGTGAATAATATCAACGGCATAATGGGAAATACAAATGAAAAAAAATTAATAATAATGTCCATTTAACACTTTAATAAAACTATAAACTGGCTCGGGCAAAAAATACGTGAAAAACTACAACGCATAATTATGCGAAAAATCAAAGCTTATAATCTAAATATTGGGAGCCTATACAGATGAGATAATAATCTCTTATCTTCTCGTAGATCGATTTTTTATGCAAAATTAATGAAGATATAATGCAGCTGCTGCAATTCTGTTCCTTTTTATGTCAGATGATTGATCGGAATTGTTAACACAAAATTTGATCGGTTTTCTATAGCTTTGTAAACAGGGGCGTCGTCACATACAGGTGAGGTGTGGTGCTTTTTGAAAGTTTAAAGTTTGAATTGGAAAGTTCAAATAAATGAATATACACAATACTATCCACTTTTAACAGGTAACGTGTGGTTTCCATTAATAAGAGTTTTTATTTTTTTGGATCAAAAATTTCGATTTTTTTAATATTTTTTAGATTTTTTTAAGTGTGCAAATTGTTATTCTAAAGCAATTTTTTGGTAACCTACACTGTAAAAAAAAAAATCTGCAAAGGTACTAAACTTTTTCTTGGAAACTGGGATTCCAAGAACATTTCCTGTAACGGTAACAGCAAAAATTCAAGTTTCAGAATCGATTACATGAATTTTTCCTGTTATCGTTACATGAAAAGTTCTTGGAATCCCAGTTTCCTAGAAAACGTTTAGTACCTTCACAGATTTTTTTTTTTTTTTTTTTTTTTTTTTTACAGTGTTCATTACATCATTTACAGTAATCATTTACAATTTTTGTTCGTCAGCCTTATGAATAATAAATAATATTAAAAAAGTAAAACTGGTCAATAAAAATGCAAAATCCATCTTAAGATTAAGTACAGTGGGATACGGCATATCTTGTACTCGAACTTACAACTGGGACACTCAGCGCCCGATCAAGCTGAAGTTGGGCGCAGGTCCTATTAAAAGTTGCCCCCCCCCCCCCTACTTCCCCATTCCTGGTGACACTTTCAGAAAAAAAGTAGGTTTATTTGATGACTTGACAAAGTTGTTTGGGTGAAAGTTTCAAGTTTACAAAAAAATTTAACATACAAGAACAATCAAGAAAATAAATTACCGTCCACTTTCTCAAATAAGCATTTATATAATTCACAAATATCTATGATCCACAGTTTATGTTGCAGAAAAAATGCGGACGTTTTTTCAAAACTTGCCTTATCCAAAATCATAAATATTGTGTTTTCTCTAATAGTCTGGTAGTTATTTTAAACTATAATTCTGACATTAATTAATTAGTAAAATTCTCGTTTCTATTGAATCCAATAAAAACGGTATGCAGTTTTTGGCATTTTCCCCAAATTTGATTTTCTGGATATGGCAAATTTGGAAAATTATAGGTGCTCTCAAAAAGAAAAACGACTTTTACAAAAAAGTACCTAAGTTAAAAGCTTCTAAAAATTTTATTGAGTCATTCAGAATATTTAAATTTTATGTTTCATATTTTATAAAACAATATTATTTGAAAAGTACTTGATTAAAGTAAAAAAATCAGCCACATAATTTGTGGGCCCTGAAATTGGTGGGCCCAGGGCCAAGGCCCCGGAGGTCCTCATTAATCAGGCCCTAGGGACGCTCACACAATCATGCGGAGACTGTAAGAAATAAGTTGCCCACTTCAGAAGACTCTAGAATATGTTCTATTGGTCCAAATGAAATCAAATTTGAACTATAGAATGCTCAAATGATGCTCTTCATATTTATTTTAAAAAAAATTACAAAAATTAAGAATAAAAAATTTCGTCGATAGGGGGCATTTTGATACACATTTACAAACTAGCGGCGAAATTTTGTATTCTTAGTTTTTGTAACCTTTTTCAGTAAATATAAAGCGCATTATTTGAACTATCTCTAGTTCAAATTTGATCTCAATTGTATCAATAGAATTCATCCTAAAGCCCTCTGAAGTAGGCAGCTTATTTCTTACAATCTCCACATGGTTGTATGAGTGTGCCAATTTTTACCTGAGTACTAGAAATGCCGTATTTTATGGTCTTAAAAAACTTCGGGTTGATTTTGCACTTTTATTGACCAGTTTAGTTTTTAATATTACTTATTATTTATAAAGCGAATTAAATGTTTTAGGTTGTTACAGCGCTCTCTAGAAGTGAAATTTGCATTTTTAATTTTTGTAATTTTTTCAGTGTTATGTGCATCACTTGAATTATATGCAGTTCATATTTGATCTCATTTGGACCAATAGAATGCATTCTAGAGCCTTCTGAAGTGTGCAATTTATTTATTAATCACTTTGTATTTAAAGAACATTAGATTGCTAAAAGATGGAAAATTAAAACTTTTAAAAGAGTAAAATAGTTTTATATGACTGTAGACATGTTTCGATTTTCTCCGAGCCATTTTCAAAGCAAGCAAATATTAATATAGAATATGTAAATGTTACATATAATAAATATTAATATGTGTATAATGTAACAAATAACAATAATAATTTCTTTTTTTTAGGTCTCGAGTAGAATCGAAAAAAGTGAACAGCCGAATAAACCTATTTTTATTGTTTTTAAAGTTTTAATTTTCACCTTCTAGCAATTAGAAATTATACAGTATTATAAGGTGTTACTTTGTTACATATTTATTTAAACCACAGTTAAGAAAATGGAAAGTTCGTTAAAAGATGGTAAAGGCAGGTTAGTCAAATGACAGATGTTATTTCACAAATTTTCAAAAAAACCAACTTTTCAAATTCGGTATTATTTCTTTCTTTTTCTTTTTTTTTTTTTTTTTTTTTTGCAGAGTAACGATATAGCATACTATTTTATTAAGAACATATTTCGTTAAAAAAAATGCTAAAAAATTAGTTCTTATATTTTCTGGTGCAAACTTAAACTTTCCGAATTAAAAATCCCGCCAGATTTGACAATACTGTTTGCGTATGCGTAGTGTTAATAAAGTTCCGTTATTGTAAGACAATAATTCATAATCTATGCATCATGCATTATTTTTTGTTATGTTCTTTTTCCTTTTTCTTTCTTCCTTTTCTTCTTCTTTTTTTTTTTTTTTTTTTTTTTGAATGCGTGTGTGTATGTGTTTGATTTTTATACTGCCGCATTTTCTAATCTTAATTTAACTTAAATTGTTTTATGACTTGCCACAAATTATAGAAATTGAATGAAATTCATATTGTAAATATTTTCTAAATATAGAATTGTGGACATGAGTTTTAAAATTCGTCTTATTTAAGATTTAGAAAATCGCATTTTTTCTATCAATCTAATTTTTTGGTAAACCTGCATAGAAAGAACACTAAAACCTGCAAAAATTTTGGTTACGAAATCGTTCATCTGACAAAAATCCTATTCGTCTCTGTCCTCTGTCTGTCTGTCCGTCACAGAGTCTGTACACAAAAACTGTGTAAGTTAGAGACTTCAAATTTTGTGTGCTCACAGCTGAATACCTCGTGTCGCTCGACAAATCATAAAGTTTAAAAAAGCCTTTTATTTTAATTAAATTAATTTTTTCGGTGTCATCCGTTCATTTTTGCGATTTACGTTTTAAAACAGAGCCTTAATTTGAACGTTTTTCGCGTAGACATCATAGCTTGGACTTAAAGCATCTTGTTACTAAACGGAAGGTTCTTATTTCGAATCCTGATGCTGCTAATTGAAATATTTGTATTAAAGATGGATATGAATTAATAAGAAGAAATTTCGTATTTTTAGCCAAATTAGGAATTTATATTATTAGGATTTCGTTCATCTGGCATTCATACTATTTTTGGAATTCGATTTTCTTTTTATTTTAAATATCTTTGCGACTTATTAATGATTCAGCACTTTAAATTTAATTTTAAACAATTTTTCGCTGTTAGGTGCATAAATTTTATTTATATCTTCGCTATTTTTTTTTTTCGGATGCTCAGAAAACTTAGAATTTTGAATGTTATTTAAATAATTTGATTTAAAAATTTTATTTGATTAAAATAAATAACTTCCTTTTATAATTATTTTTAAATTAATTTATTGGTCGCACCATATATGTGAGAATTTAATAATTATAAATTAACAATTTTGATTTATAAATTACGGCTATTCTCAACTGCTATGCTCAACAAGCGAAAAACGTTTTGACGTATTTATAAATTAGTTTTTAACGGAAAGATGTCAAATTACAAAGTGTGATTATAGAAGCTATTTGGAATCTAACTTAATTTTCTATTTTTTGATCAATAAATTAGCTATTGAGCTAAAAGCTTTTTTGATCACGTGACAAGGCAATTTTCCTCCAGTTTGGACTAGATTCTCTTCTCTTCTGAAGAAAATAGGTTGAAAACGCCCACTTTGAAACTATTTTTTGAAAAATCTATTGTGTTTACAAGTAAAAATGAAACTGAGTGCGACCAGATAGTTTCTCAACAACAATACCGGCTAGTTTCATACATTTCCGAACAAAAATAAATTAAAATTTATGTCATAAAGTTGCCCTTTTTGAATTGAGTATAGCCTTAAACGTACCTATTTTTTTTTTTTTTTTTTTTTTTTTTTTTATGTGATTTGTTTTGTATAAATTCCATATGTCGTATACAGGGCTCCTGAAAAAAATTCACGTACCATTCTCCTTATTAGCAAAAATTGCTGAAGAGTGATTTTCAATTGTGGTATCTATTTCCTAACTGAATTATGTTATTGCATACAAGTAGTTAATAGATACAAATCTATTTCCGAACAAAAATAAATTAAAATTTATGTCATAAGGTTGCCTTTTTTATTTAAGAACCGCCTTAAAGGATAAGGTGTTTTGGAAGAAATATTAAATGAAACCCTCTGTGCAATCTTCGATCACATTTACCCACTTGTTTTATTAAATATTTGAAAAATAGTTGTTGGCCTCGGTAGAGAATTGGGAAATCTGAAGCATATCTGAATCTTTTTATTGGTTGAATTCTGCAACTTAATTTATTTTATTCGTTTTTGATATGTCCACGTTTAATGTCCAAGAATGAAATACTTCTGTTGCCTCGATGACAAAAAAAGTAATAACTTAGAATAATAATAATAATAATTTGAAAATAAATTGTGATAAAGATTTCAAGCAAATTTCATTTAAAAGTGCTTTTTGTTTTCTTTAAGCAACGGTGTAAAAATTAAAAATGGGCGATGTTTAGAAGTTTAAAAATTTGCAGCTCCGAAAATTGTAAAACTGAAATTTCATTATAAATTTATTTATGATGGGTCCAGGAATATTAATGTTTAATCCATCTCGTACGTAATATGAGGCCTTCAGAAGTCATTCTGATTAACTCCTTCAAATAAAAATGCACAATTTAAACAGTTAAAACATTTTAAACTTTCTTTATCATTGGTCTAGGGATAGTAATGTTTAATGCATGGCGTATGTAAAATAAGACTCGTTATGATCATCATAAAAATTATGTTTATTATTATTATTAATTTAAATATAGAATTTATTTATAAGTCTTTAAAACTTTAGTCTTTGAAAATATCATTTTCCAAACAGTCGTTGGAAATTGTTAAATTGCAATTTTGTTATCTTTTATTTTAGTCACATTATAAAATGAAATCTAATGGACGCTATATAAGTTTTTTGGCGATTTCCCAAAATTTGATTTTCTGGATAAGGCCGGTTTGGAAAATCACGTCTACGTTTCATTTGTCGCCCCTCTTTCTCCCACAACTTCTAAATCGAAAGATCTCATACATTGCATTTGCAATACATGAGAAAGATTTCTCAATCTGTTACTGACATAGAGTACATATTTGACCAATCTTTCATTTTCAGAACATGACCAGAATACAGCGAAACCGGAAAGCTGTTGCCAACACGCAGGAGACAAATATTAACTCCAGAATGTCTTTTCGAAGGTAATCATGATTCCAACTGGTTCTGTATAATTACCATCACGACATCTGCTGTTGCTTTACCTATCAGCATCTGATCAAAGATATGAAGAAAAGTTCATATTAACATAAAACAGCGTATAGGTGTGAAAAATTGGCAGCCCCGCCTATTTCTATCCGTATGTGTTGCCACGCATCTTCTTTTATTTATCAGATTAACAATAATTGGCCGGCAACTTTCAAAGGCTGTTTTCTTCAAGGTGTGATGCTTCTCAGATATGATGGTGTTTTTCTTTTGTGTGTGAGATTATTTTGTGTTGGTGAAGATCATAATTTAACTAAATAACGAAAATCGTTATTCATTGAAAAGAATTCATTTACATGAAGATAATGGAACGCTTGAAATAGAAGAGTAAGAGGGGGTTACTTAGTTATTTATCAGGAAAACATGCTTATCTCTATATCAAACTTCCTCATGTCTAAATACTTTTGTTTGATTGTTATTTCTTTTTTTCTTTTTCTTTTTTTTTTTTTTTTTTTTTCTTGTTCGAGAATTGTTGAATATTTTGCATTTACTTTCTTCCATGCTTTGCAAATACTGAGAGATTTTAGCGAAGTTTCCGGGTTATAGAATATATATAGGTAAAAACCACCCTTCACTGTAAAAAAAAATCTGTGAAGGTACTAAACATTTTAAAGGAAACTGGAATTCCAAGAACTTTTCATGTAACGATAACAGGAAAAATTCATGTAATCGATTCTGAAACTTGAATTTTTGCTGTTACCGTTACAGGAAAAATTCTTGGAATACCACTTTCCTAGAAAAGGTTTAGTACCTTTGCAGATTTTTTTTACAGTCTAAGAAATTGAAAGCTATGCATAAAAAAAGATTTTTTACGATTAATATATTAATCAAGATTAATTAATAATATTGCCAAAAAGTATTTCTACATAAAATATATGAATAATATATACAAAAAAGTTTTTTAATTTATATAATTTATTAAGTAATTTTATTATTTAATTTCCAATTCATTTACATGAAGATAATGGAATGCTTGAAATAGAAGTATAAGAGGGGGTTACTTAGTTATTTATCAGGAAAACATGCTTATCTCTATATCAAACTTCCTCATATCTAAATACTTTTGTTTGATTGTTATTTCTTGTTATTTTTTTTCGCCATTTTTTTTCGTTTCAGAATTGTTGAATATTTTGCACTTACTTTGTTCCATGCTTTACAAATACTGTGAGATACTTCCGAGGTTTCCGGGTTATAGAATATATATAGATGAAAATTACTTTTTTGGGGAAGGGGGGTGGTTATAGAATATATACTGAATTGGGTTACCCAATATAAATAGGTTTAAAAAAAAAATTTTTATAAAAACTATTTTTTTTTTTAAATTAATGTATTGATTTAGATCATTTACTAATGCACCAAAAAGTATTTCTATATATAAAATATATCAATAATGTATACAAATAAATTTTTGAAATTTATATATGTTAATGTATTTTATTAAGTAATTAATAAAATATATTGTTAAGTAATATTTTATTAAATTTATTAAGTAATTTTATTATTTAATTTCCTATTAGCCACATGGTAGGAATTTAATAGGAATAAATCGGGTACAAATAAATCCGGAATAAGCTAATAAATCACCAATGATTTCATTCCTTACAGCAGTCTTTTTGATTCTGATTAGTTTAGTTGTTTAAGTGCATAGTTTGATTTTGAAATTTGTGTTACATTTATATTATTTTACTAGCTGACCCGCCCGGCGTTGCCCGGGTCCGTATTAACAATATTAAACGAACTTGAAATTTGTATGATTTTATCATTAACTGGAAGCATGCAGAAATGCATTGTCTGAAATACGTCGCAGCTGACTTTGTGAAAAATCGGTTTTAAAAACAACAACTAATATTAAGATCTAAAAATACTTAAAATGAGCAAGGAGAAACACGGGAGGGAACATGTATCCAACGATTGCGTTAGTTTCGTGTTAAAGTGTTGATATTTACCCGTAAAAATCACTGTTAAAACACGTAACTAATTATTTTTTTCGCATAGAAATCCCAAGTGAAATATTTTGAATTTCAAACTAATTATATTACTCTTAAATCCGACTATACCGTGAATGAAATCGATACGCGATGATAAAAGATTGGTATATAGTATTATAATTTCAGAGCCATTTAACAAAAGTGTATATTTTTATCAAAGCATGCGTAATGTTGACTCTGTGGACAAATTCCTAACCGTAAATTTTTGTACCATAACCATAATCTGTCGGCGACTTAACATTACCCTACCGTAACTTAAATATAACATAAATGTAACCTAGCCGTCACTTTGAAATATCAATATAGAAGCATCATTTAAGATTTTGCTTGAAAAGTTAACATTCTTTCGTTAATGTCTTAAAATCGTCTGCACTCTGAAATCTAGATTTTAGACTAATATTTGTTATTTAAGTTTTCGCGCATGATTTTAAAAGAATGTTTTCATAATTATATTTTATATATTGACATAGAGTTATTAATATATTGTTAAATTAAAAACATTTTTTCATCTACGTTATAAAGTATTAAAAAGTTCTGAAAAAAAAAAAAAAGAAAACTTTTAGTAATACAATTTTTAGTTCAAATCAAATGTTTTCAATATTTTATTTAATTTTATTTTTACATTTAATTTTTTCGAATATATCAATTCCAATTATTTTAAAAGCAAACATTTTTTAAAAATAAATGATATAATAGAAAAAAGACCATTTTAAAAAATTACTATTACTTCGTAAAATACGCTTCAGCTGTAATTCATTCCTTTCAATTCGTCTTAATACAAAATCCCTTCCACATGCTTTTGTTTGGGACATTAAAATTTGAGCGATAAATGGTTTAATATTGCGACCCTTTTTCGGTTTACTTCACCACCACCTATCTTTTTCCTCCATGGTTTACAACCACTGTGATAAAAAATCATCATTTAAACTGACAGTTTGCCAGTCTATGAATTTTAAAGGTCTGTTCCAGCTTTTTTAATTATTTATGCGAAAATTTTATGCAACCAACCAACCATAACTAAATGAAGGGAAAAAAAGAAGAAAAAAGGCGATTTTTTATAAGAGTGATCTTTGGAATTTAATTAATTACTCAGTTAATAAATAGAATTTCGAAATTCTAAAGCTCAGGTGCATCAGGAGAGATATTGGGCTACTCTCATAAAAATTTTGAGCTTCGTACGTCCCATAGATTTTGCTAGCCATCGCAGACACACACACACACACACACACACGCAGACAGAGCGATTTGTTATTTTATTAGTATAGATTATTTAATATATTTATTGATGAAGTTTACTTTCGTATGGAATATTAGCCAGAAACATATGATGAATTATGTATACTGTTTTAAGTACAAAGTAATCTTTCGTAATCGGACTGCACGCGTCAGAGATAGATTTTAAAAATAATATCATTTTTGAAAGTTATTTTAAAGATAATAGAAAATCAATAAATTGAATGTTCTTTCAAATGCTGTTTATTTTACATCAATATTTTTTTCCATGCTTGGTTGTGTAAAATTTAATAGTGTGGTATTAATATTTTGCAATTCATTTTTAGGTGCGTTCGTAATTATGTAAATACGTAGCACCTATTGTTGTCGCTCAGTCCGTCCGTCTGTCTGTCTGTCTGTCTGTCCGTCCGCATATAACAATGCAAAAACTACCCAACCGAATCGTTTGAAATTTAAAATACATAATTATAACATAATTTTGTCGAGTCATTTCAAATTTTATGAAAATCGGATGGATAGATCAATTACAGGGATAATCAAAAGGATTCCGTTGCATTACGGTCAATGGGGGAAAAAATTTCAGATGCATTTTAATCGTTTGAAATTTAAAACATATATTTATTGCGTAATTTTATCGAGTCATTTTAAATGTTATGACAATCGGATGCATAGATCAATTACAGGGACAATCAAAAGTATTCCGTTACATTACGGTCAATGGGGAAAAAGTTTCAAATGCATTTTAATCGTTTGAAATTTAAAACATATAATTATTGCGTAATTTTGTCGAGTCATTTCAAATGTTATGAAAATCGGATGCATAGATCAATTACAGGGGCAATAAAAAGCATTCCGTTACATTACGGTCAATGGGGAAAAAATTTCAAATGCATTTTAATCGTTTGAAATTTAAAACATACAATTATTACGTAATTTTATCGAGTCCTTTCAAATGTTATGAAAGTCGGATGCATAAATCATTTACAGGGACAATCAAAGGTATTCCATTACATTACGGTCAAAGGGAAAAAAGATTCAAATGCATTTTTATGATGTTGCACTCATTCGAACATAATAGAATTGGCATGAATGTATGAAATATATACTAAAATATACATTCTGTACAATCTGTGATGCAAAGAATTTTTATTATTAAATTACAGGGCCATATAAAAGTATTCCACTACATAATGCTATTCGGGGAAACATTGTTTGGGGCGTGTTTTAATTACATTCAACTATTTCACATTTTATGAATAAGATATACGTTTCTGAGGTGTAATAAAAATTACTTTCTGCATGTTTACAGAAACACAAAGATTTCGACTACTATACTGTATCCGAAGTACGCTCTACTATATCAGGAAGATCTGAATATTTTTAAACTTCGTTATGGTACGAACGCACCTCATTTGCTACGTTCACGTGCAATTTCCAACTTGTTTTAGATGTATGGGATTTTACATTGAACATGAATTTTTTTCGCTCGTGTATATAAAAAAATGAAGGAAATTCAGCAAATTCTCAATTTAAATATTGCTTTAAAAATAACTATAAATTTGAATGTTAAATCCATTAACAAAAATGTTAAATATTCCATGGATAACAAATAAATAAAATTTCAAACCTCTATCTAAATTATCGAAAAAGCCTTAGTGTTTATCGAACAAGCAACTTATGAAAATCTGATCAAGGTTAATAATCAGTTTAAAGTTTTGGATCTACAGGCAAAATTTACAATATCTCATAATATAATTATCGTATAGGCAAAAATGAGGTGTTAAAATTATCACAAATAAAGAAACTTTCAGTTAACATTATAAAAAAAAATTCGATATTTTAACTAATTTCAAGGTACTGCGTCCCCTTAAATGTAATTTAAAATAAAAATAATTCATTAAAAATTATTATGTTGCACCAAAATTTTCTAAAATAACATCGATAGTAAAATACGTCGGATTATTTATACGAAGTATACATTTATATTTGCGACGTGATTCAGCATGATATACTTCTGTCAGCGAAATAACATTCCTAAAAATTACCGAGATTGACTCAATCTTAGATTTCCCAACTTCGTGCTACATGACCATGCAATAAAGCTAATGCACTGCATAATGATAAAAGGTTAGAATAAAGACATCTTATATCCGTATATCATCAAGATGATGGGAGGACTTGGTAAGAAAAGTTTATCGTATAGGATAGGAGCTTTTGTTACTTGTTGGATGTTTTGTTGTTATTTTTCGAGTGCTACCATAATTTTCGAATAGTTCTACTCGCTTTACTTAATTTGTCAATAATGGAATTCTGTACCCTTTGAAGAGTTTTTAAGATTTTTTTTACTGACATACATTTACATATTATATGCGCAAATAATTATAGGTTTTGAAACTGATTTTGAAAAAAAAAAAATAATCATTTTGTGTGGAAAAATTGATAATTTAATTTTTTTAACATACAAATGTAGTAGTATGTGCAATATTGTGTCCGCTATATTGACATTAATCAATGGATATATGGTTACAGCCCCTCATCTTTTTGCTTCATTTTGAAAATAACGGATTTTGAGCTTATTCTATCAACGATCACTTTTGGAATTTTCAAGCTGCCTTTTTGAGATTTTTACAGAGGTTGCTCTAAACATTTAGCTAATATATTATGCAAATTACATTTTGTTTTCGGTGACGCATACGTAGTGGATCATTATTTAGTAAATCTGCTCATTTTTTCTACAATTTTTAATATTTTTTAATTCTGACTACAGAGTATTATGTAGAACATTATTTGTTATGTTTTCTAAAAAGATTTTTTTTTTTTGTATTAAGAATTCAATTATATGCAAAAAAATTTGGGACTGTTATAATAAAAAAAACCTTAATTTCTCTACGCGTATACATGCTATCCTCATAAAAAATGAACACAGTTTATTACAATAAGCCACGTAATCATAATCTGCAGTTTGGACACTTTTGCTACTTTCCTATGGAATTTCGAGAAAAAAAAATCTTCATGGAAATGTATGACATGTACTATTCTATTTACACACCTGGATTTTCAAAATAATTCATCAAGTATTTTTCTAGATATCTAACGGTTGATTTTTGACGTCCGATTATCTACACTGGGGATATAGGACCATGGGGGGAGTGCCCTTCGTGGGGGTCTTTCTAAGGGAACCTAACCCGTATTTACGCAAGGTTCGAAGAAAACCACGAAAACTCCGAACGGTTAGGCCGACAGCCGCGATTGGGTTCGAACCCAGCACCTGCCGTCTACCAGTTGAGAGGTCCTAACCTCTCGGCCACTGGTGGGGCCTAGATATCTAACAAAACGTCTAAAATTGCAAGCAGCCGGTCACCTTTCGCCATATTGTGTATGTATGCTACGTTAAATCTTCATTTATACTTCATTGCGTTTCCATGTAATATGTTTATTAAAAACTGGAGATTTAATTTCTGACGTTATTTACATCCTCATATTAATATCCATTGATTATAAAAGTTTCTGATTATATTTAAATGATTATAAAAAAAAATTAAGTAACAGATAAATAAAAAGAGAAATCTCTTCACCAAAACCCATTGACGTTACACTGCGAATGCGTGAAACACTTAACTGAATATAAAATCAATACTTCTATCTAAAATCGTTTTTGATTGTCTTGTCAATGTGTTCGAATGCGTTGTATGAAATAAGAAGATTGTAAAAATAGTGTTGTTAAAAATATAAAAGGAGAAAATGTGTTTTCAAAACATATTTCAAAACATTCATTTTAAAAATTGTGTAATTTTAAAGGCAGCATGTAAAAGATATTTTGAAAATAATTTACATGAGTTGTTTTTTCGGGTTCCAAATTGCGTAGTATTTACAATGCATTTTTAATTAGGGGACAAAGTCTTGTGCTGCACAGCTCTATTTTAAGAAACTATTTTCATAAACTCTATTTATAACACTATTTAAACACAATTAACAACACTGTTTTTAGAACCCATTTCTGGATAGCAACACTTTTACAATATATTAAGAACACAATCACAAAACATTAATTTGTTGTGAAGTTGAGAACAAAAAGTGTTCCGAAATGTTTTTAGTTTTGTATTTAAGAATTTTCAGTGTATAGATTAATTAACAGAAATAGGTTACAATTATCTATCGAAAGATATAAATGTACTTTAAAATCTTCACTTATACTTCATTACATTTCAATCTAACAGCATCAATCGAAAAACTTTAGAAAAGACTGCCGATATATATCTCTTGTATTGTTATTCATTCTCACAATCTTCTATAAGCGACAGACAAAGTCAATGAAAGAGCTCACAAGGAAGGTCTCCATACGGGCATACTCAGAAAAATCTGAAAAAATTACAGAATGTTCTTCTCATATAGTTATATATGTTTATAAAAAAATTTTGGCGGAATCTCCTTATAACGTCCGTAAAAAAATAATAAAAATTTCATTTATTTGGCGATTTATCTCCGGTTGGCGAAAAACGAAATTTTGAAAAATACGCTTTTACGCCTCGAATACTTTTTAAAGAAAAAGCTTTCTATGTCCAATTTATTTAAATAAGTTTAGTTTAAGTAATTTTAGTTTTGCATTTTTACTTTACTTTAAGTGTAATTTTGTCATATACGTTTATATGTACTTATAACAAAATGAAATTATTATATTTTATCATTTAAAACACAATTTAAATTGATTAAAATCGTTCCAAATTGAAAAATACACTGTTAAAAATCTGCTGAATTTTGTTGCAACGCACTCCCTTGCTTGTATAGAAAACGGTTACTTGGCCGTGAAATGGAGCTTTCTCATTGGTTGGAATAGAGATTGTATATACAAGCGGTGGAGTGCGTTGCAACAAAATGCAGCAGATTTTTAACAGTGTATGACACGGTTGTGCACGTATCACCGTGCTATGGAGCATTCTCATTGGTCAGAAGAGAGATATTCTATAAAAATAGTGGAGTGACGTTGCAGTAAATGCTGCACATTTTTAATAGTGAAGTCAATTAAAATCAATTTTCAGATTCGTTAAAATAGTCTGCTTTTGGCGAGGAAATGCACTTCTCGCCAAATCCCGCGTCGCTTTCAGCTTTTCACGCCAATTATTCCAAACTATTTTATTTTTTTACATATCTAATAATGTAATTCCGTCGCTAATTTTCACTGATCCTTTATTACCTACATGAGTAGTTTAATTCGTATTTTTTTCAAAAAATTCTGAGTATGCCCCCAGTGGAGACCTTCCTTGTCAGATTGCCTCTATCTCAGACCTCCAAAACAATTCTCAACTTAGTATTGCATATGATCAAGCAATAAAACTAATGCACTACATAAAGAGAAAAAATTTGAATAAAGACATCTTATACCCGAATAATCATCAAGAAGATGGAAGGATTCGACGGATAAGATTTATCTCGAAGAATGAAAGAGTTAATAGAAAGGTGGGAATTTATGACGATTTAAGTATATATATGGGGTAAGTATTCAAATAAGTCTGAAATAGCAAAAATCCTTTTGTTAATGTAGAGAGTCATTGTAAACTTTGATACAAAATATAAAATTAAAACGTAATATTTTAAACTAATAAAGAAATAAATTACTTACAGATTCATTCAAAATTAAAGTGAAAATCATACGCGTATGATCAAGCAACAGAACTAATGCACAGCATAATGTGAAAAGGTTTCAATAAAGACAGATTTATATCCAAATAATCATCAAGAAGAAGGAAGGGTTGGATGGATAAAGTTTATCTCGAAGAATGAGGAAGTTAATAGAAATGTGGAAATTTATGACGATGTAAATGTATATGCGGTAGTAATCAAATTAGTCTGAAACTTCGGAACTCCATTTTTTTTTTTTTTTTTTTTTTTTTTTTAAGAAAATTATTGTAAAAATTGCGACAAAATATCGAATTAAAATGTAGGTAGCAGGACGTTTCGGTCCCGCCGTTTCGGTCCCAAGACATTTCGGTCCCTGGCCATTCCGGTCCCGAGACATTTCGGTCCATGGCCATTTCGGTCCCGAGACATTTCGGTCCTTGGACTTTTCGGTCCCTTTTTCCAGCAAGCTGAAATTTTGTGCACGGGAAATATCTGGCAAAATTTTTTAGGGAACATTTTAGAGTGTTGAATTCAGAAGCGGGTCATTCCCCTCGGAGCTATCAAATGCCCCCCGCCCCCCCCGGAAACTTTGAGATTTTGTGTTTTCAGTTATTACTCTCAGATTTTATTTATTTATTGGTTAGTTTATGATATTTTTCTTACTCTTTAAAAACAATTAATTAATATATGATTGCTTTTTGCGAACTGTAAACTATAACTTTGTTTCAGAAAATTTAAATCTGCATCTGGATAATAATGTTACCTAACACTGTTAAGAAATATTTTTACGCATTGTTACCATGTTGCATTATTATGTTTAATTAATTATTACGTTACGTTACTAACTGATTTAAAAAAATAATAATAATAATAATTTCCTTTTTTGAAATAAATAACAATTTTTGAATAAAAACTTATGGTGATGAATAATTGCTATAAATTAAATCTCAAAACAGTTAGTGATTTTAAAATTAAAATCAAATTAATCTTTTATTAAATATATGTATTTTTAATTTAATGAATCTTTATTTAATTAAATTGATAAAATTATTAATACGCATTTCGAATTTTACTTTAAATAAACTCAATAAATAATCTGTTTTATATTCAATTTATTTTTATGTTTTGTAGTAGTTATAAACTGAAACTTATTGTTTACCTGTTTATTTATTTTATTTTTAAAGTTACTGAAACTTATAGTCCGGGAGCCGATCGTCGATTTACCTATGTATCGACTAATAGGACAAGACTTACATCAAAATGTAGGTCTCAATGTGCACATTAAGAATATCACTGGCTGCCAGGTCCTATCCTGCCGGAACGCAAGGCAGCCGCACTTTTATGACGTCAATTTTGAGTGTTTACCTATGTATCGAGTACAAGGACCAGACATACATCAAAACGTAGGTCTCAATGTGCACATTAAGAATATCACTGGCTGCCACAAACATCAAAATGTAGGTTTCAATGTGCACATTAAGAATATCACTGGCTGCCAGGTCCTATCCTGCCGGAACCCGGTGGCAGCCGCACTTTTATGACGTCAATTTTGAGTGTTTGCCTATATATCGAGTACAAGGACCCGACATACATCAAAATGTAGGTTTCAATGTGCACATTAAGAATATCACTGGCTGCCACAAACATCAAAATGTAGGTTTCAATGTGCACATTAAGAATATCACTGGCTGCCACAAACATCAAAATGTAGGTTTCAATGTGCACATTAAGAATATCACTGGCTGCCAGGTCCTATCCTGCCGGAACCCGGGGCAGTTCGGTCCTTGTACTCGATACATAGGCAAACACTCAAAATTGACGTCATAAATGTGCGGCTGCCACCGGGTACCGACAGGATAGGACCTGGCAGCCAGTTATATTCTTAATGTGCACATTGAGACCTACATTTTGATGTATGTGGCAGCCAGTTATATTCTTAATGCTAGGTGGGGCTTGTTGAGCTTAAGCCATTTGGTAGGCCTCCCCACCTATCTGAAACTATTCTTAATGTGCACATTGAGACCTACGTTTTGATGTATGTCCGGTCCTTGGATTCGATACATAGGTAAACACTCAAACTTGACGTCATAAAAGTGCGGCTGCCACCGGGTTCCGGCAAGATAGGACCTGGCAGCCAGTGATATTCTTAATGTGCACATTGAGACCTACATTTTGATGTATGTGGCAGCCAGTTATATTCTTAATGTGCACATTGAGACCTACGTTTTGATGTATGTCTGGTCCTTGTACTCGATACACAGGTAAACACTCAAAATTGACGTCATAAATGCGCGGCTGCCACCGGGTTCCGGCAGGATAGGACCTGGCTGCCAGTAATATTCTTAATGTGCACATTGAGACCTACATTTTTATGTATGTCCGGTCCTTGTACTCTATACAAAGGCAAACACTCAAAATTCACGTTATAAATGTGCGGCTGCCACCGGGTTCCGGCAGGATAGGACCTGGCTGCCAGTGATATTCTTAATGTGCACATTGAGACCTACATTTTGATGTATGTCCGGTCCTTGGACTCGATACATAGGTAAACACTCAAACTTGACGTCATAAAAGTGCGGCTGCCACCGGGTTCCGGCAGGATAGGACCTGGCAGCCAGTGATATTCTTAATGTGCACATTGAAACCTACATTTTGATGTATGTGGCAGCCAGTTATATTCTTAATGTGCACATTGAGACCTACGTTTTGATGTAAGTCTGGTCCTTGTACTCGATATATAGGTAAACACTCAAAATTGACGTCATAAAAGTGCGGCTGCCTTGCGTTCCGGCAGGATAGGACCTGGCAGCCAGTGATATTCTTAATGTGCACATTGAGACCTACATTTTGATGTAAGTCTTGTCCTATTAGTCGATACATAGGTAAATCGACGGTCGGCTCCCGGACTATTAAAACTATTAATTCAATCAATAATAAAATTAAAATAAGAATTGTCATTTTTTTTTTCTGTGAAAGTGGAAACGAAAAGTTAATGCAAATAAATAAATAAATAAATAAACGATAAATTAAAAAAACTTAGTTTTGTCAATTAAAAATTGAAAATAAAATTATTTAAAATAATAGTTACATTATTATATAAAATTAAACAATAATCATTTTATTACAAAGAAATAGGCCCACTTTCAATAAAATTAATTCACAAAAATTGTCTTTATAAAGTGAGAAAACTGTAAAAAAAAAAAAAAAAAATGCAACTAATAATTGTCGTTGGAGAATTTTTATTTTTTAATCAAAAAATTCTCGTAGCACGCCTAGTTACGAAATCACTAATTCAAAGATTCTCAGAAAGTGTGCTTAAACAATCAATCAAATATGTATTTTAGTTTTTTGTATAGATAAAATACCTAATACAAAGAATATATGATAAAACTTAAAATATTCATTCTGTTAAATAATAATAATAAAGACAGTATAAAATTATATAAAATTATTTAATCAAATTTTCAACTCGCTGTGATTTTATTATCACGAGTTACAATAGATTAAACTTATTGGGCTATTATATTCAGCTTTGTATAAAATTTGAGGGAAGGGGGGCAGGAGAATAAAAGTATTAAAAAAAAGCCCGAACAATGTTGAGCTTACAGCGTTTATTAGGCCTTCATCAATCAGAAACCAGGTTATAAGGTGGCCGGTAAAGAAATAGCAAGGGACCGAAATGGCAAGGGACCGAAATGGCAAGGGACCGAAATGGCAAGGGACCGAAATGTCTCGGGACCTAAATGGCCAGGGACCGAAATGTCTCGGGACCGAAATGGCGGGACCGAAACGGCGGGACCGAAATGGCGGGACCGAAATGTCGTGTACCCTAAAATGTAATATCCTAAACAAAAAGCAAAATATTCATGTCAGATTCATCTATATCATAGGTTCCCAACCTTTTCTGGTCCACCGCCCCCTTTACAAGAGAAAAAAATGCCAACGCCCCCTCTTCCATAATAGTTAATTATACAAAATGTTAAAATATTATTGCATATTATCTATATTTCATTAATCTGACAATCTATTAATCAAAGTAGAAGTTAATTAAAACGACCATCAAATGTAGTAAAATAATGTTTAATAAAAATTGAAAAAAAAATACAAAACCAATAAGAATTTTTAAAAAATTGCGAAATAGTTGAGGCTATTGGAGTTTTAATAATTTTTTCATGTCAGCTTCCAATTTCTACAACATCAGTCACAAACTCACAGTTCAAAGATGCATGCTCTTTTTCTTAGACCGTAAATTAGTTACTGCATGGAACCCACTTTAAGTCAAATCTGATGAAAGGAAAGCAATTAAAATTTTATGTACTCTCCCTCACAATTCAGATTAGAAAGCTGTAGATTTTTGAAGTTAGTACTCTTGGTATCCATTTCTGAATTTTAGTTCTCGATTACTGTCACGATTTTTTCCTCTAAATATGATGATACTGTTATAGCTGTATTTCGAAAGGATCTAAAAACCAACTCGGTATAATCATATATAAATATCGTGGAATTGCTTTGAGAAAACTTCACGAAGAAAGTCCCAGTGTTGACATTAAGTAAATATTCTTGTTTTCACAGCCTGCAATATTTAAATTTATTTAATTAACGATTCTAAACACGTCCGTCACATAATCGATGTCATTTTTTTTTTAATGCAATCAGGTTTTAGCGTATTTTTACACCTCTGTTTTTAGTTAAATGAAATACTAAATCAAATTTATCGAAAAACGATTCAGACAAATACTTTTTCAGAGACAACCAATTTTTGTGTGCAGCAGCAACCGAGTGCCCCACCAGTGGCCGAGAGGGTCTGACCTCTCATCTGGTAGACGGCAGGTGCTGGGTTCGAACCCAATCGCGGTCGTCGGCCTAACCGTTCGAAGTTTTCGTGGTTTTCTTCGAACCTTGCGTAAATACGGGTTAGGTTCCCTTAGAAAGACCCCCACGAAGGGCATCCCTCCCCCTGGGCCTATATCCCTAGCGTAGATAATCGGCCGTCACAAAATACAAATACAGCAGCAACCGATTGAATTCATTCTTAAGTCTAATGCAAGTAATAGTGACAACTGCACAACAAAGTAAAACAACTGTTTCACTTTGTTGAAAAATGATTTTCACTATAAAGTTGGCAAAATATCTAAATATCATGTCATTCAATGAAGTGCATCTATTCCTATTGACTGCTCTAATAAAGTAATGAAGCTCGTACTGGCGATAGTGGGTTTGAAGTGAAACTGTATAGAGTTGTTGTTTGCAGTTTGTGTTGTTCGTGTTGTCGATAGTACGATGAGTTTAGTCTTTGTAGGGGATTTGCGGAGTTAGACAGCTATATAGAAATACAAAGCTACTCACCGGGCCAGCGTTAGGCCAAACAACAAACAAACGAACAAGCAATGGAGCGACGTATACAGGTGTTCATTCCATTTTCTGAAACCAATGGCAGATGATGTGTAAAGGAATGATCAGAGAGTACTTTTAGCACTGCTTGTTTAAAACATGATAATGAAACCTTCTTGATGTCCCGTCGTTGTTCGAGCAACATAAGTAGCAAGTGACAAAATATTATGATAAAGAATTTTTTTCACATGGTCTAGCTTCGCGATATTAAAATATCGATTCGCTCTTTGTATCAGTTTCTAAATTTTTAGCAAATAATAACTCTTGCTTTTTTTTTTCTTTTATGAGTTTTTGTTATTTGGTAAGGCCGATCCATGGAGTTGAATGGAAATTTGCAGGTCTTTATGTAATAGCATAATGATGTATCAATGTTTTTAGCCATCTATTCCTCTTTGTACCGAATTATTACTCAAGATTTTTTCAGTTGATATCAGACGGTTTCTTTTGATAAAGAGCAGTTTTTATTATCTCTCTGACTACAGGCAAGATTAATTTCTCGTCGTGTGTGTGCAATTTCAATACCTTTTATTATTAAAATTATAATGATATATGAGGCTCGTAGTCCATCATCTTCTTGTTTAGAAGATGATTTAAAAAGGTTTTATGTAGTTGACGGTTTTATTTATTTTTTTTTTTTTGTTTTTTGCTTTTCCAGTCTTTGAACTGGTCAGATGTGGCAATCCCAAAACTTTCTTCTATCTCATACAAGTTAATACTTCAAATTTCGCTATCATAGCGCCAGAATTAAATGGCAATCTATGTACATCGGAGGATTCTAATGGTATAAAATTCCGTGCATTAGTTCTTGAAATAGAGCTACTGTGACTGCCGAGAAAAATGCAAAGTAAAATGCCACCAATTATGCGATTTGTACCAAAACATAATCAGTAATCATATTTATCAAGGTAAAACTGAATCTGAAGTTTAAGGAAAATCCGTACATGAATTCTTGAGGTACAGCTGTTGCAGAAATCGTGAAAAAAACAGCATAACAGCGCCACCTGTTGAAAGATTTTCAACAAAATGTAAACAGCACCGATTCATGTCAAGGAATAATTAAATCAGAAGTTTGGTGAAAATCTGTATAGCAGTTCTTGAAATAAAGCGGTGTCGAAATCGTGGAAAAAGCAACACAGCAGCGGCACCTGTTGACGAGTGATTTACACCAGAAACTAATCAGCATTAATTTATAATAGAAAATACATAAATATAGATTTTTTTTAATTCCGTGCATTAATTGTTGAGATGGGTGCCTATAAAATTTATGTCACATACAGACAGACAGGCTGACAATCAGATTCACCGACAGACATTTTGTAAAAACATGTTTTTGGAATCTCTGGCTCCTAAAACGTGTAAATACGTCAAAATCCGGAATTCAAAAATTTTCACGAATCTAATACTTTTTTTCTTGTAAATTTAGAAGAAAGTAAAAATGAAACATATCTTGATCTTTTCTATCAACATGCATTTATTCAAATGCCCTTGTAGCCTAGTAGAGATGAGTTCGGGCTCGATTTTCGGGGCCCGGGCCCGCCCGAGCCCGACGATTTTAAGTCCGAGCCCGCCCGAGCCCGAAAGATTTTTTTTGTCACCAGAGCCCGAGCCCGCCCGATCCCGATACCAAAAATGAACAAAATAAAATTGTATTGTATTTAAAAATTGTTTCAAAAGTAATATCTCTTTTCTAAAAACTTCTTACATAGATATGATTTTTAAATGAAAATTTAAATTCATTCTTATCAAAATTCGTATAAAATAAAAATATACTTCATATGTAAAAGTATTCTCATATTCTTTCCTCCTTTAACAAGCAAATTTGATGGAAACGTTTTTGTTTAATGAATCAATGCATGAAATTTGCAGAAATTACTATTTGTAAGCTAGCAAATCGAACAACGTTTTTCAATTTTCTGTAAAAAGTGTACATATTTCATTATAATGGATTCTTTTCTCATAACAATTTTCCATAATTGACGGATACCTGAAAATCAACGTAAATTAAAAAAGTGACATTGTTATTTTAAAGGTCCTATGTTTTTATAGAAAAAGAGGAAACACTGATCAATTGCTTTCTATTGGAATAACATGGTAATAAAATTTACTTACGGAGAAAAGTGACTTCGAGAAGGAACGACGTCCTCAGCATTAGCAGAATTCATATTCATGATGACAAATGCATATAATAATAATCACTAAAGTTATTTTCATAAGAGAAACGACTATGTTTCATGCACAATCGAATATTAAATAAATTTTAAAACTTCCACTAATGAGCTAATTCTCGTCTACCAAAAACAGAAGAAAATATTATCTTCGTGTTATGTAACTAAATAATAAATAAATAAACGATCCCATTAAAAATTATATTCTGCAAACGAAAAGCCAACAAAGATTAAATTTATTGTTGTGTTTGAATGATTGGCGCCATATAAATAGATGGCGCCAATCGGAGGGAGTTCCGCAGACATAAATCTGTAATTATCACAAATTTCATTTGAAACAGCAATGAAATACTAAAATAAATAAACAAGCATTCAGTTCTCCCGTCATTTTGATAAAAAATAATTAAAATGACTTGAAAAGGAATAAATAAGCAATTTTAAGTGGAAAAAGTTATTTCAGTCTTTTCTACACATGAGTAAATAAAATTTTCCGGCTTTAGAAAAAATGAGCCCGGGCCCGCCCGAGCCCGAAGTCTAAAATAAAAATAGAGCCCGAGCCCGTGTCGGGCCCGGGCTCGGGCTCGGGCTTTCGGGCTCGGGCTGAGCCCGTCTCATCTCTATAGCCTAGAAGGCTTCAAGGCTTCATTTGAAATAACTTCTTGGCAAATTAAGCACATAGGTAACGATTGGTTTGTGGGAGAGTGTTTAGATCCATACTTCAAATACTCAATACTTGTACTGCTGGCATTTTTTTTTCAAGATATTTTTAAATAAAAAAAAAAAATTCCCTATATAAGTTTTAAAAAATTTACTTTTCAACCTTCGAGTTCCAAGGCTATTTTTTGACATTAGTAAAATAAATTTAATCCTTCCCCCCCCCCCCCCCCCTCAGACTTAGGTTCGTCTGTATAGTTTTCCCTTTAAAGGTGCAGTTAGGGTTTTTGTTTCCGACTGGGCAATGTAAAGGAGATCAACTATTTTCATTATATTAGTTCCTAAATAAGTAGGTATGGCATGACCGCCCCCCTCGACTGTCCTAGCGCCCCCCATTTTTCTCTAGACTCGCTACCGCCCCCCTGGAAGGCTCCAGCGCCCACTGGGGGGCGATACCGTCCCCGTTGGGAACCTATGATCTATATAAAGGGCTCTTATATGATCCGCGAACTGAACACCAATATTTTTTTAACACAAAATTTACTTTACGTTTATACAGTAATTGTGCTAGAATAAAATGTGGTTTCTGCGCAATTTGCAACAAAAATCTAAATTTTTTTTTTTTTTTGAAATATATTGGTATTTTGTTGGCGAAACATTTGGGGGGCCTGCAATAAGGAAAGGACATGTTTACAAACAAACACTTCCTTCAACCAATCTACCAGTTACATTTTTGCTTTCGCGGTCATTACAGGAATCATCATGGCGACATTGACCAACCATACAACAGAGCTTTTAATCGCAGACAAATCAGACCAATCCTAGACCAATCAGATCGCTTTGATTTCTTGGGTATCGTAGGAGTCTTAAAGACGGGCAGGAAATTACTGTGAATCCACAGTAATTTTGTCCACAGTGACGTCAGCTGCTTTTTCCTTATAGGAAAATAATAATTTAAAGTAAAATTATTATATTACAATATTAAGTCAGCAACAGCTGAGATGTTACTTATATTATATATGTAGTTACTCCCTAAATGCATGTAGTTCTGGCTTACACAAGTGTGATTCCTCGTGAACTTTTTGTATAATTTCTGTTCGAGATGTAAGGTTCTATGGAGATCTTTTATTAACAAATATTTTATATGATGCAGACGAATAGTTTTTCTCCAATCCTGTTCATATTAATCTCTATTCCCTATAAAAGTTTCCGATTAATATTTCATTGTTTATATCTATACATACATACATATATATATATACATATATACATATAAAGTAGCAGAAAAATACAAATAGAAACCTCTGCACCAAAACCTATTGACATTATGAATCAATTTACAGATATAGGTTACAATTCTTTATCGAAAGATATATATGCTAGTTTAAAATCTTCACTTATACTTCATTACATTTCCATCTAACAGTATCAATCGAATATCTTTAGAAAAAATTATCGATATATATCTCTTGTACTGTTATTCATTCTCACAATCTTCTATTAGCGACAGACAAAATCAACGAAAGTGCTTAGATTGCTTCAAATCTTAGACCGCCAAAACACTTCTCAACTTAGTATTGCGTATGATGAAGCAATAAAACTAATGCAATCCATAATGAGAAAAAGGTTTGAATAAAGACTTTTTATATCCGAATAATCATAAGAAATTGGAAGGATTCGTTTGAGATAAAGTTTATCTCAAAGAATGAGGGAGTTAATAGAAATGAGCGGGAATTTATGAGGCTGTAAATGTACATTGGGGTAGTTTTCAAATTAGTCTGATATAGCATAAATTCTTTTGTTTTTAATATAAGAAATTATTGTAAAAATTGCGACAAAATCCAACTAAATGATATTAATGTTCTGAATTTAGAACACAACATAGAATACATACTGCTGCCATCTGTTATCAAAAAGATCCATTAATATTAAAAAATTGTATATTTAATCAAGTCAGTTGCACTGAAGAATATATATATATATATATATATGTATAACAGAGAAATAAAAAGAGAATCTCCCAAAACCCATTGACATTATGAATCAATTTGCAGAAATAGGTTACAATTGTCTATCGAAAGGTATGAATGCTACGTTAAAAACTTCCCTAATACTTTATTACATTTCCATGTAATAGTATAAATCCAACATCTTTAGTAAAAACAGCCGATATATATTTCTTGTATTGTTGTTCATTCTCACAATCTTCTATTAGCGACAGACAAAATCAATAAAATTGCTCAGATTGCCTCTATCTTAGACCTCCAAAACACTTCTCAACTTCGTATTGCATAAGGATCAAGCAATAAATCTAATGCACTGCATAATGAGAAAAGTTTTTAATAAAGACGTCTTATATCAGAATAATCATCAGGAAGATGGAAGTATTCAATGGATAAAGTTTGTCTCGACGAATGAGGGAGTTAATAGAAATAAGCGGGAATTTATGACGATGTAAATATATATGGGGTAGTATTCAATATTGTTTATGCTATATTGATACTAATCAAGGAATACACAGTCGACTCTCGTTAATTCGAAATCTTATAATTTGTATCTTCGCTTAATTCGAACTAAGTATGAAGGCCCGAAAATTTCAGTGGCAGAATAACGTTAAAATTTTTCATTAATTCGAATTAATTTCCTCTTGACTTCGTTTAATTCGAACTAACGAGAATTCCGATTTTTCATTTTTCTCTTCTTTCTTACGAATTTCAGATCATTTGAATAGCTTTTTTTTTCTTTTATTTTTATGAAAATTGTTCCGAACAAAAATACATATAATCCAATGCATTTCATATCAATTTTCTCAGTGCCCCGTCTGTCCATCAGTGACGCTTCGAATTTTTCTTCCATTGTGCTTGTTTCTAATCTTTTAATTAGTTTATGTATTTATACATTCTAATTTAATATAAGTCACATTCTAATGATAACTGATAAAATAAATTTTAAAAACACCGTAACATTAATTCCTTAGTAATAGTACCATATTAAGCATGTTTTCATCTCGTATTTTCCATAATTCGAACTTCAGATAGTTCGAACATTTCTTGTGGTCCCGACGAGTTCGAATTAACGAGAGCCGACTGTATATGGATGCAAGCCCCACACTGGTGAAACAAGATCTTGTTCAGACAGGATGCAATTTTTGCTCTATACTGAAAAAAATAGTATATCTACAGATGTAAAGTTGGAAATATGTATGCTTACTAAAATTTTGCCTGTATACTATGCAAAAACAAGTTGAAAATTGCACGTCAATTTTAGCAAATGAGGTGTTTTCAAGTTTTAAAAATATTCAGATTTTGGTGAGATATATATAGTACTTCGGATACAGTAGAGTATGTGAAATCTTTTGTGTGTCTCTGTAAATTCTGTCTATTTTATATTATACAGGAAGTAACTTGTATTAACCCTTTCCGGCGCACTACTCTTTAAAGTTGGAATTTAAAGAAAAAAAAATTAGGCAATCTATTTAGGCCTAGAGGAGTACACAGGTATTGTTTTGTAAAGATTGCACTAACCATTTTAATTACACAGCTGTTGCCGAAGTGGTAACCTCCCATAAATAAAGCATTGATAAGCGCAGTGAGAAGAGCATTGCTGTGAAGCGCGTATTACAGTAAAAGATTTTACCTATTATTTAAAAACAGTAGAGTTTGATCTCTGTGGTTCTGCCATCTAGAACTCATAGAAAAAAAATTTAAAGTAGCCATTAGAGTGGTTTTTGAATTATTCACGGAGTTTTTGTGTCTCTAAACAGGGGGAACTTTAGGTTGCCGACCCGGCAACACTGCGCGTTAAGGGGTTAAACTTTAGAAATGCATATTAGTTTCATAAAATGTGAAATAATTTAATATTATTAAAATGCGCCCCAAACAATGTTTCCTCCTATACCATTATGTATTGGAATACTTTTGTGTAGCCCTATAAATGAATAACAAATATTCTTTGATCCACAGATTGTACAAAAAGTATATTTTAGAAAACCCCCACAAAATAAGAAAGTTACAGCAATGGTTTTCTATCATTATCATGGATGTCTTCATCATAAATTACATTTTTTTCCGCTGCTTGAAAGCAGTCTGCAAATCTCCACCTTAAAATACATTCATTTGTGTTTGTATATTCTTTAAATTATTCTCGAAAAGTATTTCAATAGATTATAAATAATGAATGATAGTTTTAATTTTAGAAAATGCAAAAGATAAAATTTAAAATCACAATTTCAAAAAATTCAGTGAAATTTTCGAAAGGCAAATGAATGTAAGAAATATAAACTTTTGTGGTTCAAGAACTTCGATTTGAAAAATATTGACAAAGATGTTAGGATGTATCATTTTAAACATGTAATTTTTTTAAAAAAAATTTAACGCAAAGCTAAATAATTATGGACTAAATGAAACTTTTTTTTTTACATCTACTATAAAGAGAAATTGATATAAGACCAGGAGGAGTTATTATGAACACTTTACATTTTCCTATTTGGGAAAAATGATATTTTTAGTACATAGGAAGTATCTTTGACCAATTAAGAAAAGAAAACCTCTTTAAAGTTTAAATTCTTATACCTGTTTTCTCCCCCCCTCCCCCAATTAAAATGGTGGTTATTATTTCCCATCATAATCTTACAATCACAAATATTTGGGGGTAATTAAGACCATATATGTATATATTTATACTTCCTTATACACATTTGTTTGAGGGTAATTGTGACCTTTAGAACTCCAAACTAACAAATCCGTTTATGAAAAAATTGGTAGACTTTGTTTCCAATTCGTATTCAGATATTAAAAATGCTTTAGATTAGTAATAAAGAATATCTATAATGGAAAATACATTACGAGGTCAATATCAAAAAATGAAACAAAATGTTACTGTAAACAGTTCTCTCCAATAGAGAGGGTGATATTAATTATTCCACCTGTCCCTACTTTTCATAAATATTGTCCATTTTCTAATACAAAATTCTAAATCATACAAAATTACCTTTAAAAAAATCCACTTTCGGAATATTCAGCTCTTTTTAATTTGACAAAATTTACTGAGTTAATTTTTGCAATATCGACCTGAAGCTACTCAAATGATATGAGAAATTAATTCAATATCATCGTCTGTTGAGAATTCCGAGGATCAATTTGTATTAACTGGTGTGTTGGGAAATAGGAACAGGAAAGAAAATCCTGTTTTAAAAATTACTCTGTAAGTGCCAGGGCCCACGCGAAGACTTTTTATTGGTGGGGGGAAGAGCCTTAAGGGTGTATTTCGATTCAAGCTGCTTATTTTCCGATTTATTTTTGACTTCATTTTTGCTCTCATATGAATCAAACTCGCAAATTGTCTTATTTAGAAAGTATACAAGGTGCCGTAATTGTCGATTCTTTGATAAATGCAGAAAATATTGAAAAAAAAAGCAATCAAAAACGGCATTTTGAACCGATTTTTCCGAAGCGGGAGATTTGTGAACAAAAAAAAAAAGGATCATACTGAGAAGATAATTGTTTATAAATCAAATTCTAATGAATTGAGCGTAAAATGGCATCACACGGCACCTTATACGTCTCTTCACAAATCCTCTCAGAAAGTTTCATTTTTCTACTTTTAAAAATGTGTCTGAAATTGTATCGTAAAATTTCGAGCTATTGAAGTTGGAAAAGCGTTTTTTCGAATACACCCTTAAATTGCCAAGTCAAAATTCAGCATTTGCCAACTCTGTGAAAAGCAAACATAAATAGTTCTCGGCGTTTGCCAACTAGTTTTATAATTTTATCAAGTTATCACAACTGGAAAATGTAATATAGTTTTTATTTGTAAAAAGTTTAATAATATTTTAATTATATTGGTAACTTTCGTCAAATCTATCACAAACAGAAAGTGTATTATAGTTTTTTGTTAATGTTTTGAACTTATTTGCTAGTTCAGTTTGTAAATTTGCCAACTGTAAAACCATGTGCAAACGTTTGGAAAGGAGCCCCCCCCCCCCCCTAGCGAGGGCCCTGGTAAGTACTATAGTACTATATACTTTTGGATATGTTGCAGATCTGCAACACGGTGATACAAATAGTTAGACCTAATTTAATTAACATTTTCAGGGATAAGTAATTTTATTATTGTAATATTGAAAAAAATGCTGTAATATGCGAATTTTTTTAAAAAATAAATAAATGGTATTTTGATATTTTGTTTCAAATAAATTATAAAAAATTAATTATTCAAAAATTCTCAATAAAATTAAATGATTTAATTACTAATCATAGCCTTTCAAGAGCATAAAAGAAAAGGAATAAGTACAATTTAAAAAATGAAAAGGGAAAACATAAAATGGAGGCGAAACATAATGCTTTATCGAGAATGAAAGAAATAAATAAATGAAAAACACCTCTATCACCTTATATTGTTCATATTTTCCGTTTCACGGAAATTTTTAAGTATTATCTTGATAAGATCTCAAAGATGGCATATCCGCGTAGATACTTCAATTAATAAAAGAATCGTGATTTCAATTTCAGCAAAGCGGAAAAAGAAAGAAAAACTGTAAGGAACCAAACTAAGAAAAGAAAAAACTTATATTTATTAAGACATGTTTTTGTGGTTTTGAACAAATGATTCTAATCTCTCTAAAATCTCCCATTTCATAACTCCAGACATTTTTATAAATGTTTTTTGTTTCGTCAATTGAATCATCTAATTCTAATAGCAAAACTGTTGTATTTCCTGCTCAATAGATGGCGCGATGTGTCTACAAAAGAAGATTTGTTACAAAAGTGTCTGAAAATAAAGGGATAGTCTATTTCATTTGAGAACAGCAGATGGCGCGACGTGTCCAGGAATTTTTCTTTGCTTTTCCACGAAGCTTCATACACATTTTCTATTCATTCACTTTCCTTTTCACATCTCCATGCCTATTGTAAAGTTTCGTATTCAGGGCGTATCCAGAAACGGATTAACTACCACCCGGGCCCCTAGGCTTGACTTTCTGAGGGCCCCCTTTCACTCCTTCAAAGTGGTATATACTGGAAAAATTAAAACACATGCTTGCTTCATTAACTCATAAATCATTGATGATTAAAATATAAAAGATTACGACAAAGAATTTCGCACACCTTTTGTCTTTTGTATTAATGTCCGATCAGTGTAAAAGAATATTTTCTTGTTCTTTATATAAGGAAAATTTTAGCACCGGGCCCCCTTTTCTTCTGGGCCCCTAGGCTTCAGCCTATTCAGCCTAATGGGTAATCCGCCTCTGGGCGTATCAAATTTAATTACGAAATTTTAGCAAATTGTAATGAAACCTGCTAAGATAAAATTCAAAAGGAATTAGAAAAAATGAAAAATATTTCATTTTAGATAGGCTTTCATCTTATAATGTGTGTTATTTATCACAGACCATGAAATTATCATTTCAGCCAAGTTTCCGTTATACACAGGCTCTATTGCACGCTTTTTATTGTGTAAAACGTGATGTGAAAAACCTGTTTTAACCGAAATTTTATACATACTTCTTGTGAGTTTCTCTTAGTCCAATGCCCTTTCTGAAATGATAAATCTAGATACGCCGCTGTTTTACCCATGTAGTAAATGTTTAGTTTTTTAGGTGTGTTCCTAATTATATAAAAAAGTAGCACCTATAGTAGTCATTCAGTCTGTTCGTCTGTTTGTCCCTCTGCATATAGCAACGCAATAACTACCCAGACGAATTGTTTGAAATTTAAAATACATAATAGTTGCTTAATTTTGTCGAGTCATTTGAAATTTTATCAATATCCGATGCATAGTTAAGGGTGTTCTTAACTGCTGCGCTCAACAAGCGCAAGACGTTTTGACACATTTACAAATTCATTTAACAAAAATATATAAAATTGGAATGCTTGACTATGAAAGCGATTTCGAATCGAACCCATTTTTCAATTTTATGATCAATAAATTACCTATCCAGTTATAAGCTATTTCGATGACGTGATCAGCCGTTTTTCTCCTACTTTTCAACCGGTTTTTCTGCTTTCATCGGGAAATGTGCTCAAACGTGTCAACTTTGAAGGCTTGTTATAAAAAATCTATTGTGTTTTAGAAAAAACAGAAAATTGAGTGCAATTAGACAGTTTCTCAATAATAGCACATGCTATTTTCATGCATTTCCGAACAAAAATAAATTAAAGCATGTGTCACAAAGTTGACCTTTTTGATTTAAGAACACCCTTAAATTACAGGGGCAATCAAAGGTATTCCGTTATATTTCGGCTAATGGGAAAAAATAGTTCCAAGGACATTTTAATGATGTTACTCTCTTTCGAACATAATAAAATTGATATGAATCTATGCAGTATACAGGGTGTCCACTCTCAACGGTGGCCAATGGCTAATTTCTTAACCGTTAGTCATAGACATATAGTTCCAGTTGCAAAAATGCTTTTAAAAAGGTAAAGAATTGTTTTTTAAATAATTTAGGCCAAAATAATCTTTTATTTAAAAATTACGAAAATTAATTTTTTATACGGTCCCCCGGTCCTATAAGTGATGTTTAGTAAATTTTTACCACTACTTTAACAAGTAATACAAAAAAGTCCCATTCCTCTGCGATTAAAACTAACCGAGTAATAGCTGTTTAAAGTTGGAGCATCTTTTTCTGCAAATTAGGGGTCAGTCACAAATTTACTGGAAATAAAAATAGACGCAAGATATAAAATTTAACATTAATTATTGAGAGTAAAATAATTTTTACAATATTATTTTTAAATTTATGCTCATGATTATATATTAAAGCAAAATTTGTACTAAAAATATAAGTAAAAAATAGTGGAAAATTTGTTAATTTAAATTAGGAAACGCAACAGTCACAATTCGTTACAAAATGACATACAGGGTGATTCAAAATAACGTGGACAAATTTATATGCCAAATCAGGCATACGACAAGGATAAAAAATCACATAGGAACATAGGGCCGCAAACCACTTGTTGAGTCACAAATACAGGGTGTTTCATCCTAACTCAATTTGGGTTGACGGTAATAAATTTCAGAAAAATGAAGTAAATTATAATAAAACATTTAACAGACATTCTCATCTTTGTTTTAAATGTGATAACACCAAACAAAAGTGGTAGAAGTTTGCATTATGCGCATCAGCAATACTCACTTGACATCTCATATTTTGGACTGAGATAATCAGTTTATATCAGGGTTGGAAAAAAACCAGGTTTTTTTGAAAAAAACCAAAAAAAAACGGTTTTTTTGGTTTAAACCAGGTTTTTTTAGTTTAAACCGGGTTTTTTTTTAAACATCCTTTTTTAGTACATATACATGCATATTTATTAATAAAAATAGACATTGTTGGATTATAAGTAGTATAAATTCATTTAAAAATAATTTAAATTAAATAATTATAGAGAATTATGTGAAAAATTGAAAAAAAAAATCATAATTTAATTTAAACAGTTATTAGTAAACAATCTTATGTCCAAACAATAAACTACTCTACACAGTGAAACACTGATACTTTAAAAGTCTTTATAAACAATCTTTCGATTACTTATAATAAACATCTGATGTAGTTTGATGAATATAAATATTATTTTTCACAATTTAAAAAAATAAATTTGAGATACTTCTTGAGGGTTTTGTTTTTTTGAGAGACAATTTGAAATCAACATTTATGGCAGATAACAGAGGGGATTTAGATTTAGCAGATAACAAAGGGGGGGGGGATTAATTTGTTATTGTTAAAATACTATAACTAGCACCCAATTTTTGAATACTCTCTTACACAACTTCATATTTTGATTTTAATTTTTAAAAATTATCTCCCCAATCAAAAAAAATTTCTTTTATAGTTTTACCAAAATCTTAAAGATCATCAAGTTATGTAGCTCCATATTCAAAAGCTTGTGCATGTTATGATAGATTGTTTTAAATAATTTGCATTTTTTTTAATGAAAAATTTTATACTAAATATTGAATATTTTTAATCTATTTTATCTTTGATCAATTCTCATGTTCTAAGATTTTTCTTTACAGCAATGGAATTTGTTCACCAATGCATACTGATTTTCATCCTATACATACAAAAATAACCTAGGCCCACTATATCTAATACTTATTGCTGAAAAAAAGTGTTAAAAGTAGAAAATATTTATATACAATATTTTGTAAGTCTTAAATTATAAAGAAAAATGATAAAATATCATTAGATTTTTTCAAAAAAACCAATTGGTTTTTTTGAGAAAAAAACCAATTGGTTTAAACCGTGGTTTAAACCATGGTTAAAACCAATTGGTTTAAACCGTGCCAACCCTGGTTTATATGGTATTATCGATTGCTTGAGCAATATGTTTTTCCAGATCTTTTCGTAACGTTATCACATTTCGCACAAAATTAGGTACACATCGTTTCATTTTCATTACGATGTTATTATTTTCCTGGAAATTATTACTTTCAAACCGGCTGTAGCTAGAATGAAACACCCTGTATTTGTGACTCAATAAGTAGTTTGCGACCCCATGTTCCTATGTGATTTTTTTATCCTTGTCGTATGCCTGATTTATCATATCAATTTGTGCACGTTATTTTAAATCACCTTGTATATTTAAAATTTTATTAGATTACATAACCTAACAGAATTTGGTGTAGTCCTACAAAATAAATAAATGGTACGCTCCTAAAATTGTATTAATATTACATTGTCATTGGATATAAATACAGCTCATATTCAAAATATTAGAATAATTACCTTTTTTTTAGAAATTGAAAATATCGTTTGGTAATTTAATGTCTTTTAATGAAAATATGCAAACGATATTTTTATTAAGAACTTATTGTTGATTAAACTTACTTGTTATCTTAAATTTAATATCATTTTTGAAAAGATTAATTGCAAAAAAAATTATTTTGAAAAGTCAAAATATTAGAATATTTATTCAAGTGGTTCAAAATATTAGAATATTTCACATTAATTCTCCTTTAATTATTACCAATTCTTAACTGGTGGCATGATTGATTAAATTCAGACTATTTTATTTAAAATCAGTATTCTTTTTTGCAGTTTGTTTCTTTTTCGTCTTAAAATGGGCCGTGTGAGTGATATTACTGAATCTACTAAACTTCGTATGGTTGATTTGTATCGGCACGGTAAAAATCAATGTTTTATAGCGAATTATTTACATTGTTCGCAATCGAGCGTTAGTAAAATACTAAAACAATATTCAAAAATTGGAAAATTTCAAAATAATCGCCGAAATGGTG
Organism: Maratus speculifer; assembly: GCA_964019185.1. NCBI lineage: Eukaryota > Metazoa > Arthropoda > Arachnida > Araneae > Salticidae > Maratus > Maratus speculifer. The sequence continues at coordinate 212,157,469 of OZ025302.1, forward strand.
GCCGAAAACCAAAAACATCTGCTAGAGATGACAGGAAACTGAAGCGTATAGTTAAGAAAAACCGTTTTAAAAGTGTGCGATTCTTGCACCGAAAATGGAAAGAAGAAGGAGTTGAAGTTTCTACATCGACAACATTAAGACGTCTCCATAAATTTAAATTTGAATCTCGTGTACCGAAAACAAAACCTCTCATGACTGCAAGACAAAAGCGTATAAGTTTGAATTGAATTGGTATAAATCAAGACGTTTATGGAGCAATGAAGATTGGAAAAATATATTAATTAGTGATGAAAGTATGTTTTGTGTTTCATATGGTAATCAAGGTATTCGAGTTTGGAGAATGAAGCAAGAAGCATTTGATAAAGAATGCCTTAAACGTTCCGTAAAATTTGCTGCTAGTGTCATGGTTTGGGGTTGTATGAGTGCAGAAGGATCTGGAAAGTTATGCATCGTCTACGAAAAGGTTAACTCTCTGATATATCAAGAAATTTTAGAATATTACATGATTCCATCATCAGAAGATTTATTTGAAGATGATTTCATCTTTCAACAAGATTTAGCGTCCCCGCATACCTCGGTGTCAACTGAGAATTGGTTCCGCTAACGCAACATTAAGGTACTTCCTTGGCTACCAAATTCACCAGATCTTAATCCCATCGAAAACTTATGGTGTATAATGAAGAAAAAACTTCAAGAAAATCCTCCTTCAAGTAAAACTGAGTTAGTGGCACGTATAAAGTCTATTTGGGCTAATATTGATAGAAATGTTTGTAAACACCTTGTATATAGTATGCAAGATCGATTGTACGCTGTTATGAAAGCTAAAGGGGATGCTACAAAATATTAACTACCATTTACTTCATATTCATAAGGTAATATTGTTGCGTAAAATAAAATATTCTAATATTTTGAACCAATCTAAATTTTATTCTAATATTCTGGTGTGTTTAAGGAAGCTGTATACCTAATTTATTGTGCTGTATTTTATATTTTATAAATGTTAAAATCTTATCTAAACATTCCAGATTTAATTTATAAGAAATTTAATTGCATTTACTTAGTATAAAAAATAAATAAATGACAAATAATTTTTTCTTATTACTTTTTCTCAATTATTCTAATATTTTGAATATGAGCTGTAAGTGCGCAAATTGAACCTTGATTGGATATTTGGAAGTGAATTAAAATTTGAAATTTTGAACTATAGACGCATTAGAGGTCTGCACGGGCCGGAATTTCCAGGCCCTGCCCGGCCCGTAGGAAATTTTTTTCGGCCCGGCCCGGCCCGTTGTAAAACTCAAAAGTTCGGCCCGAGCCCGGCCCGGCCCGTTCAAATTTTTATAGTTTAGGCCCGGCCCGGCCCGGCCCGTAGAGAAATCAGGGAAAACAGGCCCGGCCCGGCCCGCTTTGGCCCGTTACAATTTCTACGATTTCTAAAAAATTCAGATTTTTATCATATAATTAAGATTTTTTTAAAGAGTACTGCATACATATCTATGGAATGATTTTACAGGAAATACACATTAGTAACATTAATGATTATTAAGGTTCTTAGGCTTTCAACATTCAAATAAAGATTCATTAAAAAATTAATATGGCTTAGAATAAAAGAAAAAACAGAAATTTCAAAACATCGTAACTTTTAAAGTGTTTAATGAAAGAAGATATTTAAAAATATGTCTATATCATTTTATTAAAGATTTTAAATCCAAATTCATACGTTAATTCAAAGAAGCTCCTTTCTGATACATTTCTAAATTCATTTTTTTCTCAGAAATGCATAAGATTAGCAGTTCTTTATTCTGAAACTACACTGTAAAAAATAATCTTGTAAAACAACAGAAAATATCTGGCAGCAAAAGTTGCCAGAGAATTTCTGTTAACAGAAATTCTCTGGCAACTTTTGCTGCCAGATATTTTCTGTTAACAGAAATTCTCTGGCAACTTTTGCTGCCAGAATTTTTCCGTATGTACAGATAATTCTTGTCAACAGAAATTCTCTGGCAACTTTTGCTGCCAGAATTTTTCCGTATGCACAGATATTCCTTGTCAACAGAAATTCTCTGGCAACTTTTGCTGCCAGAATTTTACCGTATGCACAGATATTCCTTGTCAACAGAAATTCTCTGGCAACTTTTGCTGCCAGAATCTTTCTGTACATACAAATATTCCTTGTACATACAAAATTTTTCTGGCAACTTTTGCTGCCAGAAATATTCTGTATGTACAAGAAAAGTGTGTGGTCAGATATTTCTTGTACATACAAAATTTTTCTGGCAACTTATGCTGTCTTTTTTTTTTTTTTTTTTTTTTTTTTTTTTTCACAAGAAACATCTGCGAGCAACCACTATATATTATACAGATTTTTTAGCCTATATTTAATGTTCTATGTATCCTAAAATAGACTGACTGATTTTAAAATTTAATCACTTGCAAATGGTAGTAGCCTTTTTTTGTAATAGCTGTCACCATTTGCAAATTATTGAATATTAAAATCAGAAAATCCATTTGAAAACACACAGTATCTTACTTCTAACCTCAATGCTTTTAAATAAAATTCTTAGAACTAGAAATATTTTCTAGTTAAATATGTATTAATTTTTTAGGGTAGTCATTTGAAATCCATTTGATTACATTTATTTAATTCTCAAATTTGAAGAAATTGGCTATATGGCAGCACATTGAATAAGTTCCCTCATATCAGAAACTGATGCTGCCAAATTCCGCATATTTAATAAATTTTGTACTTTGCTTTCTTTGCTGAAAATAGCCTGAATTTAGTTATTTTTCACAAATGCTTGTATATCCAGTTATATATTGCACACTAAACATGAATGGTGATGGCAATAATGATGTCAAATGCAGAGGAGAGTAAAAACTGGGAAGAAATGAATAATTTTGTAACAAAAGACCAAATCACTTATTCACACTCAAATTGTTTACTATTACAGTGAGTTTATTTTGGTTTCAAATTATAATTTCAAATAAAATACTAAGTACCACAAAATACACTGATAAGCAAAACTACACACTCACTGTGTAATAAATTAAAATACATAATCAATTTCATAACATTAAAGAATAATTTTAGCAATATGCCCAGAAATAATAAAAATATATATCATGCATATTTTCCAAGTTTAAATATTATAAAATAAAACTGAATACTCAGAACCCCTTTTAAAAACAAAATACCCCTGATTTTTTCCTTGAGTAAATTTATCAGACTTCTTTGATTTTCATTATTAACATTATACATACCATATTTTTAAATATAGGTTGGATTTCTCATCACTTATTCTAAAACTATGGCATTACATTTCATGAAGGATCAGCCCTTCCCTATTTACTAGATACTGGGTCAGATACAGCCTGACCTGCAAATTCCATTTTAAATCAACCCACAACCTGACCAGAACCCGCAAAAATAAATTTCTGCAACCCACAACCCGAACCGAAGTATTTCAACCTGCAATGAAATGAAAGTAAATCATGTTTTAAAGCTATTATGAAAAATAAACCTATCTATATTTAAATATAGTAAAACTTCTGAGTATGATTATCTTAAATATGTTTTTTCGGCTCAGAATGAATCTAATTTTTTTTTCTGCAGACTGAGTTTACAAGAGAAAAAATTCGCAGGTCATGTATAGGTTTTTTGCAACTCAGATTGTTGGGACTTATACAAAATTTAAGCTAAACTATGTTCCCAATGAAAATAAATACACATTTGAAAATGTGTGAATATACATTCCATTTAATTTATGAGAGATAAAATGAAAATGTGAAAAGAAATGCAATTACAGATTATGCTTTCTTTCAGAACCATTTCATTTTTGATACACATGAAAATACATGCATTGTATTTTTGATACTTTATATACACATATATATATTACATGTGTGTAGATTGAGAGGTGCCCACTATTCAGAGATTTAAGCGCTCACATATATAAATCTGAGGAAGTGAAAAAGTGTACCCTTAATAGAGGCATTCACCTTTCAAGAGAAAAGCCATTTTGGAAGTCTTTTCGTACATGTATTTTGAACTTAAAAATATTTTGAATATGGATTTGTTACAACAACACAAACTGTGACGAAGAATTAACAGAAGTGTAAAAAAGTTGGGCATTAACAGTTAAGCTGACCATCTGGTCAAAGGTTATGCAAGTATGTAATTTAAAATTTTCAAAAATTGGTAATTTGTCTTTAATATAAGAGCTATCCAGAGAAGATGAGAACTTGTGATCATTTTGTGTTTATTTATAATTTATACCATGTGCAATTATTATTTAAATATTGAGAGCAACTGTAGAAAAAATATAATACATAAAAAAAAAAAAAAAAAAAAAAAAACCTGATTTGTTTGGCAAGAAAACAAATATTTTTACATGCAGACATATTTCTCTGATTTTAGAATATTTTTACAAAAATCCTTTACTTTTGACAGACAAACCTTACTGATTTTCCATAATTCCCCTGATTTCCAAATTATGTCGGCACTTTGTGAAACTTATATTAAACCTTCACCTGATGAGATTTATTCATTGTCTATAAATTGAAACCACATACGACTATAAACAAACATGAATTTCAATAAAAATCTCAAAAATCGCAGCAAGACATAGAAAATAGTTTTATTCTTAATTCTTTAACTAATAATTAATTTAAATCACTCTGTCCACATGTTTTTACAGTTTGCCAAATCTTTCACAAGTTTCACACTTTTGTTCATCTCTCACTTGCTACTTGAAGAATCTGGAAGAATTTCCATCAAGCCCTATAAGAAACAAAAAAAGATAACATTTAAATTGAGTTCCATCTTTTCAATTTTGTGGAATATAGTATCAAAAAATCCCAGAGCAGGATAATGACAACCTTTTTGTCATGGTAGATCAAATTTTAAAAGCAAAGTTTTTTAAAATATAAAATATAAATTTTTAAAAAACAGTTTTTTTTCTTGTTTTGTGTGTGTTTGTGAATAAAAAGAGTTATTTCATGCAAATATGCATAAAAATTACTTTGTGTCGTTAATTAGGGATTGACCAAAGTAAGAATTTTCTATACCAAACACTTTTTAATACATTAGCTTTAATAAACTTTGGTTAAAATTAGATTATTAATAATTTAATTAAGTTACATACATTTTTATTCTTAAATCAAATTACACAAAAACATTAATGGAAGACTTACTAACATTAATTTTTATGATTACTAATTTAAATATTAATGACCACTTGCAAATTCATTTACACTTATTTTTATTATTTTACCATTAGTCAATGTCAATATCCAAAATAACTTATGAAAGTAGTGAGTTATAAAGACTACAATTAAGAATGAAAATTGCAAAAACTCAAAAATTCATTCATTCATTCATTCAAAAAAACTTAAATTGATTTATAGATTGTGTATGTTCAATTGTAAAAATATTGAATATAAATGCTTGCAAATACAAAAGGTAATTCAATTAGTATTTTCAACTGTTTTCTGTCAAATTATTGATATTTATGTTTTGATTAAGTGTTGATGAAGTTGTCTTTGTGTCGAAGATAAAAAATGCAAGTGATTTAAGTAAATATCTCAGATTTGTACAAATTTTGGAAAAAGGATAAAAAGTGTCAAATTATTACACAATAGGACATTAATGATTTATTTGATATGAAAGAAAAATAATGAATAAAAATTTTAATGTTATTTGAATTCATAATTAGTACAAAAAAAAAAAAAAAAAAAAAAAAAAAAAAGAATGTAGTTGTCACTTTTTGTGAAGATTAAAATGACAGTAGTCCAGTTTTTTTTTTTTTTTTCTTCGACAAGTTTTACTATGCAAATTTCTCAATGTAACTTTTTCAGCATGTCTGTTTTAATCTAACTCCAAGTAATCAAGTAATGCTTCAATATGTACTAATGCATCACTGTAGTTAACTTTTGATAAGTTATAAGGTGTTTTTCATTATTTTAAAGAAATACTTTGAATTCCTTTTTTTTTAAACTCTGAATCACAAGTGACACACGTCAAGTATCATCATCATTTAAAACTCCATCATCATCATTTAAAACTTCGTAGTATTCTAATTTCAAATGTTCATTAATCCATTGTTGCATTGCTTCTTTATGCTCAATTTCAAAACAGTTTCAAATGTTCTAAGATTTCACTCTGCATATCAGTACTATTGTTATCTTCTGTTGGAATTTCAGTTTCTTCATCTGATAAAAATCTCCTCTATGATTTCTTAATCGTGATGTTTTTTACTAGTTTCTATACAGCATCAGCATAATAAACTGCATTCAAAACTGAGATTTTTACTCTCCCGGTTAATCTGCAACCTGCCAATTAATCAAGAATCTACTACATTAAAAAACCTTTTAAATAAATCTAAACAACTAATGAGATTTTTAAAAAAACGAGATGAAAAAAATGAGCTAATTAGGAAAATGTTTTGATTTTAAATAAATCTGAGTTTTGAAATTCTGGATTTGAATTTGATACACTGAACAGCACCATCAAACCAAATTTTACCTTAGGAAAATAACTGAAAACACAACTTTTTGAGAATTGGGCTTACCTCAGAATAAATTCCATTTTTACTTGGAATTCTTCTGAATAAACAAGACTGAAGACAAAGTACGTGGCAAACCAATCTTTAAATCATCATCTGCCATTACATACTGACTGAAGCTTTTTCTTGGAATAAAAAGTACAGCCGATTTGGTTCCTATTAATTTGAAAAAAATTTTAAGTACATTTTGTAAACATAAAGTTTTACATAAATGAATGAAAATTTTTCCCCAAACATTGGAGTACATAACTATGGGGCTTGTCACCCTCCTTCTCGACACTAAAAATCAGTTTATTTGATGGGCTTTAAAAAATTTACAGAAGATTAATTAATTTAAATAATAATAATGAAAAAAAAACCCAGTGGTAATTGATTTATAAATGGCTATTCATTTTTTTTCCGTTTTACAGAATGGGTTGTAAGGCCTAGTGACTTGCTATTAAGGGCTGATTTCGCATTTTATTAAATAAGATTATTTAAACATTACAGAATCAGCTAATATAAAAGTAACTTAGTCAATGCAATCTTAGCTTCCTTGTATTTTTTAACAATATAACAACTAAACAACCAATTGCTAGAAGATAATGGTTTTTAAAAATGAGATTTTTAAATGTAACGTTTTAAATCCAATATAATTTTAACTATTTTTTTTTCTTTTTTTAATATTCGGTAAAGTGTGGCCTGCGAGTTTCGTGAATTCATATCCGGAAAGAATTGCAATTTTTGTGTATAAGTCACAGGAAAATATCGTAAATTTCATCAATTTACCTTGGGAAAATATAAAATTTCATCACTTAAAAAAAGTAAATTTCATTGAACGGCATGGAAAAAAATGAATTTCATTGATCAAGTGCAGAAAAAAGCATGTTTTGCCAATGGGGCTAGAAAAAAATAGAAAATTTCCCCGATCGGGCACGAAAAAATAGAAACTATTGTCGATCAGGGATAGAAAAATCACACATTTTGTGGGTCGGACACAAAAAATCGCACATTTCGTTGACTGAGCAAGAAAAAAATTGTCATTTGTTGATGATGCTGGTAAAAATGGCACATTAAATTCATCAATTAAAAAAAAAACAGCATATTTTCTCGGTTTATTATGTGAAAAAAACGCAAAATTTGTTGATCGGGTAAGAAAAAATCACAAATTTTGTTGATCAGGGATGAAAAAATCGCTAATTTCATTGATAAGACACGGAAAAATCACAAATTTTACAATGTGCAGATAAATTGAAAATTCCGTTGGTCAGCTGCAAAACAATCATGAATTTTGTCAGTTTATTATAAGGTCAAAAAGTGCAAGTTTCATCTTGTTGTGTAAAAAAAAAATGCAGATTTCATCAAAGTTAATACAGAAATCACAAATTTCGTTAGTCGGGCATGGCAACATTTGTATTTCTTTAACTACGGGTGGAAAAACTGCACATTTTGTCATTCGAACACCAAAAAATCGTTAGTTTTATTGATCAGAGTTCTAAAAATTTGAAATTTCGTTGGTCTGAGAGAGAAAAATTGCAAGTATTTCGTCGATCGATATGTTGATGAGGTGCCGAAAATGATGAATTTTGTCGATTGGCTTCATAAAAATTTTACTGATCATGCGCAAAAAAAAATCATTGATCAGGCTTGAAAATAACTCAAATCCTGTAAATCATGTGAGAAAAAAATCGTGAATTTTATCGATCGGCTTTGCAAAAATTGCAAATTTTGCCTATCAATTTCATAAAAATCGCGAATTTTGTTGATCAGTCACAGAAAGACTGTGAATTTTCTCAATTAGTTTTATAAAAATCGCAAATTTTGATCATGCAAAAAGAAAAAAAATCAAAAAATCGCAAATTTCGTCGATTATGTGAAGATAATAGTGAATTTCATCGATCAGCTTTCTAAAAATTACACATTTCATTGAGCAGCTTCATAAAAATCTCTAATTTCATCGATCGGCTTCATAAAAATTGCAAATTCTGTCAATTAGGTTCAGAAAAATTCACTTTGTATAAAATAGCAAAATTTATAGATCAGACGTGGAAAAAATCGGGAATTTTCTCGATTGCTTTCATAAGAATTGCAAATTTTGTTGATGGCGAGGTTATATCACAAATTTTCTCACTTGGCTTCGTAAAAATTGCGAATTTTGTCAATTGGTTTTGAAAAAAGTATAAATTTGACTGATCAGGCATGGAAGAATTACAAGTTTCTTTAATCGGGCACAGAAAACTGGGAATTTCGTTGATCAAATTCGGGAAAATCTTGTTGATCGGTTTTTTTCTCTCTAATTTGTTCATAAAGTTCACATTTTTTTCAGCACCAGCCATTTATGCTTGTCTTTTAGCACCTTTAATAATACAAAACTTACTCTCTTGAATAAAATCAAAGAATATTTTTACTTTTGAAAATAATTCTTGCGATATCTGTTTATGTAAAAACATAAAAACTGCTGATACAGAGATTAAACATTAAAAAAAAAAAAAAAAAAAAAAAAAAAAAAAAAAAAAAAGCCATAATAATAAAAAAAATTCAACAGAAACTGTCAACATAAATTTCATTATTGAAAAATAACATGCGTGGAGAAGAATTGAAGCATGAGATAATTCGTAATAAGCAAATAGTAAATACATAGAAAATTTGAAGATCGTTTTTTTTTTTAAACGATGCAGTAAAGGAAAAAATAATTTTTTAAAAACCCAAATTGTGAAATTACAGTCATAAAGGATCAATGGATACTGAGATTAGAAAATCAAAATAATGAGAAAATTTGATTTTAAATATATAAATTGTTAATTATTTCAAAAACAAGACTTGACTTTTACTCCAATACATAAATATACTGAGAATAAAATATAGAAAATATCAAAATAAAAACATTTTAAAGAAAATTCAGTTTCAAAAATAGGATACACAATTAACAATAAGCATACAATTTTTACAAAATAATTTAACTTTTTCTTTAAGGAAACACAAAAATTTTAAAAAGATAACATTGAAAATATCAAAATAATGAAAGATTCTACACTTTAAAAGACAAACTGTTAAATTATTTTCAAAAATAGGGTTTTTAAAAACAAACAATATACATATAAAAATCCCTCCATGTACTTATGCAATAATTTGAAATTCGTAAACAGACAAAATAAATAAATAAAAACACACAAAATAAATAAAATAAAAAATAAATCAATACTTAAAAAGTCGTTTTTATGCATCCAACTTGAAATCGACATCCAAATGAACATAAATTTTCATTATTTTGATTTAATTAGCTTTATTTTAATATTTTCAACATAGTTTTTATGCATTCAACAGAAATAGACATTTTAAATTAACATAAATTTTTAATATTTTGTTTTAATTTGCTTTATTTTAATATTTTTAACATTGTTTATAAATTGTATGTTTTTACAACTGCATTTTTTAAAATAATTTAACATTTTATCTTTTAAAATATTATCTGAAATTTTCAATATACTATACTTAGTAGTTCTATGTAGTGGAGAAAAGCCAAACCTTATTTTTAAAATAACTTACAATTTATATTTTTAAAACTTTTTTCATTATTTTGATTTTGTAATTTAAATATTTTTAATGGCTGCAATTTTGCAATTTATATTTTTTAAAATATATTTTTGCTTTTCTTTACTATTTAATTTTTTTTAATCTCAATTTATTTATGTATTTACCATTTGCTCATTACAAACCCCTCACCACACTTCATTTTGTATATTTTTTTACAAATAACATTAAAAATGCCCATTCCTGTTGACTTTTTTTTTTTTTTTTAATGTAATGATTAAATTTTATTTCAAAAAATTTTAAGCCCAACACTGCTATAAATGACCACTGGACAAAAGCAAGTTTTTTAGCTGCATGAAAAAACTGGCTTTCAGCAAATGGTCATTTATAGCAATGTTATGCTTAAAATTTCTTAAATTCAGAGGTTAAACATTAAAATATAATCCAAAAGAAAAAAAATGGATATAAATAGTAAATAAATACTTTAAAACTCAAAATTTTTATGCATTCAACAAAAATTAGCATAATTTTTTTATTATTTCGATTTAATATGCTTTATTTTAATGTTTTTAACATAGTTTTTATGCATTCAAAAGAAATCGGCATTCGAAATGCTCATAAATTTTTATTATTTTGGTTTAACTTGCTTTATTTTAATATTTTCAATAAATTGTATGCTATTTAAACTGCATTTTTGAAAATAATTTGACAATTTATCTTTTAAAATGTGATTTAAAAGTTTCAATGCACTATACTTAGTATCAATGGCAGATCTAGAAGGGGGGGGGAAACGATTGCCCCCCCCCCTAAGCCCAAACAAAGGATCTGCAGAGTGACATTAGATGCCCGCACGGAAAAATTGTTGGCCCTAAACTCAAGATCGGTGCGACCCGACCTGGGTCGCACCAACTTTAATTTATTATACTGGGACTGGGTCAGGTCTGCACACTTTCAGAACTGGGTCGGGTCTGATTTTTTCAACAGAGCTGGATCTAGACACACTGTTTTTTCCCGCTGTTTTCCACACTGTTCAAATTAATTTGAACTGCATCAAACAGTAGAAGTAAACCGGACTCAAACACGACCCAAGTAGAGATTAACCCGACCAGGATAAAAAAAAAGTGGACGAATTTTGACCCGTATTAAAAAAATGATATCCGAGCAGTGCATCAGACTGGAGTTTCCAAATTTCTAAAATGACCCCCCCCCCCCCACCATTGAGAACTCTCCAGATCTGCCCATGCTTAGTATTTCTATATATTGTGGTAAAAGACAAACCTTTCTTTTGAAAAAACTTAAAATTTGAATTTTTTAAACCTTTCTTTTATTCTTTTGATATCTCAGTATCTTTGTACATTCACGGTAAATTTTTTAATTTACCAATTTCATGGTTGCAAGTTTCAAATTTGGCCAGGACTGAAAATATTTTGAATCATTTCCCCCCCCCCCCCCACTCCCTCGAGTGAATATGATGATTCACGATTTTTTTCATGGCCATTCAAAACAAAAATGACTGACAAAATTCGCTTTTTCCCCATAATTTTTTATCAGAAATTGCATCTGTTAAGCGATTTTTGATAAAAATCATTTTTGGTTCAATTTAAGCGTTTCATTTAAGCGATTTTTGGTCAAAGGATCGATGATCTTTTGACCAAAAATCGCATTTTTTGCAATTCTTTAACAAAAATTCGTGACTTTTCGCAATCTTTTGACAAAAATTCCTGACTTTTTTTGCGATTCTTTGACAAAATTTGCATCTTTTACACGATCTTGACAAAAGTTGCGTCTTTTTCTCGTTCCTTTGACAAAAAATCAAGTTTTCTCCACAATTCTGACAAAAAGTAACGTTTTTCTTTTCTGCTATCATTTGACGAAAATCGCGTCTTTTTCACGATCCTTTGACAAAAGTTTGCGACTTTTACGTGATCCTTCGACAAAATTTCGCGACTTTTTCACGATCCTTTGACAAAATTTGTGTCTTTTCCACGATCTTTAGATTACTCACGTCTTTTCCTCGTTCCTTTGACAAAAAAAAAGTGTTTTCTCTGCAATTCTGACAAAAGATAACGTTTTTTCCCGCTATTATTTAACGGAAATCGCATCTTTTTCACGATTCTTTGACAAAAATTTGTGTCTTTTACATGATCCTTTGACAAAATTCGCGTCTTTTCCTCGCTCCTTTTACAAACAATCGTGTATTCTCCGCAATTCTGACAGACATAACTTTTTTCCGCTATTTGGCGGAAATCGCGTCTTTTTCGGGATTCTTTGAAAGAGACTGCATCATTTTCGCGATCTTTCGATAGGAATCGCGTTTATTTTGCTCTTCATTGAAAAAAAAATTTCTTTTTTCCGATCTTTTGACAGAAATCATGTATCATCAGCAATCCTTTGAAAAAAAAAAAAAAATCATATCTTTTTTCACAGTCTTCTGACGAAAAACACCTTTTCCTCGATTTTTTGACCAAAATCGCATTTTTCCCGAATTCTGACAGAAATAGCGTTTTCCCACTATCGTTTGAGGAAAATCGCGTCTTTTCTGCGATTCCTTGACAGAGACTGCCTAATTTTTGCCATTCTTCGACGGAAATAACGTTTTCTCGAGATCCGTCATACAGGAATCGCATTTATTCTGCAATTTTTTGACGAAAGGCATTCTTTTGCAATATTTTGCATGAAACAGCACTTTTTTCTGCGTTTTTTCAGTCAGAAACAACGCCTTATTCTGCGATCATTTGTCAAAAATCATGTTTTATCTATAATCTTTTGACAAAAAATCGTGTCTTTTGGCGAAAAACGAGTCATTTTCGCGATCATTTTTCGTCGTCTGAGATTTTTCCGTCCCGCTTCCGTCCTCGGGAACTTTTAAAAGACGGATTTCCGCCCTGTAGACGTAAAACTTGCACCCATGCAATTTTTTAATTTCACAATGTATATTTTTAAAAATGTATTTTTGCTTTCCTATACCATTTTATTTATTTTTTATTTATCTTGGTTTATTTATATATTTACCATTTACTTATTACAAATCCTCCACCCTAACCCATTTTGTATATTTTTTTACAAATAACTTTAGAAGGTCGATTTCTGTTAAAAAATTTATTTATTATTATTTTGTAATATTTAAACTTAATTAAAAAAATTAACCCCAATGCTTCTATAAATGACCATTTGACAAATACAATTTTTTTTGCTGAACGAAAAAAAACAAAAATCTTTTCAGCAAGTGGTCATTTATCACAATGTCATGTTTAAAAAATTTTGAAAATTCAGAGATCAAACATTAAAATATAATCCAAATAATGAAATTTTTAACAAAAATCAGTATTCCAAATAGTATTTGTAAAAAAAAAAAAAAAAAAAAAAAAAAAAAAAGAGAGAGAGAGAGAGATTGGGGGGGGGGGGGAGGAGAGAAGAAGGTAATTTGTAATGAGCAAATTGTCAATGCAAAAATTAAATAAATGGAGGTAAATTTTTTTGAAATGTCAAAGTAAAGCAGATATTCATTTTTAAACATATACACTGCAAAATTACAATCATATGGGATAATTATCAGTCAGTATCTTTTTTTATGTAAATAATGTAGTAGGGTAGTTTAATAATTTTAAGACCGAATATTAAAGTAAGCAAGGGCTGATCCAGCCGTCCTTTTAGAAAAGGATCATGGCTTTTTTCTTTTGTGGGGTGGGGGGGGGGGGGGGGGGTCATGTCTCTTAATAGGTAAGCAATTTTTATATTGAAGATTGTCGCCACATCCAAAATAGCTAAATTTCTGTTATTTTTGGGAAATTAATTTCATTCATAACAAAAAAGTTCCATAAATATTCGTAAAAATATAAATATATACATTTTCTTCAGATGCCAAGAAATTGAAAATTTTTCCACTTTCATAAAAATCAAAGAATCATTCAAGAAATTAAGTAATTTATACACATTTTTAAGGCTTGACAGTTACAAAAAGAGGTTATGAGGGAGCAATTGACAGACACGGCCTAAATTCAGTATAAAATTCTACAATTTATGGAGATTTCATGAAACTATCTTTGCCTTTATTAAAAAATGGAAAATGTTAATCACATTTGCTCTGAATAAATGTATCTTGCATCTAAAATTAAAATATACTTCATGGATAGGTCAGAAATTACCTACTTTGGGTTTAAGTTCAGCTTTAAAGGAGTCTAGATGATTCTGATTGTTAAGGGGGCTCAGGAGTTGATCGATATGGAAAAACATGTAAACAGAGCTCTCGCTTCGAGTCCATATAAAAACAGAAGTATTCAATATAACTAATTTAAACTTTCTGATATTTTACAGGTATGTTTATAGTCTTACAAAATTATAAAATGAAGTACTTCAATGTAATATAATAAGAAATATAACAAAATTTATGTAACACAATTTTCGAAAAAAAAAGTGTTTTATCACCAACACATCTTAACGTTGAATTGACTTAGAACCTAATTTTTGCTTTAAAAAGATCAGGAAACTTTACTCTATAGAATGAATTAAGGATATAACAATCTCTCGAAAAAAACCTTATAAAAAAACTCGCAAACTTAAAAATTTTAAAAACACCTAAAAAATACAATTCTTTTTTCATTAAAAATTCCCAAAATATTAAACTATCTAAACTATATTAATTTATTCTCTAGATAATGATATTATACGCATGCAAAAAAAAAATTTAAGCCATTCCATCAAATAGTTTTTTAATCTTGGTGTTCGTGGTCAAAAATCAAGTTTTGAGAAAACGCGACTTAAAGTTGAAATTATATGGGTGCGGCCATGAAAGTGTTGATAGTTAAAAATGCAAATATTTTTTTGCGGTTTTTTGCATTGGGTTGAGAATTAATTGAATAATCAAACTAGATCATTCAAAAAAAAAAAAAAAAAAATCGATTTTTTGAAAAGTTTTCAACCCTGAGCAAGAAGTAGAGTTTCTTAAGTAGAGTTTCAAAAAAGAAAAAATATATATACATTTTATTTTTAAATTTCCTTAAAAATTTTCTTTGTTCAGATGGAGTTTATGACCTCCCCCCCCCCCCCTGGATTCACCACTCAAAGTAAGTGCAATCAATCTTGTAAAAGTTTTGTTCATC
Organism: Maratus speculifer; assembly: GCA_964019185.1. Classification (NCBI taxonomy): domain Eukaryota; kingdom Metazoa; phylum Arthropoda; class Arachnida; order Araneae; family Salticidae; genus Maratus; species Maratus speculifer. The sequence goes on from OZ025302.1 coordinate 212,172,641, forward strand.
TCATAATTCTGGAATAATAAAGCAAAGACTTAGTTTTGGGTATAAATACAAAGTTATTTGATGTGCAAAAGGGTTTTGTACATTTTACAAAACATTATTTAGCCAGAGAATCTTTAAGCATTTTTACAGCATTTATAAGCAGTACGTATTACTTCTTTATCCACAGTGAATGGATTAATTAATACCTAACAAATTTACTGGTCCATAAAATATAAAACATAAATTGTTTTTTTCCGACTTTATATGACTTAGACCAATTGAAGTTTTCTGCTCCTTTTATGTGAAATTTTACACAAACCTCAATACAGATCTTTATTATAATACACAGTATACTAAGACTATTATAATGCACTGTGCATATTTTTATGCACAATTTTGGCATTTTGCAATCAGATATTATTTTTATTTAATTGTTCTTCCATAATGTGTCTTATTCTCAGAGCATTTACATTCAAGGATGCAAGTTATATTAACTATAATACATAGTATAAACATCTGGAAAAATTACATCATTAAGCAATGACCTCCTGGTTATTTTTTAATAATCTCACAAAATTAGGCTTATTTGACTCATATATAAATGTTTGCTATATTAGAAGAAAGTTTCATAATCAAACATAAAACTACATTATTAAATAAAAATGAATAGTACTTACATTATCTTTAATTGATTCTTTTTTACGCAAATCAACGTGGTTCTCGCGCTCGCGCTGTTTACAAACTAAAAACATGGCCGACACGGATCTTCTTCGCTTCACTTCCCCTACAGTAAGAACCTGTTGCCGATGAAATTCTCGGAGCCAGAATATTGCTGTCGTAAAACAATTAAGCTGTAGGAAAACAGCGATGCGTTTTTTAATAGTTTGATGCTGTTAATAAACATATATGTTGAAAAGCGGGCTGTTTCATTACAATTATTTTTTTACAGTGCAGATTTTTGCTGTCACAAAACAGCAAAACTGGAGAGAAACAGTGATGCGTTTTTTAATAGTTTGATGCTGTTAATAAACACATATCGTTGAAAAGTGGGCTGTTTTATTACAATTATTTTTTACAGTGTATATAATCGAATGGCGTTATTCATTTTTTGATACAAGTAATTTAAGAACACTGCAAGCAAATAAAATATTGTCATAGTTGGCGTTTTTAATAGAATTTCCGGAAGCGATAGCATGGGGAGGGAGAAAAACCTGCAACCATTTGAGAAACTATTGTATCTCAACAAGGTTATACAAGTAATTTATTTACCAAAAATGAGAAACGCTATTCGATTCCAAATCCCTTCAATAGTCAGGCTTATCACTTTTATATTTTTACAATTAAAAATTAATGTAAAAATGTGTCAAACTTTCGCATTATTGAAAAATTAATTTAAAAACCATCAAGAAGTATATATCCAAAGATTAAGCTAACATAAGGTCTTTATCGCTGTTCATAATTTTACAAATTATGTTGTCTGCCCTACAGATTTTGAGAACAATTAAGTCTTCTTTCGGTCCGGCAAGTCTATATGTAGAAAAATAATGCCATGATCTCCAATTTTGATCTTGGCCCTGCAAGAGTCAGTTTAAAAAATATTAAAACGGGTTACACACAATGTAACTGTCCGATGCCGATCTCTACACTGTTACATTTTTTATTGATGCTGTCAAACTAGTATGGCTCGTGACGCACATTTATATTTATTCTCGTTAAAACCATTTTCGTTGAAAATAGGTTTATATTTTATCGTTTACGTTAAAATCTTCAAAACGGGCCGGTAGGCCCGAAAATTTTTATATCGGCCCGGCCCGGCCAGTACGGCCCATTCAATTTTTTTGCCGGCCCGGCCCGTTTATTTTGTTTGTCGACCCGGCCCGTTAGCAAATTCGAAACGATTCCGCCGGGCCGGGTACGGGCCACGGGCCAGGCCCGGGCCCGTGCAGACCTCTAAGACGCATACATACGAACATTTTAAGCAAAATAAAAGCTTATCAAAATAGCACAACTTTTTAAAATAAAATCGCGATTTCCCAAAATTTGATTTTCTCAATAAAGAGAATTTTAAAGCTCACGTCTTTAACTATTTTAACCAATCTAGAAGTTAATTAATAAAAATTAACACTACCGTAAAACTTATACGGTGGTAGCACCTTCAGTTAAATTGCTTCAAAAATATTTCTTTTATCTCATTTAAAACATTTTTGTAATTGAAACTATGTCTATGACAAATGGTTTACGAATTAGCTATTGGACAGCGTTGGAAATGGACGCCCTTGATAATAATTTAAGCACTCAGTATACGATTCCTGAAAACTTAGTCCAACTCGTTCGTTTTTAGCTACAGAAAAGTGGTTTAAGTCATGAAATTTAAAGTTTCATAACTCGGTCAATTTTAATCTTAGATGAATGGGACCTTTCTTGTATTGCTTGATAGGGTGATGGAAAATTTTTACTAAATATCACTAATAGGATCGGGGGACCGTATAAAAAGTAATTATCGTAATTTTTTAATAAAACTTTTTTTTTTACCTAAATCGCTTGAAAAACAATTCTTTACCTTTTTTAAAGCATTTTTGCAATTGGAACTATATGTCTATGACTAACGGCTTAGAAATTAGCCATTGGCCACCGTTGAGAGTGGACACCCTGTATACTAAAACATATATTCTGTACAATCTGTTTTTTAAAGAATATTTTAGGGCCATACGGAATTATTTTATTACATAAAGTTATAAGACGAAAAACATTATTTGAGGCGTGTTTTAATTACAGTCGACTCTCGTTAATTCGAAATCGGATAATTCGAATCTTCGCTTAATTCGATCTAAACATGAAGTCTCGAAATTTTCAATGGCAGAATAACGTTAAAAATTTTCATTAATTCGAACTCATTTTCTCTTGACTTCGTTTAATTCGAACAAACGAGAATTCAGATTTTTCGTTTTTCTTTTCTTTCTCACGGATTTCAGATCATTTGAATAACTTTTTTTCTTTGATTTTTATGAGAATTGTTCCGAACGAGTCTAAATGTAATCCAATGCATTTGATATACACTTTGTTAGTGCTCCGTCTGTCCATCAGTGACGCTTTAAATCTTTTTTCCGTTGTGCTTGTTTCTAATCTTTTAATTAGTTTATGTATTTAAGCATTCTAATTTAATATTAAGTTATATTCTAATGATAACAGACGAGATAAATTAAAAAAAACACTATAACATTAATTCCTTTGTAATAGTACCATATTAAGCATGTTTCCATTTCATATTTTCCATAATTCGAGATTCGGATAATTCGAAAATTTCTTGTGGTCCCGACGAGTTCGAATTAACGAGAGACGACTGTATATCAAACTATGTCACATTTTATAAAACTGATATGCGTTACTGAGATTTACTAAAGGTTACTTCCTGTATAATAGAAAGCAGGTAGTATTTAATGGACACACAAAAGATTTCGGATATTAATAAAGAATACAAAGTACTGTGTGCTATTACACAAAATCTCAATGTTTTTATAACTTCGCTATACTGCGAACGCAAATTCATTTGCTACGTTTGACGAGCAATGTCCGACTTGTTTATAATTACTGTCAATAATAACAAGAAGGAAAATTTGCTAACAAATTATTTATTAAAGAATCATCCAGAATGAGGTGTAAAAATATTATGGTTTGACTGCACTGATGTATAAGTTAGAAATATAAACAAGTGGGTAAGTGTGATCACAGATCGCACAGAGGGTTTCGTTTAATATCTCTTTCAAAAAACTTTATCCTTATTCTTATTATGTGTTATAAACTATGTGTCAAAGTTTAAAGCGAATGATTCTTTAGTTTTCCCAAACATAACAAAATTTAGAAAATAGCCCTTCCTCGAACGATACTCTCCTTTCCCTGATTTTTTCACTTTTACAAATATTCAATATTAAGAAATAATATTTACATTAGTGCTCAGTAAAAAAAAAAAAAAAAAAATACGTGTGGCACTCGGGGACTGCCGCGGTAAAGCTATTGCATAGCATTTTTTATCAACTTATGCAATTATAATTATTTATTTATTTTTTATTTATGCAGTTTTTTTTTTGTCTTTGATATTAATTCAAGTTACACTTTTTGAGCGTGATGACCGATATCAAAAATTTTTTTTCTTTTATAGAATAAATGAGAAGTTAATATCTGTCGAACGTTCCTCTCAGTCCACACAACTTTGAAGAATGCCCGTGGTAGATATAGCTGCCACCACCGATATTACTAGGTGATATCGGTCACCCACTGTGAGATTGGTGTAAATGAAGACTTACGCTAGTAACTGAATTATCAGTTTATTGAGAATATATGTACACACAAAATATGCTATTTACAAATATATACAACTACAACTCGGATATAGGTGATCCAGTTCAACATTAAATTAGATACCGTAAAGATTGGTTGTGTACTATTCCAATTACACTTTCCACCTCACACTCAATACACGTTAAATTCACTTTTTTGGAGCTCAACCTTGAGTCTCCCAACACAAGTATACTGGGCCTGCACTTCTTAGCCTAGAACACTAAACACCAGGACGTCTGTGTCCTTTGCGCACCAGAAAACGCACACTTTACGCTCTTCCACACAGAGCAACCTCTAGGTACGATACCTAGGTACGGAATGAATGATCTCAGGCCAACTTGCCCTCTCCAAATCACTGCTTTCCCCAACATAAACCCCTTTGGAGCTTCCTCATTGGACACATCCTTCATTCTTTTCTTGCATAGTGACATGCTGCTAATCTGCTCATCATCCGCATACTTCACTGACAGATGGACATGCCTCTCAGCTACCTCCTTTCTCTAACACACCACCTGCAAAGGATTATCTGGCAATTCCCCTTTCCACAAAGAAGGAATGTCACCTTGGAAATTCTGTACACAACCATACAATACAAAATATTCAAATAGAGAAAGAGTAGACATTACATTCTTTAGCACAGGTGCTATCAGATCCTGACACCCCCCACCTTAGCGGAAAATGTGCCTTTTAGGGGCTAATTTTCCCCAAACATATAGTAATATCGCAGAAGAGTTCAATAGTCTCTTTAGAGATTTCTTCATTATGCTTATTACATAGGTATTTTCGGGTGTCTGAACAATATCTACCGACATCTCTACTGAACCTTTACTAATATTATTATTACATAAACAATACACATGTTAATACAATAATATAAACAAGAAAATCAAAAAATACTTACACACACACAGAAAAAAAAATTAAATGTGTGACGACATCCCTTTAAGGTTGTCCACTACTGGGTCGTTGATGCTGATGGGCTAACAACTGATTGTTCTTCCCAGCTCTTTCTATGTAGTCTGGAAATTGCGTCAGCATTTAAATGTTGCGCTTCTGGTCGATGAGAAATACTCAGGTTCCAGCGTTGCAAGGCAAGAGCCCATCTAGTGAGTTTGGGTGATCTTGGGGTTGTTTCAGTGAGAAATTTTAATGGATTGTGATCTGTAATGATCTCAATTTGAGATCCATAGGTCCACTTTTCAAACTTCCGCGACCCGAAGAGAACACTCCAAGCTTCTTTCTCTATACTCGGCCAAGCACGCTGAGCCCCTGAAAATTTCTGACTGGCAAAAGCTATCGGTTTATACTGACCCTTTTCATCTTTTTGAGTAAGGCAACATCCTACTGCCAGGTCGGAAGCATCTGCGTGGAGCTGATATTCCTGGCCTACGATAGGTGTAGCCAAACTCGTCACTTTACATAACTCATCTTTAAGAGTATTAAATACTTTTTCTGCCCTTTCATCCCATGGTACAGTATTTTTAACCTTCCCTTTAGTCAATTCGGTTAAAGGTATAGCAATTTCGGCATAATTTGGAATATAAGATCGGTAAAATCCCATTAATCCCAAAACAGATCTAACTTCCTTTTTAGTTTTTGGTCTCTTTAGATCCCTTATTGCTCCTATTTTTTCCTCATCAGGTGCATGCGTTCCACCTCCAATTACATGACCTAAAAACTTACTTAATTTCTCTCCAAATTTACATTTATCCAGCTTAATCGTAAAATTTATATTTTTAAGTTCTTCAATGACAGCCCTAACATGCTCACAATGCTCTTCCCAGGTGTCGGAGAAAATGATGACATCATCAATATATGCTTCCGCATACCTCCGATGACCTTGAAGAACCTTATTCATATCTTTCTGAAACGTGGCAGCCGCCCCTGATAATCCAAAAGGCATTGTACGCCACTGATAAGTTCCATTATGCTTTGTAAAAGCTATCAAATGTTTACACTCCTCCGCCATTTTAATCTGCCAATAACCTCTCAATAAATCAATCGATGATAAATACTTAGCCGCCCCTCGGTATACATGATTTCCTGAGAATCTTTCATCGGAAAGGTTGGAACTTGAGTTACCGAATTTAAAGCCCTATAGTCTATACAGAGTCGAACAGTTGCGTCTTTTTTCGCCACGCAAACAATTGGATGGCTAATTTCAGCATTTGACACTTCGATTAGATTTAATTCTAATAACTCCTGAATCTGCCTATCTACTTCCTCTTTGCACGCTACCGGTACACTATATATCTTTGGCTTTTTCCTTTCCACTCCCGGTTTAAGATCAATACGATACTCCCCTATATCCGCTGGTCGTACAGGACCCATAAACACTTCTTTATTCTCCCTCAAAATAGACTTTATATCTTTAACTTGATTGTTAGATAACCCTTTTATTTCGAACCTCTCTATATCTCGTTCTACTTCCTGATCCCGGTTCAAAATAGGAATTTCCCCAACTTCTCCGAATTCCTCATCACCCTCAAAAACAATATTAACTATATTACATTTAGCAATAAATTCTCTTATTTTATTTTGGTGCACATGCTTCCTACTCCCGTCGGCTAACTCAACTATAAACGAATGCTGATTTCGTTTTTCGACTATGGTTGCCGGCCCTTGCCACCTAGAATATAGTTTATTAGTTGAATCGGGGATTAACAGAATTACCTTATCACCTACTTCAAAAGTTTTTTCCTTTGACCTTAAATTATAATGATACGCCATCCTATTTTGTTGCACCTCGGACGATAATTTTGTCTCATTTGCGGCTCTTTCTAAACGTCCCCTAAGTTTATTCAAATACTCATGAATCGACGTAGTATCTAACTGCGCCCCCTTATTTTCTCCTGCCCAGAATGACTTGAGAATCGACAAAGGACCCTCCGGCGCTCTACCATATAATAACTGGAAAGGTGCGATTCCCGTCGTAGAATTTGGGACTTCCCTATACGCCCATAATACAAATGGTATTTGTTCATGCCACTTTTTTCCTTCTTCTCTAATAGTATGATGTAACATACGTTTAAGGGTCTGATTAAATCGTTCCACAAGCCCGTTAGACTGTGGATACTGTGGGATCGAAAATTTTGGACTAGCACCTAACCTTTTCTCAAATTCTTTCATTAAGTCGGCGGTGAAATTGGTTGCATTATCACAAGCAATTATATTCGGAATTCCTGTCCTCATAAATATTTGAAGTAACGCATCACACGCGGTTTCAGCAGTTAAACTTTTTAAAGGGATCGCATCCGCCCACCTGGTATGTTGATCAATTAAGGTTAGTATATACTGATGCCCTTGGGAACTTTTAGGATCAATAGGCCCAATTAAATCAACATTAACTACCTGAAATGGAAGTTCCCGACGTGACACTGGGGAAATAGGAGCTCTATCATTTATTTTAACCCCTCTAGTCAATTGGCACTCTAAACATGACTCACAAAATTGTTTAGTTTCTTTCGCCATCCCCTCCCAATAAAATGAATACCTGATTCTCTGTAAAGTTTTCTTGGCTGCATGATGCCCTCCAAATACCGAACTATGCGCTAATTTTAGTATTTCTTCCCTTCTTACTTTGGGTACTACTAATTGCGCTATAATTTCGCCTAACAATTTCTCTTTATGATACAATAAACCATTTACAATATAATAATCCCCCTTATCCATTTTAGCTAATTCCCAAGCTTTCTCTAACTCTTTACATTCTAATTGGGATTCCTTAAACATATCAGAATTGCTAACAATAGCTTTATTATCTTTCTCCACTTCCGTTTTTTCCGTATTCTGAGTTTGTACATTTTGCGAATTCGCTTCTATTGCGTAAACATTACAATTATCGTTATTCATATCTCCCTTTTCACTCGAATTATCAATAATTTCCGAATTTTCTAACTCTTGGGCCTCCAGCAATGGCTCCTCGCGGTTGACATCTGACAACTCATTAATCACTTCGGGATGTAAAATTACTTGCTCATTAATATTATCAGTCACTGCGCAAAGTACTTCCTGATGAATTATATTAGTTTGTCCGAATTGCGGAATAGCTAACGGTAATTTAACCAACGGCGATTTAACTGCTTCACCGAATAACCCTTGTAAATAAATACTACCCGCTCCTTTTAATTTCTCTTCCGGTACTAAATCTTTATGAACAACACTAATTTCACATCCAGAATCAACCAATCCCTTTGCTTTTTGCCCATTTACACTAACTTCAATTTTCTCGAGCTTATTTAATTTCTCACCAATAACATTAGTTCTCTGTTCAGCCTTTGCCGATATTCTCGCCACAATAGCTCCATTAGGTAACTCTTTACTTTCTTTTACCACAATCTTATGCACACCCGCTTTCGGATCTCTCCCTTTATTACCATTATTTCCCTCATTACCCACTTTATAACAAAAACGTTGGTAATGACCTCTCAAACCACATTTAAAGCATTTAGACACTGAAGCATCACTAGGTTTCTTAAAATCTATTTTCCTATCCGGAAAAGAATTAGTCTCATTACTCCCGTTTTGCCTCCAATTATTACTAAATTTGTTATCCTCCCTCGGTCTCATTTTTTCACTGTTTACGTGCCTATCTTTACCTTTAAAACTTTTATACGTAACGGCGTAAGACTTATGTTTAGCGTCAAAATAATTGTCACATTCTTTAGCAATTTGAGAAGATTCTAGCCATTTACCCTGGTGAGTTAACCCAATATATGATGCGGTATCCTCATCTAACGTACTTACTAACTTATCAGTAACTATTAACTGGTTGACCTTTTCATAAGAGTCAGCACTTCTAATCTTACAATAATTTTCCCATGTCGCTATTAAACGCAATACAAATAATACATGAGTTTCGTTCTGGTTTCTCTTAGCCTTCTTAAAATTTTACAAACATGCCTTCGGTGTCGGCTCATGTTCCCTTAGAACTAACTCCTTTAATTCCTCATAATTCTCCATTTGTTCCGTAGTCGTATAAATTAACAAATTATCCGCCTTATCTCCTAACATATTTAGTAGAATTTCGGCCTGCTGGTTTTCCGGTACATTTTTAGTTTTGAATGCCCTTTCTAAACTGCTGAAAAATAAATTCCATCCCTCAGTCCCTTCCGGTACTTTGATAGATAGAGTTTTAACACTTTTGATCACTTTTTCAATGTTACTTTCATTATTAGATTCCCTAGACCCATTGAAATTATTTGCCGATCCCTGCATTCTTAGTTTCTCCATTTCTAATTCATGTTCCATTCTTAATTTTTCCATTTCTAACTTTTCCTGCTTTTCTAACTTTTCGCGTTCTAATTTTTCCTGTTTTTCTTCGCGCTCTAATCTTGCCTGCTTTTCTTCGCGCTCTAATCGTTCTGCAACAATAGCGTCAGATAATTCCTTAATAAACCCCTCGTCGTACTCATCACTGTCCATTATCTTTTTCTTAAGCTGAATTCTGGTATCATCTTCCGTGAATTCAACACCCAACTCTTCGGCTATACCCTGAAGATCAACCTTTTCTAGTTTCAATAAGAAAGCCATACCTTCACCGATTGTTATTACCACCCTACAATAATATTTAAACCTAACAAATTAATATTTCCTAAATTTTTAACTTAGTACACATACATCTCCACTTATTTTACTAATTAATACCCTTCAGATAATCAATGCATTTAATTTATAATTAACCTACTGAATAATCTAATTTTCCTCAACCATTGATATCACACAATATACTTCCAATAAAACAAACGGTAAAACAACAATTCGATTTGATTACTATGCAATACAGATTTCAATTTATACACTTAGATAATAACATACAATTTACATAAAAATACTGATACGTTGAAATTGAATAGAAGTATTGGTGTCAATCAAGAAAATCCACATAAAGAAAAATTGTAAAACATGCATATATAAATTTCTACCATTATCCTCACTAAAATATTTCCAAATTCAATACTGGTTCTCACACTTAAAACAAATATACTGAAAATCTTCACTTTTATTTTTCTTCACTGTGGCTCTCTTTTGGGCCTTTTTTTTTTCACTATGGCTCTCTTTTGAGCCTTTTTTTTCACTATGGCTCTCTCTTGAGCCTTTTTTTTCCCTCACTACTATTGGCCAATTAAAATCCTAAGCAATTGTTATTATACACTCTTCAAACTTAAAAAAATGTTGCTTCATTTAAATATTACTTTAACAATAATTTAACTTTAAGTAAACTTAATTATTTCTTCCAACTACTATTACCACAATTAGTAAAAAAAAAAAAATTATAGACAATCAATACTAGCTCAAGTTATTATGACCTTTCCTTAAAACAATAGCCAATATGGTTATTAACACTTTATAGGTAGGAAGTATTGATAAAACACATAAATAATATAGACAATTTAATTAAATTACTATTAATTATACAACAATAAATTTTGGTTCGAGATGTCAGCAGAAAGATATGATCAAAACACCTTACCTTATATTTTCTTTGCTGGGTACTTTTCTAATCACAGGTAGCTCCACGATGTAGCGGTAATATGGCACAACAGTTCAGTTTAGTTTTTTCTAATAAAGATACGCACAACACTTTAGTCTACACTAGACGATCCGGCACGATACTTTAGCACATACTCGACGATACGGCACGACACTTTACACACATTCGACGATACGGCACGACACTTTAGCATACAATCGACGATCCGGCACGATGCTTTAGCACACACTCGACGATATGGCACGACCACACAAGAATTCCACTGGATACTCCGGCATTAACAGACTGCAACACGGCTCTCTGGTCACTGGTTTCAGGCGATTCTATCCCGACGCTGCCAACAATTTGTCGGACGTTCCACTCAGTTCACACAACTTTGAAGAATGTCCGTGGTAGATATAGCTGCCACCACCGATATTACTAGGTGATATCGGTCACCCACTGTGAGATTGATGTAAATGAAGACTTACGCTAGTAACTGAATTATCAGTTTATTAAGAATATATGTACACACAAAATACGCTATTTACAAATATATACAACTACAACTTGGATATAGGTGATCCGGTTCAACATTAAATTAAATACCGTAAAGATTGGTTGTGTACTATTCCAATTACACTTTCCACCTCACACTCAATACACGTTAAATTCACTTTTTTGGAGCTCAACCTTGAGTCTCCCAACACAAGTATACTGGGCCTGCACTTCTTAGCCCAGAACACTAAACACCAGGACGTCTGTGTCCTTTGCGCACCAGAAAACGCACACTTTACGCTCTTCCACACAGAGCAACCTCTAGGTACGACACCTAGGTACGGAATGAATGATCTCAGGCCAACTTGCCCTCTCCAAATCACTGCTTTCCCCAACATAAACCCCTTTGGAGCTTCCTCATTGGACACATCCTTCATTCTTTTCTTGCTTAGTGACATGCTGCTAATCTGCTCATCATCCGCATACTTCACTGACACATGGACATGCCTCTCAGCTATCTCCTTTCTCTAACACACCACCTGCAAAGGATTATCTGGCAATTCCCCTTTCCACAAAGAAGGAATGTCCCCTTGGAAATTCTGTACACAACCATACAATACAAAATATTCAAATAGAAAAAGAGTAGACATTACATTCTTTAGAACAGGTGCTATCAGATCCTGACAATATCGTTTAAAATATTTTTATTTTCTTATAATACATGTAGGTTAATGAGAAATTTTTATCATTGAAACTATACGTTTATGGTAGCTGAAATAAAAAACATAAGTTTGAGACTTGATATTCTCAAAATATCTGAAAAGTACCTAGTCAATGTCTGCCGAAGTCTACCGAAGGATACCGTGCCGAAGTCTTACAAACTGAAGCGACGTTAGCCGGAATGTTAGGTATTTTTTCTCGTTACGGAATTTCTAGATTCTTTCGCCGCGCTCAAAGCCCACGATAAAAGCTATGCAATACCTTAATAAATTACCAAACAAAATTTGGCCGCGCTACGAAAATTAGATCGCGAGTTATAAGCATTTTAAATTTTTCGACCCTCACCGTGGGGGGGGGGGGCTCCTGTCACCAAAAATTAACACTCTCTCATAATAAATTACCAAACAAAATTTGGCAGCGATACGAAAATTAGATTGCGAGTTATAAGCATTTTAAATTTTTCGTCCCTCACCGTGGGGGGTCTCCAGTCACCAAAAATTAAAATTGTCTTATAATAAATTACCAAACAAAATATGGTCGCGCTACGAAAGTTAGATCGCGAGTTATAAGCATTTTAAATTTTTTGACCTCACCGTTTGGGGTTTCCTGTCACCAAAAATTAACACTGTTTCATAATAAATCACCAAACAACATTTGGCCGCGCTACGAAAATTAGATCGCGAGTTATAAGCATTTTAAATTTTTCGACCCTCAACGTTGGGGGGTCACCTGTCACCAAAAATAGGTCTCATAATAAATTACCAAAGAAAATTTGGCCGCGCTACGAAAATTAGATCGCGAGTTATAAGCATTTTAAATTTTTTGACCCTCCCAATGGGGGACCTCCTGTCACCAAAAATTAACACTGTCTCAAAATAAATTATCAAACAAAATTTGGCAGTGCTACGAAAATTGATCGCGAGTTATAAGTAATTTAAAATTTTCGACCCTCACCGTGGGGGGGGGGGTCTCCTGCCACCAAAAATTATCACTGTTTCATAAAATATCACCAAACAAAATTTGGCCGCGCTACGAAAATTAGATCGCGAGTTATAAGCACTTTAAATTTTTCGACCCTCACCATGGGGGATCTCCTGTCACCAAAAATTAACACTGTCTCATAATAAATTACCAAACAAAATTTGGCCGCCCTACGAAAATTAGATCGCGAGTTATAAGCATTTTAACTTTTTCGACCTTCACCGTGGGGAGTCTCCTGTCACCAAAAATTAACACTATTTCATAGTAAGTCACAAAAAAAATTGCCGCGCTACGAAAATTAGATCGCGAATAATAAGCATTTTAAATTTTTCGACATTCACCATGGGGGATCTCCTGTCTCCAAAAATTAACACTGTCTCGTAATAAATTACCAAACAAAATTTGGCCGCGCTACGAAAATTGATCGCGAGTTATAAGCATTTTAAAATTTTCGACGCTCACCGTGAGGGGGTCTCCTGTCACCAAAAATTAACACTCTCTCATTATAAATTACCAAACAAAATTTTGCCGCGACACGAAAAGTAGGTTGTGAGTTATAAGCATTTTAAATTTTTCGACCCTCACCTTGGGGGGGGTCTCCTGTCACCAAAAATTAAAGCTGTCTCATAATAAATTTCCAAACACAATATGGTCGCACTACGAAAGTTAGATCGCGAGTTATAAGCATTTTAAATTTTTTGACCCTCACCGTGGGGCGTCTCCTGTCACCAAAAATTAACACTGTCTCATAATAAATCACGAAACACAATTTGGCCGCGCTACGAAAATTAGATCGCGAGTTATAAGCATTTTAACTTTTTCGAACCTCACCTTGGGGGGGGGGGGGGTCTCCTGTCACCAAAAATTAACACTGTTTCATAATAAATCACTAAGTAAAATTTGGCCGCGCTACGAAAATTAGATCGCGAGTTATAAGCACTTTAAATTTTTCGACCCTCACCATGGGGGATCTCCTTTCACCAAAAATTAACACTGTCTCATAATAAATTACCGAACAAAATTTGGCCCGCGCTACGAAAATGCTAATAAATTTAAAATGCTTATAACTCGCGATCTAATGATCGCGAGTTATAAGCATTTTAAATTTTTCGACCCTCACCATGGGGGGGGGGGGGGTCTCCTGTCACCAAAAATTAACACTGTCTCATAATAAATTACCAAACAAAATTTTGGCCGCCCTACGAAAATTAGATCGCGAGTTATAAGCATTTTAACTTTTTCGACCTTCACCGTGGGGAGTCTCCTGTCACCAAAAATTAACACTGTTTCATAATAAATCACCAAACAAAATTTGGCCGCGCTACGAAAATTTGATCGCGAGTTATAAGCATTTTAAATTTTTCGACCCTCAACGTGGGGGGTCACCTGTCATCAAACGTAACACTGTCTCATAATAAATTACCAAACAAAATTTGGCCGCGCTACGAAAATTGATCGCGAGTTATAAGTATTTTAAAATTTTCGACCCTCACCGTGGGGGGGGGGGGTATCCTGTCACCAAAAATTAACACTCTCTCATTGCAAATTACCAAACAAAATTTGGCCTCGATACGAAAAGTAGATTTTGAGTTATAAGCATTTTAAATTTTTCGACCCTCACCTTGGGGGGGGTATCCTGTCACCAAAAATTAAAACTGTCTCATAATAAATTACCAAACAAAATATGGCCGCGCTACGAAGTTAGATCGTGAGTTATAAGCATTTTAAATTTTTCGACCCTCACCGTGGGGGGTCTCCTGTCACCAAAAATTAACACTGTCTCATAATAAATCACCAAACAAAATATTTCCGCGCTACGAAAATTAGATCGCGAGTTATAAGGATTTTAACTTTTTCGACCCTCACCTTGGGGGTGGGGGTCTCCTGTCACCAAAAATTAAAACTGTCTCATAATAAATTACCAAACAAAATATGGCCGCGCTACGAAAGTTAGATCGCGAGTTATAAGCATTTAAAATTTTTCGACCCTCACCGTGGGGGGTCTCCTGTCACCAAAATTTAACACTGTCTCATAATAAATTACCGAAAAAAAATTGGCCGAGCTACGAAAATGCTAATAAATTTAAAATGCTTATAACTCGCGATCTAATGATCGCGAGTTATAAGCATTTTTAATTTTTCGACCCTCACCATGGGGGGGGGGGTGTCTCCTGTCACCAAAAATTAACACTGTCTCATAATAAATTAACAAACAAAATTTGGCCGCGCTACCAAAATTAGATCGCGAGTTATAAGCATTTAAAATTTTTCGATTCTCACCATTGGGCAGGTCTCCAATCACCAAAAGATACATTATCCTATCTTGTTTTATCTTAAGACGATTCTTTTCTATACACATGCTATCAGGAATTTTTATTATTGAAACTATAGAGTTATAGTAACTGAAATAAAAAACATAAGTTTGAGACTTGATATCCTCTAAATGTCTGAAAAATACCGCGTCAATGTCTGCCTAAGTCTACCAAAGGATACCATGCCGAAGTCTGTCGAACTGAAACGATGGTTAGCCGAGTGTTAGGTTTTTTTCGTTACGGAATTGTTGTTTTTCGTTACGCTCAATTTTTCTCGTTACGGAATTTCTACATTCGGTCGCCGCGCTCAAACCCGCGATAAAAGCTATGCAATAGCTTAAAACGCATTCAAATTGCAATAAACATGCCTATCTAAAAAAAAGGACACCATTGACCTTCCCCCAACAAAAATCCAATTTATCTTAAATTTAAAAAATTTATATTATGTGTTATAAACTATGTCAAAGTGTAAAAGCGATCATTTAGTTTTCCTAATTTTAATAAATTCCCGCTAATTGTCTAAGCGAAAAACTATTCTTTCTATAAGTTTAAAAATTTATTTTTTCATAAATTGAAAAGTTGTGGTATAGCCTTTTTTTTTTTTTAGATTTTGTGAATTAGCACATGAAATAACAACCGCATGCGGAAGTACCAAATTTGTAAATTCAATAATTAAAAAAAAACTGTACTGCGATTACCAAATCCTAGTAAAAAAGTATTCCTTTTTCTTTCCGTTTCAAGTGATTTGCCGTGGCAGAAAAATATAAATCTGGATATGGTTTGGAGGGGGATTTTTTTTTTAGTCTTATAGCAGCTGAGCTGTCGTCTCGAGTGATCCAAAATTCGAGAAAAAACAAACAAGATCGAGAACGAATTTAAAACAATTCTGGAATTTATTAACAAAATAAAAACAAATACACATTTTTCACGTAATTAATTTAATTCATTAATTTATGTTAAATACGTAATAGTTTTTAAATCTATTTAAACTTTGGCAACAATTGGAAGAGAAAACGGCAACAAAAAATGAACAGATGATATTAAAATAAATATTTTAATTAAAGTAATAGTTTTTTTCAAACTTTTATGATTTGTTGTGTGACAAGAGATATCAGCGATATATACTCAAAATTTGAACGCTCTGCCTTGTATAGTTTTTGTGACGGACTCTGTGACAGACAGACAGAGGACAAAGACGAACAGGGTTTCGTTAGATGAATGAAACCCTAAAAAAAGCGAAAAGTAATCTTTGCGGCCATTGTGTTGATTGTTTGAACAAATCATTAAAATCTAAACAATCAGAACAAGCCATTAAAGTTGACGTTTTAAATGGCATTTTCCGAGAAAAGCTGAAAAAACAGTCTAACGAAAGGAGAAACAAGTTGGAAACTGCACATGAAGCGTAGCAAATGAGGTGCGTTCGTACGATAACGAAGTTTTAAAATTATTACTTTGATATATCAATCTCATAAAATTGTAATTAATGAATTACAATTAAAACGCTCATCAAACAATGTTCTCCCTGTACCATTATGTAATGGAATACTTTTGTGTGGCCTTGGAAATCAATAATAAATGTTCTTTGCACCACAAATTATGTAAAATGTATATTATAATATGTACTTTATAGTTGCATATAAATTTTATTAAGTTCGAATAAGTGTAACACCATTAAAATGCATTTGAAATATTTTTCCCCATTGACCGTAATGTAACTGAATATTTTTGATTGTCCCTGTAATTGATCTATTCATCCGATTTTCATAAAATTTGAAATAACTCGGCAAAATTATGTAATAATTATGTATTTTAAATTTCAAACGTATAAAATATATCTGAAACTTTTTCTCCATTGGCCATAATGTAATGGAATAATTTTGATTGCCCCTGTAATTGATCTCTGCATCCGATTTTCATAGAATTTGAAATGACTCGACAAAATTGTGCAATAAATATGTATTTTAAATTTCAAATGATTCGGTTGGGTAGTTTTTGCGTTGTTATATGCGGATAGACAGACGGACAGACGGACGGACTGAACGACCACATAGGTGCTACGTATATACATTATTACGAACGCACCTAAAAAGTGTGATCATGTGAATCATAATTTCTTATACCTTGATATGTGATTTAATTATCGTAAAATGGAAAACTGAGATCAATTTCAAATCGCTTCCATAAACAAGTCTTTCAGTTTTATAAATTTCCGTTAAAAAATGAATTTGTAAATGTGTCAAAATGTTTTGCGTTTTTTGAACAGAGCAGTTGAAGACAGACTTTAAAACGGACGTAAATGTTTAGCGAGTCTCGAGTCCCAATATAGACCAACATATAAACATAAGCATCGGATATACTATATATATCATTGAAAGATGCCTTGGAGAATTTGTCGTTCCCATGCGCGAAATTTTAGAACCCAATTCAAGTTTATATTTTTCGGCGTTCGGTTTCTTAAATTCTTTCTTCAGCTCCTCCATTTCCACGCAGCTGACGAATGTTATCTCTGACAGTTACGTAGTACACCGCTGACGGACGTACTCCCAAGATATAAAATTTAGACCAACAAACAGATTTTGATAAGAAGGTGAAGACATACATGAGTATTCGAATTAAATTTGAGTTGATACAGAAAATGAAGATGATGAATTCTTCAAATAGATAAGACTAAAAAAAAAAAAAAAAAAAAAAAAAAAAAAAAAAAAAAAAAAACTGGCAAGTTCCTTTCAAATGACCAAAATTTCAAATATTTTAATAACCTCTTCAGACCTGAGGTACACAAATGTGTACCTTCATTCTTTTCCTCATAAAAACTAAACTGTTCGATTTTTTTTGCATATTTACTTTATTTCTATATAGCTGAATGTTTTTTGCTTTAAAACAAAACAAATAAATGCCAGCTCTGATGAATATTACCTCATAAAATAATTATTATTTTCATCCGACTTTCGAAAATACATTCAAGACATTGTGGCAAAGAAAGTAAGAAATATTCATGATTATTTAATATAAATGCTTTACAATATAAAATTTTGAAAATTTGTTGATGATTTACTTGTTTTAAGACTTTAATTTTAGTACTACGTAAATTTATAGTACTGATAGTTAAATTGATGTTTTAAGAGGATTAGTACTTTTATATCCATATTTGTAAACCTAAATTACCCATCCTCTAAAGCACTGATTTCATAAAAATTACTCTTTCTGTCATCTATGGTGCCATTTTGATTATGCAAAAGCAATAAATATACATTTGTAGAGTTATTTTATGCTCAGGTCTGAAGAGGATAATCACCTTTATTAAAATTTAAGACATACATGAGTATTGGAATTAAACATGAGAGGAGATAAAAATAACAAGTTGGAAATTTCACGTCAAGCGTGGCAAATGAAGTGTGTTTGTACTATAACGAAGTTTAAAAAATATTCAGATCTTGGTGTGATAGCATGCCGTATTTCGGATACAGTATAGTAGCCGAAATCTTTTGTGTGTCCCTGTAAATACTCTTTGTTTTCTATTATACAGGATTTAACTTGTAGTAAACATAAGCAACATATTTCAGTTTCATAAAATATGAAATAGTTTAATATAACTAAAACGCAAACAATGTTTCCCCTTATACCATTATGTAACAGAATACTTTTGTGTGGTCTTGTATATTAATAAAAATATTCTTTGCACTACAGCTTCTACAGAATGTATATTTTAGCATATACTTCAAAAGTTCACATCAATTTTATTACGAACGAAAGACCGTAACATCCTTAAAATGCACTTGAAGATATTTTTTCCCATTGGCCGTAATGTAACGGAATATACTTTTGATTATTCTTGTAATTAAACTATATACCTGATTTTCATAAAATTTGAAATGACTCGACAAAATTATGCAATAAGTATATATTTTAAATTTCAAATTATTTGGTTGGGTAGTTTTTGCGTTGTGATAAGCAGACAGACAAACGGACGGACGGGTTGAGGGCCTGAAAGACGACTACAGGTGCGACATAATTCTATAATTACGAACGACCGAAAATGGGCTTATGGAAAAAAAAAATGTTTATAAATCAAGTTGTAATTAATTGAAAAGAAAAACATATTGCTTATAAATCTATTGAAAAACTCATGTTATTATGTTTCGTGTTTTTACTTTTAAAAATGAGTCTGAAAATTTCTTTCAAAAAATGCCGAGTTATAGAGCAGCATGAAAAAATATTTTTCTGCATTAAGACATACGTGTAATGTGTATTCGAATAAAACTAGAAAAGGGATAAAAAATGAAAATGATGAATTCTTCAGATCGATGAGAAATAAGAAGTAAAGTGTTTTTCAAATTACCAAAAATGTAAACATTTTTGGTTCAATATACTGAGATTGTATAAATTCAATTTTGAAAAAGAAACAAACAAATATCAAACAATTAGAAAATGGCTTATTTATTAAAACAGAACTTTTGGTGAAAATGAAAATGATGAATTTTTCAAGCAGAATAGATATAAGAAGTATGGTAGTTCTCGAATTATAAAAACTTTCAATAATTTTGGTTTCCATATGCAGAGATTAAATAGTTTTAAGGGTGTATTCGAAAAAACGCCTTTCCACCTTCAACAGCTCGAAATTTTCCGATACAATTTCAGACACATTTTTAAAAGTAGAAACATGAAACTTTCCGAGAGGATTTTTGAAGAGACATATAAGGTGCCGTGTGATGTCATTTTACGCCAATGTCAATTGTGCGTTTGATGATGAATTATGATGTCAATCCATTAGAATTTGATTTATAAACAATTGTCTTCTCAGTATGACCCATTTTTTCGTTCACAGGTCTCCCGCTTCGTAAAAATCGGTTCAAACTGCCGTTTTTGATTGCTTTTTTGCAATGTTTTCTGTATTTATCAAAGAATCGACAATCACGGCACCTTGTGCACTTTCCAAATAAGACAATTTGCCAGTTTGATGCATATGAGAGCAAAACTGTGTCTAAAAATAAATCGGAAAATAAGCAGTTTGAATCGAAATACATCCTTAATTAAAAAAAAAAAGCATTTAGAAAGAGGGTTATTTATTAAGATAGAAAGTTGTATCTTTTTCATTAGAAAGAAAAGCATTTTGTTATGCTTTGTTTATTTTCTCCGAAGAAGCCATGCGTATTCAAATTAAACTGGAAAGGGAATAAAAATGAAAATAGTGAATTCTTTTAATAAACTAGATGTAAAAAGTAAGATACGTTACAAATTATCGAAAAATTAAATATTTTGGTTCAATATACAGAAATTAAATAAGTTAATTTCGAAAAAAAAGCAATTATAGGATTATTTAAAAAGACAGAATGTTGAATCTTTTTCATAAGAAATAAAAGCATTTTGTTATCCTTTTTTTTTTTCTCCGAAGAAGCCATCTCGTGTTTCTCCGCATTCCTCTTTGAACGTTTTCCAGAAAAATGCCACCAGCATTTAATGTCAGTAAGCTGATTCCAGACCTGGCACATTTCAGGTTCCAGAAATATATCTTTATTTAATAAGACATCTCTCGGAAATGAAATATCCTCCTTTTTTATATAAGATTGGCATTAATTGCACTTGGAAATGACAAATTTTATTTTATTTTTGTGTCAAGAATCTCCTTGCTTAATTGTATCAATTATTAAATTACTGCATATTTTGGGGGAAAGTAAAAATAACTTTCCCCCTTTTCATGAAATTATGGGAAAAAAAATCTTACAGAACAACTTATTAATTTATTCGATTAACTTTACCGTATAAAGTCATTGTGCTGAAAAAATACACTCTATTTCCCACAATTTTGTGGCATTTAGGGTATGTTTAACAGTTTATTTACACTTATACATTGCTAAGTAGGAAATGATTGCTTTTAATTCAAAATTTTGTTGTTTTGTGAAAACTGAATTAGCATCGGTATTATAGTGAAACAATATTATGAATTTCTCATTTAGGTCATTTTTCTTGTATATATAATTACTAAAACCGAAATGAGCTATACCAAAGTTGTCTAAATATGAGAATTGAGTACGTCGCAAATTGGTCGCTGAGAAAAAAGATATCATCAGAATACATAGAATATTTTAGAACGTTATAGGAGTCAAATTTGAAAAATTAGAGCTTTGCTTATGGCTGTTCAATTGCTCTGCTTAACATTCGCAAAATGTTTTGACACATTTACAAGTTCATTTTTCAACGGGAAGATACGAAATTGCAAAGCCTGACCATGGAAGTGGTTTGGAATCTGACTCTGTTTTCTATTTTTTGATCAATAAATTACCCATTGAGTTATAAGCTTTTTTGATCATGTGACAGAGCGATTTTCAACTTGGTTTGGAGTGTTTTCGTTTCTTCACGATGAAAGTCAGTTCAAAAAGCCCACTTTGCCACTATTTTCTGAGGGATTTATTGTACTTCAAGTACAACAGGAAAATGAGTGCGATTACTTAGTTTTTGAACAACAACACCTGCTAGCTTCATACATTTTCGAATAAAAACAAATTAAAAATTATGTCATAAACTTGCTCTTTTTGATTTAGGAATAGATTTAAGCTTTCATTTCAGTAAGATGAAAGTATAATGTTCAAAGTCTTGACGCCGAATAATGTTATTAGACCTCATTGAGGGGCCTAATGCGAAGAAGCGATCTTCAATGAAGATCGATCTATCCAAGAAAACCTGTGATCACTTTTGCGGAATTATTTGCCTCATTTAAATAGTTATGGGGGCTCTTGATAATGATATGGTGTATATTGCAATTGGAATAAATTTTAAAAAAAGAAAAGAAAAGAGTTTTAAATGTCGATAAATATTTCGCACTATCTCAATATTTTCAATATCTTAAAAACTTTTTAAGAAATGATGTTTCTCGTAAGCGTACGCAAGGAAAAACTTAGTTTTCCAGAAAACACAAATAAAGATTTTGATATAGCACAAAAAGTTATGCCTAAAGTTTATAAATTTTAAATTAACCATATTTTTAGGTGCTTATATATTTTTGTATACATCATATATTTCTGCATTAAAATGTATTGTATACCCTTCTGTGGCTCTTTAAACGGTCACTTCCGTGAGTGTCATGTGAGTTTTTAAGATATACATTGAATTAGATGCTTATAAAAGAGTGTTTTTCTAAAAAAATATTTTTACTTTTTCTGTTCAATATCTTCCTATTTTTTTAATCAATATTAATGTGATAAGAAAATATAAATTTTTGGAAAACCAAACCACTTCACACAGCGTTATATATATTGTTTCTTGATTAAATTTTATTCCTTTATTTATTTTACCATACATTATACTGAAGCAGTATTTATAATTCAGAATATATTTGAATGAATCGCAGTCAGTAAATCTGATTGATTTGTAAGACAAACATTGAATGCTTATAAAAGTGTGTTTTGCTAAAAAGACTATACATACATACATATATATTTACTTTTACTGTTCATTACTTTCCATATTTTTTCATCAATATTAATACGACAAGAAAAGATAAATTTTATGAAAACAAAACCATCTAGTTTTACGTAGTAACGCGTCATACATATTGTTTCCGTGTTAAATTTTATTTATTTTATTTTTTCGTACTGTACATTCTACTGAAGCAATATTTATAGTTCAGAATATATTTTCTCTTTGCTTTTTTTTTAGTTATACATTGGCTTGGAAAGGAAGGTCGTTAGTCTCCCCTGGGCTATAAATCAAGATCACGACGTTACTTTATCTTGCTTTATACGGCGGTAGGCGGAAAACGTTCTCGGAATAATTTTTGTTCGGAACAACCCACGAGGCGAAATTGAATTAACGGGGTCAGAGACAAGAGAGAAATTGGTTTTTAATGGTAACTAACCAGATTTTAATCGGTTTAGTCGCCATAGTTTCACAAAAATCAATGGAGAGATCCTGAAATTAGTTGAACAAATATTTTAATTTGATTTGAAGTAATTCGATAACAGTTATATAAATATAAGGATTAAAAGAGTTTTAAAAAATTTTCCTTCAATGTTTCACTTCATTCAGTGCTTATCTGGATAAATATAAAAGTAGAAATAGTCTTTTTGAAAAGCTCTCTCATTATTAGCATTCAATATTTACACAAATACGTGTAAAAGTATTTTTTTTTTTTTTTTTTTTTTTTTTTTTTTTTTAACATTATTTTATAAGCATTATATGTTTATCTGGATTTGTATAAAAGTAAAAATATAGCATTCAATATTTACACAAATAAGTGTAAAAGTATTTTTTTTTTTTGCATTATTTTATAAGCATTAAATGTTTATCTGGATTTGTATAAAAGTAATATTGCTTATTTAAAAAACTGTTTTACAAGCATTCGATGTTTATCTGGATAAGTATAAAAAGAGAAATAGTTTTTTGAAAAGCACTCGCATGAATAGTAAAGAAAATAAATGAAATTATCATCATTCAAAATAATTTTACAGAGTCTTGTGTATTTTTAACGATGTTAATTTTCAGAGTCCATTATAAATTTACCGAATAACTTTTATGTTTTTTAACAGGATCTCGGTTTTCTAATCTCTGTCATTTTACATAAGACTTAACCCTTAACAGCTGTGACAAGAATTGTTGCATAACTACTGTGAGCGGTCTGTCAGACCGCTTAATCTAAAGACGGATAAAATATTAATTAATTCTCAGAATACTATTTTTATATTAAACTTTATAAACAAGACTACTATAAATAAAATTCAGCTATTCAAAAGAATTTGGAGATAGTAATAGGGCTGCAAACGAAACAAAATTTGACAGTATCTATAGTTAAACTAAAACTGAGAGTTAAACTCCGAAATTTAAAAAACTCAGCGGTCTGCGAGACCGCTAACAGCAGTTAAGGATTAAGATAATGGATTAACCATAGATTCTCTGTAATTTCGTGAAATTTTTTTAACAGCATAGTTTATTTATATTGTTTTTGAATAATAGTTTATATTTTGGCAGCGTATATTTAATAGGTATAGTTATGTATGTAAGCGTCACTTGTGGTTAATTTCTTTCTTTCTCATGAATTGCCCAAATGAAGTTGTAATGCTTTTATCGAAAAGGGAAAAACATTCGATTACAAATCCCCTCAATAACCATGTCTGCAAATGCCATGCTTTTAGGTTTAAAAATGATACATGAACCCGTAAACTTCTCAATAATTTACGTGCTGTTCAGGGCCATAGATAGAAGTGAACACCAGGGGTAGGGATCGAGAAAATGTATGGAGGGCTCATGTTTTTTTTTCGTTCGCTCTCTGACGCAGAAAGATAAATTTGTGCATATTCACACCGTAGGTACTATATTTCTTATTAAACTGTTGTAATAACTTCATTTTATGCTATAAAAAGAATAGGATGATGAAAAATTCGAGTGCATAACTAAGGCAATATTAAACATCATGTTACCTTCCTATCTGCGAGTAAGATGAGCGAGTGTTGTAACACTCATTTTAGTTACAATTTAGTATTTCTGCAAAACTGCGAAAGGGCACAAAGCTAAATCAGGTTTTTGAATAGAATTTCATTTGGATTTTCGGAACATAAATTCATTCAGTGACCTTAGTATCTTTTCCAGGGGTGGGATCAAAAATTTTTAGGACGGGGGACTGAGCCGTCCATAGCACCCGCTTATCTATGGCCCTAGTGCTCTTTTGCTGGAATTTGTTTTTCTTCACCTTGAAAAAAAATCTCTTTCTATCAGGTAACTAAAAAAGTTCTGCCGTTTTTACGAAACAGCAAACGTTACAGATTGTTGCATACAATGAATAATAGATGAGACTACGTTTGTTGAAATATGTTAAGCAATTTGTCATGCAATGTCATCGTACGTAAAGAATTGGAAATGTTATCTCTTAAAAGTAGAAAAATGGACATAAACAGGATTACTCCAAATTGTAAAATTCGTGCTCGTATGTTGTATAAGTTTAAACTTGGAGCAAATGCTGTGTACACGTAACCACAATGTCACGTAACCACAATGTACGTAACCACAATGTACACGTAACCACAATGTACACGTAACCACACTGCCACCTAACCACAATGTACGTAAACACAATGTACGTAAACACAATGTACACGTAACCACAATGTCATCGTATGTAAATAATTGGGGAGGTTATCTCTTAAGAGTAGAAAAATACACATAAACAGGAATACTCCAAACTGTAAAATTCGTGCTCGTATGTTGTATAATTTAAAACCTGGAACTAATGTTGTGTATACGGCTCAAAAAATATGCCAAGCTTTCGGAGAAGGTTGTGTCAGCACTCGCACCATCCAAAAGTGGTTTATGAAATTTGCTGCCTGTAATGAGACGATGGAAGATTCCCCACCAGCAGAGCGGTTATAAGTCATTACTGATGAGGCATTAATGCCGTTCTCAAATCAAAGAAGTTGGAACTTGCACTTGAAGCGTAGCAAAGAAGGTGCGTTCGTACCATAACGAAGTTTTAAAAATGTCACTCTCATATACCAATCTCATAAAATTGTAAATAGTTACAATTAAAATGCGCACCAAACAATGTTCTCCCTTTACCATTATGTAATGGAATACTTTTGTGTGGCCTTGTAAATTAATAACAAATGTTCTTTGCACCACATATTATACAAAATGTATATTATAGTATATACTTTATAGATGCACATCAATTTTATTATGCTCTAATGAGTATAACACCATTAAAATACATTTGAGTCATTTTCCCCCATTGACCGTAATGTAACGGAATAATTTTGATTATCCCTGTAATTGATCTATGCATCCGATTTTCATAAAATTTGAAATGACTCAACAAAATTATGTAATAATTATGTATTTTAAATTTCAAACGAATAAAATGCATTTGAAACTTTTTTCCCTATTGACCGTATTGTAACGGAATACTTTTGATTGTCCCTGTAATTGATCCATGTTTCTGATTTTCATAAAATTTGAAATGACTCGACAAAATTATGTAATAATTATATATTTTAAATTTCAAAAGATTCGGTTGGCTAGTTTTTGCGTTGTTATCTGCGGGCGGAAGGAGAGACGGACGGACGGACTGAACGACAATTATAGGTGCTACGTATTAACATAATTATGAACGCGCCTAAAAAACAGATTTATGACATAAGTTTTAATTTATTTTTGTTCGGAAAAGTATGAAACTAGCAGGTGTTGTTGTTGTGAAACTATCTAATCGCATTCATCTTCCCGTTTTTTTTTTTTTTTTTTTTTTTTTTTCTCCCGTAAACACTATAGATTTCTTATAAAATAGTATCAAAGTAAGTTTTTGAATTGACTTTCTGCGGGAGAGAAGAAAAACCATTCCAAACTGGGGTGAAAATCCCCTTGTCACGTGATTGAAAAAGGTTATAACTCAATAGGTAATTTATTGATAAATAAATAAATAAATCAATAAATAAAATAGAACACTGTGTTAGATTCCAAATTGCTTCCATGATCATGCCTTCCAAATTTGTATCTTTCTGTTAAAAAAATGAATTTAAAAAATGTGTCAACACGTTTTCCGCTTGTTGAGAAGAGCAGTTGAGAACAGCCTTAAAGGCTGCAGTCGAAGAAGGTTCCACTTAAACGAGTCAAACGTCAGCAGAAAGATTCGCCGTCAGTGGTAAAACAATCCGTTTACATTTGCATCGTCTGGGGAAAGTGCACAAGCTGAGCAAATAAATACCTCATCAATTAACACCTACCCAGAAGCTCAATCGCCTGAACATATGGATTCAGATCTTTGGATAGGAACTACTTTTGTACTCTCCTTATTCTCCTTGCATTAAACCTCTGACTATCACATATTTTTAAGGGGACAGTGGATGTTAATTTTTTTTTCATCATAGCAATGTGAAATTTTGTGCATATATATATTTCACCAAAAGCATATAGAACGCCTTCAAAACAATTTCCAATCTTATTAAAACTTTTAAATTTTTAAATGAAATATTAAAATGCTTCTCGTGTCTTAATTTTTGAGATATTTTCTTGCTTTAGCATTATAATCACTTAAAACTTTATTATAAACAAATTTGTGTAAGATGTTTTTAATATTTTGAATAGTTAATATTTTACAGATTTTTTTCTAAATTCCATATCGATTTTCATCGATTTTTTCCCTTTTAATAAGTAAAAAATCAAATTTGACTATCTTAATGAAGACGAATTTTAAAAAGCTTACACAATTTCTTTCTAAACAATATCAGGATACTTCCTTATCATAAATATTTAATAAATATTGATCAAAAATGACGTCGCAAGGTGCATCTCAAAAAACTAAAAACGCTGAAAAATTAGTTTTGAGGAAAGCATATTTAATGTATAACAGACACACTTATCTTTATTATTTACTTCTTAAAAAATTCATAAATGATATTTTAATAAGGAAAAACTGCTTCGGAACTATTATACCACAGAAATAGATCTTTTTTGCGACGATTTTGCCCAAATAAAGGTCTACTGTCCCCTTTAGCCTCGATAATCATTAATGCAATCGACAGTTCCGCAGTCGAGAGACTATGGCAACGAAGTTACAGAACTTTTTCAGCTCTAAAGAACATTACCTTCATAAAAATAGAATTTATAAGTTTCTTTCCCATTGGGAAAAGATCATTGCATATGAGGGTGATTATTTTGATGAATAAATTGTATTCTTTCCCATACATTTTGAAGTTTGTAATTTTGCACTTAAAATGACAGAGCTTTTTTTAAAACTAATACATTAACTTATATTATGAGTTATTGTGATGCCCGCGCATACCTCTGTTCTCAAGCGCCCCCCCCCCTCTTGTCTTGAAGCGCCCTCTCTTGGGAGCTGAGAGAAAACCTGCAGAACGAGAAATGGTCACCACCTGAGAAGGTGTGATAAAAGGGCGGTCCGGTTACTTCGACCGTAAGTGGATTTAATGTGGAACTAGAACGAAAATATTATTTGAATGTTATTGATTTTGTGTCCCTCTTCGTGTTTTGTTGTGTTGTTCAAGTTATGTCCTGCTAATAAAATGTCTTCGTAAAAATGGAACTGCTCTGAGAATTTATTGGCCCACAAAGAAGCACCCACACCCAAGGAGTCTCACACTGGTGTCAGAAAATTGGAATACGTGGGCCTAACTTCCTCGAGTGTGTATCTACAGCATCATAGTATAACTACCCTCGTGAGTTTGAATAATTCGGAGAATCGATTTTATAATTCAGGTAAGACATTTTAATTATTATTCTGAATATGGCCGATAAAATTGCTAAAATTAAAAAAACTCGTGGGGTCACTAAATCCGCGATTACTTCTATAATTAAGAAAATTGAAGAATTGTTTATAGCAGACCCACCCGATTTAGACGAATTAGAAGAGAATCTCGCCCAGTTGGAACAGAAAGGGTGCGATTTAAAATCGGATGATAAGGAAATTTTTAATTTGTTAGACGATTTAAATGAAATAGAAAAAGATGTGAAAGCGTCGGCAGAATACCATGATAAAATTAATTTATGGAGGTTCAGAATCAACAAAAAACTGAAAGAAGGAAAACAAAACAATAAAAAAGAATCCCCCATTATAAACAACGAGAACAAACCCGTAGACGCGATTACAATTAAGCTTCCAACGCTTAAAATTGAAAAATATTATGGAGATGTAACCCTTTTTCAAAATTTCTGGAATTCTTTTAAAATAGCGGTACACGATAACGAACAACTGTCGAACGTAGAAAAAATGAATTATCTGTTAAGTTATTTAGGCGGGAATGCATATAACGCGGTTTCTGGTTTCGCTTTATCCGATAAAAATTATTTGGAAGCAATTGATGTTTTAAAAAGTCAATTTGGGAGAACAGATTTAATCGTATCCAGTCACATTAACACTCTTTTAACTTTACGACCTGTTACAAAGCAAAATGATATAATCGGTTTAAGAAAACTATATGACACGATTCAAACGCAAATACGCAGCTTAAAATCTTTAGAGATTGAATCAAATAGCTTTGACTCTGTTTTAACACCAATAATATTAAAAAGTTTGCCCTACAGCTTGTCCCTTAGCTTTGAAAAAGAATGTATTAAATGTCCTGAACGATCGCAGTATAGTATTGATAAATTATTATCTTTCATCCGAACTGAATTGGAAGCGCGCGAAAAACAGAATCATCTAATTAATGCTTTCGATTCGAGAACGAAAGAATATCCATCAGATTTGTTACCTGAAATGAAACAAAAAAGCAATAAATTCAAGGCCAATCTAACTCATGTCAAAGTTGATGAAAATATTTGTGTTTTTTGTAATTCGCTTAGTCATTTATCAGAGAATTGCGACAAATATTCAGTTGAGGAAAGAAAAAATAAATTAAAAAGTGAAGGCATGTGCTACGCCTGCTTAAGGGGCCGCCATTTAATTAAAAATTGCCCCGTGAAAACTAAATGTAGGCTTTGTTTCAAATCGCATAATACCGCAATTTGTAATTATTTACTTGGAAAGGATAAACAGAAAAAAGAAAAAAGTGATACGAATGACGCATTCATCGCAAGAGTAAATTCGAAGGTGTTATTTGGTTTAAAACAGCCACGGCAAAAAGGAAAATTAATTGAATCACTTCAAACAGTAGAAGTCGAAATAGAAAATAAAATACTACAAGGGGTGATTGATAGCGGAACTCAAATTTCGATTATAAAGACAGAGTGCGTACCAGAATATTTTAAAAATCCTTGCGGGTCGATAATACTTAAATCTGCTTTCGGGCATGAGTTGAAAGCACCATTAATAAATGTTCCCCTAAATTTAGCGGCTGATAAATTACGTTGTAAGGTGTTTCCAAAAATGGTAATAACATGTGCGATGGTTGATAATTTAATAAATGATTTATTATTGTCTTTGAATGCATATAATGAATTGAATAATAGAAAAGAATGTATCGAAGCTGACAGTGCAATAAATGATTGTAATAATGTAAATTTGCCCTGTACGAAAGAAATTAGAGCGGCAGACGTATTCTGCGCTGCCACAGAATTAGTTCCAACTGAAATAGGAAATGCAAACGAGAACATTGATCCCGATCGTAGTAATAATACTGATAATTTTTTGAATGATTCGGAAAAATTTAAATGTGAGCAGGGAAACGATGCGTCACTTAAGCAGTGTTGGATTGATGCTAATAATAATCGCAATAATTATTTTGTTCATGATAATCTTTTGTATCACCGAGATAAAATAATGGGAGAAACAGTGCATCAATTACTGGTACCCGAGCCACGTAGAAAGCAATTGTTAGAGTTAGCACATTCAAGTCCTTGGGGTGGTCATTTAAGGGTAAAGAAAACTACGCAAAGGTTAAAATATTCCTTTTTTTGGCCTAGTATTAAGAAAGATGTGACCGATTTTTGCGAAAGATGTTCATCCTGTCAGCTTCGAGCGAAAACAAATAGGTTCGATAATGTACCTATAACCCCAGTTACTCGTCCTGATGAAGCTATGCAAATTATGAACATTGACATAATTGGTCCAATTGAACCCGCCAGTGGAGGATATAAATATGTACTGACCGCGATAGATCAGTGTACGAGGTGGCCGGATGCTGTTTGTTTACGAAACATTTTTGCTAAAACTACATGCGATGCCCTCTTACAAATATTTTCACGAACTGGAATTCCCAAATTAATAGCTAGCGATCAGGGTAGAAATTTTACGTCGGCTCTCACGAAGGAATTTATGAAACGTTTAGGGACCTCCCCGCGTTTTTCCGTCCCGGGTTACGCACAATCCAATGGCTTAGTTGAGAGATGGAATGGTGTCCTTAAAGGAATGATACACCATGTTATAAGAGAAAACGCCGGAAGTTGGCATAAACATATACCCTTCCTTTTATGGGCTTACCGAGAGGTACCAAATGCTACGACAGGTGTTAGTCCATTCCAGATGTTATACGGTAGACATCCAACTGGTCCTCTTTCCATATTAAAGTCGTCATGGACTAATGAAACACCTTTACCAATTGGTCAGTTAGGCTCAGTTACCAATTATTTAAACGATTTGAAAATGAAATTAGAAAAGGCCGCCGAACATGCCGGAATTTCTTGTACGGATAAGCAGCGAGCTTATGCTTATTATCACAACAGGACAGCTAGACATAAAGAATTTAAACCAAATGATCAAGTTATTGTATTAATTCCAGACAGTAACCATAAAATTTATGCTAGATGGACAGCACCAGCTACGATACTCGAAAAGAAGTCCCCCTATAGTTATTTAGTACAATTACCAGACAATAGTATAAGGCACTTACACGCTAATAAAATCCGAGAATTAAAGGCTCAAACGACACACATAGGAGTTATATATGATGACGATATTGATTTTGGTGAAATTGAAAATGTTCCGAAAATTACTAAACATGATCCGAACAAATTTGATAAAGAATTACACCTTGACCATTTAACACATAAAGAAAGGAAACAACTTATTGACGTTTTACACAAACATTCGAATCTCCAATCGGGTATCCCAAAAATTGCAAATGTAGGCGAACATCGGATTAAATTGAAACCAGATAGCCAAGCTAAACGCCAAAAACCGTACCGAATTCCAGAAGCACTTAAAAGTGAAGTAGACAGGCAAATTGAGGAATTATTGAGTTTAGGACTTATCGAACATTCAGAAAGCGAATATGCTCACCCGATCGTTTGCGTAGCTAAAAAGGATTCCTCAATCAGACTATGCGTCGATTATCGATATTTAAATTCCCAAACCGAAATTGATTCATTTCCTATGCCTAATGCAACTGATCTGATATACAAAGTAGCGTCCGCGAAATTTATTAGTCTGTTAGACTTACTAAAAGGCTATTGGCAAATACGGTTAAGTGAAGATTGCAAACATTTGACATCATTTGTCACACACCGAGGGCAGTATTCCTTCGTCGTTATGCCTTTTGGGCTTCGGAATGCTAGCGCGACCTTTCAAAGATCAATGAACCGTACCCTTGTCCAACATAAAGATTATGCTGAAACATATATAGACGATGTAATTATTTTTTCGGATAATTGGCCCGATCATCTTAGACACTTAGATGCTGTATTGACCACACTCGAAGAAGCAAAATTTACAGTAAACTTTAAAAAATGTGAGTTTGCTAAACCACAAGTCAAATTTCTTGGACATGTAGTAGGATCTGGCATACATGCTCCTGATCCAGAAAAAGTAGCAGCGATCCAGAACTTAGAAATTCCGAAATCGAAGAAAGATGTCAGAAGCCTTTTAGGTCTTCTATCTTATTACAGATCCTATGTTCCTACATTTTCCGAAATAGCTCGTCCCTTGATTGAACTAACCAAAAAACGAGCACCTAATGAAATTATATGGACCGAGTCATGTGAAAAAGCCTTCAAAGATCTGAAGCAGGCCATTAGCGAAACGCCAGTATGTTATTCTCCAAAATTTGAGAAACCTTTTATTATTCACGCAGATGCATCCTCATATGCGATAGGTGCTTGCCTATCCCAAAAAGATGAAAATGGAAGAGAGCATCCCATCGCTTTCTTAAGCAAAAAATTGTCTAAATGCCAAGAAAGATATGCCACCATCGAGAAAGAAGCATATGCAGTGATTTTCGCCTTGAAAAAGTTTGAACATTACATTTACGGATCGCAAGTGACTGTCGTAAGCGATCACAATCCCTTGAAGTTCTTGTCTGATTGTGCCTCTCAAAGTGCGCGTCTTCAAAGATGGGCTCTTGCATTGCAGAGATTTCAAGCCCAAATCTCCTACCGACGTGGAACCCTCCATGGTAACGCCGATTCCTTGAGTAGACTGTATGCGTCACACTGGACTTAGACCAAGAAACTTTCCGTTTGAAATGCACCAGGACACTGAATTAGTTCCCATGCTGATCCTGTGACAACTACTAGACTTTTACTTGTTATTTCTTGAACTCTTTTATTTATTTTTCTTTTGAACTTTGAAACAAACTTTTGAACATTCTAGAACTTTAAAGTTTTCATATTATTAGTGTTGTCATATTGCGCAGTATATTAGATATTTTTTTTATTATCTTTGTTAAGTAAGTATATAATTTTGGATTTTTACTAATGATGTGTATTACTGAATATGTATATAGATGCACCAGATTTTGATTAGTCATAAGGACTAAATCAAAACTTCGGAAGGGGGAGGTGTGATGCCCGCGCATACCTCTGTTCTCAAGCGCCCCCCCCCTCTTGTCTTGAAGCGCCCTCTCTTGGGAGCTGAGAGAAAACCTGCAGAACGAGAAATGGTCACCACCTGAGAAGGTGTGATAAAAGGGCGGTCCGGTTACTTCGACCGTAAGTGGATTTAATGTGGAACTAGAACGAAAATATTATTTGAATGTTATTGATTTTGTGTCCCTCTTCGTGTTTTGTTGTGTTGTTCAAGTTATGTCCTGCTAATAAAATGTCTTCGTAAAAATGGAACTGCTCTGAGAATTTATTGGCCCACAAAGAAGCACCCACACCCAAGGAGTATCACAAGTTATTATTTATGAGTATTATTATGAGTATTATTATGAGTATTATTTATTATCATCAAATCTCCAAAAAAAAAAAAAAATCACGATCTTATTGATACAATTTAATTATCTAAATTTTCTTACTAAAATTTTAGGAAATTATCCCTATAAATAAAAAAAAATTATATTCCATTAAAAATACAATGTTATAGAAACAATAAAAAAGTTTCCTTAACAATGATGTATTCGTAATAATTTCCTGTTAAATAAAAACAATTTTATATTAATTCTAATACAAAATCATTATATGACGTCACATCTCGATAACAAATGAGCCTCGATTTTTTACCACACCCACTAAATTACACTGTCGTGTCTTTTATTGCACAATAGGTTAAATTCTCTCATTTGGAAACTTTGTCGCAAAAATGCAGGTGGTTAGCGCAGATTTTCATCAAGCCGTATCCTGTACAATTTTG
The DNA here is from genome assembly GCA_964019185.1 of Maratus speculifer. Lineage (NCBI taxonomy): Eukaryota > Metazoa > Arthropoda > Arachnida > Araneae > Salticidae > Maratus > Maratus speculifer. The sequence goes on from OZ025302.1 coordinate 212,206,881, forward strand.
TTCCATGTTATTTTCATTGGTCGCTGGTGTGAACCAGCTTTGTACATCTGGCAACGCTGATTAGAACCGTCATTAATTGCCTAGACTTTTCATTTATACTCAAAATTTTATTCCCCCATTTATGTTTTATTTATGGACGGGAAGTGGTTATTATGTATGGAAATGATACAATTCTTTTTCCGAACGAGTGTTAAACTTATTGATGTAATTTCCTAGGGTGTGCTTTATTCGTGCAGATTACGTATGTGCTATTAAATTAAGTAAATGTAACAGATATGCATTGATGTTACTGCAATATATATACAAATTATTTGACTTCTATAATTTAGCTGGATAAACATGTATTTCTATTAAAAAGCAAACATATGTCCGTGACTAACGCTGATGTCACATCGACTTGGTAACTATCTAAGCAACCTATTTACCATTTTTTCACAAATTTAATTACAGTAATCTCTTAACATTTATGAGATTTGATTAAACGCAAAATAAACAATTTAGAAATTGCACGTGAAACGTAGCAAATGAGTTGAGTTCGTATGGTAACGAAGTTTTAAAAATACAGTCGACTCTCGTTAATTCGAACTCGTCGGGACCACAAGAAATGTTCGAATTATGGAAAATATGAAGTGAACACATGCTTAATATGGTACTATTACAAAGAATTAATGTTATAGTGTTTTCTAAATTTATTTCGTCTGTTATCATTAGAATACGACTTAGTATTAAATTAGAATGCATACATACATAAACTAATTAAAAGATTAGAAACAAGCACAATGAAAGAAAAAATTAAAGCGTCACTGATGGACAGACGGAGCACTAAGAAAGTGGATATCAAATGCATTGGATTATATGTATACTCGTTCTGTACCAATTTTCATAAAAATTAAAGAAAGAAAGTTATTCAAATGATCTGAAATCCGAGAGAAAGAAAAGAAAAGTGAAAAATCGGAATTCTCGTTAGTTCGAATTAACCGATGTCAAGAGAAACGAGTTCGAATTAATGAAAATTTTTAACAAGTTTCTACCATTGGAAATTTCGGGACTTCATGTTCAGTTCGAATTAAGCGGCGATTCGAATTACCCGATTTCGAATTAACGAGAGTCGACTGTATTCAGATGTGGCTGGTAAAGTAGACAGTACTTCGGATACAGTACAGTATCCAAAATATTTTGAGTGTGCCTGTAAATACTATCTGCTTTCTTTTATACAGGAAATAATTTGTAGTATGCCTCAGCAACGTGTACCAATCACATAAAATATTAAATAGTTTATTAGAAATAAAACGCGCATCAAACAATATTCTCCCTATACCATTATGTAATGGAATATTTTTGTGTGGCCTTGTAAATCAATGATAAATGTTCTTTGCACCACAGATAGCGCAAAATGTATATTATAGTATATATTTCATAGATGCATATCAATTTTATTATGTTCGAATGAGTGTAACACTATTAAAATGCATTTGAAACATACCTAAAAATACGGAACAATATTTGCGAATACTAAACTTGGTTATTCGCGATTTATTTTATAAAGAGTATCTTTTTACAAAGTAAACTCGCTTTGTTTTATCAATTCTATGAAATATGTGACATTAGACACAATAATCCACAATAACCTACTGTATTATTGTATGGCCTAAGTTGCGAACATTTCAGCCCTTGTGGTTAGTGAAAATATAGCTAAATAATTAATTCCATTTACTTTTCATGCAGATTTTTTTAAAAAGTTTCCAACTTTCTAAAATTTGAAATATTTATTGTAGGTGAAATACTTTTTGCAAATACTGTCGGAAAAACTTTAAAACGTCAACAACAAATTGTTGAAAAAGCAATAGGAAGCAATTCTTCTCTGGTTAGAAACCTTAAATTTAAAATAAAAATCGAGGCTGCAACTTTTCCTTTCATAAAAATTCATAAACTAAAGATCTGTTCTGTCAAACAACCACATATCATTAAATTTTTTCATCCTACATTAGCAAATAAATTTTATACAATATGTTTATAGTTCCTCAAATTTATTTAAAGCATGTAATTTTAAGATATAATGTATAATAAATGTATTTTTGAACTTCAATTGCTCTCCCCCCCAAATTTTTTAAAATTTATTTACAGGAAGATAGTAGCGGTATTCGCGATTTTGATATTCGCGAATGTTTTAGAGAACCTAAACCTCGCTAATATTAAAGGATTATTGCACTTCTAATCAATGCATAATTTAAATTTTTACACGATCGAATAGGGACATGATGTGCTTTTAAAAACAATTTTTTGAAAGCTACATCTCAAATTATTGATTTTTATTTGTTTTAAAAAATAATTTTAAAACATGATTTAATAAAAAAAAGAAAAAATCTATCTCTATTGCTTGCAGCTTGATTACGGAAAATTAACCAGTTACCATTTAAATAACATAATTTCTCGTCGTATGTTTCTAACTATAATTTCATAAAGAAGTCAACACTTCATTAATGAAGCGATAATAAATTAAAATAAAGTAAATAACAATAAATTTAATAGATACGTAATCTAACTAAGGTATTCAGAAAATCTTAAAAAATATGAGTAAAAAAAGCTGATGTAATTAATGAAATTGATTTCTTCATTTATTAATCTCTGGTAGACAGTATAAAAGTATCACTTTTAGTGAATTTTAAAATTTTTATTTAAGTACACATAATTTATATATACATTGGTGGCCAAAATTGTGGACACTTTTAGGTAGCTTTCATTACAAAAAGTAAAAAAATATACCTATTGCAGCCGTACGGGGAAAGTCCATCGGTAAATTTTGCTATATTTTCGTCGATCATGACCGCTAGACACATAACCACACTCCGTTTAAATGTTGACTTACATATATATATTATATATACCGGGTGTCCCAAAAATGACTGATGGATTTTAAAATTCAATAAATTGCAAACGGTGAAAGCTATTTAAAAAAAAAAATTGCAGGAGGGTTATGCACTATGTTAAGAATTTTTTTACCGTAATTTTTTATTTTAGTTCGCATCTCAAACAATAGGTGGAGCTGACGGCGATTGAAGGCCAGGTGATCAGTGCTGAGTGAAGCGTCGACCTGGCCTTTAATCGCCGTCAGCGCCACCTATTGTTTGAGATGCGAACTAAAATTAAAAATTACGGTAAAAAAACTCCTGATATTATACATAACTCCCCTGAAAAAAAAATTTTAAATAGCTGTCACCGTTAGCAAGTTATTGAATTTTAAAATCCATCAGTCATTTTTGGGACACCCGGTAGATATACCCATTATATATATATATATATATATATATATACCTATATATATATGAATTTTGTCATGCTGTAACTATCGACATTTATGAATCAATTTGGATGAAATTTTTTATGTGCATAACAGAAGTACTAATGTCTCGACCGAGTTTGTTGGCCAGCTTCATCCACCATCTTGTTTCAAAAGGGCGGCCATTTGATTCTTTTGAAATTTTTATGTTTTTTAACTCTGTATACTTATAGAAAAAGTTCCGTTTCACACAATGCAAATTCTTATATATCATTTTTAACAGAATGTTAAAAACATTAAAAGACATTTTAAACAATCACACAATGTAAGTCAACAATATAGGTCATTTTAAAGAAAAAGTTAGTAAACATAAAAATTTCCATAAGTGTCTACAAATTCAAATGGCCTCCATTTTGGAACAAGATGACGGTTGAAGCTGACCAAAGAACTCGGTCGAGACATTAGTACTTCAACTATGCACATAAAGAATTTCATCCAAATCGGTTGATAAATTCGAGAGTTACAGCACGAAAAAATCCAGATATCTATATCTATATCTATATGGATATATCTATATTTATAGTATATACAGGGTGTTTCAAAATAAGGTGGACAAATTGATATGACAAATCAGGCATACGAAAAGGATAAAAAATCACATAGGAACATAGGGCCGCAAACCCCTTGCTGAGTCACAAATACAGGGTGTTTCATCCTAACTCAATTTGGGTTGACGATAATAAATTTCAGAAAAATGAAATAAATTATAATAAAACATTTGATAGACATTTTCATCTTTGTTTTAAATGTGATAACACCAATTAAAAGTTGTAGAAGTTAGCTTTATACGCACCAGCAATACGCACTTGGCACCTCACATTTTGAACTGATCATCAGTTTATAGGGTATCATCGATTGCTTGAGCAATATGTTTTTCCAGATCTTTTCGTAACGTTATCACATTTCGCACAAAATTAGGTACATATCGTTCCATTTTCATTACGATGTTATTATTTTCCTGGAAATTATTACTTTCAAACAGGTTGTAGCTAGAAAGAAACACCCTCTATTTGTGACTCAATAAGTAGTTTGCGACCCTATGTTCCTATGTGATTTTTTATCCTTGTCGTATGCCTGATTTGTCATATCAATTTCCGCGTTATTTTGAAACACCCTGTATACCTGTAAGTCAACATTTCAATATAGGGTGGTTTTGGGATGTAGGGGTCGTAACCGACGAAAATATACCAAAATTTACTGATGGGCTTTCCCCGGACGGCTGCAATAGGTAGTTTTTTTATTTTTTTGTAATGAAAGCTACCTAAAAGTATCCACAATTTTGGCCACTACTGTATATATATTAATTATACAAGTATTTTAATACACTCGGGACAGTAATTGTTGAACCACCCTTATCGTAGAGATAAATAAAAATGCAATAAAACTCTTTTACACTTTTTTATTTACACTTTCTCATACTATGACTATGAAAATAATGTTTCATAATATTAGACATTTAAATACGATGACCAAAGATTTGCAATGTCCATAATTAGTTGAATAAAGCAAATGTTGAAAAGTTTTATGTTATGGGATTCATTGATATGAATTGATCTAAATCAATTTGAATTACTCATGTTTCTTATCATGTACTCTGAGTGATTAAAAAAAAGTAAAAAGTACTATAAGTCCGACAATTTTTTTTCTCAACAAAATTATAATCTGTTTCTTTTAAAATTATGATAGAAAGGAATTAGTTTTGCTTGATACTAATTATCTATTAGCCCAGCTTTAGAGTCCTCTCTATACAATATTTCATCACAAATAGCGCTTCTTCTTCCCAAACTCAATTAAATTCATTTATCACTAGAAATAACTGTAGTTTCTAACAAAAACTTGTTGGTAAAGCATAAAAAAAACGTTGTCATATTTCATAAAATTTATTAGTAACTTCTATTATATCTACAAAAACACCAAAGTTTAAGCAATAATCGTAAACTACGCTTATTAACTTAAATGTTACACGTTTAAGAAAATAAATTTCAATCAATACAGTCGAAAATGACCGAAAGACGAAGAAAGCGCCATCTCCAATTTTATTATTTTGTTAGAAACGATTTTTTCACTGCTCTGTTATTTATAACCGACATTTTCTGCGTCAAAAAGTTGTGATAAAATACGACAAGAAATAACATCAATTATATTTAGCTCGATATTAATTGCGACAAATCTCCTTTTACAAAAAATATTTTCATTTTTTCCATTCTAATAAATAAATCTTCTGCCAGCTGATAAACGAAACTTCTGCGTCGTACGTAGCTCTTGTTGCCAACTTCTTTCTCATAAATTATGATAGCAAAAATGACTTTTGATGCTTTTTTCGTTTCAGATCAATAGTTAATCTTCAGGGGTGGCAATAGGTATGACCCCTTAATCGATTCGTCATGGATTTCGGACATTGATAATCCATTTTCAGGAAAAGAGATTTAAAATCTTAGATGAAAAATGTTTTTTTTTTTTCATATTTATTGAAATAACCGTGAAAAGATACTACAAGATTTGATAAGATTTTAGAAAATGATTTTAATAAACTTAAAACATCAAAGGATTAATAATAGTTTGATTTTTTTTATATCCTTTTCTTTGTGTGTCATAAGAACTATTCTTTAATCCCTCGAAGTGAGAAATCAAAAAATAAATATTTTAAAAAAGGAAGAAGAGAAGCAAAATCATAAATAAATGAAAATATTTAAAATAATCGTTTCAAATTTATGAAAAATAAATGTATAGAAACAGATTTCGACAAAAATTTGTGGTTAAGGACTGTTATTAAAATTAGAGAAATATAATAATAAAAACCAATAATATATTAAAACTAGTCGTTGGAGGCCACCGTAATACTTACCCATCATACATATGCATAATATAAAATGTGAAAATAAAACATGTGTAACTTATTTATATTTTATTAATGAATTGCTGATGAGCCAATTTCGACAAATTATACAAAACGCCAAAATACTCAAGTAATATCGGATTGCGTAAAAAAAACATCCTTACAACTCCAAAAATAATAATCGTATTAACTAGCAATTTACTGCGTCGGATGAAGCGTCTCATTTCCAATTAAAATATATCTTTGAATTCAAATTTGAATGAAATACAGGGTCATGAAAAATCATAGAATGTGAAAAACAGTATTACACGTATCTCAGCAACTAATTATCCGATCAACTTCGTTCTTTATGCAAAATTTGTGTTATTTTATTGCCTTTTATATCCACTCCTTAAAATGAAAAAATTCGAAATTTTTTATATACGTTTCATCTGAATGAATTTTTCCAGAGTCCGAAAAAATAGTTCCGGATAATCGAGGTTACTGATATTAAATAGGCTTCGTCCCATTCTTACATACTAAGTACATACAAAATTTCAAGTCTCTATCTCAATTTGTTCGGGAGATAGAGCGGTTACAGACAGACAGACAAACACACAGACACACAGACGGACGGACGGCAATTTTTTTTTTCTAAAAATATATTTTTCGGAATCTCCAGTATCTGAAACGTGTAAAACCGTCAAAAAATTTTTTTCGATTTTAAAAACGATTGCAAGACTTACCCTATACTACGTATGATGGGTAAGTAATAAATAAAAAACGGTCCTACTTAAGGTATAGTCATCTTATTTTCGCATGATTGAATTTAATTTATGTAATCGAATTAAATTATGTATTCATGCATGTACCAAGATTTGAATATTTATGAAACTTAATATAGTACGAACGCGCTTTATTTGCTACGTTTGAGTTACAATTTCCGACTTGTTTTACAGTATATTTAAAAGCTGTCGTACTCAAGCCACCGTCTGAATTTCACATTGTTTCTTTCACCGTACATTGCAGCAGCTTTCTAACTTATAGAAACGCAAAAAAGGGGCTATTCATATATATTGTTATCATTTTAGGGGGGGGGAGAATCTGGCACACCATATAATAAGATATTTCTAGGCAGTGCCTGATTAATGCACGGAACCCCGGGGCCTCGGCCCTGAACCCACCAATTTCAGGGGCCACAAATTATGTGACTGATTTTTTGTTCCTTTATCAAATACGTTTCAAAGTAAGTTTGATTAGTAAATATGCACATTTTTTTTTCTTTTCCGATTATTGCAAATTAGTATCCTGAAAAGTTGATAAATACTGTGAAACCTCAATTATATGTTCTTGGAATTTGTATTTTTCTGCGTGCAAATTTTCTCACAATTTAAGATTTTCCACTGTTTCCATTTTATATTTTGGTCCCTGACGTAAAAACAAAGTTTTACTGTAATGAAAAACCTCCATAATTAATTTTTCTGTAAAACTACTTTTCAATTTGAGAGTACCTATAACTTTTAAAACTTGCTGTATCCAGAAAATCCAATTTGCGGAAAATGCCAAAAACTGAATACTGTGTCTATTGGTTTCAATATAAACGAGGATTTTACAATATCAGAATTATAGTTTAAAATGATTACTAGACTGTTAGGGAAAACCCAATTTTTATGATTTTGGATAAGGCGAGTGTTGAAAAAGACGCCCTCATTTATTTTGCAACATAAACTGTGGATCATAGATGTTTGTAAATTAGACAAATGTTTATTTGAGAAAGTGGACAGTAATTAATTTTCTTGATTATTCTTGTTAACTAATTTTTTTTTGTAAATTTGAAATTTTTACATAAACAACTTTGTCAACTCATCGAATAAACCATTTTTTTTTCTAAAAGTGTCAAGGAATGGGGAAGTAGGGGGCGGGGGCAACAACAGTAGGGGGCGGGGGTTTTTAACAAGCCCTGGGCCCAACTTCAGCTTGATCGGGCTCTGCTTCTAGGAGAAAGAGGAGTTTGTCTTATGATATCTATAACAATTTTCATCCAATCTAAATTATCTCTTTTTATTTGTAACAAGAGTTAGTTCCAAATAATATATTATCTTTTTCCAGTCTGTTATCTATTTTTACGAAAATACAAAATTATTTATAAAATCACTGAATTATTATAAAATTATTTTAATTCTAAAATATGAGATACCCCAATGTTTGACATGACTATAATCACAGTTAGGAAAAAACAGATGTGAAATATATTTGAAATGTAGGAATATAATGGATGGTATTCGGGAGTATAGGCCATGTACCTTCTGGCTTTTTTACGGAACACCGTATACCCTCTGTTTATCAAGAAAGCTATAGTATATACATTCTAGGGTATACTCTCTATTTTGAGCGTATACCTTCTGCTTGAATCGTATATCCTATGGTTTATTTACGACTACACTACTGTTGAAATGGAACTTGTGTTTACTAATAAAATAATAAAAGAAAAAGAATGTTGTCCATTGGAGCATTTATAAAAACAAAGTTTCTTTCGCTACCACTAATTTTTAGAATCGTTTCCAATTTCAGAGAGTTTAGTGAAAATTTCATTTATTAAACATCTGTCTATTTTAATTGTTAATTAATTAAGAAACATTAGTCTTTTTTACAGTATACGTAGCCCTTCACTGCACCATTTGCGACAATTGCCACATATCAAATAAAGAATACTGCCCAGTTAAACTGATGGCATTGAGCTCACAGGCTACAAATACAAATTGTACATTAAAGCCTTATATTTTTAAGGGTTAATTTCGTTCGAAAAAAAATTAAGAAGGGGAAACAGCTCTTCCCTTTCCTCTTTTTTTATACTTAATCATTGAACCTCCTATACTATCAAAGACACGCTTTATCATATAAAAAATCTATATCCAAAATTCAGAGCAAATGAGATAATTCTTAATAAAAACCCATTTAGCATTTATATAATTTAAAAGAGTTATCCCCCTCTTTTATACTTAACCATTAAACTTCCAAAACTATTCAGAGATTTGAACGAAATCTGAAAATTCTGCTTGAAAAACCCATTTATATAAATTAAGGGGGGGGGTATTAGAACCCCTGTTCCTCCTATTTATACTTATTCAATGAGCACCTAATAACAGTCACGGAATCGCCTCATCAGAATGATCCTAATCTAAATTTTGAACGAAAACATAATTCTGCATGAAAATCCCATTTATATCAACTAAGGGGAGGGGCATCAGCCCCCCGTTCCCCCTCTTATACATATCGAATGAACTCCAAAAACTAATCAGGGAAGCGCCTTGTCAGGATATACCTACATACAAAATTTCAAGTGGATCGGATATTTTTATCATGAGTTATCGCGTTACGCACGAACGTACGAACGTACATACAGAACGGACGGGCACATAAGCTCTCAGGCTATGATAGCCTGTGAGCTAAAAAACACTGTAATTCTCATTGCGTGCCATGAATTTCGCCAATAGGATCGTTGTATTTTGTTCTTTGGAAATAAAAAAAATTCGATCACGCTCTAAAGGTAAAACTTACTTTTATTATTTTTACTGAATAATTAAAAATATAAATATAAAGAAATTCGTAGTGTGTTAAACTGTTAAAATAAATTATTTTAAGCTCATTTAATTGCAAAACCCAACTACACAATGTTTTAAAACCATAATTTTGTACATAGGGAACACAACATAAAATATCAAATTTTAGCTGAAAATATTAAATTTAATTATTTTTACTATTTCCTCCATTATTAGATCGTATATAGATTTCAAATAATTTTTTTCATAAAAAAAGAAAAAAATCGTGCAGTAAAGGGATTAAAACTGTCTTCCCCTAAATTAACCACAGTTCTTTAAGCTTTAATGCAACAGCTTTCTTACTATTAGAAACACAGCAACCTGTTACATTAGCCGATTATCACCAGTTTCAAATATTTCCACACCTTAATTTTCTTTTTAAATTTATTTAATTTTATGCTTCCTTCATTTGAAGATAAACTTTCTCATGAAAGACATTAGCGTGAACTTTCAAAATGAAAGCTGGTATATTTGCATTATTTTCACAGCCGCACTAATCAGATTCAGGTAATATATCATCCAGTGTCTTTTTGAAACCAATTCATCATGCGCATCATTTAATCTTCCACTCGCCCGGCATTAGCTCTAGACTTTTTTCTTTTTTTTCGTGTACCCAATGGGATGTACCACAACCACCACAGATAAACTGCCGATAATTTATGATCTAGTTTGCAGAAAATGAGTTATGAAAGTTTCCGAAGAGTTCAACTGATTCATCTGTTCCTTATATGATGTATGGAGTCTTCAGGCAATCATATATTTGGAATAATTGGATTAAATTCCTAGATTTAAACCACTCATCGATGTTTAGTTAGATTTTGCTATTAAAGACTGAAAACACTTATATAAATACAGCAGTTGATTTTTTTTTAATTACAAGCAATGTATGAATATTTATTTAATCCTCAAGACTTCCTGGAACTTTAAATTATACACAGTAAAACAAGACAAATGTTTCTTTATTCTACAAAAATATAATATAAACACAAATGAAGATAGAATTCTACATATTGAGAATTGAGAATTGAGAATTGAGAATTTAGAATTGAGAATTCTTTTCTACCGAAAAGAATTCTACATATTTAGAAACATCACAACACAATATATATTCAAAATTTCAAGAAGGATTTACAAAAACAAAGTTTATTTTGCTGACACTTATATTCAGACACATTTCCGAGTCGTTTTACAGTGTTTTAATATATTTTCTCATTCTGGTGTATAGGTTTTTTTATTGTTTGTTTTTTCGGTACTACTTGGTTATTCCTTCGACCAAAAAAAAAAAAAAAAAAAAAAAAATAACGCCAAACTGTAAGATTAAATACCAATAATGGATGACTTTTTATTTGTATTTTTATTAATATTCTTCTAATTATTTGTTTTTTAGATATTTAAAATAGAAATTATGTCAATAAGTATAGTTTGGCTATTAGTTTGGCGATTTGTATAATTTGGCGAATTTGGTCGACGGGATAACCAAGTAGTACCGTTTTTTTCATTTTAAAGTAAACGTTTTCTTGTTCAATGAACATGTTACAGACAAACATGATAAATTAATAACATTAACATTGACAATATTCTGTTACACCTGGATGTATAAATTTAACTAAGCGGCTGACAATATTTCATTGGAAATGAATAACATTTTAAAAACCAATATTTCTCTTTAAAACAAATAATTAATTCACGAACTAAAAGTACTGAAAAATGTTTCCGAATAATAGTGACAAAAAAAGAAATTTTCTTTTTATAAATGCTCATTAAAAACTGGAAAATTCTTTGGTTTCTGATATTGATAATGATAAATAACGCTGCTTCTTAAAAATTGTCACTCAACGTCATCGTCTCAATTAAGGCATTCATGTGTAAATTTTAATCCAACAACCTTTCTTATTCGTAGAAACACCGCAACCTGTTACATTAGCCGATTATCATCAGTTTGAAATATTTCCACACCTTAATATTATTTTTAATTTTATTTAATTTTATACTACCTTCATTTGTAAGTGTAAACTTCCATTAGCGTGAACTTTCAAAATGAAAGCTGGAATATTTGCATTATTTTCACAGCCGCACTAATCAGATTCAGGTAATATATCATCCCAGTGTCTTTTGGAACCAATTCATCATGCGCATCATTTAATCTTCCACTCGCCCGGCATTAGATCTTCGGCTCTTTTTATTTTTCTTCTTTTCGTGAACCCAATGTGATGTACCACAACCACCACAGATAAACTGCCGATTATTTATGATCTAGTTTGCAGAAAATGAGTTATGAAACTTTCCGAAGAGTTCAACTGATTCATCTCTTCCTTATATGATGCATGGAGTCATCAGGCAATCATATTTTTTGGAACGATTGGGTTAGTTCTTCGATTTAAAACACTCATCGAAGGTTATTTAATTTTAGTGTTAATGATTGGAAATACGGATATCGGAGTAATGTAAATATGTATTTAATCCCCACCACCTGCTAGAACTTTTAAATGTACACCGTAAAAAGAAGCATTTTTTTTTTTAAATGTGTGAAAATATAATGTAATCCCAAATGAAAATTACTGTATTATTTTCTGAGTTACCGATTTTTTCGAAAAACGTTCTCTAATCTTTAGAACCAACGTAACTATTGGATTACACCAATGTATATTTAATATATGACTATCGAATTGCTAACAAGTCGTAGAACCAAAATAGGAAAAAATGTCCAATCCGGGAATCGAACCCGGAACCCTTCGAACAGCGCTCCAAGTGCTCTACCATTTAAGCTACCGGGACGATGCCCAGGTTGCCATTTCCCACTTACGTTTAGTTGGCAAGGCTACAACTGCAGCACAAGATGGTAATGTCTACAGGATCACACAAACCTATGGCGTAACATGAGACACAAATAACCCAGCATAGGTCAATACACCATCGGCTTGTACATTTTTTACTATGTTGGCTCTACAACTTGTAAGCAATATGATAGTCACATATTAAGTATTCAATAATTTCAAGCGTAATTTCACTACTGATAATTAATTGAAAAATTAATTATAATTAAGATGATATACCAATGTATTTCAAGCGACTGAATTATTTCCTGTATTTGAAAACACATTTAGATATAATTTAATCTTCCTAAGGTGAATTTTAAAAAAAGTAACTGACTAATTGAATGAAAATGTTTATTTAATGTTCATGACTTTCTTGAACTTTTGTTTGAACAATGTAAAAAATGACGGATGTTTCGTAATTTAGAAAAATATAACCTCAAAGAAAAATGTATATTAATATCTTCCGAGTTGCTGATGATTTCCAAAAACATTCTTTATCTTTAGAAATGTCAGAAATATTGAATTATACAAATACATTTCTCGCAATTGGATAATACCTTGATTTAAAGTATTCGTCGAGGTTTAATTTAATTTTGCTATTTATGACTGGAAATATGAATAAATATAAATATGTATTTAATCATCAAGACCTCCTAGAACTTTTAAATGTATACCATAAAAAGAGAAAAACACTTTTTTTTGTGTGTGGGAAAATATAATATAACCCAAAATAAAGATGTAGAGTAAAATTTTTTGAGTTACCCATTCTTTCGAAAAGCGTTCTTTATCTTTAGAACTATCAGAAATATTGAATTGTTGGATAATGTATTTCAGGCGAGTGGATTATTTCCTGTATTTGAAAACTTATTTAGATATAATTTAATCTTCCTAACGTGGATTAAAAAAATAACTAGCTAATTGAATGAAAATGTCTACTTAATGTTCCTAACTTTCTTCAATTTTTGTTTTGTTTAGTGTACAAAATGGCGGGTGTTTATTTATTTAGAAAAATATAATATAACCACAAAGGAAAATGTTTAATAATCTCTTCCGAATTGCCCATGATTTCGAAAAACTTTATTTATTTTTAGAAATGTCATAAATATTGAATCACTTAATCATCCCAACTCATTTGTAGCTATTGGATAATTCCTGGATTACATAATGTCATCGAGGAAGATTTAATTGTGTAAAAGTATTTAATTGTGCTATATATCTTTAGAAAAATCCAAACTAATATAACTCCAAAGGAAAATGTGCAATAATTTCTTCCGAGTTACATATAATTTTGAAAAGTGATATTTATCTTTAGAAGAATTCAAATGAATATAACTCCGAAGGAAAATATACAATAATCTCTTCCATGTTACTTATAAATTTGAAAAGCATTTTTTATCTTTATAAAACCCATCCCAGTATAATCCCAAAGAAAAATGCACAATAATCGCTTTCGAGATACTTATAATTTTGTAAAAAGTTCTTTATCTTTAGAGAAATCGAAAGCAATATAATTGAAAAGATTGGATAAAGTTTATTCGTTTGAAATACTGATCTAGATATAGTTCAATTTTGCTGTTACAGATTAAAAATACTAATACGAATACATACATTAGATTCTAAAAAAAAAAACAAAAAAAAAAAAAAAACAATTAGAGTACTAAAAAGTGTATTGAAAGCACATGATCAGACTTGTATATAACCAAAAATTTTAGCGTACTTAAATATTGGGTCAAAAAATTTCTGGATGTTTAATTAATTTAATATTTAATAAAATTACGCGTTATATTATTTTGACGGCGTGAATTAAAAACCGTAATTGAAAATAACTGCTATTTAAATTAACAATTAATTACACTAGTTTACAAAATTAAATTTTTTGTCTGTTGCCGCGAATTTTGTGGTTGATAATGTTCACTTATGACTTGTTTTTATCAAATCTAACCAAAAAATCTTTTGAGCAGCTCCAATTACTTTGCTTTTTATTTTTATCATTTTAGCATATATATTAATCGATAACAGGCGTATTTTACTGTGTTAAGATTAGTTTTTCAATTTTTTGCGTCATGAGTAGTTCAAGGAGGCATTGTTTAAACAATTCAGATCATTTTTGCTATATATATGCAGAGAATATGTGTTTAAGAATTGTAGAAAAGTTATATCAGAGTTGGTGAAATATACCTATTTTGAGTATTTTGGGATGCTCTTGGATAAAAATGAGAAGTCTTGGGCTCCCAATTGTGTTTGTAAATCGTGTGTGGAATATTTAAGATTATGGAAAAGTGGCAAAAGAAGTGACTTTAGATTTAGAACACAAACTATTTGGCGAGAACCACGAAATCATCTCGAAGACTGTTATTTTTGTAGCGTGAACGTAAATGGTTTAAACACTAATAATCCAGCTAAATGGTAGTACCCAAGCACTAGCTGTGTTCAATGTCCAGTGCAGTGTTTACCTGACTCTTCAGAGTCTAAAAATATATCCGAACCATTAGAACAAGGCATTGAAGGACCAAGCTCATTACAAAATGATGCGGATTTTGAAGGTATAACAAATGAGCAAAAATGCTTTTCCCAAAATGAGTTAGATGATCGTGTAAGAGATTTAAATCTTTCTAAACAAGCTTCAGAATTGTTAGCATCAAGACTAAAAAAATTGCTTTCCTCAGATATTAAAATAAGTTTTTGGGAAATAAAAAATCTGAAAATTACATTGAACTTGTAGAAGACTTTCTGCTACAATTAAAAAATATGGGGTGCAATATGAGCATAAAACTCCACTTCCTCCGTAGTCACCTGGACAGGTTTCCGGAAAATTTAGGAGATATGAGCGAAGAGCAGGGAGAGCGTATGCAACAGGGCTTACGCGTCATTGAAGAGTTCTGTTAGGGTTTCTGGGATACGAATATGATGTCTGACTATTGTCGGTCTCTGATACGTCATTTTATAAAGTCTACACATCGGAAAAGATCTTTAAAATGAAGTTTTTTAGAACTCAATGATTAATTATTTTTTTGGTAAAGTAAATACATGTTTTTTCTGTTTAATACCCACATAGCTGACACTCAGAAACTAGAGCTGACTAAAATATTCTAATTATATTTTTGAAAACAGCATATCATATGTAGTCAGCAACAGCTAAAAATTTTTCGGCAACAGGTGTACTGTAAACTAGTGTTAATATTATTTAAAGAATAATTATTTTAATTTAAAAAAACTAATAAAAAATCCATGATAGGAAGGGGTAAATTCTTTTCAATTACTTTGTTAATGCACTTAGAAACAGCTCAATCATTAATATTGTAATTTCTTTGCACAAAATATCAGTCACTCTCATAACGTTATGAAATTATTAGATTTAACCACTATCGCCGGGATAAAAAGTTACTTCAGCCGCCGATGAACAACCGATTGTTTTACTCTGCAGGTAATAGAAATAAAAGGGTCTGCGATGTCACTAAAATGTTTTGAATCTTTAAACTTTGACTTGTGGGCAAACAATAAAAAATCGAATGTAAAATTGGGTATTAAAAAAAGTGTTACAAAAAAAAAAAAAAAAAAAAAAAAAAAAAATTCGTTTTTCTTAATTTTATTCCGCAAAATTCCGAATTTTTTTGCAAAATTTTCCGCGGACGCCGTGCGTCTATTTTATGCAACTCTGCACATGACTTCCTTGAACTTTTAATCCCCTGACCGTCGAGCAAAAGGGCAAAATTGTAATGTTGTTTCCCCTTTAACTAATTAAAAATATTAAAAAAAAAGATGTTTTTTCTAAACTGATACAAAATATTTTGTTGCCTATAGGTGTATAATCTTTGAGATTATTAAGCTTGACTTAATGTTTCAAAACTGGGTTTTATTTGCAGAATTATATTAATTTAAATATTGCTTATGTTGCAATGAAGCTTGCATGAAAAAATCAGTTCGCGGCAGTCAGGAGCTCAATTGTACTTTGTAAAATGTTTCTTAAAATGGAAAAATGTAATATAAAAAACCACAAAAAAATACAAAAAAATGTTTCGATTTACCAATGACTTCAAACGTGATCATGGAAGTAATGTGGAATCTAACTGAATTTTCTATTTTTGATCAATCTATTTTGATTATATTACAAGGCGATTTTCACCCGAGTTTGGACTGTTTTTTCTTCTATCCCGTGGAAAGTCAGTACAAAACGGCCACTTTCTCACGATTTTCTGAAAAATCTATTGAAAAAAACGTGAAACAGTGCGTTTAGATAGTTTCTGAACAACAATCTTGTAAGTTTCGTACATTTCTGAACAAAAATAAATTAAAAATTATCTCATAAAGTTGGCCTTTTTGATTTAAGAACAGTCTTAAGTACAATTAATATAATTAAAAGTGTTTCTCAAATCTCTTAAAATTTAAATTAGATTCTAAAATTAATACAAAAATCTTTTAAGAGCTACAAAATTCTGTAATATTTTTAAAAAAGTTTATCATTACTGATTTATAAATCATATCCAAATGCATGTAATATTAGAAGCGGTAAAACCCTTTTAGTTTATTTCTTTATAAATGCTGACGAAGACACATATTTCGTTTCATAGATTTATCAAATTAAAACTGCATTTGGTTTGAATTATATCTTATTAAAGTTAAGTATTGGAATTTATTTCATACCAATGATTATCCAATTACACATTATTAATGCAAAGTGTTTAATCTTGTTAAAGATAAATGGGCAAATATCATATTTCCAATAAAAATTATGAGATTTACTTTAGATGAATGGTAAATTTTAATGATTAAATAATGATTCAGCAGTGGGAGATATTCTGGGGCGATATACAAATATTAATATGTAGAAATAAATTAATTCAAGGTACTAAATAAATGTAATTCAGGAGCAAGTTTCTGTCTAGATATTTGAAAGTGAAGTTTAATTTTAAGATGATGGAATAATGTTATGTAGTTTTGAAGCTCTCTTAACTTCATCAACTTTATAACTTTTTATTAAGATTGTTCACGAGAACTCGGCTAAACAAGCAGAAAATGTTTTGACACATTTACAAATTGATTTTTTAGAAGTAAAGTTTCAAAGCCTGACCATGTAAGCGATTTAGAATCAAACCGGTTTTCTATTTTTTGGCCAATAAATTTATAAACTTTTGTAAATTTAAAATCAAGAGATTTATAAGCTTTTACATAGGGATTTATTTGTGACAAGTCAAATTTCATCCCATTTTGGATTGTTTTTTCTTCTATCCCTCGAAAGTCAGTAAAGAACGCCCAGTTTAACACTATTTTCTAAAAAATCTATTGTGTTTACAAAAAAAAAAAAAAAAAAAAAAAAAAAAAAAAAAAAAAAAAAAAAAAGGGAAACTGAGTGCGATTAGATAGTTTTTGAACAACAACACCTGTCAGTTTTATACATTTCCGAACAAAAATTAATTAAAACTTATGTCATAAAGTTGCCCTTTTTGATTTAAGAATAGTCTTAAAAACAATTAATATTTTTAAAAATGTTTCGTTTTTATAACCAATAAATATTTTAAAAAATGTTTCTCTTTTAAAACCAATTATTTTTAAAAATGTTCCTCAAATCTCTTAAAATTTAAATTAGATTCTAAAATTAATACAAAATTTTTTTAAGAGCTACACAATTCTGTAATATTTTAAAAAAGTACTGATTTATAAATCATAACAAAAATGCAGTTATATGATATTATAAGGGATAAAACCCTTTTAGTTTATTTCTTTATAAATGCTGACGAAGACATATATTCCATTTCATAAGATTTATCAAATTACGACTACATTTAGTTTGAATTATAGCTTATTTAAATTAAGTATTGGAATTTATTTCATACCAGTGATTATCCAATTATACACTATTAATGCAAAGTGTTTATCTTGTTAAAGATAAATGAATAAATATCATATTTTCAATAAAAATTATGAGATTTACTTTAGATGAATAATAAGTTTTAATGATTAAATAACGATTCTGCAATATGAGATATTTATTCTGAGGCGATATTTAAATATTATTATGTGGAAATAAATTAATTCAAGGTATTAAATAACTGCATTTAAGGAGCTAATTTCTCTTTCTAGATATTTGAAAGTAAAGTGTAATTTTAAGATGATGAAATAGTGTTATATATTTGTGAAGCTCTCTTAACTTCATCTTTCACGAAAAGCAATTTTTCCGTTAGAATTTATTTTACTTTTAAAGTTAACATGACATAAAAATATATGTCATGTTAAGCCATTCGAATTCACTGAATGACTGATCGACTTACTTTCTATAATCTATTTTCTAAAGATCACAGACCAGAATACACAATGAATATGGATTAGAAATTAAATATATAAGTATTCTTAAAAGCGAATTATATAGCAAAGATATCATACAATCAAAAGATGCATAAGTGAAGTTTTTTTAAGGTAAGCTGTTTGTTAAATAAAACAATTTCGTGAAAACCAGGCCTGAAAATTTAGGGCAATCAGCCATTTGAAAAATTTTTAGAATTACGTATATTTTATAATAACCACCAAGTTATGAGCAAATAGACGTCATAACTACACTGTAAAACATTTGTGGAAATGTTACTCCGTAAATTTGGTGGCAGCATTGCTGCCTCCAATTTTATGGAGTATTTTAACCGTTAGAACCGGTGTAACATTGTGATGTTACACCAGTAATATATAATTAAATTACACCATTGCATATGTGAAAAAAATTACTCCATGAAATTGGAGGGAGCATTTGCCACCATTTTTATACCAATTTTATGGAGTAACGTTACACAAATGTTTTACAGTGTAGCTATTCTTTCCCTTAGGATTAATTTTGTTTTAAGAGTTAACATAACATAAAATTGTATATCAACTTAAGCTACCGGCATTCACTAAATGACTGATCGACTTCCTGCGTACAATCAATTTCCGAAAAATAACAGGCCAGAATACGCTATGAATATAGATTAGAGATGTGTGTATTCTGAAAAGCGAATTATATAGGGAGGATGTCATTCACTCAAAAGAAACATGACTAAAGTTTGTTTAAGGCAATTAGTTCGTTAAACAAAACAATTTAATGAAAACCAGCCTTAAAATCTTAAGACAAACAGCCATTAGAATAATCTTTAGAATTTCATATATTTCTTAATAATCATAATGGAATGATCAAATGTACGTCATAAATAGCTACATTTTTCCTTAGGATTAATATTGCTTTTAGGGTTAACATAAAAATGTATGCCAATTTAAGCTAGTAGCATTCACTGAATGAATCATCGACTTTCTGTGTATAACCAATTTCCTGAAAATAACAGCCCAGAATACTCTATGATAGAATTTCTTTTAATTATTCTACCCACAAGAACTTAAATAGAGCCACATGAATTTTCAGATCAATTTTCATAGTTGTTCAATTTATTTCTCATTTCATGTCTCTATTTCACTTTTAAATAGATTGTTAAGTTAATAATAAAAAATCCCTGTCGGCTTGGCCTATAGGCGGAGGTAGATTTCGAAGAGTGATCATTTCGAAAACAACAACAAAAATAAGTATGATTAGAGATAAACCCAGTTTAATAACTTCATTTAGCCGCTTATGAAAAATTTTTCATTTCATTTTCCTGCAAGAACTGGTTTTATCAGAATCCTCTTAAGCGAAATTCAGCTCAAATGCCCTTTTTGACAACATATTTTGTAACATATTCTGAATTTATTAAAAAATCGGCCAAAACAGTACATTATATAGTTTCTAAATAAAAACAAACTACCAATTGAATGCGCTTGAGAGTAAAATTGAATTTAAAAATGAGTCATAAAGTAACCGGTTTGTTATTTGAATGCATCCTTAATACTTTAATCATGATCGCTTCGGAAAACTTTGTGCGAAATGCCCACTTTGACAGCATTTTTAAAAATATATTCTATCTTTATCAAAAAACTGGCCAATGCGGCACATTATATAGTTCCTAAATAAGAGGATCTGTAAATTGGATGCGTTTGAGAGCGAAAATGGATTTAAAAACGAGTCCGAAAAAACGCAGTTTGTTATTTGAATACTTCCTTAAATATTCAATCACGATGCCTTCGGGAAATTCTGTTTAAAATACCCTTTTTGGCAACCTTTTTTGAAATATATTCTGTCTTTATCAAAAAACTGGCCAATGCGTCACATTATGTAGTTCCTAAATAAGAGGATCTGTAAATTGGATGCATTTCAAAGCAAAAATTGATTTAAAAACGAGCCAGAAAAAAACGCAATTTCTTATTTGAATACTTCCTTAAATTTTCGGTCATGACTTCGGGAATTTCTGTTCAAAATACCCTTTTTGGTAGCCTTTTTTGAAATATATTTTGTCTTTATCAAAAAACTGACCAATGCGTCACTTTATATAGTTTCCAAATAAGAGGATCTACCATTTGGATGCGTTTAAAATCAAAAATCAATTTAAAAATGAGTCAGAATATAAGCAGTTTGGCTTTGAGGTTTTTTTCTCCAACTCCTATTTTTGTTTAATTTATTTTTGCTATACGAATTAGTTCTATGAAAAATTTGTCAATATAAAAGTTGTAGATATTATTAAGAAGATGTAAACTAAATTTGATTAGATTTGATAGTTTAAAAATTGATGGAGTTATGGATTTTTTTCTTTTTCACCCCCTTTTTTCTTTTCGTTTTTAATTTTTTTAATCGGTAAAAGTTGGTGCTATCAAAAACTTGTAAATTCAAAAGTTTTAGATAATTTTGAGAACATTTATAAAAAATTTAGTTGGATTTAATATCTTGAGAATTGGCGAAGTTATGAATTTTTTTCTCCCAAAAACCCTATTTTTTTAGTCCCTTTAGCCCATTTATAAATTTATCAAAAATCTGTCACGCATAAACTTTTGGCCTATTTTTAAGAAGTAATATAAACTTTAAACCGATTCGATATCTATTTTAATTAAGAATTATGACGTTTTTTCGATTTTCACAAAAACCCTCCCTATTTCCACCCCCTTGGTCAGATTTTTCCCATTAACGAATTCGACCGAGATTTTATGCCCCTTGATTTTATGTAAAAGTTTGAAGAAGATCTGAGCATAATTATGGAAGTTATCGTGTCCAGAAGAAAGTGATATACACCGATAGATAGATAGATAGATAGATAGATAAACTTTTTTACTGATGGTAGTTTTGGTGTCTAGGAGTCATGATCGGTGTAGATATGCAAAAAATTTTCAGAAATTCCAACATGGGAGAGAATGCAATAGGTAGTATTTCATACGAAATCTACCTAAAAACTCAAATAACACTTAAAAAGCTTTGAAATGAATGCTTATTTTAATCAGCATTACAAAACACAGTATTAGTTAAAAACTGAAATAACACTTAAAAAGCTGTGAAATAAAAATTTATTTTAATCAGCATTACAAAAGACAGTATTAGGCAGGAGAAAATGCAATAGCTTTTTCATTTTAAATGCGTTGTCATTAAAACAATAATAGATGTGTGCTTTAAACCCAATACGTGACTAAATTGGAATAGCTGTTGAATTAAACTAAAATTAAAAATTGTGAAACTATGACTGAAGGTAAAAAGACGCAGTTTCGTAATGCTTGGCGCAAAAGTTGTGAATGGTTAAGTGTCTGAAATTACTTACGAAAATTACATGGCTGTTCTTTATAGAAACCCTTTTCATAATGCATTCTAATATACATCTTTAGAGACAATTAAGGAATTTCTTTTCCTTTGTTTTAAGTATGAGAGAATGGTGAGTTTTTAAAGAACAATTCCTGGTGCTCATTTGCAACTATGAATTGAAAATTATTTTTAAGTTGTCATTTTAAACCTTTAGTTCGATGTTTTCAGAGCCCCAAATCCAAAATTTCCTGATTTATTTATGTCTTTTATTTGATGAATTTTGCTTTTAAAATCTATCCAGTTTCAAAATAATATATATTCTTCCTATTCTTCCTGGCTTCAGCAATATATCAGAATAAGGGACGGGAGTAAGATGCGCGGAAACCCCCGTCTCTCTGCAAATTCTGCGGCGGTTGGCCCACCCATAGATTCCCAACTTCCACCGAGATGAACATTAAGCTCGAAGCAACTGCGGTTTTCCAATAGATTCAGAAACTCGAGTTCAATCGAAACATATAATTGTTACATCGTATTTAAGGGTACAGAATGCAATTTTCTCAACTACTCTACCTGTAGAACTCAATGTAGAGATATTCAAAATTTCAGATCAATTTTCATAGTTGTTCATTCCCAATTAGTGATTAAATAATTCATACAGAAAATTAATTGATTATTATAACATGTAACAAGAATTTACAAGTTGGTGAATATTACGTATATAAAGGTTACGCATTTCATATTTCCAGTTCACTTTTAAATGCATTCTTAAATTAATAATTAAAAAACTGGAATAACACTTAAAAATTTGTGGAATGAATATTTATTTTAATCAGAATTACAAAAGACAATATTAGGCAGAAAAAAATGCAATTGTTTTTCCGTTTTAAATGCGTTGTCATTAGAGCAGTAATCGATGCTTGCTGATAACCCAGTACGTGAGAAAATTGGAATAGCTGTTGAATAAAACTGAAATGAAAAATTGTGAAAATTATGATCGAAGGTAAACAGACGCAGTTTTGTAATGCTTGGCGCAAACGTTGTGAATGGTTAAGTGTCTGAAATTATTTACGAAAATTACATGGCTGGTCTTTAATGAAAATGCTTTCATAATGCATTCTAATATAAAACTCTGGAGACAATAAAGGAATTTCTTTTCTTTTGTTTTAAGTATGAGTAAATGGAATTTTTGAACAACAATTTCTGTTTCACTTTTGCAACTATGAATTGAAAATTATTTTTCAGGCGTCACTTAAAACATATTAATTATAATGAAAACAATACCAGCAAATAAATAAATAGAATTCCAAATACATCTTTTAAAGGTAAACTTAAAGTTATGCTATATGCAAACTACTTAAAGTATGGTAAAAAAATTTTTTTTTGATAAAAAATAAATAGAGACAATTCAGGAATTTGATTTTCTTTCTTTTAAATATGGGAGAAAGGCGAGTTGTTAAAGAACAATTCTTGCTGCTTTTTTCCAACTATGAATTGAAAGTTATTTTTAAATCGTCACTTGAAATCTATGCATTATAATGAAAACAACACTAATAAATAAATAAATAGAATGCTAAATTCTTCTTTAAAAGGTAAATTTAAAATTACACTATGTCCAAAGTATTTAAATGATGATAAAATATAATATTTGTCTGAAGAAAATGCAAACCTTTTTCATTTTAAATGAGTTGTCATTAGAACAATAATAGATGCTTGCTGAAAACCCAGTATGTGACTAAATTGGAATAACTATTGAATTAAACTGAAATAAAAAATTGTAAAAAAAAATTACTGAAGGTAAACAGACGAAGTTTAGTAATGCTTATAGTGCAAATGCTGTGAATTGTTAAGTATTTGAGAATTACATACGAACGTTACATGGCTGCTCTTTATAGAAACTGTTTTCGTGATGAATTCTAATATAAAAATTTGGAGGCAATAAAGGAATTTTTTTCTTTTGAAAGTGAATGTGATTTTTTGAAGAACAATGCCTGTTTCTCTATTGCAACTATGAATTGAAAATTATTCTTCTGGCGTCACTTAAAACGTATGCATTATAAGGAAAACAGTACCAGCAAATAAATAAATAGAATTCCAAATACATTTTTTAAAGGTAAACTTAAAGTTATGCTATGTGCAAGCTACTTAAAAGATGGTAAAAAATATTATAGTAGAGACAATTAAGGAATTTGATTTTCTTAGTTTTAAATATGAGAGAAAGGTGAGTTTTTCAAAAGAACAATTCTTGTTGCTCTTTTCCAACAATGAATTGAAAATTATTTTTAAATCTTCACTTTGGAATCTATGCATTTTAATGAAGACAATACCAACAAATAAATAAATAGAATGCTAAATTCATCTTTAAAAGGTAAATTTAAAATTACACAATGCGCAAAGTATTTAAGTGATGATGAAAAATAATATTTGTCAGGAGAAAATGCAATAGCTTTTTCGTTTAAAATGAATTGTCATTAAAATAACAATAGATGCGTGCTGAAAACCCAGTACGTGACTAAATTAGAATAGCTGTTGAATTAAACTAAAATGAAAATTGTGAAAATTATGGCCGAAGGTAAACAGATGCAGTTCCGTAATGTTTATAGCGTAAACGCTGTGAATGGTTCAGTGTATGAGAATTAAATACGAAAATTACACGGCTCTTCTTTATAGAAATTCTTTTCATAATGCATTCTAATATAAAATTCTGCAGAACAATTAAAGAATTTCTTTTCCTTTGTTTTAAGTATGAGAGAATGGTGAGTTTTAAAAGAACAATGCCTGCTGCTCTTTTGCAAATGTGAATTGAAAATTATTCTTAAGTCGTCACTTAAAACCTCTGCATTATAATGAAAACAATACTAGTAAATAGATAAAATATAATGCTAAATTCATCTTTAGAAGGTAGACTTAAAATTACACTATGTGCTAACTACTTAAAAGATGATAAAAACATTTCTTTGATAAAAAAAAATCTCCTACAGTGTGCCAATTAAATTCAATGGCTTCAGGAGTCCGAGCCAAAATTTTCTTCCTTTGCAATATATATTATTTCATGAATTTTGCTTTTAGATTTGTCTGGTTTCATATTTCCATATCTTTTTTCTTTTCTTCCTGGCTTCCTTTAGTGTCACAGCTAATAGACGTGGGTGGGACGCACGTAAACACCACTATCTGTAAATTCTGCAACAGTGGGTCCACTTACAGATTCCTGACCTCTACCAAGATGAACATTAAGCTCGAAGCCGCTGCGGTTATCCAATATGTTCAGAGCCTCGAGCCCAACCGAAACGTGCAATTGTTATACAGTATTCAAGGTACAAGATGCATTTTTTTTTTACTTATTCTACCCATAGAACTCAAGGTAGAACCATTTAAAATTTCAGGTGAATTTTCATAGTCTTTCACTTTGTTCGGCATTTCATATCTCTATTTCACTTTTAAATGCATTTTTAAACTAATTATTAAAAATTTTAAAAATACTTAAAAGGTTGTGAAATGAATATTTATTTTAATCAGCATTACAAAAGAGAATATTAGACAAGGGAAAATGTAATATCTTTTTCGTTTTAAATGAGTTGTCATTATAACAATAACTGATGCTTGCTGAAAACCCAGTACGTGACTAAATTGGAATAGCTGTTGAATTAAACTAAAATGAAAAATTGTGAAAATTATGACTGAAGGTAAACAGACGCAGTTTCGTAATGCTTAGCGCAAACGCTGTGAATGGTTTAGTGTCTGAGAATTACATTCGAAAATTACATGGCTGTATTTTACAGAAACTCTTTTCATGATCCATTTTAATATAAAACTTTAAAGACAATTAAGGAATCTCTTTTCCTTTGTTTTAAGTAAGTGAGAATGGTGAGTTTTTAACGAAAAATTCCTGCTGCTCTTTTGCAACTATGAATTGAAAAATATTCTTAAGTCGGCATTTTAAACCTTTAGTTCGATGTTTTTAGAGCCCCGAGCCCAAAATTTTCTGTTTTTATGTCCTTTATTTGATAAATTTTGCTCTTAAATTTGTCCAGTTTCAAAATTTCATATATTTTTCCTATTCCTCCTTTATTCCGTAGTGTATCAGAATAAGGAACGAGAGTAGAACGCGCGGAAACACCACTCTCTACAAATTAAGTGGCGGTTGGATCACCCACAGATTCCCGAACTCCAACGATATGAATATTAAGCTCGAAGCAACGGTGGTTTTCCATTAGATTCAGAACCTCGAGTCCAATCGAAACATATAATTATTATATCGTACTCAAAGTTGCAGAATGCAATTTTATAAACTATTCTATCCATAGAACTCAAGGTATATATAACTCCATAACTCCATAACTCCATAAACTATTCAAAATTTCAGATCAATTTTCCTACTTGTTCATTTGCAATTGGTGATTAAATAATACATTCATAAACATAATTGATTATTATAACATGTAACAAGAAATTACGAGTGGGTTAATATTACGTATACAAAGGTTACGCATTTCATATTTCTAATTCACTTTCAAATTCATTATTAAATTCACATTTAAAAAATTGAAATAACACTTAAAAAGTTGTGAAATCGGCATTTATTTTCATAAGCATTAGAAAAGACAATATTAGGCAGGAAAAAATGCAATACAGTTTTAAATGAGTTGTCATTAAAACAATTATAGATGCGTACTGAAAACCCAGTACGTGACTAAATTAGAATAGCTCTTGAATTAAACTAAAATGAAAAATTGTGAAAATTATGACTGAAGTTAAACAGGCGAAGTTTTGTAATGCTTATAGGGCAAAAGCTGTGAATGGTTAAGTATCTGAGAATTACACACGAAAATTCCATGGCTGATCTTTAAAGAAACTATTTTCATAATGCATTCTAATATATAACTTTGGAGACAATAAAGAAATTTCTTTTGCTTTATTTTAAGTATGAGAGAATGGTGATTTTTTGAAGAAAAATTCCTGTTTCTCTTTTGCAACTATGAATTGAAAATTATTCTTCAGGCGTCACTTAAAACCTATGCATTATTATGAAAACAATACGAGCAAACAAGTAAATAGAATTCCAAATACATCTTTTAAGGGTAAAGTTATGCTATGTGCAAACTACTTAAAAGATGATAAAAAATATTTTTTGATAAAACATATAGTAGAGACAATTAAGGTATTTGATTTTCTTTGTTATAAATATGAGAGAAAGGTGAGTTTTTAAAGAACAAATCTTGCTGCTCATTTCCAACTATGAAATGAAAAGTATTTTTTAATCGTCACTGGAAATCTATGCATTGTAAAGAAAACAATACCAACAAACAAATAAATAGAATGCTAAATTCATCTTTAAAAGGTAAAATTCTTTAAAAGGTAAATTTAAAATTATGTTAAATTCATCTTTAAAAGGTAAAAGTCTTTAAAAGGTAAATTTATAATCACACTATGTGCAAAGTATTTAAATGATGATAAAAAATAATATTTGTCAGGAGAAAATGCAATAGCTTTTTCGTTTTAAATGAGTTGTCATTAGAACAATAATAGATGCTTGCTGAAAACCCAGTACGTGACTAAACTGGAATATCTGTTGAATTAAACTAAAATGAAAAATTGTGAAAATTATGACAGAAGGTAAAAAGACGCAGTTTCATAATGCTTAGCGCAAACAATGTGAATGGTTAAGTGTCTGAGAATTACATACGAAAATTACATGGCTGTTCTTTATAGAAACTGTTTTAATAATGCATTCTAATATAAAATATTAGAGGCAATTAAGGAATTTCTTCTCCTTTGTTTTAAGTATGAGAGAATGATGAGTTTTTAAAGAACATTTCCTTCTGCTCTTTTGTAACTATGGATTGTAAATAAATTTTAAAACCTACGAATTATAATGAAAACTATACCAGAAAATTAATAAATAGAACGCTAAATTCATCTTTAAAAGCTAGTTTAAAATTACACTATGTGTAAACTTGTTAAAAGTTGATAAAAAATATTTTTGAAAGTTGATCTTAAATCAAAAAGACAACTTTATGACATAAGTTTTAATTTATCTTTGTTAGGAAATGTATGAAACTAGCAGTTATTATTCAGAAAATATCCAATCGCCCATAATTCCCCGTTTTCTTTGTAAACACAATATTTTTTTCTGAAAATAGTGTCAAAGTGGGATTTTGAACGTATTTTCCGTGGGAAAGAAGCAAAAACAGTTCAAACGGGGGTGATAATCTCATTGTCACGTGATCAAAGAGCTTATGACTGAATAGGAAATTTATTGATCAGAAAATAGAAATCTGAATTAGATTCCAATTCGCTTTCATGGTCAAGCTTTCCATTTAACATCTTTCCGTTAAAAATTAATTTGTAAATTTGTCAAAAAAATTTCCGCTTGTTGAACAGAGCAGCTGAGAATAGCCTTTAGCACATTGACCCAAATTCTTGGTACCTTGTACTATAAAACGCTAATATAAACATTATTTTTTTAGTAATAATTTCTATTGATTCTGGGATGATTAATTCATGATAATTTTTGCATCTTGGAATTTAACTCGTATATTCTTGGTGAGTCTTGTCGGGGTTAATTGTATTTCAAATCTCTCAAATGTTCTTTAATTTACGAGACGTCATAGCTATGAATTCGATATAAATATTTTCTATTTTTAGAGG